>JAJMQU010000005.1:0-706460 GCA_030444895.1 Metschnikowia sp. yHMJ9
GTAGCCTAATCTGACATTTCTGGATAATGCCTTTCCTCTTGATAACTTTCTCCGGCCGGTTGATTGTTTTTAAGCTCAGGGCCACTTGTACCTTGGAGAAAACTACCTTGGAGAATCCTACAAAGGGACGTCGGTAAACAAAACGCCTTCAAAATACGCTGCTCAGATGAATAGTAATCGCTTCATTATGTACAATGGCGCTGGTGAGAGGTTTCAATTTCACGGTGAACCCGAGAGTAGACTGAAACCTAGAGATTTAGTCGCTTACGCTCAGAAAAAAAGTACTTGCAGCATCTGCGCCAGCCTGGTCGTAGTTCCGTTGACATACGCAGAACGTTCAAAAGGTTTGCTTCTTTATCTTAATAGCGGCGTGGGAGAATTCTCCTTCGAATTCGTTGTCGGATTCGCCTGGTACATACTGATCATTAGTAACCGTGACGCCCCTGGGGCAAAGAAAACTGAGCGATAAACGTAGGACCAACAAATCTGCGCACACGAAACACAATGTAACGAAGATCTTCGATGAAGTACCGACGCCTCATTTTTCTGTGCTTCTGGGCATCGGCGTTTAACGCATAATATTTATGAAGCAAATTCGCTAGCAACACTGCTTTGTCACCTTCTGGCTGCTGCAACACACCGTAGTCGTCGAAAAGATTCGTGAATGCTAGCTGCAAGATCATAATCCTCAAAAAGATATTTTCACTTTCCCAAATATCTGCCGCGGATTCCTGGTGCTGCAACATCCAGCTGAGTTGTGACCAAAAGTACTTCTTTTGACGACACAATTCGTATACGATGTCCAAGGCTGGAACTCTGGAAAGGTCTTTGTGCATACTGTTGAGACGGTATTGATTATCCAATCTTCGAAAAGAGTCGGATATTTCCTCCCTATGCTGCTGATAATACTCGACATCAACCATACCGTACTCATTAGAAACAGGCCTAAAACGCGACTGGAAGCCTACCGCCAACGTGAGGAAATCCTCAACTTTTTGTATATCACTCTTCTCCGAAGGACTGAATGGTTTGTAGATCGTTTCGTAGAACGGTAAAGAATTGCTTTGCGCTTGCGCCAGGCTCGGGCTGGTTTCACCTGCACTGTCGGGTTTTGTCAGATCTGCATCTTGAGAACTTCCAGCTAAGGAAGACGGGTTCGCAGTGTTCGATATGTGATGCTTAGGTTGCACAGCGGCGGCCCCGGATATGATTGTCACAATGGCAACGAGCTTGATAAGAGAAATTGACTTCATTATTGCCTTGGGTTTTTATTGGCTTTTTACAACCTAGTGGCGATGCTGGCTATATATACCCGAGCGAAGCAAAGACCCGCTTTGGTATTGTTACGCTCTCTCGGAGGAGCGCAGCGACAATCACGCATGAAGGCAGGGCGAGCATGATGAACAATGGTGCCAATAGTCAGATAATTGACACGGAAACAGGTCGAGGTAAAACGCGCCCGGTTTTAATGCGTAGACAATGAGAATAAGCCCAGGTTCCTATAACGTAAGTTGTTGTGCCGTTCTTGATTGGTAAGGGAAAGTGCGCAATGCGGCTCGCACTAGGGTTTGCAGTTTTGTCTGGAGTTATTCTTTATCTCTGTGAAGCCCGTGTGAACAATGGAGCAGAGACATCTTTTGTAATGGATACGCTCCTAGAACATTGGACAAGTGAAGCTCCAGCGCCCCACCGTCATTCTGCACTAAGGTTAGTGTACTGGAAACAGCCAGCGGAAGGAGTCTCGACTGTACATGCCGCTGCGGCAAGTCCAATAGCTGCGAAAACGGCGACAAGCTGGACAAGCGACGTCTTCACTTTTTTTTGGTTCCTGGTTTATTTGTACCTAATAAAAAGTAGAGGCCAATGTCATGTGTGACTAGTAGTGTTCACCTGGACGTATCACGTTTACATTCGACTGTTAATGTTGGACAATGGCAGTGAACAATGGTCAACGAAGGTAAATCCGTAAATCCGTAAATCATGAAACTGCAGAACCTACATCACAATTCTAGAGTTTAACTTTGGAAACTGCGTGGTCATTATTCTTGCAGGTTTGGCAAGATTTATCAAGAGTTTGCTCGGAAATTACATTCAAGATATTTGCATGAAACCGAACAACTGAAAACAATACATTTACAGCATATATTCCGATAGTTTCGTATGCGGCAACCACTACATTTTATATTCTTTATACGACTACCAAGGGGAAAGCCTCGAGTTTGGGTACTAGAGACTGAACATTTGTTGAATCTCTTCCTTCTGCCCAGTTCACCATTCAAAAGCTGCCGCACCACCTTGAACGTGATCTAGCCATGCAGGCTTCACTATTTTTATAAAAAGATAAAAATATGAAATGGTAAGTGAGATGGGCTATCAACACGTTACAATAATATAAATATTAGTAATTATATATTTGTTATAAATAATATTAATAAGAATATTTTTATTCTTAGCTTTTTTGGATGCAGAACTTAGACAAATCTCTTTCCACCAGCCGAACGAAAGTCCTTGGTAGGTAGCGCCACTAGGCCTATAGGTTCATCACACCCGCAACCAGCAATTCCCACGTCGTATTGAGCTTATGAAGTAAACTAAGCCAAACTACGGGCCCAACGGTGTCCCCAATATAATATTCTCCGATCTTAACCTTATGGCGACTCGGGCGAACACTCGCAAAGCAGTCCTTCTTACGTCTGGAGAAATGGACATCACTCTTTGAGCTTCCGCTTCGAAAGCCTGGACGTTGGAGACAACTCTTTCAGCTTCTTTGGCGAAGTAGTTGACATTCTCCTTTTGCTGAAGTGCTTCTAAGTATGTCACCCTGGTTCGTATTCATTTGTCTGGTTCAAAGCTAACATCATGAATCTCTTCCCGGGACGCTCGATGATCAAGTTAATAAGCTACTCATAGTGTATGTAAGACACCTTTACGAACCTTCCGAGATGTGCATTGTCGGCGTGCCCATGATCAGCCCCGATGTCTATTTCTTCCATCAGTGGATTAATCTTTACTGGGCTCTTACTGTAAGTGTGCAACGCCTTCTAGAATTCCGGTTGAACATCCTTGATACTCGAGCCGGGAAATACATGCTCACAGATTTTTGCGGCCATATCGCCAATTCAAGCTGAGAAGGCAAAAGTTTAACTTTTCATGCTTCATCAATGACGCGAAAACGTCGTTTGACATGACCGACTAAAATTTCAAGGTTTGTACATGACAGCATCGTCACCGCCATCATCCCTTGTGACCAACCAACTGAGTACTAATTTTCCTCAAACAGCGCCCTCTTACCGAAATTCAAGGCTAGTACTAGTGTCGTTCCGCTTCAAGTCTTCATCTCGTCTAAAAAAGGATGATTGGGAATCGCCAGTCGAAGACAATCTCCACTTCTCGACGCTTTTTGCGAAATACGATGGCATCAATATCAGCTATGAGAGGAGCGAGGGAGGCATCCAGACAAATGAATCGCTGCACATACTGTTTCTTTTCTGAGAAGTGCTGCTTCAATACAAGGTACAGAGGGATTTTGGCCGTTTTGTATAGTTGGAAGACCCTTAGCTCACTCTGACAAGATTAGCTTCTATCGACGAAGACGCATGAAAAATGGTTAAAAAAAGACTAAATGAAGAAAACCCAGGCCGAGAACATTCTGTCCACTGTCAATGCGTGACGTTAAATACAGCCCTGTGGCCATACTGTTACTTAGTTACGTACTTGACAATAGGCATTGAGTATAGCTGCTCGGTTCTCTCTGTACGTGACGTCATGTCCATGAACTACCAAATTGCAGTTGAGGTCGTCACAGCGCAATAGTGTAAATGCGTGCAACTGTACTTTACGTGTGCAAACACGAAGCTTCAGCGGAGGATACGTAAATTGCGAACGGATCAAGGATTGCGAACAATATTAGCAAAGTCTGCTAATGGTCGTGAATCTTCTCATAAGCTGCGAGCGTGTCGTACGAAGACTGTCAGCGCTCAACCGGTCTCGTACTTTGCCGATGCGCACTATAAACTTTGTCGAGGTCGTCCTTTTTTGGTGTGGAGATAAGCATTGTCGTGATACACCCCAGTATTAGCCGTATGATTTACTGGACGTTCAGGTTTGTTTAGTTTTTGGGATCCGTTTCCCCATATTCCCGTTCAACGCGCTAAGTGCCAAGAAAAGTCGACTTTTGAGCTTGAGCAGTTGGCCATTTCACATAGCTGAATACACAAAGTAGCTGAAAAGACGGGCATGGCCAGTATTTTAAACCCATCAAACATCTGTCAATCTTCATGTGGCTGTGCACATTTCTATGTTGAAAAAACGGCTTGGTCACTATTTGGATAGAATATTCCTGTCCTCAAGTCGCTGTACGCACATCTACGAGACAGCGTCATAACGCATGTTAGTTCTTGTAGGTAAGGCGTGTGGTGTAAGGAACGGGAGCGTCGCTACGGTGTCTTATGGTTGTTTTTTGTCCATTTTCAGCTACTTCGATGAAAAGGAACGGGAAATCTCGCGTAAGCAACTTTCACACGGGTGTACGGCTGGAAAGGCAGGTAGTGAGGTAGTGGAAACCAGCCCCACACAGACCACAGCGGAGTATGCACATCCCGCCCGAACGGGATGGTATTTTTAGCACACCGCCGCCAAATTTCAGAAGCTGCGAAAATTGTCCTCAGTAGGCGTGGTGTGAATTTCGGGAAAATGACCTCGCGCGCCGATCTATTCAGGATGCTCTTGACAAATCAGTACTTTTCGGGAACTCAAGAGCAGCGAGAGCCAGAGCCACTATCCACAGCACGAGAAGTGATGACCAACACTGCCATAAATTAGCGAACACACCCTAAAACACGCCAGAGACACTGCATGTTCTTTTTTTTTTTGTGATTGGCGCCACTGAAAGCACGGATCGCCCGCCCGCCGTGGTAGGAAAGCGTACGCGGCGCGCCACGCAAGCACCGCACTGCACCCCACAGATGGCATATTTAGATGCGTGGAAAGACGCTCCGAAAAACGTCGAGAGAAAACCACCTTCTCCGTCTGCCACATATCACAGAGTTAATAGATTGTTATAGAAAATACCGGAAATGAGCCAGGATGTCCCCATTGCAAGCATCCCCCGCGCGATACTCCAGCAACGAGTGGATTTCGACCCCTCAGTGCTTTCCGGTGATTTAGGCGCCGCTCGGAGGCCATCGATTTACACCAAAAACTCCAGTAACGACATATCTCGTCTACCCCAGGCAGCGCCCGTTGCGCCTGCCGCGCCGGCCACGCCCACAAACGAAAGCATCGACCCCAGCCTCTACAATGAGGCCGCAGCGATGCCCCCGCAGAGCAACGAGCGCCCAGTGATGTCTTCGTCGAACCCTCCCAAGAACATATGGCGGATTTTCTCAGGGTGCTTGTGGGCGTTCACCAGCGGGTTTTCTGATGCGGCGCCTGGCGCGTTGTTGCCCACGATCGAGGCCCACTATGGTATCTCGTACTCGGTGGTGTCGCTCATCTGGATGTCCAACGCTATCGGTTTCATTCTCGTGGCGGTGTGCTCGCACAAAATCCAACCATGGTTCGGCAAGGAGATGTCTTTTCCCTTGGGGTGTATCCTCATGGTGACCATGTACTCGATTGTATCGAGCGGCGGTCCATTTCCGTTGATTGTGTCTGCATTTCTCTTTGGCGGCATGGGCTCGGCGATCGTGCTCGCACAGGTGAACATCTTCCTCAGCAAGATGGACAAGGCGTCCAAGTACTTGTCGTTTTTCCATGGCGGGTACGGCTTGGGCGCCACCGTATCGCCGTTGTGTGCCACGGTGATGGTCGAACACGACGTGCACTGGAACTACGTCTATATTATCATGCTCGGCTTGCTGCTCATCAACGTCGCCGTCATGTACACCGTGTTTAAGGGCGCCGACACCGATCTCCGCCAGTGGGACGTCGACGAGGAGGCCCACCGGCTCCTCGAAAACGAGGCCAGTACTGGTACATCCGGCTGGCGGACGCCTGCGGAAACAGAAGCGGGCATCGGGCTCCAGAACATGAGCCCCGGGGCGGCAGGCGCGGCCAGCCCGGAACCTGCGCCTCAGGACCTCGGGCGCAGCGTAGTGTCTGCGTTTGACGAATCAGGCGCCAAGGCGGCGGAACCCAAGAGCGACTTGCGGCTCGCGTTGACCAACAAGATCACGTGGAACATCTCCTTGTTCACGTTGTTCTACCAGGGGTGCGAGGTATCGCTCGGCGGCTGGATCGTGTCGTACTTGATCGACTACCGGCTCGCAGCCACGTCATACGGTTATGTGCTGAGTGGTTTCTGGGGCGGCTTGACATTTGGGCGGCTCGCGTTGACACGTCCGTTGCACAAGTCGCTCGGCGCGCGCGGCGCCATCAACCTACTTCTAGTGATTACAATAGTGCTGGTGGCGTTGACGTGGGCAGCGCCCAGTAGCATTGTGCTGAGTGTGTTTGCGTCGTTGGCCGGCACGGCAATCGGGCCCATCTACCCGTTGATGATCGCACGCGTGTCGGCTTTGCTTCCGCGCAAGATCCAGATCATCAGCATGACGATCATGACGGCGTTTGGTCTGAGCGGCGGCGCCATTTTCCCTTTCATCGTGGGATTGGTGTCGCAGCGCACAGGCACGTTCGTGGTGTTGCCGATCTGCATCGGCGGCTACGCAGTGGTGCTCCTGTTGTGGTTAATGTTGCCGAACAAGGACCTGCGCAAGCCGGCGGCGCGTGGGTTGGGCCGCGTGCTAGCGTTCTTGTGGTGAACAGGGAGCGGGGGCAGAAACCGGCCGGGGAAGTAGTATCACACGTGGTAAGTATCACATGACCAATAATACATCACACGACAAAAGTCACGCGGAGAATAATCACGCGAGTAGAAGAACGTGATCTTCACCACGCGACCCGCAGTCTCCCAGACATCAGAAAAAATCGCCTGCCCCGTCGCTGTGCCCCAGCATGTCGTCGTCAATCCAGCTTTTGAACCCCAAGGCAGAGTCCATCAGGCGTGCGCAGGCGCTCCAGGTCAACATCGCCGCTGCACAAGGCTTGCAGCAGGTATTGAGCCTGAACTTGGGTCCCAAGGGCACATTGAAGCTCCTTGTGGACGGATCTGGCAACTTGAAGCTCACCAAAGACGGCAAGGTTTTGCTCACGGAGATGCAGATCCAGCACCCGACGGCAGTGATGATCGCGCGTGCAGCCACCGCGCAGGACGAGATCACCGGCGACGGCACCACCACCGTGGTGTTGTTGGTTGGCGAGTTGTTGAAGCAAGCCGAGCGGTTTATCTCCGAGGGCGTCCACCCGCGTGTTTTGGTGGACGGTTTTGAGACGGCGCGCGAGGCGTCGTTGGAATATTTGGCGGAGTTCAAAACCACGCGCGAGCAGTTCGACCGCGAGTTCTTGCTCCAGGTTGCTCGCACGTCAGTGGCGACAAAGGTGACGCCAGAAATGACCGATGTTTTGGCGCCGATTGTCACCGACGCGGTTTTGCTGGTGCAGGGCGAGGACAAGCGCAACTTGGACTTGCACATGGTGGAGATCATGACGATGCAGCACGGGCGGGCCACGGACACCAGCCTCGTCAGGGGGTTGGTGTTGGACCACGGAGCGCGGCACCCGGATATGCCGCGGCGCGTTGAGAACGCGTACGTGCTCACGCTAAACGTGTCGTTGGAGTACGAGAAGACCGAGGTTAACTCCGGGTTCTTCTACTCGACGGCGGAGCAGCGCGAGAAGTTGGTGGCGTCAGAGCGGCGGTTTGTGGACGAGAAGTTGCGCAAGATCGTCGACTTGAAGAACGAGGTGTGCGGGTTGAACGGTGACGCCGGGTTTGTCATCATCAACCAGAAAGGCATCGACCCGATGTCCTTGGACGTGTTGGCGAAGCACAACATCTTGGCGTTGCGCCGCGCAAAGCGCAGGAACATGGAGCGGTTGCAGTTGATCACCGGCGGCGAGGCGCAGAACTCCGTGGAGGACTTGTCCCCGGAGATCTTGGGCCGCGCCGGCTTGGTCTACGAAGAGAGCATAGGCGAGGACAAGTACACATATGTCACGGAGTGCGCCTCGGCGCGGTCCTCGACGATTCTTATCAAGGGCCTGACTAACTACGTGGTGCAGCAGACGAAGGACGCCGTGCGCGACGGCTTGCGTGCTGTCGCCAACGTCATCAAGGACGACGCCATCGTGCCGGGCGCAGGGGCCTTCTACTTGAGCTGCAACAACCGCCTATTGACGGCCAAGACGCTCAAGGGCCGTAACAAACCCGGCGTGCAGGCGTTTGCGGAGGCGCTTCTTGTCGTGCCCAAGACCTTGTGCACGAACGCCGGTCTCGACGCCTTAGAGACCGTTGCCGCCTGCCAGGACGAGATCGAGGACGGCCATGTTGTCGGCATCGACTTGGTCTCGGGCGAGCCTATGGACCCAACGCTCGAGGGCGTGTGGGACTCCTACCGGGTGGTGAGAAACGGCATCCTGGCCGCGGCGGGCATTGCCTCGAACTTGCTTCTCTGTGACGAGCTTTTAAAGGCGGGCAAGTCTTCTTTGAAGGGCCAGGGCCAGGGCCAGGGCCAGGGCGCTCCACAGGGCATGCCGCAGGGCATGCCGCAGGGGATGCCCGGGATGATGTGAGTTGACCTCGGTGGATGATGTTTAGTTTAATAGGGTGGCCCCTCGCGTGTTGCTGTGGCCGGCAGTGCCCCGGAGCACGGGAGCAATCATTATATCGTTCGAAAACGAAAGTACATATCTAAAGAAGAAGATTTTCAGCGAAAAAGATGAAATTTCTAAATTTGGCGATACCCGAAGAGGCAGGCAGAGACAGTACCCATGCACACGCTGGGGGGAACGAGCCTTCTGTGGCTAGCGTCATCTAAAGCAGAATCGGCGATCGTTGCAGCAAGAGACCTGTAAGAGGTTACAGCTTCGGCGTTCTCCGCCTTACCCCATTCAGGCGAGACAACCCATAGCACACCTGCACAATTCTACACTAAGTATTTGGATTCCTTGTTTTAGCTAGCGGCGTCAATCGCCCCGTGTAGGGCCAAAGTAAGGAAAAAATATAATTTAGACCTCTTCCTACGCTTATCTTCAACGGGGGACAACAACTGGCTCTCGCATTGCTTCCCTGCTACTATTCATTTACTCTCGCGGCCGACAAGGCACGCACTTGACGCAATTTGTCAATCTGGGGCCCATTGTTAATCTGTACTCCACTTGCTCTTCGCAGTAATAGCGTATAGACGACGCCGAGGCTGAGGCAAGGGAGGCGTCTGCGTTACACAGCTGCGTTGTGCCTGCAAAGATTTTGCGTTGGCGAAATTAGACAAAAAACAACTGGATCGTAGCAAAACGGCACGAGACACACCAACAAGCATGGGCCACTGAAATGCTCAAACAGCTTTGCAACTCCGTCAAAGAGCATACCGGCAAATAGCTAGGATGTCGCCAGTTTGCATCTCTCACGCAGGTCTCCTGATACGCCATGCATGCATCACGTCATAGAACAGTCATGAAACATGGAGGAGCTCAGCTGCAACACGAGGGAGTTTTTCCAGTTGAGCGGGACGACAGCTTTTGCAGACGAGTTTAACGACCGAAAACTCGATTCGAAAAGCAGTAGTGAACGTCGAGCAAATAAACTAGCCGCCGAGAGCGAGGGTGCCGGGTTAGGCAAGCCCGGGAATGGCGTCGGCAATTTGCACATGGCAATGTCCTTGCTCAGCTCTCAATTTTTGTGCTATTTTTTGTACCTGATGTTTCGTCACAGATGGCTCAAAACTTGCTGCGAGAGGCTCTCACTGCCAGAGGTCAGACTTTCAACAAGCTCTTCCTCTACATCCGTAAACACAAACAAGTAGTAGATGATATTCTTAGGCCCAGCTGTGGCTGTAACCCTCAAACAAATCTACTGAACGAGAGCACAAGCGCTGTAATTCCACTCGGCGTTCCCCAGCCTGAGTTTTCTACGTTTCAGAATCTCACCTGCAGCACAATCCGTGCCACTGCTGCACAGTTCTCCCGCAACGCTTCGATAAATCGCCGTTCACCTCTTTGGGCCGCATTTACGCGTACGTTGTCTTTGCTGGACTTGAAGCGGCGGTCGGCGACTTCCGGCGCGCTTCGCCTGTTTACCAGATTTCAACTTTGTGAGGACTCAGACCATTTAGGACAGCAGAAGAAAACAGGAGTGAGGCGTGTGCGGAAGGCTACAGAAGAATCGGAAGAGATCTGCCAAAAAAAACTTCAAAGTGAAAGAAAACCACGTCGAAATAATTTCCAAGACTCGCAGAGCACAGAAGAGATGCAAGAATCAGAGAACAGCAGAGCCAAGGCCACCTTAAGCAAAATTTTGTTTTTCCGACCAGCGGCAAAACCGGAAATCGTGTTTTAGTCACCAACACGAGGCAGGTCGTGAAACGGTCTCAAAATTTTTTTTCTGGCCTTTGTTCCTTGAGCGTCCCGCGTGATTAAATTGTTTGCTCTCCTCTATGCGCTCAACCCCGCTTTTTCCCCCATGCTTACCCATTACGCGTAGCGTCGTCGTCGGTGAAAATCTGAAAAATTTCCTTCGTTCTGTTACGTATCTCCTTCTGTAGCGTAGCCCTTAGAATTTAAGAGAACGGCCGATATATGCTGCTCCGGTGGGGGGATCTGTGAGAAATCGTTGGGATGGAAAAAAACTGCAGTCATGCACATAACCACAGAGAATATGCAACCTTCTGTGAAAGGTGCAAAGCAACGGTTCCCTGGATTTTGACTCGCATGTGTTTTGTACGGGGATAGGAAATATGCTGAGCTTAGAGTGAGAGAGTAGTATTTTCACTTTAGTTTTCGCTGGGGTGCTTTGGCTATTATCCTTTTAACAGTAAGCCACATTTGCTACAGCTGAGTCGGAATCGGAACCGGAATAACGCAACAATATTGCTCGCCGCGTCGAGTGGCGGACCTCACATGAGGTCAACGCCCACTACCCGGCAGACGTCGCTGCGAGGCTAAGGCGGGTGCGGCTCTCTGCTGCGCATTAGGACCGGTACGGCTGTTTAGGGGCCCAAGATGAGTTAGACCTAAGTAAATCGAGACCCATCTCGATTTTGACGTATTGGTGGGTTTTGACAAGCTACTCGACTTGCACTTTTTTTTTTCGTAGTTGGTCCAATTCTAATTGTTTTTAGCAAGATATGAATGCTCTTTTTGTCGAGAACGGTGCAGTATGCGACGCTTTACAAATGCGCTTATTCGGGAAATCCAGCTCCCAGCAACAAGCCCAAACACCGAAGGATGAGGACAGGGCACTCGACCAGCTGGAGATTGCTCGAAATTGTTCTTCAATGTGAAAGTTTACAACTAAAAAGGCTGGGATATCAGGGCTCGCTTATGCATAGCTGGCAACATGATAGGGGCAGATTTCAATTTAAGCGATGATGCATGTGAACAGAGCCAAAATATGCACCACTACTCAAATGAGGAGGAGTTCACACGCACTGGCGCGTAAATGCGAGTGCACGTCGAGTGCGACATACATGAAGGCAAAGGCGCCTCGCTTTATAAATACTGCGTCGCTTTCATGCGCCCATGCTGCACTCAGCTCTCATGCATAATGCTACTTGCAGTAGTTGTTTGGGTGGAAGCTTCACGTAATGAGGATGAAGAAGCCTGGGTAACTTGTTTATATACCTTGTTTCCTGGCCAGCAACGGCACCGCCTTTCTTCCTTTTATCCTTTTGGAGCGTCCTACCTCCCTTTCCTTGGTACTGCCCAACACTTTCCGCTCCTCTTCTCTTGATTGTCACCAGTATTCATCGAGGACAAATCCATCCTCGGTTCCACAAACACAGGGCTTGCTCACCCATTATCTCGAAGTTCAATGCATCACAGTCGATTTTAAGGTATGTGTTCCCACTCGCCGTTGGCGAAAAGTCGCCTCTACCGTTTTTGTTGCCGAGTTGGAAGATACAGAAGATCGGCAACAGCCAGCGACGAAGGCGCAATCTAGTGCAAAAAAGTCAAGCCTGGAGGAAATCCAGGGTCCAGCCATCCGTACTAACACCGCACAGCAAGACAACACAATGAGCAACTGGCAAAATCCGTCCTGGCACGCGCAAACGTCGACCGCAGACCACAACACCACCCGAACCCGCCTGGCCAAAACCGACCAGTTTCTGTTTGCTCTGCCGTCGCAGCCAGGGCACACGTCATATCTGACCAGCGATTATAAGCAAGACGCCGTACGCCCGTCGGGCGACAGGACGTCCCCAAGAACCAGCGATCCGCATGCAGCCACGAAGTCTGTCGCCTCGAGTGACCGGTCCATTTTGGTTGGCCTGTCGATGCAGTATGCGCCTCCACCGCCAACGCGAGGACAAGGAGTACCAGCAGTGCCGTCGGGGCCGATGACGGTGCCGCAAGCGCATGCTGCGTATTCACAAATGCCGGGCCAGCAGTACCGGCCGGCAGCGCAGCCGCAGGCGCCACAATCGCCGCCCGAATACAGCAACTACGGCAGTAACACGATACCAACAGACCAGTGGGACCAATTTGGGATGGGAGCACGGCAGCAGCAGCAGCAGCAGCAGCAACCGCCCGGAGCCTTGGGCCAGCAGCAGGTGCCGCCTTTTGACAAGGCCGGCTGGAAAGGCTCCTCCGAGAACAGTCCGCTTGCAGAACTGGCGTCTAGCAAGGACATTGATACTTCGCGGGGCCACACGCGCAAGGATTCGATCGGGAAGGTCACCAAACGGTCCCGGATGGGCTGCCTCACGTGCCGACAGAGGAAGAAGCGATGCTGCGAGAGCAGGCCCAACTGCACCGAGTGCCGGCGGCTACGGTTGAATTGCGTGTGGCCCAAGCCCGGCACCGAGCACAAGAACAAGCCCAAGGAGGTCAAGAACCAGGAAAACATGATCGAACACGATGTTTACGGTAAGATTAAAATTCTACGCGGGATTGTGGAGTACCGCAGCGATTGAGCGCAGCAGCAGCAGCAGCAGCAGCAGCAGCAGCACACTTTCCAGGCTGGACGGCGTGGCAAAAACTCCTGTGCCCGCCGATGGGGGACCCGAAGAGGTGGGCCGGGGCAGCTTCAGCCCCGATAGAATAGAACCTTGTATTATATGCACATACTCACTGAGGGCACAGACTGTACGAGCGCTGGCTGCCGAGGGCCCATAGCAGGGAGGGACAACCCGCCTTACGCGCACACGTAAAACAACCCGTGCATCCTGCCCGCGAAGTAGGTTTTTGTTGACATCCGTACCTCCGCCGCTCGCACGCCAGCCAAATGCTATCCACAAGTGGTGTTGCCAGCGTCTAAAACACCATTGTCTGGCCAAGAAAATGTCCTCGGAATCCCCTAGTTTGAGGCACCGGCAAATCAGTATGTTTATTTGTGTGCACGCGGCGCGCCCGCGTGTTCTTTTGTGCCGCCTTTTTGCGCTGCTGCCTCTTTTTTCCACCTACTAACCTCCCCCAGGCGCCTTGGAGCGCATGCTCCACCTCAACAAAGACGGAAATGTGGACTTGACGTTGGCGTCCAAGAGCGAGGAGATCGTATGGAAGGTGCTCGTGATGGACCGCAAGTCGCAGGCGGTTATTTCGTCGATTTTGCGTGTCAACGACCTCCTAAGGTGCGGGATCACCGTGCACACGCTTATTTCCGCCCAGCGGTCGCCGTTACCGGACGTGCCCGTGATCTATTTCGTAGAGCCCAACGTCCAAAACGTGACGGAGATCATCCAGGATTTGCAGGAGGACAAATACGAGTCGTTTTACGTCAACTTCACCCTGACAATCGACCGCGAGCTATTAGAGGACTTTGCCAAGAAGGTGTCCTTGTGCGGCAAGGGCCACAAAATCAAGCAGGTGTACGACCAGTACTTGGACTTCATCGTCACGGAGCCCAACTTGTTCTCGCTCGACTTGAAACGCACGTTTTCGCGGTTCAACAACCCGGCGATCTCCGAGGACGACATCAACAAGCTCGCCAACATGATTGCCGACGGGTTATTGGCGAGTCTCATCACCATGGAGTGCGTGCCGATCATCCGGTGCCCCAAGCATGGACCTGCAGAGTTTGTGGCCACGCAGTTGAACACAAAGTTGCGTGAACACGCAGCAAACTCGCGTGCCGCGGTCAACATGGCCATCCAGCAGCGGCCCGTGTTGATTTTGTTGGACAGAAACATCGACATTGCGTCCATGTTCTCGCATTCGTGGATCTACCAGTGTATGGTGAGTGACGTGTTCGAGTTGCGTAGAAACACCATCCGTGTGGCCAAGTACCAGGACAACTCCGACAAACCTCAGATCAAGAGCTACGACGTGGACCCCAAGGATTTCTTCTGGAACAAAAACTCGCAGTTGCCGTTCCCCGATGTGGTGGAGAACGCAGATCTCGAGTTGAACTTGTACAAGAAAGAAGCACAGGAGCTCACCAACAGGACGGGTATCTCGTCCTTGAACGACATCGACCCAAATGCCAACACAGACACGTCGCTCATCCAGCAGGCCGTGGAGGCGTTGCCCGAGTTGACCGCGAAAAAGGTCACCTTGGACATGCACATGGACGTTCTTGCGTCGTTGTTGAAGGAGCTCGAGGCACGCTCGTTGGACAAGTTCTTCGAGGTGGAGCAGAACTTCAGCAATCCCAAGGTGCAAAACGACTTCTTGGAGCTCTTAAAGTCCGACTCCAAGAGAGACAATGCCACCGATAAGTTCAGGACTTTCTTGATCTTAAACTTGCTCACGGACTTGCCCCAGAGCTTCGTGAGTGACTGCGAGAAGATATTTGCATCGAAGTACCCGGAGATCGACATGAGTGCGTTCAAGTACATCGTAAAGGTCAAGCAGATCACGAAGTTGTCTAAAAACGTCACACTCAACGACCTGTCCAGCTCCAACAGCCACGCGCTCGCGGAAAACAACTCGGCGTTGTTCAACGGCTTGTCGTCGAAGCTTTACGGTCTCACAGAAGGAAGAATCTCCGAGGGTATCAGTTCCTTGGCCACCGGCTTGAAAAAGTTGTTGCCGGACAAGAAGACACTTCCGATTACTAACATCGTCGAGGCTATTATGGAGCCCAACCACGCGTCAAGCAATTCCATGCAGATTACGGACGACTACTTGTACCTAGACCCGAAGTCCCGAGGTGGCCACTCCAAACCGCCGAAAAGACAATCCTACGAGAGTGCAGTGGTGTTTGTTGTGGGAGGAGGAAACTACTTGGAATACCACAACTTGACGGAGTGGTCTAAGCAGCCCAACAGAATCCCCAAGCACGTTGTATACGGAAGCACAGATCTTGTAACCGCGAAAGAGTTCTTGGAGGAGGTTTCGGCGTTGGGCAAGCTAGAAGGGTGACGTCGGTAAATAGACCTATAATCGACTACAGGCGAGAGAGAAAGAGAGAGAGAGAGAGAGAGAGAGCGAGAGAGAGAGACTTTGCAAAAGTCAGTTTCAACTCTTCGTATTGTACTTTTTATGATTCTAAAGGTAGCCCTTGGTTGTCTCCAAGACAGCCAACGAGCGAGACGAGTCCAAAAACAAAGTCTCGCACTCCTCGATGTCCGAGAGCGTGATCTCGCTACGGTTGGCGGTCTTGCTCAAGATTCCTGCAGGGGCCAATAGCTGCAAGGCGTAACGCAATGAACTGCTGACACCGTGGGCCGCCAATCTCTGCAACGCGTCGGGCGTAACAAACAAGTTTTCCAAGGCGGCGCGCTTGGAGATAATAGTCTTGATCTCGTCGTGATCGTAGGGTAACGTCTTCACAATTAATAGTCTGTCGATGAGATCTGGGGGGCAGCCGTGGGGGTACTTTGTGTCGTCATCGGTGCCCCTGATGGTGGTCATTCCTCTGTTGGAGGCCAACACGACGACTGGCGCCATGGAGCTCTCCAAAGCTCTATTCAAGTAGGTGAATATCTCAATGTCCAACATGTTTACTTCGTCGATGAACAACACGCCGGGAATCAACTCGGCCACACCCTGGTCGATGTACTTGGACACGACCTTGTTGACCTCGGTCCGCAACTTGTCGGTGATTTCAGTCTTCTTTGGCTTCAACAACTGGCCCATCATCGAGAGCACGTCCTGGCCGCCCTGTGGCCGGGCATTTGCGACGTCCAAGTCGTGCAACGTGACCTCCTGGACAATCTCTTTTTTCTTGTGCACCTCGCCCTTTGGCAACGGCACGTACTCCTCGGCCTCCAAGTCGAATTCCGTGGCGTATGCGTCGGATCTGCCCACGCGCTTCACAGCGCCGGTGTTTGCCTCAACGTAAACGACATCACCCACAACAACGCGCTCCTTCTGGATGCTCTCGTATATGCTGGGGTCCAAACGTAAGCTCTTTGTACCCTTTGCCGTCTTCAAGCCGACAATCACGTGGGAAATCGTCTTCCCGTAGCCGCCCAACGGGTTTTCGGCCTCCTCCGGGGTCAACTCAATGACCTCGCCCTCGTAAACTTCCTTTGTTTCTTTAATTCTCAACCCGATGGCTTTCCTGAAGTTCTCCATTAACGCGGCGGTCTTCTTCACTTCTGCGCTGTAGAGCTCGCTGCCGACAATGGGGCAAAAAGGCACCTTAGGGCCCAATTCCTGCGAAATGGCCAACGCCAACGCGGTCTTGCCGGTGCCTGGGGCGCCGGCCAACAAAATGGCCTTTCCGCTCATTTTTTTCGTCTTGATCAAGTCAACTATGATGCCGCAGGCCTCTCTGGCCTCGCCCTGACCCACAAAACCGCCATCCACCTTTTTTGCGAGCCCGTGCTCATCCAAGCCCAACCCCTTGATGTGGGTGTGAGTGGCAGTTCTGGATTCTTTTGTTTGTGAGTCCTTGACTTCGTTGATTTGGACCATGTTGTCAGACAAAGAAGAGAATAGCGCTAAGTTTCTTTCGATGAATTGCCGCCATATGAAGGACAGTGCGACCAGCGCCGCAGAACCTCAAGTGCGAGCTGAGGCTCAACGCGCTCAGCTGAAGTTGGAAAAAAAATTCGGGAGTTCTCCCGGCTGGGATCGCCTCTTTTTATACTCCACGTTTGTGTTTGTGTAGCTTTGGGTTTTGCGTCAAAATGAACTCTGGCGTGGCGCTTCAGGGGCTTGCTGCCGTGATCAGGGGGCAAAGGCGGTAGAGCTCGGAACGCAGCGGCCGGCTGCACGCCATTGGACGGGATGCTAGGGCAAACCACGGCCAACCGCCGGCTAGAGTCCCACATTTGTATTTTGTAGCAAGGCTTCGAAGGGTCGTCTCAGTGCAGTTTCAGTGTTGTTTCGCAATGCTCAGTCCCTTGCAAGTTTTAAAGTCTGAAGCTCCACATCAAGCTGCACTTCGTCTCACCACAGCCGTTTCGCGGCCCTTTTCGCAATCGAGTGACACCAGAAAATCCCTTCAACTCTAACCGTCCATTTTAACTTTTCTGAGACTGCCTTCTCTTTCCATTACATTGCATCATCTAGTTTCTTTTTAGCGTCACCCGATTTGAGTTTCGCCACTGAATACCCAACTTGGGGAAACTTCCTCTCTCCCCAGCACCCGACAGCTACAACGCGCATGCTAATTTCAACGCTTTTTTTTTAGAGTAGAAAAATTTGCTGCGGTCCTTCCCCACTCTGACAGCCTCCAGATCCAGTTGACCCACATAGGCTGAACGTCGCGGCGTGCGCATGTAAAATCCAACAAGTTTTGCCTCGAAGCCCGTAACGCGTGCTCGGTTCTTGCTTGGTGCCCCCCACTATAAATTCCATACATTTGGTCACGGCTGTAGAACAGCCATTAGAAGGTGCGGCGTGCTTGCTGGGATTTGCATTGCGGCGATTAAAAATAGCCGCCATGCATCACAATGTCGCCATGCGCACCTCGCACGTCCCCTCTTGCCTGACAGGGCATGTACGTACGACACGCTTTCGGGGTCCTTCCTCACGGCATGGGCACCTTTGAACAGTACCCCTGAGGACTGACGTCTTACTACATTCACTCACAGGGTCCATGGGTCTGTTGCCCCGGCCAGCAAGACAAAAACCAGTAATGGTAAAACTCCGCCAAAATCATGTGCTGGTAGTGTGTTCTCTGTCAAGTGCTTGTTGTCCTGGTCTTATACCTTTTACTTACTGGGACGCTAACTCCGCGGTATCTCCGCTCGTTGTTCTTTCCCCAGTCTCTCGGGTGGATCTGACTGTTTTTGATTGCGGGGCCGAAAGCGACATTTTCCGGACATACCCCAGAAATTATCGTTTTCCCAGCTCTGCCTAGCGTCCCCCACGACTCCGCACGATCCTTCCATGATGGGCGTCGCGCAAATATCTTCCCTTGCTTGCGGTTTAGGCCACTGTGCTGCTTGAGATCAGGTTGCTTCTTTCCCGATATGCACGGAACATGGAATCTAGAATCGAACCTTGGGGCACGACACGCAGAGAAGTCGTGGCAATCAGAACGCCAAGCGATAAAGTGTAGATAAGACGCAACAAGAAAGAAAAAACAATGACCATAGAGTGCGAGCCAAGTGGACCAGACGCAGAGCCGCACAGCAAATGTGCAAGTCGAGAGGTGCAACGGCTGAATTTGACGGTTCGAGGGGCGGAAGTCCATCCAACATCTAAGTTTTACTCGATCTCATGCACTGATACGCAAGATGATTATGAGTATCACGTAGAAGCCGGGATTCGGTCCCGCCTAATATTTATTTGGGACTTCTGCACTGGCTGCAGAACCCACAGATTTCCAGTACTGCCACCTTAGGAATACCGCACCTGGAACTGTGCCGTGCGTATTGCATTTAATAAATTTGCGGTTGCGATTGCAATATTGAACAGGGAAGGCGAAATATAGCACTTGGTTGCTTTGAAGCACTGCTCCTGCGGTTCGTTGCACCTCCCACCCGTGGGATAATTGGTCTCTGACGACCAGAAAGCTTGCTTATCTCCGCGACATGGGCTGTCTCTTGCATCGAACTCAGAACATGGCTACGAATACCGAAGAGACCCTACCGATCGAAGCTTCCATACCTCATATATGTATGTATAGCGGGCTAACTGGAGACGAGTCGGGGACTCATACTGAACCGAGGAAGTCTAGAACTTGCACTTCGGTTGATCGCCGAATGGTCTGCTGTATCGCCACGCATAATCGTTGAACTGTCGTTGAAGGTGGCACATGCATTGAAGGAGTTTGGCCACACCAGCCATGCTTTGAAAGGGCCCGAAATTGCACAACTCTACGTACTGCAGATGTGCCGGAATCGCGAAAGCTTTAGCACCATCACAGCAGCAAGAAGTGTGCTATAAAAGGACTTGCTTGAAAGCGTTGGCAAGAGGTGAGTGGATAGTATTTGGGCGACTCCCCACACTATGAAGTATTGGTTGCAACGTTAGCCGCAAGCACTTATCACGCACAGTCTAACATTAAGAAGTTGGACACGCATGTATACTGCACAGAAAGACTGAAGCGCAGCCGCGCGACATTCATGCGAGGTGCAAGTATCTCGATGCATACCCTGCCATATCGTTTTGACCTTGAATAGAAGCTTTGCTCAGAAGTCCTTCAAAAGTCTACTACCATCCCCTTCTCCTTCTGAATGGATGGATGGAGCGCGGGGTGCCACCTTGAACTAAAAAACTGGAAGTTCCGGATATCAAAATGTATGTAATGTAGTTCCGTTTAGATGCATGACGCCCAATCTGCTATGGAAGCAGGGGCGCCAATGCAGGGCCCAATGATTTCAGAATTTCTGATCACATGAATCTTGCGAGCCGACGTCTCAGGATACGAACTCAATAAATCTGATATCATATCGTAGGTCAATGAGCCATTACCCACATAAACACGTTGAGAATTAAATAGAGATTTGGGACTCGAGAATCGTTTTCTATTCTCTATGAATCTATTACTTTGTCATCTTCTGTTTTTCTATGACCTCTTTATTTTCTGGTTGTGAGACGATCACTCGAGACATGAGCTCAAGTATTAGCATTTGTGCGTCTGTGGGCTTCACCATGGGGCTCACAATTTACATCGCACATTCTCCTGCGCGCACTAGACAACTAGTCCTCGTCCTCCTCGATCTCCAACTCGTCCACAGGCTCCTTTGGCTCCTGGCCCTCGGACCACTGCGTGACATCATCTATGTAACTCAAGATTGTAGCGACGGATGTGCTGTCTTTCGAACAGTCCAACATGAGGAACTGCACCATGCCGAAATCATCGACCAAATTGGCCACTGCTTTGTTTAGCCTAGCGAACTTGGGGTTCGATTCAGCGCTTGGGTCAGACTCTAGAATCAAAGGATCCGGATTCAAGAATCGTTTCAACTGCTTCCTAGATATGTCATCCTTGATAAGATCTGTCTTCGAGAGTATGTTGATGTGCGGCAACTCGAGTAAGATCATCGCAGACATCGCGCTCAAAGCACCACTGAAGAACTTTGAGCGGTCAATGACAAAAGGAGCTTCCAACAAATAAGTGGCACACAAGTTGAAATTGAGCGACGACTGCAAGTGGCGTACAATCGTAGGTAGCACAGGAACGTGCGTGTACAACTCGATCTGTCCGGGGCAGTCGAAGATCAAATACTCGTCGTTGTAATCGCCGATCTCCTCATCTAGCCAATCTAGGTTGTTTAAGAGGTACTCGAAACAGTAAACAAGACCGCCGTTAGGTCCGAGGTGCATTTCTTCCATCACATCCTCAAGAGAAATCAAGTCTTTGATGTCAACTGTGAACTCAAACTCTGTGGCCTCTGCGGCCGGATCCAAGTTGACGATGTGCGCTCTGCGGCCGATAGATTGCATGTGGGCAATGATGGAGTTGCAAAAAGTGGATTTGCCCGCTCCGGCGGGGCCAAGAGCCAAAACACCGACCCTAGACATAGTGGTGGGCTCAAACGGGCATCGCACCGGAAGATGAAGGTTTGTCAGAAAGATTGCGTGCGCACACCAAAAAAGTACTAGGGGCCAAAAGAAACATACCCACGCAAGAAAGCTGCAAGAAAGCTTAAAGTGGAGGCTGCGAGTAGATGCCTGCTCAGCTGCGGCACCAGCACGGGTCGTAGTCATTTTCCATCTGGATCATGGCGTCTACCTTGTGAGCCAAAAACACGTTCTCGCACTGCGTTTTGAGGTACGACGTGTTCTCTCCCCTGTAGACCTGAATGTGGATCGAACCACACAACTTTCTGTCTCTGTCCCAGAAGCGGGGCGTCGTGAACGACTTGATGCCCTTGATCGTAGTGAGATCGTTCAACGCCGCCCGCACGGTGGCCTCCTTGCCGCTATCTAGCCTGAGTAGCAACGTTGACGCGGTAGACTTCATTAGAGGGATCGCGGTCAAGAAAATGAGAACGGCAATGATGATCGACGCCACAGGGTCGAAGCCTTGCCAGCCGAAAACTGTAGTAAGGATCGTCGAAACCACCACGCCGACCGAGCCCAAGGTGTCGGCCAATATATGCAAAAAGATCCCCCTCATGTTGTCGTTCATGCCCTCTGAGGTGGCGTCGCATTCGCCATCGTCGTGTTTGTGCTCCAGGTTGTGACCCTCGTGCTCCAGGGCGACCAGAGAGTGGCTGTGGGAGTGGCCGTGGGAGTGAGAGTGAGAATCTGTGTGCGAGGCTCCGTGAGAGTGCGAGTGGCCGTGGGCGTGGCCGTGGTTGAACGCAAAAATGCCCACTATGTTGACCAAAAGCCCCAAAATCGACACCACAATGAGCTCTGTCGTCTGCTGCAAGGGCACCGGGCTGAACAAGCGGCCAACGGCCTCAAAAATGATGCTGCCGCTGATGCCCACAAGCAACGTGCCGTTGGCAAACCCGGCGAGGATGTCGAAGTTGCGGAGGCCAAACGGGTACTTGCTGTTGGCGTTGACGGGCACTTTCAGCCATATACCGGCGACCAACCCCAAGGCCAACGACGCACAGTCGAGAGCCATGTGCAAGGAGTCGGACAAAAGGCCGAGGGACTTGGAGCGGAACGAGTACAAAAGCTGCACAAACATGAACGCGGTGTTGAGCAACAAGAAGTTGAAGATGGCCCTTGTGTCCGCGTGGGCCAAGATTTCGGTCAAAAGCCTGGGTTTCTCTGCGGGTTCCTCGGCGCTGAAAGGCAACGCCGTGGCGGAGCGGTGCACCTTGATGGCTGCCGGGAGCAAAACGCAAAGGGCGGCGTCGAGGACGGCAAAGCGCTTACTACTGGACACAAAACACTCGAGCGCGTACGACACCGCAGCCACAAGCAAGATGTTGGTGTTTGACGCAAACAGCGTGTTGAAAGCCAGCAACAAGACGACGGAGGACGTGGCGACAGAGATCAAAAAGAACCCCGCGTGCACGTCCGCGAGGTGGAAGCACGCCAAATACACAGCAGAGCTTGCCAAAGCGGCCACGAGCCACGCAGGCCGCGCAGTAGCGGAGTTGCGTCCGTAGGCAGCCATTTTGGCTAGCGCAAAAGAGCCTAAAAGCGCCAAATAGCCCGCAAAAACCACAAAAACGTCGGCCCAGGCGGCGCGTGACGCGGCTACGACGTCAATAACGAGCACAACGGGCGTGTAGAAGTTCCATGCGTTCATGACAAGGCAGAAGTACACCACGGCGACTCTGGTCGACGCAAGGAGCAGCAGCGCGGCGAAAAAGAGAAACAACAGCGCGGCAAATGTGTAGCACGCGTGGAGCGGCGGAAGCTCCGCAAGTTTAAGCCTGCTCAGCGTCCGGCCGACGAGTACGACGGCGCATGTCTGCGCTAGCAGCACAGCAATACGCGCAGCGACATTACGTGGCGCAGAATGCGCCACAGACAACGCCAAGTTGCTAGCGGCGGCGGTAAGCGGCAAGGAAACCAAAAGTGGCAACGCCGCAAGGAACAGCAGCGGCGGTTTTGGTGGTGTAGCGCGCGGCAGTGGGCGTCTTTGCGCCGGGGACTCCAGCCGCAGGGCGGGTGCCGAGACAAACGGGTTTTGAATGGCGGAAGTCGACGGGATCGACAGGAGTTTCGGGAGAAACGGCTGTTTGAGGTGCGGCAGCGGCGCGGCGGGCGGCGGCGCGTTGGTGGACATGCTTTTTTTGAGTGTGGTGGGGGCGTGGGACGTCGGGCAGAAAAGGCTTGGTAGTTGGCAGGCGGTGAAAGTGACGCGGGCCCGCGAGGCCACGCAGGGCCAACGCGCAGGGTCAAAACGCAGGGCCAGAAGTTGCGTGGGCGGAGTGCGCGGGCCGCTGGAGCGAGCGTTTGGCGCCAGGTGACGAGCCATGATGGACCATGTGGCGCCATTTCGCGCTATTTAGCGCCAGGTTCTTGGGCCAGTTCGCGCCAGTTCGCGCCAGTTCGCGCCAGCGTCTTGAGCCATCTCGCGCAAATTCGCGCCAGGCGCTCAGACTAGCGGTTGTCGCACAACCGGTGGCGCACCAAAAACCAACCGTCCGCCATCACTCCCACAACCACCACCCCACACAATCATGGCCACGTTGGAGGAATTGCAGCAGGACGAACTCCTCGACCAGGAAATCCTCAACTCGTCTACACAGGACATCATCAACCGCACCAAGCTCCTCCACAACGACATCCAGGTGATGTTCTCGGAACTGCAGCGGTTGACCCACGAGAAAGGCGTCATGACCGAGCGCATCAAGGACAACCAGGAGAAAATCAGCAACAACAAGCAGTTGCCGTACCTCGTGGGCAACGTCGTGGAGATTCTTGACATTGACGCCGAAAAAGAGGCGCTCGAACAGGGGGCAAACGTCGACGTAGACGCCGCGCGGCTGGGAAAGCTGGCGGTAATCAAAACGCTGACGCGCCAGACGATTTTCTTGCCGCTCGTCGGGTTGGTCGACCCAGACACGTTGAAGCCCAACGACTTGATCGGCGTGAACAAGGATTCGTACTTGATTTTGGACACGTTACCGTCGGAATACGACCTGCGCGTCAAGGCCATGGAAGTGGACGAAAAACCCACTGAAGATTACTCGGACATAGGTGGCTTGGACAAGCAGATCGAGGAGTTGATTGAGGCGGTGGTTTTGCCTATGAAACAGGCGGAAAAGTTCAAAAAGTTGGGCGTCAAGCCGCCGAAGGGCGCGTTGATGTACGGCCCGCCTGGAACGGGCAAAACGCTTCTTGCGCGGGCCTGCGCCGCGCAATCGGGCGCCACGTTCTTGAAGTTGGCGGCGCCTCAGTTGGTGCAGATGTTCATTGGTGACGGCGCCAAGTTGGTGCGGGACGCGTTTGCGTTGGCCAAGGAAAAAGCCCCCACCATCATCTTCATTGACGAGTTGGACGCCATCGGCACCAAGCGTTTCGACTCCGACAAAAGTGGCGACCGTGAGGTCCAGCGCACTATGTTGGAGTTGTTGAACCAGCTCGACGGCTTCGGCTCCGACGACAGAGTCAAGGTTTTGGCCGCCACCAACCGAGTGGACACCTTGGACCCGGCGTTGTTGCGCTCGGGCCGCTTGGACCGCAAGATTGAGTTTCCGTTACCATCCGAAGAGGCCCGCGAGTCTGTGTTGAAGATCCACGCACGCAAGTTGAACTGCGACAGTCTGTCGGTGAACTGGCGTGAGTTGGCGCGGTCCACCGACGAGTTCAACGGCGCGCAGTTGAAAGCTGTGACCGTGGAGGCCGGCATGATTGCGTTGCGGAACGGCAAGTCCATAATCCGCCACGAGGACTTTGTCGAGGCGATTGGCGAGGTCCAGGCGCGCAAGTCCAAGTCGGTTAACTTCTACGCGTGAGCGTGAGGAGGTACATAGAGAGAGAGAGAGAGAGAGAGAGAGAGAGAGAGAGAGAACGAAAGCGTTTTTATGAGGTTCTCTAGTGCATCGCAGTGTCTGCCTTGCAAGAATATACAACAGTAGCCGCAGCGTCAGAATGTACCGTAGGCGCTTAGCGCCAGGAGTGTCCCACCTTGCGACCTACCTGCCAACTTGGGGTCACTTCTTGGGGCCGTCCCCTGCCCTTGCCCTCTACAGCTTCGCCACCCGCCCGTAACATTTCCATTTATGTAGCATTTCCATTTATTGCTATGCACTCACTTCTGCGCCTTCTTCAACTCCTCACGCAACTTCTCCGTGAAGTTGCCGTCGTCGTCGTCCCAATCCTCCTCCCATAGGTTGGCCGAGTTGAGCGCGGCGTTCGGCTCGCTCGTCCAGTGTGCGTCCTCCGGGAAGTCCTCAAACTCGTCGTCCTCCTCCAAGGTCTTGATGATCTTTTCCTCTTTCTTGTCTGGCATTGGGAACTGGAGTACAAGATGGTTCACTGTCCGGCTCGTTGTGCGCGGCGCCACTACACCGTCTGCAGGAAGCTCAGTAGCACAGGGCCCGCGGAGTGCGACGGGTATGGCCCGGTTGCAAAAGCACAAACAGGTAATCGCGAGATGAGACAAACCTGAAACAAACTTGAAACAAGCAGAAAACTACTTAAACCACTGAGTTCGCGCCAATTCCCACCGCCTTCGTCATTTTCCCTCCCTCGCTACCCTTTCTTTAGCCCACCTCTCGCCTCTTTCTTCACCGCCCCCTTCCCCTAGGGCCATCCCGCGCATTTCGCTAGCGCCACGCCCCACACCAAACAAACCTTTCCACGCCCTGGTGGCCAGAGGAAGCCCAGCGAATCACGTGACCCGCGCATCCCATTGATCTCAGGCTCCTCCCAAAAAAATTGTCACCACCAAACTGTTCAGGCGATGAAAGAGGCTGTTGTGGACATCGCTCCCAAGTGCATTAAGGGCCTCGAGTTCGGCGCCTTGTCGGCGAAGGAGATCGTTGCGCAGTCTGAGGTCGAAGTCACCACGCGAGACTTGTACGACTTGGAAAAGGGCAGAACAGTGCAGAAAGATGGCGCTCTAGATACCCGGATGGGGACGTCGTCCAACGCCGTGGAGTGCTCCACGTGCCACGGCAACCTTGCGTCATGCCACGGCCATTTTGGGCACATCCGTCTCGCTCTTCCCGTGTTCCACGTGGGCTACTTCAAAGCCATCGTGCAAGTTCTCCAGTGCATCTGCAAGAATTGCGGGTCTGTGCTCCTCGACGAGTCGACGAAGCGGCTGTTTATTGCCGATTTGCGCAGGCCCAACATCGACAACTTGCGCCGCATGAACATCTTGAAGAAAATCCTGGACCAGTGCAAAAAACAGCGCCGATGCCTTGCGTGCCAGCACGTCAACGGCGTAGTGAAAAAGGCCGCGTCCGGCGCCGGCCCCGCTGCTCTCAAAATCGTCCACGACACTTTCCGCTACATCGGCAAGAAGCCCACGCCCGAGAAGGAGCTCTGGGACCGCGAGTTCGACGACGTGTTTTCGCGCAACCCCGAGCTAGAGAAGTTTGCAAAGCGCGTCACCGAGGACTTGAACCCGTTGAAGGTTTTGTTCCTCTTCAAGCAGGTCTCACCGTCCGACTGCGAGCTTCTAGGCATCGATGCGGCTCGTGGCGGCCGACCGGAGACCTATATCTGGCGCTACTTGCCGGCTCCGCCGGTGTGCATCCGTCCCTCCGTCATGATGGACAGCCAGTCCAACGAGGACGACTTGACGGTCAAGTTGACTGAGATTGTGTGGACTTCCTCCTTGATCAAGGCCGGAATCGAGAAAGGCATCTCCATCAACAACATGATGGAGCAGTGGGACTACTTACAGCTTTCCGTGGCCATGTACATCAACTCCGACTCTGCGAACCCGGCGCTTCTTCCGGGAGGAATGGGCTCTGGAGGGTCCTCGAAAAGCTCAAAACCTATAAGGGGCTTCTGCCAGAGGTTAAAGGGAAAGCAGGGCCGTTTTAGAGGCAATTTGTCCGGTAAAAGAGTCGACTTCTCCGGCCGTACTGTCATCTCCCCGGACCCGAACTTGAAAATTGACGAGGTCGCCGTGCCTGACCGTGTGGCCAAGGTCTTGACCTACCCCGAAAAATGCACGCGATACAACCGCCAGAAGTTGCAGAAACTCATCTTGAACGGACCCAACGTGCATCCAGGTGCCAACTACGTGCTCAAGCAAAACGAGGCTGCTAAGCGAAACTTGAAGTTCGGCAACCGAGTGAAATTGGCGAAAACCTTGCATATCGGCGACGTCGTCGAACGTCACATTGAAGACGGCGATGTTGTGTTGTTTAACAGACAGCCTTCCTTGCACAGACTTTCCATCTTATCGCACTACGCCAAGATTCGGCCCTGGAGAACTTTCCGCTTGAACGAGTGTGTCTGTACGCCGTACAACGCCGATTTCGACGGTGACGAGATGAATTTGCATGTTCCTCAGACCGAGGAGGCCCGTGCAGAGGCCATCAACTTAATGGGAGTCAAGAACAACCTTTTGACACCGAAATCCGGCGAGCCCATCATTGCAGCCACCCAGGACTTCATCACGGGATCGTACTTAATATCGCACAAAGACACCTTTTTTGACAGAGCAACCTTAGTGCAGCTCCTTTGCATGATGTCGGACGCCGACTTACAATTCGACTTGCCTCCGCCATCGATTTTCAAGCCTGTCATGCTCTGGACCGGAAAACAAGTCTTCTCGATGTTGATCAAGCCAAACAAAAAGTCGAAGGTGGTGATTAACGTTGACGCCAAAAACAAAGCATTCCATCCTCCTCGGTCCGGATGGCCGAACGAGATGTCTCCAAACGACGGCTTCGTAGTGATTAGGGGCTCACAGATCTTGAGCGGGGTAATGGACAAATCTACACTTGGAGACGGCAAAAAGCATTCCGTGTTTTACACGATTTTACGAGACTATGGACCCGATGAGGCAGCGACGGCGATGAACAGAATGGCCAAGTTGTGTGCACGATTCCTCGGTAACAGAGGCTTCTCCATCGGTATCAACGATGTGACCCCAGGCTCGGATTTGAGAAATAAGAAGGAGGTCATGGTCGAACAGGCTTACGCCCGGTGTGACGAATTGATCGCCTTGTACAATAGCGGCAAGTTGGAAACACAGCCCGGCTGTAACGAGGAGGAGACATTGGAGGCTAAGATCGGAGGTTTACTCTCTAAAGTCAGGGAGGAAGTGGGAGAGGTTTGCATCAGAGAACTAGACCCACTTAACGCTCCTTTGATTATGGCCAACTGTGGGTCAAAGGGTTCGACTCTTAACGTGTCCCAAATGGTGGCTGTTGTCGGACAACAAATCATTTCCGGAAATCGTGTTCCTGACGGATTCCAAGACAGATCCTTGCCTCACTTCACCAAGATGTCCAAATCCCCGCAATCTAAGGGTTTCGTCAGAAATTCCTTCTACAGCGGGTTGAGTCCGTCTGAATTCTTGTTTCACGCAATTTCCGGAAGAGAAGGTTTGGTCGATACCGCGGTGAAGACCGCAGAAACTGGGTACATGTCCAGAAGACTCATGAAGTCGTTGGAGGATTTGTCTGCGCTGTATGACAAGACTGTGCGGAATTCATCCAACGGTATTGTTCAGTTCACGTACGGTGGTGACGGGTTGGACCCCATGGAAATGGAGGGAGACGCAAAACCCGTCAACTTCAACCGTCAATGGGACCATGCATTGAACATTACATTCGACAATAAGGCCGAAGGTCTACTACCATACCAGATCTTGGAGGCAGTTGACGAAATATTGCGGCCCTTGGAAGACAAACTTACGAGGTACGACAGTCTTGGCAACGTTGTGGACTCCGATTTCGGAGACAATGTGGAATTAATTGACCAGAAGGACTCTGAGAGGTCTTTCTACAAATGCATTCGGGAATACGTCGCAGCTAAGGCGTCAGCACTTGCGAGGGTAAGAGTGAGCAGAGGCTTAAGCCCACAACTCACCAGAGTCGAGGATGGCGACGCCATGGCCATAGATGACGACGAAGCAAAGATAAGAGCAGTTGACCAGCTTTTGAAGATCTCGCTCAATTCTGTCAACACATTCGTGAACCAATGTCTCTACAAGTATATCCGGGCCCATGTGGAGCCTGGCACTGCTGTCGGTGCCATTGGTGCTCACTCCATTGGCGAGCCGGGAACTCAGATGACATTGAAGACATTCCACTTTGCCGGTGTCGCGTCTATGAATGTCACATTAGGTGTGCCGCGTATCAAAGAAATTATCAACGCAGCCAAGGTCATTTCGACGCCGATCATAAACTCGGTCCTCGTGAATGACGAGGATGAGCTTGCAGCCAGAGTGGTGAAGGGACGTATCGAGAAGACGCTTTTGAAAGACGTGGCGTTCTACATCGAAGATGTATACAAGAACGATATGGCTTTCTTATCTGTGAAGATTGACTTGAAGACCATCGACAAGTTGCAGCTTGAGTTGACGTTGGACAATATTCGCCAGGCGATCGTGAACGCTCCCAAATTGAAGATCTTGGGCAGCGAGGTCTCTACCCACGGCAGAGATAGAATCAACGTCTTGGTGAGCTTGCGCGAGCAGAAGGCCACGGAGTCGTTGGCTCGCACGGCGATCTCCGACTACAAACCCAACTCCGACCGCAACACTGCGCTCTTCTTCAGGATGCAGCACTTGAAGAGATCTTTGCCTGAAGTGGTGATCAAGGGTCTTCCAAACATCTCGCGTGCCGTTATCAATATTCGTGACGACAACAAAAAGGAGTTGTTGGTGGAAGGGTACGGCTTAAAGGAAGTCATGTGCACCGACGGAGTGGTGGGGACGAAAACGACAACGAACCACGTGCTTGAGATCTACCAGGTATTGGGAATTGAGGCGGCCAGGTCCTCCATTATAGAGGAAATCGACTACACCATGAGCAAGCACGGTATGAGCGTGGACCCTCGCCACATCCAGTTGTTAGGAGACGTGATGACGTACAAGGGCGAAGTGTTGGGAATTACAAGATTCGGGTTGTCAAAGATGAGAGATTCGGTCTTACAATTGGCGTCTTTCGAGAAGACTACGGACCACTTGTTCGACGCAGCATTCTTCATGAAGAACGACAAGATCGAAGGTGTTTCCGAGTGCATCATCCTTGGTCAAACAATGAGCATCGGAACGGGTGCGTTCAAGATGATGAAGACATCACACGTCGACGACAAGCACTTGGCGCAGAAACCCACGATGTTTGAGAACTTGTGTCTGGTACCTGCCGCAGCATAAAATGTTAACAAATTCTGACATTGAAAAAGAGTTAACAAATTCTGACATTGACAAAATGCCAACAAATTGATAAAATGTTAACAAATATTGACATCGATGTGACACCCCGCGCATCGATGAGTCCAGCATATAGAGGTAATATACTGTAATCTCAAGGCGCGCTTACTCCAAGCGTCGCACGCTTAAACCACAGAAAACACACTCCTCTTCCAGCTCTCCCAGCTGTCTGTCTACATTTATAAAATCTCCCCACAATGTCTCCGGACTCCCAATACTCGTTTGTGCATTTCACGCACTACGACCAAGCTAACTATTTGGAGTCGTGGCGTGACTACAAGCTTCCCTACGACGACATCGACACATCGCGGCTATTCGAGGAAACCGCCAACATCTTCCACCAGTTCCTCATGGAGGAGGAGGAGGACGGTGCTATTCCACTCAACTCCTCAAACTTCGGTGCTAAAGTGTATAAGAACCGTAACCAGCTCAAACAGAAAATCTGGACGGACCTCAACTTGGACGCTTTCCGCAGCGGCTCCAGCACCAAAAAGATCCCCGATGCATCAATTTTGAAATCACTACACGCTCCGCTCGATGGCGATTCCGACCACGCACTCAGTGACTTCCTTGCCAATGGCTTTAGTGCTGAAACAGCGCTCAACGCAGACATGCTGGCAGCCAACATTTCGCACGATGACCTCTGGCTCAACATCACATCGGAGTACCCGGCAAACCACACGTTTAGCAACCTCAAATTGCGGTCAAACAGCGGGAGTCACCAGCCTTCGCATCACGGGATGCCGGCGCCGCCGGCGCAGACGCCCAGGATAGGCAAAACGCGGCAGCCGTCCCAGGAGAAGTTTCAGACGCCAATCACAAGGCCCATGCGCTGATCTACCGGCCAAAAACTGTCTAGGAATGTTTTGGTACTTATACATGTGTGCGTCCCCATGCGTCCGATGCAGCTCGTCGACGTCTTGTAATATACATATCTTGCATCGCCAGGAGAGGCTGGAAGGTCATCTTTCAGCAATCATGGCGATCTTGTCGCGCTCGATGTCGCTGCGCAACTGCTCGAGCTTGCCCTTCCGTTCCCGTGCCTTTGCTGCGCGTCGCTTGAAGCGCACGGCACCTAGCACGAACGTGGCAAGCGTCTTGAGTGTGAGCTTGCCGCCTCTGTTGCTGCTGCCGCTGGTAAGCTTGGAATAGTCCGGGTATATCCCGCACTGCGCCATCTTGACGAGATCGTTCTTGATAGAGCGGTTCGAGTTCTTGATAGAACTGACCATGAACGAGTTCATCAACGCCAAGTCGGAGCACCGCAAATTAATTTCAAAGAGTTTCGCCTTGCAATACTGTAGCTCCTTCTGTAGGAGCCTCGTAGCAGGCGTGCTTTGCGCCTGGCGGGCCTGCGACGAGGCAAGGTTCACGTCCGCAAGCTTGGCGTTGAGCTGGTCCACCTGCGCCTGGAGCTGTAGGTTCGCTCTTCTCGTCCTGGCACTGTCGTCGGCGCCGCGGTATGAGTTTTTGTGCTCCTGGATGTCCATCTCGTTGATCTTGCTGGCAAGCTTCGTGCAGTGGCGAGAGGTGCGCGCCAATTCTTGCGACAAGTTCTTTGCTCTGACCTCGAGCCGTGCCTTCTCGGACCGAAGGAGTTTGTTGTCGGTCTCCACCGTGTCTATAGTGTTCTCTAAATCGTTTCGTTCGTCCTGGACCTTGTCGAGCGTGCGCTGGAGCTCCTGAAGCCGCGCTCTGTTTTCTTCGGCGAGCCGCTCAGAGTAACCAGCGTCGGCAGCTCTGGCCCGCTCTAGCTTCTCGGTTAACTCACGGTTGACGCGCCGGCTCTCGTCGAGCTCGCTCTCCAAAAGAGCCACGACGGGCGACGTAGAGCTGTTTACCGTCAGGAAGCTCTCACGCTCCATCATGACCTCCATCTTGGTCTTGTAGTACTTGACTTGTTCCTCGAGCTCCCTCTGAATGCGCTCGCTCTCGAGCTGCTGCGCCTTGAGCTGGAAGTCGAGCTCGGGCTTGATCCGCAGGGCCTCTCTGCGGCTGTTTTCTTCCGCAGAGAAGTTGGACCTGATCTCGCGGATCCTGGCCTCCAACGCCTCGATCACGGCCTCCTTGTCGCGCACAGACGCCTGGAGCTTGCTCACGCTGCGCAGCTTCTCCTGGAGCTCGTACTCCTTGTCGTCGAGCTCCCGCTGCATCCGTTGTACCTGAGCCGAGCTTCTCAGGTAGTCCGGCGCAGCGGCAGGCGGCGCACGGCGGGCATCCTCGAGCTCCTGCTCGAGCTTGCGGATCTTCTGGTTCAACGCGTCGACTTGCACGCTTGCCCTGCGCCGCTCGGCCTCCTCACGCTTCCGGTGGGTCTCCTCGAGCTCAAACACAGCCGACTCGTTGTACTTGTACGACTCCAGCAACTCGGAGCGCCTGACCTTCGCCTGGAGCGCGTCGACCTCGGCCTCGAGCGCGTGTGTCTGCTCAACCGTACGCCTATGTTCCGCCTTCATCATGTCGACTTCTGCCTCCGCAGCCTCAAGTGCCTCCTGTGCTAGCCCGTACTCGTGCTCGTAGAAGTCGAGCCGGTCGTGCAACTCCTTGATTTCGTCCCTCAACTTGTCTGCGCGGCTCGCGTCCACGTTGCCCGAGTATAACTCGTCCTGCAAGCGAGCTACGTCGTCCTTTAAGCTCCTGTTTTCGGCGGCAAGCCGCTCGCTCTTCACCCGGAGGCTCTCCAACTGCGTCTCGTAGTGCCTGGCCGTGGCCTTGTCGCCGAACGCCGCGTTGCGCTCCTCCGCAAGCACCCGGAGATCTTCGCGTAGCGTCACCGCCTCGCGTTCTTTACCCTCGAGATCTGCCGCGAGCGTGCTGGCCCGCTGCTGCGCCTTGCGCAAGTCAGTCCTCACTTCCTCCAAGTCCTGCGCGTGTGCCCGTTCCGCCCGTCGGCTTGCAGCTCGCAAACTTTCAAGTTCGTCAAGTGCCTGCTCGAGCCGCGTATCCCTCTCCGAAGAAGACCTGCTTCTTGTAGTGGCCCACTCGTCCGCAGCACGCCGGAGACGCGCGATCTCAGCATCACGCTCGTCCATCTTCAATTTGAGGCTCTTTGTCGAGCTCTGGAGCGCGTCTCGCTCCTGCTCCGCCTGTTCCAAGTCTTGGACAAGGGAGCGAGCTTTTCGCTGTAGATTTTCGTTCTCCGCACGGAGTGCGGTGAGCTGCGACTCGGCGTCAGCCGGAAGCCTCGAGAACTGGCTTTTGAGCCGGAATAGCTCCGTTTTGAGCTCGTTATTCTCGCTTTCCACCGCGGCGCCCACGCCACCGTCCGACGCCTGCTTTGCCTGCTCAATTCGGCGCACGAGCGCCTGGTTTTCGGCCTGGAGAAACTCCACCCGGTCCAAAAGCTCCTGCGGGACCGTCGGCAGCACTGCGGCGTGCGCTTGCCGCTCTGCCTCTGCTAGTTTGCGCTGGAGCTCGAGAATCTCGTGCTCACGCTCCTCCAACGCTTCCTTGTACAGTTTTTTGATAGCCTCACTGCCGCGGGCGTCCAGCAGAGACGCACGGGCGTCGTCCGCGAGCCGCCGCTGCGCCCGCTCGAGCTCTGTTTTCGCCTTAAGAAGCTCGTGCTTCAACGCGATGTTTTCCTGGGCCAAATCACGAGTTTCCTGCGGCGTTTGCTTTAAAAACTTCGTGAGTGTCGCCACCTCCACCTTCAAGTTGTAGTTCTCATTCCCTAGCGCCTTGTTCTCCTCCTGGAGCTCCTGGATCGAGTTGCTTCCGCTGCTCAAAATCGCACGGTCTTTGCGAAACACCGAGTCGCCAAAATGCGCCGCATTTGAGCCAGCACTCCCCGTGCGGCCGCTGCCGCCGTTGCGCGTCACCTCCACCAGCAGAAGCGTGTCGAACTGCCGCGTGGTGTCGTCAAAAGTGGAATCCACGTAGCTGTTGTTGATCTTATCCGCACTGAGCCCAGTGCTTGGCCGCGGGGGCGTTTTGGAGCGCGCTTTTTCGCCTGCGGGCGCTCGCCGCCCTATCGGCGTGAACTCGAGGCCCTGAGCCGCCCGCAGACCGCCCACTAGCGAACTGAGGGAAAACATGTCGTGGGCCACGGCGTGTTTGTGGAGGTGTTTGTTATGAGACCTCGCGATGCGTCACGTGATCCCGCGCGCTGCAGCGCGCCGTGGTTTGCGGCTGCGAAAAGGACTTGTACGGACGCGCGTATCACTTTGTGGGTTAATTCATATTATCGTTATTTTTCTGTATATTAGATATTAGTTTATAACTCCACCACACCGTGCTCTATGCTCGAAACATGTGCTTCCATATCGTGCCTCGAGCTAGAGCGGCATCTGCCGCTCTTTAACGCCCTACTTTACCTCTATCTCGAGCGTCATCTCCTTGTCTGCGTCGATGTACGAGTCGCACATCACCCAGATCGTCAACTTGTGCACGCCTGCGGTGGGCAATGACACGTCCAACGCCACTGTTTGCGTCTCGAGGGCAATCTGCGTCCGCTTAACCGCGTGCAACTGCCGCGTTGCGGAGTCGCCAATGACGACCCACCACGCCTCGGTCTTTGGCACCGAGAACCGCGGCGCAACCACAGAAAGGGTTTCGGGCTCTTCGTCCCGCTCGATCACCACGCGGATACGCGTGGGCTCGTCGACCCGGGCCGGCGTCTGCGTATCAAACTCGTACCGCACGTCGACGTTCGGGTAGCTGTTGACAAACTCGGCAACGTCCTGGAGCCGGCGGTCTTGTAACCGGAGCACGTCGTCGCGCTCGTCGTCCTCGAGCGACATCAAGTCGTACACAGACTCCACGTTGTGGGTGCGGCACCGCTCCAACATCGCGTCGTCCACGTGCGGCAACTGCCGGAGCGGGCTCTCGCGGTTCCACATCCCCTGAACGAGCATCTGAGACAAATCCATCGCTTGCATGGCGTTCAAGTGGCCGTCGCTAGAGAGGCTGTCGGTGCACGCGTGCACGAGCCGTAGAATGCTGCCAAGCACGAGCCGCTGGTCCTGCGCCAACTCAGACAGCAATGGTATCCGCGAGAGGTGCGCTTGCACTAGCAAGAACGCCTTGGCCCGCGGCGAGCCAAAGTCCGTGTCTGGCGCCACTTTCAACGGCACCCTCTGTGCTATTTTCCGGAGGGCGGGCTCGTCTGCGGGCCGCACTGGGACGTCGTCGTATTCCGACGCCAGGGTGACCGCTTCGATGATGTTTCTGAGCCGGGCCCGGCCCGTCAACTCGCTGAATCGCTTCATGGAAGAAAACTCCACGCTGTAGTGGGCGGCGATCATAGCGCCATTCAACGGCGAGATGCGCTCGTCCTCGTCCCCTTCCTCTTCCTGCGCACCGGTGTCTGGTTCCTCAGGTTCCTCAATCTCGATCAAGCCCGCTTTTTCGAGATCTGTCACCGTCGTCTCGACAAGCTCTGAGAGGTACTCTGAGATGCCGAGATGGCTCACATCTCCGACCCCATAAAAACTGGGGTTCTGTGTTACCCGCCGGTAAAAGAACGTGTACGTGAGCCAGTCTATGCAATCCTGCTTGGTGTTGAAGGTCCCGGCGGCGATCTCCCACAAAAATACATCGTGGCAGCTGAAGTTCAAGTTGCTTTCCACGGGCATGGGGTCATGCAAGAACTCACTGTAATAGTGCACCTTCGGCGCGTGCACGAATGCCAAAACCTTGCCGTCGACACAGCACCCAACCATGTCCAACATGTCGCTTAGCGCGTAGTCCGCGGCTTGCACGGCGTCGTCGTCCTGCGAGCCATAGATGGCAACGTTCTGAGCCTCGGGCGCATACGCGCTTGTGGCGCGAGTAGCCACCACCACGGTAACAAGATTATTCTCGAACAACCGCTCAACAATGAGCCTGTCTCGCTGCGTCATGGCCTCGTGGTAGAGCGCTACGCCTCTGCGCAACAACCGCTTGAGCACGCCATCTTCGATTTTCTCCACAAGCCCAGATACTTCGGCCAGCTCCGCGACCACCGGCTCCTCGGTTTCCAAAATCAGCGCCGCCAACACGAGCGCCCGCTGGCGCGTCGGCACAAACGCTACCGTAGACAGTGCGCCGTTGCGAACAATGAACTCGGCGCATTCTGCAGCCAGCGAGCGGAGTTCAGCGCTGTCCGTGTACAGCTTGATCTTGATCTCGTGAATCGGCCGGGCCCTGCTGCGCGGACTGAAGTTGAAGATGTGCCGTTTGGAGCAGCCGAGCCACTCGCCCAACTCGCGCCCATAGATGAGCGGGTTAGCGAGCGCAACAAGACGCAACGGTGCCTCGATATGCGCGGTCATGAAGCGGAGCCTCGAGAGCACGGTCTCGTACGCGGCGCCGGCACGGCCACTGCCTAAGGTGTGGATATCGTCTGCGATTACCAAGTCTAAGCTCTGCACGGGCTTTCTTTGGCGCCAGCGCCGCGACACGGCGTCGAACTGCTCAGGCGTAGCGAGCACAAGGTGGCTCTGGGCCAAGATTCTGGCATCCGCCGCTATTTCACCGGTCAAGCGGGCCACAACCTTCGGCGGCTCCGTGAGCAGCGAGTATTTCTGCGCCCAGCGCTTGCAGAGCTTGTCAACGAGCACCTGCGACGGCTGGAGGTACACGATGCGCAGCTTGTTGTGTCTCCAGGCATCGACAATGGCCATTTCCGCTGCTGTGGTCCTGCCGGAACCCTTGGCAAGGCCGAGAAACACGTTTTCGCTCGTCTTCATGAGCGCATGGAAGCATTGCGACTGGAACTTGTTGAAGTAGGAGAACGCGAACGTGTCCCGGAGCGCCGCGTTGCCCAACGAAGATGTGGGCACACTCTGCACGTCTAGAACGTCAGTCAAAGCGTGTGGAGCCCTCGGCAAACGGAACAGAAACATGTCCACTGCCGCGCGCCAGTGCGAGTGGAGCCACTTCTCGCTCACCACGGTCAAGTACATGCTGGGCGGCACGGGGTCGTGTACGGGCACGGTGAAGTCGAACGATAGAACGCTGTTAACGGACACAGGCGTGATTTTCACGATCTGGTCGTAGAGCACGCGCTCGCCGTCGCAGTCCTCGAGCATCATCAAAAACAGCTCCGACGATGAGTGCAAGCTGTGGTTCCACGTCCAGTCCGGGATGATTTCCGCCAGCACGCGAAGTAGAGACGGCGAGATCGGCTGCGCGTGGCACTCCACGGAGAGCTTGGGAAACTGGCGGAGCAAGTCGAACGCCACATTGCTGCTGCCCTTGAAGTTGATGGCCTCGGCGAGCTCCGCAGCGCTGAGCTCGAAATAGCTCACAAACGGCAAGTGCGACGCCTCGGTGGCCCGGATAATCTCGCGCGGCGCAGCGTCGCCGTACTGGCGGAACGGCGAGTTGGTGCTCCAGATGCGGCGCTCCACGTGCTTGCACAACTCCAACGCGGCGAGCGCAAGCCCCGCCCACCTGTTTTTGAGGCAGATCTCGTGGATTGCCCGCAACAACCGCCCCGCGGACTGCGTGATATAGATCATGTCGGCCATCAACGCAAAGCCGTCCAACTTGAGCCGCGACACGTACGCCTGGAGCAACACGTTGATCTTGGCGCGCGGGTCGCCCGCGGCCTCCTTCACGGGAATCGGGCACCGGTCCGAGAGCTTCGCCACCTCGAGCTGTTCTTCCTGGCGCACAGGCACGTACCTGAACTCGGCCGAGTGCGCAAACACGCGGAGCAAGTCGAGCTCGGACATCCACGGCTTTAGCGTGGAGCTATACATGGCGATGCTCTCGTGGCCAATGTAGAAATGCGCGGCGATGCGGCCCAACTCCGTCGCCGCCACGGCGCCCGAGCCCGCGTCGTACGACACGAGCCGGTCGCGGTGCAAGAGGGTGAGCGCCGAGTGGGCCAAGTCTGTGCGCTTCCACCCCAACGCATCGTCGCCCGCGTACTCCGCGCCCACCTGGTACAATTTCGGCGCCTTGAGCATACGGATGTACAAGTACGTGTGGGCCAACCACGCCACCGCGTCGTCGCGCGAGCGCACGGCGCCTAGCACAACCTCCGCGTTGAGGTTGTCGGCGAGCCTGCTCATGAACTGCGACTCGATCGGGAGCTGCTGGTTCAAGATCGCCAAGTAGTACTGGAGCTCCTCGTGCGCGGTGATGATCACACCCTCGCCCGACACGTCGTAGCGGGGCCGCCCGGCACGCCCGAGCATCTGGAGGATGTCCTGGGGCGAGAGCTGCACCCACGTGCCCTTTTCCGGGTTGTAGGTCTCGGTGCCCTTGATCACGACGGTGTGCGCGGGCAAGTTGACACCCCACGCCAACGTGGCCGTGGACACCAACACCTGGATGTGGCCCTGCGCAAAGAGGTCTTCGACCACGGTACGGTCTTCCCGGGAGAGCCCCGCGTGGTGGATGCCGAACCCCGTCGGGAGGATCTCGGCTAAGTTGCTGTTGCGGGCACTGGCGCTCTCCTGGCTCAAAATCTCGCGCGTGCCCGCGCTAAGCGCCATGCCCAAGCCGCCGCCGCCGTCGTCGGACTCGGCAACCCTGCGCGCGAGCCACTGCGCCGTCTTCACGGTATCTTTCCGCGAGTGCACGAAGATGATTGCCTGGTGGCCGTTCCGGCGGCACTCCACGACCTTGTCGAAACACGCCTCGTTCATCGCGGCCACCTTACGGATGGCCTTCTTCTCCTTCACGCCGACAAACTGCTGCTCCAACGGGCACGGGCGGTACCGTGCGTCGAAGTAAAACAACGACAGCTCCAAGTCTACGCGCAAGAACTGCGCCACGTCGCGGTAGTTGGGCAACGTTGCCGAGAGCCCCACGAGCCGCGTGCCGGGAGCTCGCTTCGCCCGCACAACGATGCTCTCCAACACCGGGCCCCTGTCGTCGTGCAAGAGGTGGATCTCGTCGATGATCAACACGCTGACGTTGCGCGTGTACAGCTCTGTACCCGCCTTTCGCGTCGCCACGTCCCATTTCTCGGGCGTCGTCACGAGCACTTGCGTCTCGGCGATCTCCCGCTGGCTGAGCGCCAGGTCTCCCGTGAACTCGCGCACGACGACGCCGTACTGCGCCGTCAACCGCCGCGAGAACTCGCGCGCCTGCTCCGCGACCAACGCCTTAAGCGGCGCCACGTACACCGCCTTGAAGCTGCGGAGGTCTAGTGTGCCCAGCGCCGCGTCGCGGTGGTTCCCGAGCGCCCGGAGCAACGTGAGCATGGCCACGTTGGTTTTTCCCGCACCCGTCGGCGCACACACAAGCATGTTGTCGTCCGTGCCAAACGCTTTCGGGTACACTTTCGACTGGACGCGGTTCAAGTGCGCCGTTTCGCCCGCGGGGAACGCGGCCTGCGCCCACGCGGGCATGTCGGCGACGGCGACGAGCGTCTCTCCGGCGTCTTCAAGCGACGGCGGCCCGCTCGGTGCAGGCACCGTGATTGTGTCGTAGAGCTTTTTGTTCTGCTGGTACGACCCCTTGGGGAGCACGACTTTGGCGCTGGCCATTAGCTGTGGGCCCTGTTCGAAAACCAAGCCGTCGAGGTCGACGATGCGCGGCTCTCGGAGCGGTAGAGCTTGCGGGTCTTCGGCTTTCTGACGTTTGCTGTCATTTTGCGCGTCTTCGCCAGGAGAAAGCGCCCGTTTGCGTTGCGAGACGCCGAGCTCTTCTAGAAGCGACGTTAGTCCCGCCCGTTCCATCTCCGCCACGGCCTGCTCGCGGTCCTGGAGAAGCCGGAGCCCATACACGATCGTGTCGCGGTTTGTCGTGCAGAACTTCACGAACTGGAGGTGCTGGAACTGGAAGAGCTCCATGAGCGCGGCCTCCACCTGCGCCGCAGCCAACTTGCGGTCCGAAAGCGTCCTGGAAACGGCCCTGCACACGTCCAAAAGCTCCTCGTGTGTCTTTTCTGGCTCTAGCGCCGCCACCCGCGTGAAGAGCACGTCCTTCTTCACGTCTTGTAAGCGTAGTTTCGGCTCGGTCCCGGGCTGCTCCTCGGCGTACACTATTGCGCTGCTTTCGCCCACAATCTGCAGCGCTGCGTCGCCGTTTTCGGCGGCAGGCAGCTCACTGGCACCAACTTCAACGCCCAGCGGCACTGGGAAGTCGTCGCTCGCAAAATCTAGAACGCGAGCGCCGGTGTCCGCGCCGTCGTCGTCCTCAAAAGCCACCGCAATCGCTCCACCGAGCCCGCCGACGCCATCGTCGCCCGCCATGCCGTTTTCGGCCTCGCCGTCGTCGCCGTAGTCCGTAATACTGTTTGCAATCTCTATAAGAGCCGCCATCTGTGTGTCGTCGAGCTTTTCTGGGAGAAGTTCGTTCACTGCTCCGCGCTTCGCAGTTACACTGTTGTCCAGCGCTTTGAGCACCTCCAAAATCACGTCTGCCGCCGATAAAATCACACTATGAGGTGCATCAGGCATGTAAGTACGCACTTCTGTGGCCAAACGGTCGAAAAGCGCCTGTGTTTCCGCACTCCGGGGGCGATACGCCATCTTCTCCATAGGTACGTCGCTGTAGCGTGCTTGACGCGGCGTTTTTGTCGCTACAAGAGCTCTGTCTTCCTTCAGAGACAATTCTGCGGTACTCTTTATTGTGCCTGACCCGTTGCTTTTGTCATTTGCAGCTGCGCTGGCCTCTTCTGCTGCCTTTTCGGCTACTCGGCTGCCCATCTGCTTCATCGAGATCTGACCGGCCATGGATTTCGGCTCAAACACTGCATTTTCCTCGCTCTTTCGCAGCAGATCATATCTGCCGCTTCCCTCTTTGCTCATGTTGCGCAGAAAGCGATTTCCAGCGTACCTGAGTTTAGGGGACACAGCGGTAACGGCCAACTACCAGACCGCAGAGATGCCCGTAGTAGTGGGTCATGTGATGCGTCACGTGATCTACGCCATCGCCCAGCACTCGGCTGCTACGCGTCTCCAGTCTCTGTGTGCTTTTACCTGAGTCTCTCCTCGCGTCTACGTTTTCTCGCTATGCGCGTGTATTAGGGAGAGCTCTAACGCTCCGATCCTTTTGCAAGCTGCGCCGTGGCGGCGCATCCCTCATGTGATCTAACTAGTAGACGTGGTTGGAGAATGCGTTCTTCTCGAAGTTCCAGGTGTCGTCGGAGATTCTGCCTCTCAACTCAGGAACTTCAGAGCCCTTGACGTAGACGTCCTCGAACAAGATCTCCATCTTGGCCTCTGGGGGTGCGTCGCTCTCGGCCTGAGCAACTTGCTCGTCGACGTACTTTCTGCCAGCCTTGTCGTAAGCCTTGACCTCGTCCTCGGTGGCGATGTTCATGTCCAAGAGCGTGGCCTTCAAGCCTGCAATAGGGTCGCTTCTCGATCTCATGTGCTGGACCTCCTCTCTGGTTCTGTAGGTGGTACCAGGGTCGGACATGGAGTGGCCACCGTATCTGTAGGTCTCGAACTCCATGACCAATGGGCCGTTGCCCTCAGCGCACCAGTTCTTGGCGAACTTGGACGCCTGGTAGCACGCCAAGATGTCCATACCGTTGACCTTCAAACCAGGAATGTACTGACCTCTCTTGTAGTACTCCACCATGGCAGAGGATCTGGCAGCGGAGGTACCCATACCGTATCTGTTGTTCTCGCACGCAAAGATACATGGCAAGTCCCACAACTTGGCCATGTTGTATGCCTCGAACACCTGGCCCTGGTTGGCAGCTCCGTCTCCGTACAAGGCGAACGTAGCGTTCTTGTCTCCTCTGTACTTGTGAGCGAACGCCAAGCCGGCACCCAATGGCACCTGCGCACCCACGATACCGTTTCCTCCGAAGAAGCCTGGGGCGAACATGTGCATGGAGCCACCCTTACCGTAGGAAACACCGGATCTCTTGCCCATCAACTCACCCAACACGCCTCTGACAGGCGCGCCTCTCAAGAACGCAAACCCGTGGCATCTGTACGACGTGATGACGGTGTCCTGCTTGGTGATGGCATGCTCAATGCCGACTGCAACAGCCTCCTGTCCGACGGACAAGTGGCAGAAACCTCTGATCTTCTTGGCCTTGTACAATGCGTCGGCAGCCATCTCCATTCTTCTCACAATGACCATGTCCTTGTACATCTGCAACAACGTCTCCTTCTCGGTCTCGAAGTCCAACGCGGGAAGCGACTCCAAGTTGTATCCCTCGAACGAGGATTCGGGCAACTCAATGCTGACCAAGTCACTGGCCGAGCTGGCCAAGCTTCTCTTGGCAGATGATGCCAACGCGCGTGGCAATGGGCGGACGACTCCTTGGCGAAGCATTGTGGTGTGTGAACGAAGTACCGGATGAGAGATAAAGAAAACCGGGAAGCGTTGCGTTTTCGGTGCGTCGCCCGGGTGCACTGCGGGAGGTAGACACCCGCCGGCGGTACAAGTCCGGGCGGTACGGGCGCGCGCGCTGCCGACCCCCGGCGGGTCACGTGCTCTCCGGGGAGTGGCTGCTAAAACCACAAAAACCGCCCTCAAGACAACAATGCTAAATATCCCGAAGTTTGTAGTAAGTGCCACGGCTTAACCCGCAGGCTTTCAAGTTTCTCTTCCTGCAGCACAGGACAACTTTTTTTGAGTTTTTGCCGCTATTTGCGCTGTTGCTCCAGGAGCAGAACCAGCGGTTTTCTGTGCGTGGAGTTCTGCCGCCGAACTCGTGGCTAGGGAGCTGATTTACAGTAAAACATAAACTCAGAGAAGCATAAACCCAAGAAAACTGAGCAAAACGCAGGAAAGTGACTAACTATTCATGACCTGGACTTAACTGCGGGCCGAACGCTGCAAATATGGTTTTATACCTGAAACCTCGCTTGTGCCATAGGCATAACTAGCTGAGGGGCGACATTTGTAACAGCGCCAAAGTGGTTGCGGTTTCAGTGTCAGGCCCGTACCGTTCGAGGTGTGTTTCGCCGCGGTTTCGAATCTGTTCCAGGTTGTTTCAGAACTGCAACTGCCCGGACTCCAAGTGCCTGACTCGCTTATCTGCAGTCTTACATGCACATCAGAAGATGTTCTTAGGCTAGCACCACTCTAGCTGATCCTAACCAAAAATGCACCCACAGTTGGACAGAAACCGCTTCGATCCGTGCGAGAAGCTCATGGACGCGCTCGAGGAGTGCCATAAAAAGGAATTTTTGAAGCAGGCCATGGGCATGTGCAACTTTGAGAAAGTCGAGTTGACCAAGTGCTTGCACATGACCAGGGTCGAGGACTCGAAGCAGCGGATCAGGGAGAGCTTGGAGAAGCAGAAGGCGGACCTTCAAAAACGCAAAAGATCCGAGGAGGAGAAATATGGCAAGAATGGGTATTTGAAGAAAGTCATCGACATGGAGGCTAGCAAAAGGCAGAACTAGTTTAGGCAGAACCAACGCCGGCGGCTCTGGAACATCAGCAGCTCTGGAACATCAGCAGCTCTGGAACACGGGCAGCTACAAAACCGTGAGCATTACCAAAAAAAAAAAAGGCTGGCCCAAGATATCAGGCTGGCCCAAGCAAATGGGCAGAAACAAGTGGCACTGTGTGCGCTGCGCAATAACTTCTCAGTGCTGGCATGGCTCGCTACAGGGGTGCCACGAAAACGACGCCAAACATTGTATATATATTATTGATGACTTCAACTAGTCTTGCCGGGTCCGCAAGACCCGCTTGACAACTTTCTCTTTGGTGACAATGTACACAACGGCGCCCCATCCGGACAAGGCGTCTCTATCGCACGCGTTCAACAACGCCTGGCTAATGGTCTCGAAAAGGTCCTCGGGCTCCAAGTTGGGCTCGTACAAGGACTCGCACATGCCGTACAACTGGTCGGTGGCGGTGCCGCTGACAATGAAGTCCTTGGCAAAGTCGATGCAGCCGATCAAATCGAACCCGCAGATAAACGGCTTGTTCGTTTTGGACTCCAACCCGGCAACAATCGGCCCAACAAAGTAAGGGCCAAACCGCCTCTCGTACAACGACGAACTGACCAAGTTAGCTAATGTCCTGGGCTCGATCTCCCGCTCCTCACGCAACTTGTATAGGTTGTGTTTTAACCGGAAATCCTCCTTCAATGTGAGCACGTCAGTGGCCAACCCCGTCAAGCCCAAAAACGTCTTCTCGCCGAACGGGAACACCTTCTCGAAATTGTTGGCCACGCCGAGCGACTGGTTGCCTAAGCGCAAATCGCAGGCAATCGCTATGCAATCTTTGCCGACCATGGCGACGGCGGCTCCTCCTGAGAGTGTTAGTATGGGCATATGGCGCTGTGCTGAATGCGTAGAAACGTACCGTTGATGGAACTCGGATCCGACATTGCTTTTTTGCTGTGAGTGACGCTTTGGTGTTGCAATTAACCGCTGTGGAGAGACCGAACGTTGAGTCTGTAGACGCCCCGAGTGGCGTCTGCGAGGTGTACGGGAGTTGCGACAAATGGTCACGTGGTTGATCACGTGTTATGATCTTGCCACTACTGATGCTACGTGTGGCTGCTGTGGTCCTAGAAAACTTGCATCGCCATTATATTTATATAATCGTAACAACTTTGCAACACTAAAATTCAAGCTTTTCGGGTGCGGCTCTGGCTGCCTGTAGATATCGAACTAGTAGTCCTCAGGCTCGTCCTCCTCTCTGATGGTGTTCGTGCTGAAGCTCATAATCAACTCCTTCTTCGCGAGGTTCAACCCCTGCTCGTTGTCTGGTTTCGCAACCTTGCCGTCGACAGAGAGAAGCTGGTTGATCGGGCTGCTCTCGACGTCCTTGAAGTTCGACAAACTGAAAGTCTTGGGCGACTTCACCATCAGCGGGTTCGCGTGGTCAGCCCCCTGGCTTTCCTCGGAGTGGATGCTCGATTGCGCGGCATGTGTCGACCTAGCAGAGTTCTGCGCATCCTCGTTGATGAGTTGCTTCATTGACATAGAGGTTTGAGTCAACTTCGCGACTTCCCGCTTCACAGCCTTCGCCAATTCCGACTCGTTATTCGCGGCCTCTGCGCGGCGCTTTTTCAATTCCTCCTCCACTGCGGCTTCTCCTTCGATATCTGGCATGCAACTAATCTCTTCAGCCCACATGGCCTCTTCATCTTCCTGCTCGAGGTCGAATCTGAGCTTCATACCATATCCTAGCATCGCAACGTAGTTCTTGTACTTGGTCAACTCCGCCTTATATTCTTGAGACCGGGCCTCATAATTGCTCACCACCAACTTGTAGTTGGAGCAGCTGGAGTACTTGCGGAAATGCTTCATGAACTGGGTCTTCTGTCTGTTGAAGTTGTTGAACACATTCTTCAAGTTGTTGTAATACTTCAAAGTTTGCACAAACTGCTTGAGCATTCCTTCGTTGTTGAACTCGTTGTCGGAATCATCGTCCGAAACGATGAAGTTACTGAGGTAGACGCCCTTCGGAAGCGACTCCCATTTCGCAATAGATTTTGTCTTCCTGAAAGCATCATCTAAGCAGAGCAAGTGGTCCAAGTTGGTCCAGCCGTATTCAATGGATGACATGCTTTCTTCAAGAGTTGGAATGGCAGTGAGTTTAGACGCCCAGAAGTTACAAGTGTTGATGAATTCACCAGCGACTTCTAGAGTGCCAGCGTCAAACAAAAACTTCTTCTGTACCTTTTTGGACGTCTTTGGAAACGTCAACGACCATGTGACTCTCTTGCTGGAGTCCGCTGAGTGGGAGGCGTCCTTCTCCACTTGGGCGAAAGTTGAGCACAAATTGTAATTGCCGATGTTAGCTGCGTTCTTGAGCCAGTTTCCATCTCCGACCACTTCCGGTTGGTCGTCATCTACTTCTGGTGTGGTGTGTTGCTTCTTCAACTTCTTCAACTTATGCTGGTGCTTTTTGATCACCTTTGGATCAAACGAGTATAAGCGAAGCTCTCCCTTAGAAACCACAACAAAGTACTCGGTGGGTTTGCTGAGAAATCCGGTCGTAGACCCGGTTCCAAGAGTCGATGTGTAAGATGGCTCCTTGTTGTGGCGGAGGAAGGAAAAGAAGCCCGATTTAGGGGCGCTCATGGACACAGCCAGTGTGGCCGATGAGCCCAGGACCTCTCCCGAGGAGGCATGGTCAGCCATATCATTGTTCAAAATACGCAACTTAAGTAAACCTTCCTTGAGATAAGGAGCTCCTTGCAACTCCAATTTCAAGTCAACTTGGTCCTGGAAGTTGTCCACATCGAAATCGTCTATTTCGTACTGGTTCTGATTCTCTCCTTCGTCGAAATCAAGGTTTGGAATGTCGCTCATAGCCAACACAGAGATTGTTTCGTCGTTGTTCGTGGGAGATAAGCCGGAGTCCTTCGTGATGATGGACGCACGGGAGGAGCGACGTGTGACGTTCCGCAACTGGTCGGTGGATTTGTGGTTGCGCAAAGATGCCAGAGCGTTTGCTCTGTGTGCATTGTCCGCAAGTAAGGCGCGAGTGAATCCAAAGCGAGAGTTCGCAAGAGACCCATGACCACCGGGGGTGATGTAGGAGTTGGCCACCGAAACGTTGGACGAGGTGGACGCACCCGAAACCATGCGCTTCATAGCAAGCGAGGTGCGCCGGACGGCGACGCCGGTGTCGCCGTCCGCGGACCACTTGGAGGAGTTGGAGGCCTGGCGAGACAACTCCGTGAAATCTGCCGATCTCTGAGCCGAGGGAGAGCCGTGAGCGTTGTCGTATTCATTGTGGCCGCCGCCAGAGATGCTCGAGCGGATAGTCTCCACTATGGAGTACCTGTTGTTTTGGGGTTTCTGAGGCGTGTGGGGCCCCGCCTCCCCTTGCTTCAAGTACAACTCTCTCTTGGACAAGTCCTCGTAGTAGTGGTTAAGCTCGCGCTCGATCTGGATCTTCTGCTTGACGGTCAAGGCGCGCGAGGCTTTCTTGTTCTGCAGGAGAAACGTGGTGAAAGTGTTTCTGATGTAGTCCAGCTGCGAGAGCTTGGACTTCTTGTCGACCTCGAAGTTGTGGAGGGCGGTGTTGAGCAAAATCAAGCTGTACAACACAATGTAGATCTTCTCGAAGTCTTGCGTGCAGAACACGTTGACCGGGTGCTGCTTGAGGTACGATTTCGTGAACGCAGAGAGGATGCGGTCGATCTCCTGCGACTCGCCCTTCAAGTACAACTTCTGGCATAACGTGCGCGTGGCGGTGATCAAGCTGGCGTCCCATTTGAACATGTCCATGTAGTATTCACGGATTACGGCGCTGTCCGGGTCCTGCGCAGCCAAGAACTGCGTGTATTCCTCGGGTTCGATCAGCACAAAGTCCTCGTTGAACAACTTTATAGCGATCTCCCGGAGTTCGCTACGGGGCAGTGTCGGTTTCTTGCCCTTTTTAAGCAGAGCGTTTCCGTTCTGTGCGGGTGCAGTTTCGCTAAGGTCGTTGTCCTTCTGCTGCGGCTCAGGCAAGCCCATATCGTGCTTGGCAGTTTGCACATTGTTTCCGTTCAACGTCTCTTCGTCGTGCTTTGTTTCTGCGGAGCCTGCTGAGCCTGTGGAGCCCGTGCTGGCGGCCGCCGACGTTTTTGCAGCACCGTCCAGCGGTTCTTCGACGTTTGGGGCGGGGGTGGCGCCGTTTTCGCTGGTTTGCGACTCGTTTTCGTCCGCGAGGTCAGATTCGAACTCGGTGCTTGTGGCGTTGATGAGGACTGGCCTCTGTATTTCTAGCACGACAGGTTTGCTGACTGTGGCTGTCATTTAGTTTGATACTGGGGGTGACGCGGCGGGTAGAGAAGTAAATGCGCCGGGAAGCTGCGGGGGAGTGGCGTGGGGAAAACCGAGATTGGGCAGGAGAATTCAGGCGATAATGGGGCAGGTACTGGGTATAAAATATGGCACAACGACGCAACGTGTGGGCTGGAATTTCAGGAAGAAAGAGAGCGTGTAGCAAAAATCACGGGGATTATACGTGAGAAGTACGGGAAAAAAACAGAACAACAGTCGCCCGTGTGCACACCCAGTGCGACTATCCTCCGCAACACGGCTGCGAGTTCCTGCAGCGAGAAAGGCGCGCAGCATTGGCCACTGGTCCGTTTTGAGATTGTAACCAAGTCGAGAAAAAACGTCACCCGAGACGGAAATTTGTTATTGTTTTCGGGGTGGCTGGGGGACCCCTGCTGCGTATGTCAAGCCGTTGTAATGTTTTTTTGCCTTGTGATGCGCGCAGGCTTAATTTGCGTACTTTTTTTTCCCAATCTTTCACCTCCCTGCCCAGTATACGCAACCTGTTGCATCCGTTGGGTGGTTGGCAGCCGCGAACACGACTGCCAGAAAAAGCCCGTGACGCGCAGTCTTGCGCACAAAGACTGCACTACTGAGCCTCGTGCACGTTGTGAGGCGGTCGCACGTAGCGCGTGCAGAGGTGGTCTATATTTTAGCGGAGCAGGGAGCAGCTTACTGGGAAGTAACGGGCGGAGATACTTGTGGTGGCTTTACGTCACGGTGCTCACGTGTGCTGGCGACGTCATTGATGCTTCCATCTCCTCGTTCGCTGACTGAGTGTTTTTTGCGCTCAATGTAGTGGCCGCAAATGTGATGCAGCTGTATCAGAGACGACACTCTCGCACAATTCCGAAACAATGCTCGGCCTGCAACGGCTAGGACAGACCGCGGACAAAATTGTACGGGGCCGAGGTTGATATACAATAAGGAATTGTCCTGGCAGCGATCGCCAGTGAATGGGGCGCGACGTGCTCCAGGAGGCTCGGCAAGGTGCTTCACGTTGTTTCAGCGACAAAACGTAAATGTCACATAGTTGACACATTTATGTAACTGAAACATTGCTGGGACACGGATGTGGCGTGGGTGTGGCATGGAGGTATCGTCGCTAGAGAGACGTCCATCTGTTAAGTCATCTCGGAACTCGAGTGCTGGTCCACCGCCTGCTACGATCACCGATCGCCTGCACAAGAATAGGAGATCCCAGCTACACAGCTTAGGTGACTTTCAGTACAGCATGCGCTAACTTTAGTGGGGTTGCCTCCGTTCCTAGCGGTTGCATACGGAAGCGGATGTAGGTGCATGCTCTTGGCTTTTTAGCCGGCCCACATAAGCGAGCTGGGTGTAATGCGCAACCGAGAGCAACGGGCGCAGCGCGTGCCGACAAGGCAAACTAATGCGGGCACAATACTGCCGAGTGCGGGGGCAGCGGCACCCGCCCCAGCATATAAAGTCGTGGCGCAAAGCTAATTTGACTGAGAAGGTCTAATTTTTTTTTTTTTTTGTTTTGCAATTCTGGGCCCACCGCGTACGGGTGGGCTGATAGATACTGGCGCCATTCTGGCGTGCGGCCAGTGACAACACACTTGCCGACCGCGTGTGCTACTTGGCATACACTACCTCTTGTTTATACTTTTACCGCGTTCACATGTTAGCGGAGCGTCTCGTCGGAGCGAGCGGAAATATGAGTTTTTGCTTTTTCAACCCTGACACCGTGAAACTTCTGCTCTCTACTCTTTCTTCACTACTTTCGCCTTTCTGCCTTTCTTTGTTAGTGTGTCATCTGGTGCACATTTTCCCAGGTCATTGCCTCTACCTGTGCGACTCAGGGTCTTTGCATTGTGTCTCACGTTCCGGTTCTCTGCGGGCCCTGGCCTCAGCGGCCCGGAAGTTCGGAAACAAAGAGATGCCGTTTGCGCAAAATCCACACACCAGGCCAAGCTGAAACACACTTGCGTCGTTTCTGAAACGACTCTGGGACGACTCTGAAACCAGCTTGCGGTGGCTCTGAAGCTCTGGCTCCGACGGCTCTTGTTATGCTCTTCGTCCCACAAGCTGGTCCTACTCTCGGCCCCAAGTTGGCCCCACGCGCTCGGCCCGCGCGCAGCCTTCGCAGGCGCGCGTACTGTACCGCGAGATCACCAACCATTACTACTACACATTAGTAAAGCACCAGGCCAGCGCAACGCCGGCCACAGTAAAAAAAAAAAAAAAGGTACGTTTCCCTGCATCATGCTTGAGATTGTCATCGACGAGGAAACAGAGACGTTTCTCTCGCACCTCCGCGCGCTCGCCAATGGCGACGCACCTGAGGACCCGGAACTCGTGGCGGATTTTGCCCTCCGCTTGTACATGCACGACCCGGACATCTACTGTTTCACCGACGACACGTCCGTGTACAACCCCGTGGTAAGCAACTTGGTGCTGTTGTTGCTCCGCGTGTTGGCGTACGTGTCGCAGCCGTACTCGGATCTCTTGGAGAAGCTTTTGCGGCCCTTAACATTTAAGGAACTCTGCGTGTACGTGCCGCCAGCAGCGATTGTTGGTGCCTTGCGCAACGTGCGCACGCGGTGTCTTGCGGCCCGCATTTTGCTGGCGAAAGCCCGTGGCGCAGATGACCAAGACTTGTTTGCGTTCGTAAAGGAGCACGATTTGGTGGTTATGTTGGCCAAAGACTCAATTGAGGCGCAGGAGCCGATCGCAGACGGTGGTGTGAGCGCTGCAGCGGTCGAAGATCTCCGCCGAGTGCTTTTGCTGCTGTATCCGGACGCGGCGCCGGGCGAATCGTGGGATTTTCTAGCCGACTACTCGCGCGGGTTTGTGTATCAGAACCAGGCGACATTCATGGCATACGTGCGTGTCTTGGGCTGGGTCGCCGACAGGCAGTACACGGGGATGCCGCGGCGCGGCGCTGAGTTCTTTGCGTTCGACTTGGCGAAGTTTATGCGCTTCCCTGAGGCGTATCGGGCGCTCAATCTCTCGGTAGTCACAGACACGTACTGCCAGGCTGCAACGCTGCTTCCATTCGCGTGGACCAGCCCGTTTTTCCGCGACTTGTTGGAATTCTCCGTGTCGACGATCGTGCCGCCGTCGGGCGAGATCCACGAGGACTTTGCCTACACGTTCATCAAGCTGGTGTACACGCTCGTGGAGACAGCGGGCGAGCCGCGGCAGTTTATACTCGACTTCGCCGAGCGGCACCCGAACGTCAACGTGTTCCACGTCAACGACCGCGACTACGTATCGTTCTTTCCGCGGTTGCCCTTGGCCGTAATTCTGGACAAAGAGCGTTTTCTCGACACGCACTTCCGCGACGCGTCGCTCGCCAGCACGTCCTCGGCCGCGTGGGAGAACGCGTTGCACTTGATCACCGACGAGGCGTTCTTTGCGTTGTTGGTGGACACCGGCATGTTGACGTCGGCCGTCGCAAGCAAATGGCCGCAAGACGCGCTCTTCCGCTTTTTGCGGGTCATGGCATCCTACGACCACTCGGCACGGTACCTCGTGTCCGAGTGGCCCTCGCTCGTGCTGAAGCACCTTGTCGCCGTGGACCGCGCCATGGCCAACCCGCAGGTGTGGGACGACAAGCGGTGCGTGCTCCATGAGCTTCTCACGCAGCGCAGCGTTGACTTGGGTGCGTGGCGGCCAGCCATGAGCGATTGTCTCTACGAAATGGAGAACGGGCGCCGAGTGCGTGCCACCGAGCCGCGCGTGGACGTGACTGACGAGGCAATGAGCTAACGGGAGCGCTGTAATACTTGTGGTGGGCAATACTTGTGGCGGACCGTAATACTTCTACTGTGCCATTCGTTTATGTTCGTTTATGCCTTACTTTGCTGCTTCTCGGCCACCTTCTGCTGCTGAAGCCTGTGCGTCGCCCGCGAAATGTGGAGGAGAATGAAACACAAGCACACGTTGGTGGCTACGATCCACGCGGTCAACACGCCGAAACACCGGCCCATCGTGCCCTTCCACGTGTCGAAGAACACCACCTTCAAGATCTCGTATCCATTGAACATCGGCATCGCGTACCCGAAGCGGTAGAACCCCGGCGACAACACAAACGGCGCAAACGTCGGCGAGATATTTAACACTATCGTGCCGATGATCCACGGCGGAAGCAAAAACTTCTTGTCGTAGAACGTGATGAGCGTGCCCACGCACTCGTTGAGCCCGCCGCTGGCGCTGATGAACATGAACATCGCCAGCCAGAGCACCAAGAACCCGGACTGGCCAAACGCAACGTTGGTGGGCACTTGGAACGCGAGCGTCATGAGCCCATACACGAGCGCCAACATGAGGTGGTTCATCTGCGAGAACAAGATGCGGTACCACAAGTAGTGGCGGAACCTGAGCCGCTCGCGCACCACGTTGTGGAGGTTCACCGAGAAGTTAAACTGATGGAACGAGAAGATCTGCGCGTACACCAACCCAAGCTCCGACGGGCCGAGCACCACAGGCGACGCCAGCGGGCGCATGTCCACCAAGTTGAACAGCGGGAGGTACGAGAACGCCGCGCCACTGCTCGAGGCGTTGGCCGCCGCCACGATCGCCTGCCGCTCGCTGCTCGTGAGCAAGCTGTCGACAATGCGTCCAAACGCCGGCGGCGCAAAGTCCGCGAGCCACGAAAGCTGGAGTGTGCGAATGTTCTTCGTCACGTACTGCGACAATGCAGAGTAGTGACGGCCGGACTCGTACACCACGGTGATGACGGACTCCAATTCGGTGGCCAACTCCTCTACCTCCAGCGAGTTCCCTGCGGTCATCAACCGGTACGCGATCTCGGTCGCGTTCTGACCCACATGGATCGCAGCCCAGTACTGCTGTCGGTGGACCTCTGACTTCATCTCCAGGAGGAGCGTGGTGTTTTTGTTCTGAGCACGCTCTTCGTACTCGGTGATGTTGGCGGAGACAAAGTGAGCCAACGTCCTGCTGCTCAGCGTCTCGAGAGAGCGTTGCAAGTACGGGCCTAGCACGGCATCCGCAGTGCTGGAGTTGGAAAGCAGGAACAGAGAATCCTCGATCGCCACGAGATACTTCATGTTCTTCACCCGGTCCTCCCGCCGGTAGAGGGCGCCCCAGTACACCGATAAGAGGCCGAGCCACATGCAGAACACCGTCACGTACACCTTGCCGAACTTCAGCGGCAAACGCTTCCAGTCCTCGCGCGTCATTGTGTTTGTTGGATTTGTCTTGCCGGCCGTGTTGACGGCGGGCTCATTGCGGGTGCTGTCACCGCTGTGCGACAAGCGGGACGCACGGTCACCAGGCGCCGTCGAGTACCGCGATAGCGATGGGGACGGCTTCGCCGACGCCTGGCTATGCGTGGGCAGGATGTCATTCTCGTTTGAGTCCGCAGTCATTTGCACAAGCGAATGTTTCTGATGTTTTTCTGAGTGGATTCTGGACTTTACTCCGCATGCCCTGTGTGCAATGCGTGCGTCTCACCACCCACTCGGAGTATGTTTGTGCGCGGTGAGATGCTTTTACTACTTTGATCATCTCGGCCAGCCAACACACTGCGACCACTGTCTTGACGATCATGAGTAGTTCCGCTTCGTCGTTGCGCTCGTCGCTCGACTCCTCGCTGTCCGCATACCAGCAGCCTGTGCAGCTCAACACCGACAATGCCGCACCGGAGAACCCCACATTGCTACGAAGGCTCTCGAACACCACCACCTCGTTGTTCCTGAACTCTCGCACCACGCTGCGCGTGCTGCGCACCTACTCGCTTTCTGGCATCCACGACGAGGGCTTGGGCCATGAGGACTTCGTTGGCGTGGACCATGTACACCGCTCTCTCGCGAGCAACGCCATAAATGAGCACGGCTCCGTTGACGAGGAAGGCCACGCCGAGGTGAAATCCCTTTTGCCAGAAGACTACTACCGGGCCACTGGCACCTCGGCCCCCGTAGGCCGTGTTTCGTCTGATCAACCCGGAACGCCGCTCCGGCGCCGCGCGAGCACGGTGGCTTCTACGATCCAGAACATCACTCGGAAGTTCGGATTTTGGGACGACGAGTTCTTAGCGCAGCGGTTGCTGATTGTAAGCACCTTGCTCAGAAACTATGTTTACTTACTTGTCGGGTTTACGTGTGCGCTATGCATCTACTGGGGAACGTACTATGACCGTACCTCGAGGTACAAGAACCTCAAGTTTGCGGTGATGGTCGGCGATGCGCAAGTGGGCGAGTTGACGCCGGTGCTCGGCGAAATCGTTACCGCTTTCTTCCAGAACTCGCAGGTGACAACGTACGGAAATTTCGACATCTGGAACTACACCCGTATCTCCGCGTTGGCCAGCGCCCACAACAACACCTTGGAGCAGGAAACCGTGCGCCAGGTACACCACCAGCACTACTTGGCAGCGTTTTTCGTGCACGAAAACGCCACGGCGCAGATGTACCAGGCACTCGCGACGCAGAATGCGTCGTTCAGTCCGGCCACCGACCTTCTCTCGGTGTTTTACGAGACCGGCAGCGACTACAACGCCATGACCAACTTTGTCTCCACCCTCTTGCAGACATTGTGCCTGTCGTTTGTGGCCGCGGTGCGCTCTGGGGCGTGGTCGCAGTTCTGGATGAAGGTGTTGTCCGACAGCCAGGTTTTAGCGATTTTTGAGTCTGCGCCTACGTTATTGACCAGTCTTCCGAGCTTCGTCATCGTCGACAAACTCCCCGTGCACGAGCAGGTGGTTCAGGCGCCGCTCCAGATCGGGCTCATCTACCTCTGCATCTTCACTTTCTTCCAGTTCATTTTCTCGTTGCCCATCCACATGCTGGTGGCGTCGAAGCTCAAGGGCGGCAAGTTTGTTGTGTTCCGCATCGCCACGGCCCAGGGCGCGTACTTTGTGCTCAGCTTGGCTTATGTTGTGCTCAACGTGGCGTTCCAGATCCCCTTCACCAAGGCGTTTGGCTACCTGGGATTTTTGGTCATCTGGGGTATCTCCTACTTGACGATGTCGTCGATCGGCTCGTTCATTGAGATCCTTGTGTTGATCTGCGTCGTGCTTAAGCCGGCCATGATCGGTGTGTGCCTTCTTTTTGTTGCTGTCACGAACCTTGCGCCCACCATCTCGCCCATATACTTGTGCCCAACGTTCTACCGCTACGGGTACGCCATGCCTGTTTACAACTCATATCACCTCATGCAGGTGGCTTTCTTCAACTCGTGGAAGGGCCACATGGGCCGGTACATTGGCGTGTTGGTAGCGTGGGTGCTAGTCACCAACGCGTGCATGCCGTTCGCCTTGAAGTGGGTGTCGAAGCAAATGCAGGCGAAGATGGCTGCTGCCACTGCCGCCGCCGCCGCGTCCAACGCCACCACAAATGCTGCAGTGCCCGCAAGTGCTGCAAATGGTGCAGAGAAAGACCCCGAAAAGAGTGCTGGGGACCAAATCGACCGACCGGAGCAGCCCGGCATCACCTCGCCGGTATCCGCTGCCATGCGCAGGGGCACAGAAAAACTCACCCAAGAAGCCCAGCCGGCGCAATGATGCCTTGTATCCCTTTATTCCTCATTCTATATATACTAATGAATATTTTTGCATGCTAAATGCAGTTGACCCATGCGCTCCCGCAGAGGCAACTTCGCTGGAACACCATGGTCCAGAGTCCGACGTGTGCCAGCGGCTCGTACACCAACGGGTCCGAGATGAGCGACACCGACCGGCACCGAACACACTTGCGGATTTTGTACGTGGAGTTGTAGTACTGGCCCATGGGCGTCACGCCCCCGGACGTGAGCGGCGACGTGCAAGAAACAAACACCTTGCGGAGCGAGTCAATCGCGTCATTCCGGGAGTACTGGAGTCGCACAGTGGTGGGCTCGTGTGGCTGCCGTGTAGGCTTCTCTCCGCTCTCGGATCTCCTCGAGACCACGCCAATGTCGAGCCACGAGCTGTCGTAGAAGTAGAGCTCAAAGAGGCCGAGGTCCCTGCTGAACACCGACACGTGCCTGTCAACGACGTTGGCGGCGATGGGGAGGAGCTCCTGCGGGATGGCGCCGCTGCAGAAGAGCTTGCGCTCAAGCTGGAGCAACTTGGCCAGGTCCGGTATCTTCTCGGTGAGCTCCTTGGTGATGTAGCCGTCGCAGTCGCGCAAAAACGACTCAAACGTATTGAGCTTCAACGGCAGCGTGTTGCAGGTGTTGAAGAACCGCTCGAGCGCCTCCTTCATCGGCGTGAAGAGCTTGTTACTCTCGCTCAAGTCTTTGTGCATGTTCTTGAGAATGTCGTGGGTCCTGCCGATCGACGAGAGCGCGTACATGAGGAAGAGCCGCGGCACCTTGCTCAAGATAATGGGCATGGCCAACGAATTGTGGACAGTGACGCGCGAGGACGCGGGGTCCAGCTTAGAGAACGCAAGCTGGAGGAGCTCCTGGTTCAAGTAGAGGATCACATCAATGAGCCACTTGACACTGCCCACCAACAGAATGATGCACTCGGCGCGAGCGCTGGAGTCCTCTAAACTGTCGTCCACGGGCTTCTTCTTAGACATTTGCCGGTATATCGACAGGATCGAGAACATGATTCCAAAGCTCGTGGAGCGGAGGTTCAAGACTACCCAAGCGATGTCTGCGGCGGTCTTGTTGCTGCCTAGGTCGCTCAAGAGGAGTTGGAGCGAGAGCAACTTCTGGAGCGGCGGATTCGAGAGGAGCTTGTCGACGGACTCTTTCCAGAAAGAGCTGAAGTGGAAGTTGTTGGCCGCGTGGGACTCCAAGATCGTGGAGTCGATAAGCTCGTGTCTCGCGCTCGCGTCCGCGAGCAGGTGGCACTCTTTCTGGAAGAGCACCATGATGTCGTCCGAGCACGTGTTGGAGTAGCACGCGTGAGCATGCGCGTGCGCGAACGCGGCGCTGGTCACCTTGATGTCGACGGGAGGAGCACCCTTCCTTTCACTCTTCTCCATCACGCAGAGCTTGAGCGGCTCGCTCGAGCCCATGGTCAAGTACGCCACGCACGTCATGTGCGGGGACACCGCGAACAAAAAGTCCTGGTTTTGCGGGTCGTAGCGCGGAAACGAGTACCCGCAGTCCAAAAGTGAGGTAATTGTTTCGGGATGGGCCGCCGCAAGGGCCACCTCAGGTTTCACGTCGCCGGAGCCGGCCGTGCTGCGTATCACGGTCCATGTGCGGCGGCATATAGCCACGATCGACGAGTCGCAGTGCACAAGGAGCACCACGGCACCGCAGAGCTGCGTCCGCACGGCCTTGAGCTTGTTCGCGACGGAGAGCTTATCCTGGAGCACCAACGTGCGGAGCCTGTCTTTGGCGCGCGGCTCGCTTGCAGCCGCAGACGCAAAGGGCCCGATAAGCGACGCGGCTGCGTCGAGCAAGCGGTACCGAAGGACGGAGTACGACGCTCGGCCGCCGCCAGACACAATCTCGTACGACACCAACACGTCGAGCGCGGGTTCCAGGCCGTGGTACGGCGAGAGCACGTCGAGCAGCGCGAGCAGGCACGACTCCACGCCCGCCACGGACACCGGGTCCAGCGCCAAGTCCCCCGTGGCACTTGGCAACGGCGCCATCTCATGCAAGAGCACCGCGTGTAACGTAACGGGCGTCTGCGCTTCTTTCGGCGTGTAGTAGTGCGGCGTGGACTTCTGCCGCGCAGCAGACTCCACCAAGTGGCCCCAGTTCACCGTCACCGAGTACGACAAAATGCGCCGCGAGGGCGCGTCGTACGCCACCACAAACAACGTTTTGTCCGAGGCAAACCCGATCGACGCGTGAGTAATGTACATGGCGCCGCTATCTGCGCCCATCGGCGTCAAATTCACAGAAACCCGGTGGTACTCCACCTTGTGCTCGCCCTGGTGATAAAGGCACAACTGTCCGTTCTGCCGGAGCGCCACACACGCCTGTTTGGTCACGATTGGGTGCGCCAAAAACGTCGCTGGTACTTGCTGCGCGCCGTACGTGTAACCAGAGCCGTCCTGGGCGAGGCGGGCGGGCTGGCTGACAATCTGCGGCTTATCTACGGCAAGCCACTTGAACGCCACGCACCGCCCGCGCAGCTCGGTGTCTCTGTAGATCATTTCCGCGTGGTTGTACGACGTGAGCTCGTACGACGGGCCGTCTGTGTCGTTTTCGGGCGGCGCAGCGGCGCCATTGCCGTTTTGGGCGCCATTTCTGCCACCGGCCGCCGTGCCGTTGCCGGCCGCACCGTTTTCAGTCGGCTGGCGGACCGCAGACGCGCCGTGGACGCCGATTTTCTTGCCCTGAAGTAACCCCACGCCCGCCATGAGCACGTAGAAGTTGCCGTGCTCGTCAAACACAGCCAAATCCGTCAGAAGACTGCTCCACAGCACCAATTGCAAGCTGGGCACCGCACTGGTGCCCAGCGGCTTGATGGTCAACTTGTTTGGCGCAGCCAACTGCCAGTTGACGCCGTCGTAGTTTTCCAAATACGTCAATTCCAAGTTGTGGCCGCGCGCCGGCACCGCGGCGTAGCAGATGAAGCCGATTTTCGACCACGATATCGCCTGCGAGCTCGGATCTAGCAGCCGCTGCTGCCGCGCAGAATCGTGCTCGGGCATCTTGAGGTCCACTGGTGTAGCACTGTTACTCGCTCACGTTTAGTGCTGGAGCGCACACGGTGGTGTTGGGTCACGTGGTGTATCACGTGGGTTAACCGCCGCCGCCGCCGGCTTCCTATGGCTGCTGTTCTCTCCGGCTCTACGTGTGCTGGCTGGCTATTTCTGTCAATTATATACCGCTGGCCTGCTGCTCAAAGGTCGCCCGGTACCGGGAACTGGCTGGCCCACTCCTGCACCTCTGCGTCTAACGCCTTGACGTCCTCGCTCGCGTCGGCGAGCTTCTTGAACGACGCCAACATCTCCTTGGCAACCGCGCCCTGCTCCTGCGCCTTCAAGGCGATCGAGATGTCCACGGCTCTCTGGAAGTACTCGGCGACCTTGGCAAACTCCTCGGGCCCAAAGCCTCTGGTGGTCATGGCGGGCGTGCCCACTCTCAATCCGCTGGGGAAAAGAGCAGACTTGTCGCCGGGAACGGTGTTCTTGTTCGCGGCGATGTTGGCTCTCTCCAACACGGCCTCCACGCGGGCGCCGTCGATGTTCTTGGAGCGCAAGTCCACGAGAATCAAGTGGGTGTCGGTGCCGTCCGAGACCAAGTCGAAGCCCTTGGCCTTCAACGCGTCGGCAAAGGCCTTGGCGTTGTCCACCACGTTCTGCTGATACTCCTTGTACTCTGGGTACGCGCACTGCTTCAACGCCACTGCCAACGCCGAGATCGTGTGGTTGTGGGGGCCACCCTGGTGCGCTGGGAACACCGAGAAGTTGATTTTCCTCTCCAAGTCGTAGGGGATCTCCTTGCCCTTCTTAGTGACCTTTCTGATACCCTTTCTGAAGAAGATCATCGCGCCACGGGGGCCTCTCAACGACTTGTGCGTGGTGGTCGTGACAATGTCTGAGTAAGGGAACGGCGAGTCCGTGACGCCCGCGGCAACCAACCCTGAGATGTGCGCCATGTCCGACAAGAGGTACGCACCCACCTTGTCTGCGATGGCGCGCATTCTCTTGTAGTCAATGACCCTGGAATACGCCGAGGCGCCGGCCACAATAACCTTGGGACGGAACAACACCGCGTTCTTCTCCAAGGTGTCGTAGTCGATCAACCCGGTGTCCTCGTTCAAGCGGTAGGGCATCGTCTGGAAATACTTCGAGATGTACGAGATCTTGGCCGTGGGCGTCTGGTATCCGTGCGACAAGTGGCCGCCGTGTGGCAAATCCAAGCCCATAATCCGGTCGCCAACCTCCAACACTGCCGAGTACGCGTACAAGTTGGCAGGAGCACCCGACAATGGCTGCACGTTGACGCCCCACTCTGCTGGGTCCAAGCCAAAGGCGTCCAAGGCACGTGTTCTGCAGAGCGACTCGGCCTTGTCGATGATTTCGTTTCCTCCGTAGTATCTCTCGCCGGGGTAGCCCTCGGAGTACTTGTTCTGCATTTCGGAGCCCAACAAGTCCATGACAGCCTTGGACGTGAAGTTCTCCGAGGGAATCAACGTGATGGAGTTTCTTTGCCTGTCCCTCTCCTGCTGCAAAATCAGTGCCATTTCGGGGTCCACGTCTTGCACGGACTTGGAAATGAGCGCCTGTGCGCTAGCCGAGAGCGCGTAGGCTCTGCTTCTGGAAAGCGAGACCTGGGCCAACCGCTTGAAAGACGTAACTGACCGTTGGTACATTGTTGTGTGTGGTTGTGGTGGAGGGTCGAAAAATTTCCACCACTGAGTCACTGAAAGCCGTCTGAGCAATAGCGTCACGTGACGCTCGCCCCAAGCTTCATCGCGCAGCTACCCGTTTTTTGCAGCACGCCGTGTCCCCCGCACCGGTGCCTCCCGCATCAGAGTCAGCCTGACCCTGGACCGACCCTGGAGTGGGCCCTGGAATGGGCCCTGGAATGGGCCCTGTGACAGATTAGGGTACGAGGTGCGTGGTTTGTTGACTCGTCTTGGATGACGGCTTCTGACTGCTTTCCGTCTGACTCTTCACGTGGAAGGACCGCTGCCGGAGTGCCGTGAGTAAGAGCCTGAGCTGCTCGGTAAAACGCCGTATCTCCAGTCCCATTCTCTCGCCATTCTTCTCTTTGCCCCTATTTGTTATTCTTCTCCTCCTCAGTAGTGTCCTTTCTTTGGCCAAGTCACCGCATAATGTGGTTGTGGCTGCAACTCTTCGCATCGTCGCAGAATGCAATTTTGCTGAAGCTCTCGTCCAGAAAAAGCTCTTCCATGTCGAGCCTTGCGCTCGGCTCCACCGCGAGCAAACGCTTGCCCAACTGTTGTAAGCTTAGCGGAAGCCTTTCCAAAACCGCACCTTTGCTGTTCGGCAGGGTATGGGAGCTTTCCGGCTGCGAGCCGTGGTTTCCCGCGCCAGTATTCCTAGCCCCAGGTGACGCTTTCTCGGTTTCTTTCTCCGAGTCAAACAATGCCGTCTTAGACCCACACGTCGCCGCAAATTCCATAAACTCATGGTCCGCCCGCAGCGCCTGTTTCCACGGAAAAACCGCCGTAGCCATGTAGTATAGTAAGACACCAAGCGACCACATGTCGGCGCGGGCGCCATCGTACGATATACTGGACTCCATTTCCGGAGCCAAGTACCGCGGCGAGCCCACAATGCCGATCGCAGGCGCTTTTATGGGTGCAGCAGTAACAAAGTCGATTATCATTACGCGTGGCGGCTCCGGATTCCTGCCAAGTACCACATTTTCGAGCTTCAAATCCCGGTGACTATATCCATTCTGGTGGAGGTAGTGTACGCCGCAGCATAGCTGGCGCCATAAGCAAAGCTTTTCGCCCAATTCCGGCCTGCTACCATACTTCTTCAAAAGTGCACGAAGGTCGCGTGTGCCGGCCTCCAAGTAAATTTTGATTTTCTGCCCGTCGAGAGAAACGCTGTACTTGAGCACGCCTACGATGTTGCGGTGGTGCAACTTGTGGAGCACGTGAAACTCGTATAAAACTCGCTGCTTGTACTCCCTGCGGCTCTCGTGTGTTTCCCTGCTGTGGTACGTTTTAACGACGTAGCAGGTTGTGCCGCTTTCGTACAATTGGACAGATCCAGATATCCCATGGCCCAATTGGGAAACTGAGGGATTTCGTTTTTGCCACCTGGCCACAAGATTCATGCGGGGTATAAATAGTGGCGCACGTCCCCGTGTATTTTTTTGTACGTCACGTTTGTTCTGCTTTCTTTGGTGCCGGCGGCACGTTTTTTTTGCTGCAAAAAAAAAACAAGGTGACACAAACTTGATACACGAGCGCATCCGCGGGGCGCGCGCCTCTGGCCTCTGCGGCTCCACGACATGCATAATCTGTGGTACTGCCCGCACTAGTTCGCATACCCTGCCGTGCACCCAGGGGGCAAAATCTACACGGAGCTTCGTTCACTCAAGACTTCCGTTCTTTCAATCGTAAACCGTGCAACCTACCATTGTGTACAGATTGCACGCGCTATGAGACTTAACGTACTCGCCTCTACGGCTTGCTACGCCGCAATTGCCTCCGCCTTCTACATACCAGATTTAGCGTTCGGCAGACACTTTGAAAACTCCCAGCAGGTTTTGGCTAGCAGCTGGAAGCACGCCTCGGCCCAGTACTCCGATATCGTCGACGCCTTGGATGCGAAGAAAGGCGACGCCCTCTCCAAAATCGCTCAATTCTTGAGCGACCCATCCACCGCCATACCAAGGCACATTGTGCAAACATGGAGCGACATGTTCGCTGAGTTTCCCCAGCAAGTCTCGCAGTTGACATTCAAGTCGCAGCCTAAGCCCGTGACTAAAGTCTCTGCGAAGTTCGACTTCCATGTCCAGGATGCCAAGGTGCCACACCACAAGTTGAGAGTCAAGGCCACGCCAGAGGGATTAGGAATCGACACCGTAAAGCAGTACACCGGGTACTTGGATGTGGAGGACGAAGACAAGCACTTTTTCTACTGGTTTTTTGAGTCGAGAAACGACCCGAAGAACGACCCCGTGATTTTGTGGTTGAACGGCGGGCCGGGCTGCTCCTCCATGACTGGATTGTTCTTCGAATTGGGCCCTTCCTCCATCAACAAAGACTTAAAGCCTGTGCTCAACCCGTACGCGTGGAATTCCAACGCTTCGGTCATCTTCTTGGACCAGCCCGTCAATGTGGGCTTCTCGTACTCCTCCAAGTCCGTGACTAGCACGGTCGCCGCAGGAAAAGACGTCTACGCACTTTTGGAGTTGTTTTTCAAACAATTCCCGGAGTACAAGAGCCATGACTTCCACATTGCCGGCGAGTCCTACGGCGGCCACTACCTTCCTGCGTTTGCAACTGAGATCTTGAGCCATGAGGACCGCTCTTTCAACTTGAAGTCTATCTTGGTCGGCAACGGGATTACGGACCCATTGATCCAGTACCAGTACTATCAGCCAATGGCTTGTGGGCAGGGTGGAGAGCCAGCGGTGCTATCGCCTAAGGAGTGCGACGGAATGGCAAGCTCAATTGCAAGATGCACAAGTTTGATTGAGGCTTGCTACAACACTGGCTCTGTCTTCGCGTGTGTTCCTGCTTCAATTGACTGTGAGCTGTCACAGGCAGGGCCATATCAGCGTACAGGCAAGAACGTTTACGACATCAGGAAGGAGTGCAAGGGCTCTGATTTGTGCTACGAGGAATTGGAATACATCCTGGACTTCTTGAACCAACCCGAGGTCATGGAGATGTTGGGCGCAGAAGTGGAGAGCTTCCAGTCGTGTAGCAACGGTGTTGGATTGAACTTTTTGCTCACGGGCGACCTTATGCGGCCATTCCAGCAGCATGTTGCCGAGTTGTTGGAGAAGGACGTGCCTGTTTTGATCTACGCTGGAGACAAGGACTTCGCCTGCAACTGGTTGGGCAACCAGGCGTGGACAGACGCGTTGCCATGGTCTGGCCACGACAAGTTTGCAGTGCAGCCGGTGAGACCGTGGAAGGTCAACAAGAAGCCTGCCGGCGAGGTGAAGAACTACGGCCACTTCACGTTTTTGCGTGTGTACGGCGCCGGCCACATGGTGCCATTTGACCAACCAGAAAACTCATTGGAGATGGTGAACAGATGGATTTCTGGAGATTACAGCTACTAAGGGTGTGCGCTTCGGCAGTGCACCTTCCACCGAGAAGCTTCTACCGAGAAGCTGAGTTCGCGCAAGACTTAGATTAAACGCTCAACTAGTTCAAAAGCCAGTCATAGGAAGAAACTTTGGACACCAAGGTTTGTAGAAAAAGCAGGTAGAGAGAAACAAAAAAAAAAAAAGTATGCGATTTCTGTGGATCGAACACAGGACCTCCAGATCTTCAGTCTGACGCTCTCCCAACTGAGCTAAAACCGCAAAGAACCCATGCCGGGACTCGAACCCGGAATCTTTTGATTAGAAGTCAAATGCGCTAACCATTACGCCACACAGGCAAATTTACAGAACCTAAAATTCGCTAGTTTGCCAAGATTCGCTTGCGGAAATACGGACTATGGCACATCAATTCCCCACTGACTCCCACAGCTTTAAAACATTGTCCGTTCCACGGGCCGCGCGCACATACTCTGCTGTGTCTGCCAGGCCGCCACCAATTAACGCTCCGTTTTTTGTGTTATGCAGGATGCTGTGCCAGCCTAAAGCAGAGCAATTGTGCTCGTTTTCGAATGACATGGCTTATCTAAAGGGGCCGCACCTGCAGAAGGCGTCCAGAAACACCTGTGCCTCTTGCCCTCCGCTCTCACCCCCCAGCCAGCGGCATGGCTGGCTCCTTAAGCGTACCACTTTCTTCTTAAGCCTAGCAGATTTACCGTTTAGCTAACGATTGCCTGACAAACCAGAGAGCTCTGCTGTTCTACATTTGCAGCCATTTGCTAATTGAGAATCCTAGACACGCACGCTATGAAAGTTGCTGCTGTGGCCACTGCAGCCTGTTTTGCCGCCGGCGCAAACGCCGCCCTCCTCCCTGATTTCACTTTCGGCAAACATTTTGAGAACACCCAACAAGTAATTGTGGGCAACTGGGACCGTGTGTCGTCGCAGTACGCACAGATCGTCAATGCGTTGGACGAAAAGAAGGGCGACGTTTTTGCCAAAATCGCCCAATACTTGAACGAGCCCTTAGACGCTATCCCAGCGGACGCTGTCAAATTGTGGCAGGACACGTTTTTGGAGTTCCCCAAGCAGGTGGCGCAGATGAGCTTCAAGACCGCGCCCAAAAAAGCTACAAAGAACTCGGGCAAGTTCGATTTCCACGTTCAGGATGCTAAGGTGCCTAACCACAAGTTGAGAGTCAAGTCCACGCCCAAAGACTTGGGCATTGACTCCGTCAAGCAGTACACCGGGTACTTGGATGTGGAGGACGAGGACAAGCACTTTTTCTACTGGTTCTTTGAGTCGAGAAACGACCCCAAGAACGACCCTGTGATTTTGTGGTTGAACGGCGGGCCGGGCTGCTCGTCTTTGACCGGCTTGTTCTTCGAGTTGGGCCCCTCGTCCATTGGCAAGAGCTTGAAGCCCAAGCTCAACCCCTACTCGTGGAACAACAACGCGTCGGTGATCTTCTTGGACCAGCCAGTGAACGTTGGGTACTCGTACTCCTCCAGCTCGGTCAGCAACACCGTTGCCGCCGGAAAGGACGTGTATGCGTTCTTGGAGTTGTTCTTCAAGCAGTTCCCTGAGTACAAGGAGCGCGACTTCCACATCGCCGGTGAGTCGTACGGCGGACACTACATCCCCGTGTTCACGTCGGAGATCTTGAGCCACGAGGACCGGTCGTTCGACTTGAAGTCTGTTTTGATCGGCAACGGCTTGACCGACCCTTTGACGCAGTACTCGTACTACCAGCCCATGGCTTGCGGAGAAGGTGGCGAGCCATCGGTGTTGTCGCCTGAGGAGTGCGACAACATGGCTGCCTCTCTTCCAAGATGCTTGTCCTTGATCGAGAGCTGCTACAACTCCGGGTCCGTGTGGTCGTGTGTGCCCGCCACCATATACTGTAACAACGCTCAGATGGGCCCCTACCAGCAGACTGGCAAGAACGTCTACGACATCAGAAGCGAGTGCAAGGGCTCGAGCTTGTGCTACGAGGAGTTGCAGTACATCGACGACTACTTGAACTTGCCTGAGGTCAAGGAGAAGTTGGGAGTTGAGGTCGATGACTACCAGTCTTGCAACTTCGATGTCAACAGAAACTTCATGTTTGCCGGCGACTGGATGAAGCCATACCACAAGAGCGTCACCGAGTTGTTGGAGAAGGACGTGCCCGTGTTGGTCTACGCTGGAGACAAGGACTTCATTTGCAACTGGTTGGGTAACCAGGCGTGGACGGACGAATTGCCATGGTCGGGCCACGACAAGTTTGCAGCGCAGCCCGTGAGATCCTGGAAGGTGAACAAGAAGCCTGCTGGCGAGGTGAAGAACTATAAGCACTTCACGTTTTTGCGCGTGTACGGTGCAGGCCACATGGTGCCATTTGACCAGCCCGAGAACTCGTTGGACATGGTGAACAGGTGGATCTCGGGAGACTTTGCGTACTAGGGATACAAACGGGGGAACGATACCAAATGGCAATAGATAGCCTCAGAAAAACGAATTAAAAAAAAAAAAAAAATGTAGCTAGTCGCCCGAGGCGGGGAAGAAACACACATTGTTCGCACGCGCAATCGTCTAGGCGCCACTCTCAAAGCCCATCTGGAGGCAGCCTTTGTGAGTGCGAATTTTTGCACCCAAACTTCCCGATTAGGCCGCACCGTAAACAAGCCATGGACAATGTTTTCCTTGTCTCCACAGCGTCACGAGTTCTTTATCAAGTGGCTCAATCCTCCAGCCGTGCGGTTTTACGAGTTTTCACCCTGGCACTTAATTGCTTCCGAAGCCCGCCTGCCGTTTCCAAAACCATATGCTGCTGCTGCTGCTGCTGCCGCTGATCATATCTGTACATACACTCTAGCACCAGCTTGCCTACTTTGGCCCAATCTTAGTTCCGAAACCGAAGAAAAACACCGGAGAAAATACATAATTTGCTCCACAGAAGCTACCTCCTTCCCTCGAGCATCCTTTCTGGATCAATTCCCCTACAACAACCATGCGCTGGCCCCGAGCTTCGATCCACGCTCTACTTGCGGGCCTATGTGCGGCCCTCGGAGCGTTGGCCACGGTTGCATACACACATACCCACGAGAAACGAATACTTGCGTTTGCCGTAAGCTCTCTCATGCTCGCCGTCAGTGAGATTGTTTGGTTCTTCGTTCCGCAAACGGCGTCTTTTTCGTGGCACGCCGCGTTGTGCCTCGCTGAGGCGTTGCTCTCGGCCCTTCTCTACGCCACGAGCGTCGTTTTCGCCGTGTGGCTATTCATCCCGGGCGCAAACGCCGCCGGCCGGCTCGGCGTGCCCCACTTTGCTGGTGTGGCGCTCGCGTTGGCGCTCACGGCTATGTTTGCGCTCGGAGTGTCGCTTACGTTGAGTGTATTGCAGCTTGCGGCAGCACCGGCCAGCAACATCAGCGAAAACGGCAAAAACAGCGAGGAATACTCCGTGGTCACCGCCGGCGCTTGGCCCGCACAGCTGCAGCTCCCGGCGTCGCTTATGCTGGACGCCCTGCTGCACGGCGACGAGCTCTCGCTCAACAAGGCGCACTCCATCGGTACGCAGCCTCCCATCGTGCACTTGGAGCTCGACCGCAGCTCGCTCGGCGGGCTGACGCTCAACAACAAGGACTCCACCGGCACGTTGGTGATGCCGATCTACTCGCGCGACCACGAGCCTTCCGAGGATGCGTCGCTCGGCTGGCTCGTCCGCGCGTCCATGTCCACATCCGGCTTGTACGACACAGGCGCCGAAAACTGGATGAGCTCAAGGCAGAGCGTATGCAACGTGCGTATGTCCCGCTCCAACACCACGGGGATGCTCCGGGGCGAGAAGCTCGCGCGGGTGTCGTTGGGCCCGGCTGGTGCTGGGCCGGACGCAAACTCACTTGCGCTGTCCAAAATCGTGCCTGTTTTGGACGTTGCCAAGGCACGCAAGGCCAAGAGCACGGCACAGACGACCGCGAGCCGGCCCGACCGCATACTCGAGGCGGCCAGTAGGGACGCCAGCACCGAGGCGCCCGTGCACGCCAGCCCGACGGGGCCAAACGAGCACCCGTTTTTCACCGCACACACTTCGCCCGTACACCTAGAGCAAGGAGGTTCGGCCCAGTCGGCGAGCCCGCTGGAGACGAGTTCCACTATGGACGGGCTCGAGCAGATTCCCATGGCGTTGCGGGCGTGGGCCGACGGCCGCGGCAAAGCCGCCGCAGAAAGCGCCTGTGTGGAAAGTGCAGCAGTGGAAATCACCGCCATGGGAAACGCCGCCGCCCTAGGTAGCACCGCCATGCATGGCTTGGCCAAGAAAGACGCAACCATGGAAATCACCGCTCTAGGTAACACCGCCCCAGGTAACGCCGCCCCAGGCTCCACTATGCGCAGCGTCTCGCTCCAGGACTGGGAATCTAACAAAGAACAGTGGATCCTGCTCCATGGCGGTGCCACGCCCATCGTGATTGGCGCCTCCAACTCCGCCGCAGACAGAAAACTGGCGTGCTCCACAAGCAGGCTCAGCGCCCCGTCGCTCCATACGTATCGCGACGTTGGGGACGTGGCGTCCACGCGCTCAGAAAACACGTTTTCCACGCTGGAAAACACGCTCTACCGCTGCATTACGCCGCCGCAGCAGCAGTTCCGCGCGTCCCACGACACAGCGGCGCCGCCGGACTCGTCGCCGATCCGCAAAATGATTGGCCGCTTCAAGCGCAAGGACTCCACGTCCGAGCGCGCTACGCCCGCCACGCAGAAACACAAGCATTCGGCGTCATTGGCCAACTCCATGATCTCGGCCGCGTCCGGGATGTCCAGCCGGTCGGGCTCGCCGCGAAAGGCCATCAAGCACTTGTTCACGCGCGCGCTGCTCGACCAGCAGCCGGTGAAACGGCCACTGCTTGTCTATTCCAGCGACTGGCACACCTCCAAGCTGCAGAGCAGCACTCACCCGAAGTTGCATCCGTCGTTGACGGTGGACCAGTTCTGGGACGTGGCCACGGGGGACTTTCTGGACAAGTCGCGCGTGAGCAGTGTGCCTAGTGCTGTCATTGGCGAGTACGACCGCGAGAAGTGGCGCACGATGAAGGAGTTGCAAAAACAGGCCGATGCCTGAGCAGGCCACGCCAGAGGGGGCGACGCCAGAGGGAGCGAAGCTGCCAAACCTTTATACCCAGTAGCATATGAATATTTGTAATTATTACGCTGTGTAGCCGGGCGCTGTCGTTATGTCCTCAATTTTTGTTATTCCTAATTGTCTTGCGGCGGGTTTGCTTAGTAGCATTCACCAGTTCTTGAAGCGGGTTTGTTTCGCAGCATTCAGCAGTTTTTTGCGCGTGTGCCGAGCGGCTGCAAATGTGAACACCAAAAGCATCCAGAACGCCACTACAACACAAGCCGCCACTGTTTTCCAGAAGCTCCTTCAACGTTCCACACAGAACCGTCCCTTTTTTTGTCTTTTCTTTTTTGCCTGCCGCTGCTTTTCGCCTCAAAATGGAAACCCTAGCCGCAGCCAGCACCAGAATCCGGAAACTCCCACCAAGCAACGCCACACGCCCGAAAGAGAAATTAAAACCTCAGTAATCAACTCACCACACTCACACCTTCCACTCAGACAACACCCAGCACATGTACCGACCGTTCCGTTGCTTTTCGGTACAGTAAGGCAAAACCTGAGGTTGCCTGGTGCACGGGTGTGTACCCCGGCTCATCTCAACTCGCAGGCATCGGCTTTGGTGAAAAACCCACACAAAGCCTAGTCCACCAACGCCCAAAATGGACGGCGACGATCTTTTCGACGTATTCTCCGAGGCCCCGCCCACGCAGCCTGCCCGCCAGCTGCCGGCGGACCCCCTGCGGGTTCCGGCCGCCTCCCAGAGCCAGCCTGACAGCCAAGAGTCCAAAAAGAGAACGGCTCCAGAGACTGAACAGCACGCCAGAAAAGCAGCAAACACCACCAAGAGCGCCAAACCGAATAACCCCGTAGTCAGCGATGCCATAGAAATCGAGGCCCTGCGCGAAGTGGCCCCGTCCACCGGGTTATTGGCGCCGGCGGCAGACCTGCCGGCCGGAGAAGCAGCAGCAGCCGGCCTCCAATTGAAGCACCGGGTTCGGCACGAAGTGGCCTTTCCGCCAGACTACCCGTACGTGCCCCTCGGCAACCTCAAGCGCACGGCCGAGGCCCGCACGTACCCGTTCACGTTGGACCCGTTCCAAGACACGGCGATCACGTGTATTGACCGAAACGAGTCGGTGTTGGTTTCGGCGCACACGTCGGCCGGCAAAACCGTGGTCGCAGAGTACGCCATCGCTCAGTCGCTCAGAGACAAGCAGCGTGTGATCTACACGTCGCCGATCAAGGCGTTGAGCAACCAGAAGTACCGGGAGCTCTTGGCGGAGTTTGGCGATGTCGGGTTGATGACCGGCGATGTAACAATCAACCCGGACGCCGGGTGTCTCGTGATGACAACGGAAATCTTGCGCAGCATGTTGTACCGGGGCTCGGAGGTGATGCGCGAGGTGGCGTGGGTCATTTTCGACGAGGTCCACTACATGCGGGACAAGTCCCGTGGCGTGGTGTGGGAGGAGACCATCATCTTGCTTCCGGACAAGGTGCACCATGTGTTTTTGTCTGCGACGATCCCGAACGCCCGACAGTTTGCCGAGTGGGTGTCCAAGATCCACAACCAGCCGTGCCACGTGGTGTACACGGACTTCCGCCCCACGCCGTTGCAGCACTACTTGTTCCCTGCTGCGGGCGACGGCATCCACTTGGTGGTGGACGAGAAGGGCACGTTCCGCGAGGACAACTTCCAGAAGGCGATGTCGTCCATCTCCAACAGCATGGGCGACGACCCTGCGTCGGCGGAGCTGTCGAAAAACGGCAAGAAAAACGGGCAAACCGCCAAGGGCGGCGGTGGTGCCAAGGACGGCAAGAGCGACATTTACAAGATCGTCAAGATGATCTACATGAAGCGGTACAACCCGGTGATTGTGTTCTCGTTCTCCAAGCGCGACTGCGAGTCCTTGGCGTTGAAGATGTCCAAGTTGGACTTCAACAGCGACGAGGAGCGCAGCGCCCTCACCAAGATCTTCGACAACGCCATCAGCCTCTTGCCCGACGCCGACAAGGAGCTCCCGCAGATCAAAAACATCCTCCCGTTGTTGAGGCGCGGCATCGGCATCCACCACTCCGGGTTGTTGCCCATCCTCAAGGAGATCATCGAGATCTTGTTCCAGGAGGGCCTTCTCAAGGTGCTTTTCGCCACCGAGACGTTCTCCATCGGCTTGAACATGCCGGCCAAGACCGTGGTGTTCACCTCCGTGCGCAAGTGGGACGGCAAAGGTTTCCGCTGGGTCTCCGGCGGAGAATACATCCAGATGTCCGGGCGTGCGGGCCGCCGAGGCTTGGACGACCGTGGAATTGTCATCATGATGATCGACGAGAAGATGGAGCCGCAGGTGGCAAAGGGCATGGTCAAGGGCCAGGCAGACCGCTTGGACTCGGCGTTCCACTTGGGCTACAACATGATCCTTAACTTGATGCGCGTGGAGGGCATTTCGCCCGAGTTCATGCTCGAGAGCTCGTTCTTCCAGTTCCAGAACGCCGCGGCGGTGCCGATGTTGGAGAGCAAGCTCCAGCAGTTGACCGCGCAGCTCAACAGCACCATCGTGGACGACGAGTACTTGGTGCGCGAGTACTACGACTTGAAGAAGCAGTTGGACGCGTACCGCGAGGACATGCGGCGCGTCATCACACACCCGGGCCACATCTTGCCGTTTTTGCAGCCGGGCCGGGTCGTCCACGTGCGGATCGGCACCCACGACTACGGCTGGGGCATGGTGGCGTCGTTCTCCAAGCGCAGCAACAAGCGCAACCCGGCGCAGACGTACACCGACCACGAGTCGTACGTTGTGAGCGTGTTTGTGTGCACGATGTTTGTGGACTCGCCGGTGAACTTGATCAAGCCGGGCAACCCGATGATGCCGGAGGGAATCCGCCCCGTCGCCCTGGACGCCGAAAAAGCGCGGGCGGAGTTCATCCCGGTGACGTTGGACTCCATTGCGGCAATCTCCAGCGTGCGGCTCAAGGTGCCCGAGGACCACCGCAGCTCGCTGGCCAAGCGCAACTTGGTGCGCACGTTGAAGGACTTGCCGCGGAAGTTGCCCGACGGCATCCCGCACATGAACCCCGTGGACAGCATGAAGATCGACGATCCGGACTTCAAGGTGTTGATGCGCAAGATCGACGTGTTGGAGAGCAAGCTCGCCACCAACGTGCTCCACGGGTCCGACCGCATCGACGCGCTCTACAAGAAGTACGCGGAGAAGGTTGCGCTCGAGCAGCAGATCGACCACATCAGGGACCAGATCCTCCAGGCGAAGGCGGTGATCCAGCTCGACGACTTGAAGCACCGCAAGCGCGTGTTGCGCAAGCTCGGGTTCACCACGCAGACGGACATCATCGAGTTGAAGGGCCGCGTGGCGTGCGAGATCTCCACGGGCGACGAGCTCTTGCTCACAGAGCTCATTTTCAACGGCACGTTCAACGACTTGACGCCCGAGCAATGCGCGGCGCTTCTCTCGTGCTTTGTGTTCCAGGAGCGGGCCAAGGAAGTGCCGCGGCTCAAGCCGGAGTTGGCCGAGCCGTTGAAGGCGATGCAAGACATGGCCACGCGGCTCGCCAAGACCTACCGCGAGTGCCGGCTCGAGATCACAGAGAAGGAGTACGTGGAGGAGTTCCGGCCGGAGTTGATGGAGGTCACGTACGCCTGGTGCAAAGGTGCGTCGTTCACGCAGATCTGCAAGATGACCGACGTGTACGAGGGCTCGCTCATCCGGACGTTCAAGCGGCTCGAGGAGATGATCAAGCAGATGGTTGCTGCGGCCAAGACCATTGGGAACGTGGAGTTGGAGCAGAAGATGGAGAAGGCCTCCGAGTTGGTGCACCGCGATATTGTGAGTGCTGGGTCTTTGTACTTGTAAAGCGGCGGGGGGGTTCATAGCATTGTATCAGAAGAGTTTACGAGGGAGGCGAAGAGAGAGTAGAGAAGAGAGGGCAGAGAAGAGAGAGTAGAGAAGAGAGAGTAGAGAAGAGAGAGTAGAGAAGAGAGAGTAGAGAAGAGAGAGTAGAGAAGAGAGGGCAGAGAAGAGAGGGCAGAGAAGAGAGAGTAGAGAAGAGAGAGTAGAGAAGAGAGAGTAGAGAAGAGAGAGTAGAGAAGAGAGAGAAGAGAAGAGAGAGAAATAAGAGGGCTGGAGAAAGTAGAGGGCTGGAGAAAACGGCAAGTTTCTTACGTAGGCAGCACAGGTAACTTCGGGACTGAGCGTGCGCACGTAATTTCGCAGCCATTCCCAGTGTGGGCCCGTGGGCTTGGGCTGGCCCTTGCCACGAATCATCACGTGTCTAGTGCAGCGCTCTGACACTCCTGAAACATACCGTGCATGAGCCGGCGCAGCCGACACACAGGGTAGCAAAAACCAGCGGTGTAAGCGTAAAATAATAGGAAAAATATATAAAGCCCGCTCCCCCAGGTTTTCGGCCACCCCTGCTCAGGCCACTCGGGCTCTGTGCGCGCACAGCAACGCGGGGGCGCACGCATCATGAGGCTGTACTGCCGTGCTGCTACATAACGGACCACCATACTTTAATAGACCAGGGTCAAGTGCACCACAGCAACGGCCGCTTTTTTCCCTCTAACACACAAGTACGCCAGATTACCCTCAGTCTTGTCGTAGAGGTCTGCAAAGGCGCTTTTGCCATTTCCCGGTCACACTTGTATAGCGCAACAGGAGGTATATTGTCCCCCACAAGATCACCAAAGTACAGATCGCCAAATCACCAAAATACCCAACCACAGATCACCAACACAAATTACCAACACAGACTACCAACACAGACTACCAACACAGATCACCAAATCACCACTTAGGCCTACGCTCGAGCCACAAGATTACGAAACTACCCACCGCCATCTTGCCTAACAATGTCACCCTCTGATTCTGTGGAGCTTTTGTACGCCAAATCCAAGGTGTACCTCCACCCTTCAACGTCAAAAAAAGACAACGTGCCTGGGTACTTGACGCTCACCAAGCCGCGCGGCGCCTCGGTGCTCAACAAAGACATCGTGTTGAGCTTTTCCCCAGAATTCATGCTCTCCAGAAAGGAGTTGGACGTGTATAGGGACGTAGATGTCAACGGCGACGTCGCCGGCGTCTCTGAGCAGTTGCAGTCGATGCTGGTCGGCCCGTCGCTGCTGCAGAAAAAGGCAAAGGGCCCGCCCATCGTGCCCAGGCCCTCGGAGTCGTTGGGCGGCACGGGTGCGTTCTCCATCAGCTTGTCGGCAATCTACCTGATCCAGTTCCGGACGCCATCGTTGGGCTGGTGGTACGGCTCCATTGTCGTGTACAGCAAGCATCACGAGAAGCTCCCCGTTGTGTTTTTCCACGACGACGAGTCGCCGCTGACGATCCGCAAGCAGAAGTTGAAGAACAAGACGTTCGACCCGTTCGGCGAGGACGGCGCCATGTATTGGGGCGGCCAGGACTTTTTGCTTGTGCTCCAGAGCTTGATTGCCGTGGACAGGTCCACGGTGGAGCCGTCTGTGTTTCTCATTGACCCCTCGCAAGCGGACTTGGTGAACTTTTCGCCGTTCGGAGACGTCAAGACCTCCGAGGCCAAGCAGCCAGCCGCGGCGGCCGAGCCCTTCCGGTTGCCCAACATCAACAAGATGGTGGCCACGGCAAAGTGGAAGGTCTTGGAGACCGTGGCCACGTTTGGCTCGCGCACAAAGAACCAGGTGGTCGATATCATCGACGACCACGTGCCGCAGCTCGTCACCAGGCTGATCATGAGCAAGCCCGAGGTGCAGAAGATCAACAACGACTTCGAGAGCGCCCGCGTGTACTTGGCCAAGTGGGCCGCGCAGGTCAAGGAAGAGGCCGAGCAGTCCCAGCGCAAGTTCATGTTGGAGGACGCCGTTTACGCGCGGATCAACAAGGAGCTTGGCAACGACAGTCAGCTTCTCACGCCCGAGGAGATGAGTCTTGCCTCCAGAAGAAAGCCCATCAACTCGGTGGAGTGGAACGGCTTTTTCGACCGCGAGGGCCGTCTAATCCACACCGTCGAGGAGGTCAAGAGCCGCATCTTCCACGGCGGCTTGGAACCAAACGTGCGGAAAGACGCCTGGCCGTTCCTCCTCGGCGTCTACGGCTGGGACACGTCGCGGAGCGATCGAATCGCCACTAAGCAAAGCCTCTTGACGAGCTACGTGGACTTCAAGAGACGCTGGACTGACGACGACGCGAAGCGCGAGACGGAGTTCTGGAAGGACCAGAAAGTGCGTGTGGAGAAAGACATCCACCGCAACGACCGCCACTTGGACATCTTCAAGGATAACAGTAGCAGACCCCGCAGTGGCAGCAGTTCTGCAAACGCTCGAGAGTCCTCGCCGGAGACGCCCGACGAGGACGTGGAATGGGACTTGGCCACCATCGAAAACGTGCACTTGTTCCGCATGAGAGAGATTCTTTTGACTTTCAACGAGTACAACACCAACTTGGGCTACGTGCAGGGGATGACCGACTTGCTCTCGCCGATCTACGTTGTGTTCGAGGACGAAGTAATGTCCTTCTGGGCCTTCGTGGGCTACATGGAGCGAATGGAGCGCAACTTTGTGCGCGACCAGAGCGGCATGAAGCGCCAGATGCTTGTCTTGAACGAGCTCGTGCAGTTCATGCTCCCCGACCTCTTCCACCACTTGGAGAAGTGTGAGTCTACCGATCTTTTCTTTTTCTTCCGCATGTTGTTGGTGTGGTACAAGCGGGAGTTTGCTTGGGCGGATGTGAACACGCTCTGGGAGGTCCTCTGGACCGACTACTACTCCAGCCAGTACCACCTTTTCTTGGCTTTGGCTGTTCTCAGCGACAACGAGCGAATTATGAAACAGAACTTGCGCCGCTTTGACGAAGTCTTGAAGTACATGAACGATCTTTCGGGAAAGATGAAGCTCCACGACTTGCTCGTGCGCTCCGAGTTGCTCTTCTTGCGGTTCAGAAGGATGGTGGAGCTCATCGACCGTGAAGCCAGCGGTGCAGTCACCGAAGAGCTGCAGAAGATCAAGGTCAATCCCGACCTCAGAGAGCTTCTCTCGCGAAAGCTCGTGGTGCAGAAAGAGGTCGAGCGCCCGGAGGGCGTGGGAGGGGGGTGAGAGAGGAGACCAGTGCGACGGTACACCTGGTTGAATTGGTACATCTGGTTGAATTCTCGCCGTCCCAGCGTGTCTACAAACTGAAAAGTCGTGAATGGCACCGGCTTCCCAAACTCTACTTGACCTACTCACTACCTCTAGGGTCGACTGCGAAGTTCACACGTGATCACGCACGTGGGTCAGCCGTGCGCCTTGCTTGGGGTGCGCCTTGGGGGTCTGTAACCGCAATAGTGTCGCAGTGTGTCACGATGCAGGTCGCCTGTGCCATCACTAATAGCCTGTCCTCATCGCTTCATCCCGTCGACACACTGAGGCCACCCCAAATTCTCTCAGATGAGTTCCGGTCTCAACAGTGCTCCACCGAACGGCTACAGCTCCGCTGACTACGATGTGGACGACAGCGAGTTCTACGAGGAGGAGTGGAAGTTGACAAAAACAACGAAGCAATGGCTAATCGCAGGAGGGATAGTGATAAGCGGACTAGTTCTCTACGTGCTCTGTTTTGTGTTGCCGCTGTTGTTCATTCCCGAGCTGCGTCTGCTCGAAGGTATTTCGCAGGTCAAGGAGCTCAACATCACGTTAATGCCGGTGAGCCCGAAGACCGCCAAAACGTGGAGTTTCATGAACGAGGCAGCGGAGAAGTATGAGGATGACGCGGAGGCCCTGGATGCAGAGGAGCTGGATGCGGATGAACTCGATGCGGAGGAACTCGATGCGGAGGATTGGAATCCACAGAGGTTGTACAATCCAAGCGCGTACCACCGCTTCAGGGACCCCACGAAGGGCGGCTCCATGAAAGAAAGATTGGTGATCGTTGGAGATATCCACGGCGAACGGAAGCTGTTGCATAAGTTGCTCCGCAAGATTGGGTTCCGCAAGAAGAGAGACTTGCTCCTAGTGTTGGGAGACTTCATATCCAAGGGACCCCGGTCGCTTGAAGTCCTCGACGATCTCATCGAGCTAGAGGCAGAGTGCATTTTGGGCAACCACGAGTTTTACGCCTTGCAGAACTACGCGCAATTCCACGGTCTAGAGAGCCCCACTTTTGTTAACGGGTCGATCTCCAGCGTTGGCGGCGCTCGTACACAACGCGTTCGTGTAGCCGGATTCAATGATGACCCAGAGTTTCTTCTCGCCAAGAAGTTGGAGCCCCACCACATCGAGTACATCAACAAGTGTCCAATAATGATGACGCTCGGCCCTGTTCCACTCCACTCGAGCAAGAACAACGGCAAGCAGCACTATGGCGAGGGCTTGGCCGTGCATGCTGGTGTGCGGTGGGATTTGACCGAAGACCTCAATCTCCAAGACCCGATCGACTGTCTAGAAATGCGTTCGTACCTTGCGCCAGACTACACTACGCCAACAGACGACCCACGGGAGGAAAACGCCGTGTCGTGGTCCAAGATCTGGAACGCCAAGCACAAGAACGGCACGGTGAGCGATAACTACGTGGTGTACTACGGGCACGATGCGCACCGCGGGCTCAACTGGAAGAAGTGGGCGAAGGGCCTTGATACGGGGTGCACGCGAGGCGACGATCTCTCTGCGATGGTGATTTGGCAGGAGATTACGGCAAAGGGTAAGATTCTTCACAAGGAGCAGGCGGTTAGCGTCAAGTGCTGATGACTGAGTGTCAAGTTCTGATGCAGGTTGAGAGTGAGAGCGCGCGAAAGAGAGCAGGCAGTGAGACACAAGCGAGAAAAACGAAAGGCAGAATGATAATGAAATGCTGAGCAAAAAGCTGAACAGAAAGCTGATTGAAAAGCTGGATTAAAGCAGTATGAGATCCCTTTTGACATCCTCTTTGAAAACTGGACTGACTATCTTTAGCCAAGAAGAGACCGCAACGTATGTTCCACACTCCCACCTCTTACTCTTCCTTTGGCCAGCAGACCCAGAGTTACGCGCCGCGCGCGCACTCGCCAGCACAGCCCCCTTGCCATCGCACCCTCCAACAAAACTCTACCCTGGCATCTACACCCAAGCACCTTAACACCAACCACAACAAACACCCTAACCTCCAAGCAGCGTACCCCGGAATATGACCGATCAAAGTTTACTCATGACAGCATCTGGGTTGCTGGGGCCAGCCCGCGAACCGATTTTTTTTCTGGAGGCGGGAACCCCCCGGTTGTTTTTTATTGAGCGTTCCGACCCAAACAGGGACAAAGTTGCTGCTGCAATCGAAAAACACGGCGGCATTGTGGAGAGCGAAAGAACAGACATGATCCACGAGATGATCCACCTCAGCACATATCCGTGGCCCGAACACGGCACGTACCAGGTCGACTTTGTGTTTGATTCTATCAAAAACGGGCGCCAGATGCCGCTCGAAAATTATGTGCACAGACTCCAAAAACGGGCGTTGCAGCCATACGACAGCGCGATGGTGGGCGGCGGCAGCGGCCACGGCCACGTCCATGGCCACGCAGGCGCCGCGTTGGAAAACAGCACAAAGCGCGTGAAGTTGTCCACGACAAAGTTCACTGCAGAGGCCGACAACTTCATTCTCGAGCAGGTGCGGTTGCGGCCGCGGTTCCGCACGTCGCACAAGTTCTTTGAGGATTTGGCCAAAGACCCCATGTTGAAGGGCCACACGGGCAATTCCGTGCGCAGCAGATACAGAGCGCACTTGGAGCACAAGTTGGAGTGGGTGTACCAAACGGACGCCAACGGCAACTTGCTCCAGGATGCGGCGGGCCACAAGCTCACAATCCCGGCGAGCGAGGCGCCCACAATCAAGAACAAGTTCACCGCAGACGAGGACTACAACTTGTGCATGGCGATCATCGAGCACCACAAGAAAAGCACGCAAGAACTCCCGCCGTACAAGGAGGACCTGTTCAGCGTGCTGATTGGGTTTTTCGACACTTACGCGCTCACGCACCGGCTGCACTCGTCGTCCAGCTGGCGGGACCGGTACCGCAAGTTTGCGCGCAACCACGGCTTGCAGAAGTACGTGAGCGAGTACAACGCGGCCAAGGACACGAAGGAGGGCCCGCAGCCGATGCGCCACATGACGTCGCGGGCGTCCAAGGCGGAGAAAAAGACCAAGAACCAGGTCAAGCGCATGCGCAAGAGCCACATCGAGAACGACGCCGCCGCCGTGGCCATCGCCGCGATGCAGAACAACCACCACGGCGCGTTGCCGCAGGGCGCCGCGGCGCACCTCAACGCCGGCTTGATGATGGGCTCGCGCGAGCACTCGGCGTTGGAGGCGGAGATCGGCGACGTCAAGAACCACCAGATCGACGACGCGCTCCACAATGAGAGCGCGGGGCGCGTGAACATCGACGACGAGATGGTCAACGCCATCCACCCGAACCTCACGGGCCGCGGTTTGGACACCGAGGCCGATGACTTTGGCGTCATGGCGTTGAAGGAGGTCGAGTCGCAAGACGTGTTGAAGGACGTGGTGTTCTTGCCGCGCACGGCCACCGTGGACGACCTCTTCCACAGCGACTTCTTCCGCCAGGACCCCAAAAAGGTGTTGGCGCGCATCAAGGAGTTTTTGGCCCGCGACGAGCCCATGGAAGCCGAGAAGGTCTTTGACGAGCTCGAGAGCTTCGGCTTGACGCGCAAGTTCATCGGGCACATCATGCGTGTTACGGGCGCCAACGCGTTGTTCATGACCCAGCTCTTGAGCAACATGTTCAAGCGCATCAACGACAAGACGCCGCTCGACGACGCTTTGTACATTCACGGCTTGAACGGGTTCTGGACTCCGGAGACCGAGGAGGCACTCATCCACGGACAATACGACCTGTTGAGGCACATGTCGCAGGATCTGCTCACGATGCGCCTGGAGTTCCTTGGGCTTGAGCCGTGAGGAGTTACTAATGCTACAGACGCATCAAACTACAGATAAACCTAAAGGCGCGTAATGCTACAGACGTCTAACACTACAGACGCCTATGGCTACAGATTCGCCGAAGAGACGTTGGGGCCGGCTGGCGCTGCAAAAACCGGCAAATACCGCGCTCCTATCCGACAAAAGCTGGACCCGAGGGCCAGGTTGTCACGTGATCATCTATTCCTGGCGCTACAGGTGGCGTGAAACCTGAAACCGTATGGCTTTTTTAATGAGTAATAAACATGTTCGAAGCACTGGTAGTCGCAAGATAGGCATTTGATGCACAAACAGCTGAGCCCTGGGCGCCTAGCATGCACAGGGACCGCGCGTTTGTTTACACATTGAACCATATCATGCATATAGGACGTTTTTCCTGCAGCGTAAATGCGCCCATCCCCTCCTCGCGCTACAGATCGTAAACATGCATTCTACTGCTACAAGCGACCGCGAAAAACAAACAAAAGTGTATTTGGGAGTGGGCTAAAAATGCCACCCCACATCAAAGAGCTATGCGTGCTCGAGGCCGAGCACCCCGATTTTGGGTATCGAATCTTCAACTTCATGCAATCAGCAGCGTGCTGTCAAAAAAAAAATACAGCCGTCTAATTGGAGTAGATACCCCAGTACTTCTCACACTCACACGAGCCAGGGTCCTTCCACAAGGTGTTGTAGGCGCTGAAGAAGTAGACAGAGTCACCGCAAGTAGACGAGATGGAGTCAAGAGCAGCCTTCTGCTCAGAAGTACCTGGCACAGCAACACCCTCGTCAATACCCTGGGTAGGCCAGCCGGTCTCCACAATGAGAACTTCCTTGTCGCCACCGCAAGCGCTGCTGACACGCTCGATCTGGTTCTGGACCCAGGTTCCGGCATCAGCGGCAACGGTAGCAGTGTCCCAGTAAGCGTGGGCGTTGACGGCCATGTAGTCGGAGTAGTTGCACAAGTCTGGGTTGTTGATCACGGCAATGAAGGTGTCGACAGAGACAACCTTACCGGTGTAGCCGGCGGCGGTCAAAGCGGATCTACCCTCGCTGACGTAGGACTCAATCTGCGACACAGTAGCATCGCCAGAGTTGACCAACTCGTTACCGATAGACACGGTCACAACCTGGTCCCAACCGTTGGCAGCCTCGACAGCGGCGGCCAAAGTCGACACGCCGTCGGAAATGGCATCCATGTAGTAGATACCAGCGAAAAGCTTCTGGTCGGAGGACATGCCGGCAAGAACGTTAGCAACTTGGTCACAGTCAACACCGTAAAGTCTGATCACCTCGTAGTCCGAGAGAGCAGACACCTCAGACTTGACGTCGCTGGCGAACTTGCAAGTGCCGTCGTCGGCGTAGGGAGAGTACGTGATACCCTTTGCTGGGCCGGAGAAGGAGCCGCTAGACACGGCGGACGACGAGGAGTCGCTGGACGACGCAACCGTGGATCCGGAAGACGCGGCCTCGGTAGCAGCGGCAATGGTGGACGTCGTGGGGCTGGCAGTGGTCTGACCGCTGCCGGCGGTGACAATCACGGTTTTGGTCACCTGAGCTCTCTTGTCGTGTTGGTGGTGTTGATGTTGCACGGGCTGGGCCACGGCGGTAGCCACAAGGGCGGCGGAAAGGAGAGATTTGAACAACATAAGGAGCGTAAGCTAGCGAAGGTAACGCGCAAGGCTTTTATTTTCTAGGGAAGCGAAAGGAAGGACTGTAGAAGATAAGAGTTAACCTTGGGAAAGCAAGAAGAAGAAGAGAAAAAAAAAAAGGAACTCCCACACAACAAGGCGGGCGGCGAAGTTCATTTATTAGCGTTTTGCACCGTCGTACAGGATGCGCGCATCCCCGAGCAAAAGGGACAATGCGTGAAACGTCGCGTTGGTTGTATGCAGTCGTGAGCTCTCGGGGTGTTTGTGTTTTGGCACATTCGGGCGGTTGCGGGTTGCACCCGAGCTGCGCAGAGCAGGGCCAGGCACTGCGCACCACGGGCCGCGCGCGGGCAGCGGGAGGAAACGGGAAAAGGGAGGCACGCGCGCGTGTGTCACGTGATCCTCTCGCAATCAAGCCTTTTTTTTTTTTCTTGTGTGAAGGCGGAGCTTGCGTGCAGCAGTTGCTGCGTCGGTCTAGATCCGTCTGTACGGGGTCTGGATCTCTGTGCTTGATCTGGTGCCTGGTGCAGTGGAATGTATCGGTGTGATTCTCTGGAGCCCTGGTGTTCACTCTAATTTTCACGCCCAGCGTGGCATGTGCCTCAGCGTGGCAGGTGCCTCAGCGCGACGACAGTTACCACTCACGAGCGCGCTGGAGTTGTCACAAAACTGCCAGAAACGTAAACTGCAACGAGCGTGCCTGCGCTCGCTTTTCACAGGTACACGAATCTTAATTTCCGGAGCGCGGCAGTGGCTCGTCTTTCCGTCCCCCTTTGTTCTGCACCGTCCCCTTCCACTCCACTCGCTATGTTTTTTCGGGTATTGTAATTAGGCTTTCGGCAGTCCGTGTACACACCCGCAGCCCCGTACACAGGAACCGTCCAAAGTGGTCAAATAGGATGCATTTCAGGGCATCGTCCGATTGGCTAGCAATTGTCCGATCTTTCGGGTGCTTAGCTCGCCTTTCAAGATGGCGCTATTTTCTTCACTGCGCTAGCGATGCATGTTGTTCGGGTAGCCAAATTTGCGCCCGAAATTTGAACGCGCTGCACCCCCGACCGGTTCGGCGAAAGAAACTTCTTATTCGCGGGCCACCACGCTCGGTTGCCAAGCACCGGCCGCCGGCCGCCAGAAAAAAAAAAAACGCGCTCTAAGGGGTCGAGGCATCGGGTAAAAAATGCACGTGTGTTGTGTCACGTGACGTCACGTGTTTTTTTGATTAAATTGTGTCACGTGCTGTTGTGCGCGTGCCAGAATATCCGAACCTCGTTAGATTGCGCGCACGTGACCGGATCACCCACTCCCGTGACTTAATGGATCCCTAAACACACTCCACCTGTTTGCAGTCACCCTTGTTTATTGCCCTGTTTCCCCTAGAGCCTCGCCAATTGCAAGCAATCTACCGTCTCTGTGCTGTGCCAGACCAAACCCTTACTTCCCCGCTGCGCAAAGCACTTCTTTTCTGCTTTTTTTTTCGTTTCCCTGAGCTCTCTCCCGCCTTGGAATACCTCGCTCTGCTTGTTAGCGGCTAAAAAGACGGACCGTTTTTTTTTTTATTTCCACAGACCTATTTGCTGGCCATTGACCGAAGTGGAAATCGACTTATAGATCGGAACGGTGGCTATTTATACCTCGTGATTCTGCATTACTGCCCTCCCATTTTGACCTCCCAGGCCACGTAACGTTTTCCCCTGCCACATCTTTCCCGGCAATCTCCCCCCGCACAAATGTTTGACGACGAAAACAGAATTCTGCGCCACAACAACGGCTCGCGCAACGACGTCATCGAAATCGACACGGACTGTTACCTAGTGAAAGATAATTCTGCAGACGTAACCGCCATTGACGTCTCAGACGCAGAAAACTCCGACCATTCCGATGTAGAGGTCATGGATGCCGTTGAACGTACCCCCTATGTCGACGATCCCAGCGCTAGCGGTACTGCGGCCTCGGTGGCGACTCCAAAAACTGGCGTGGCGCTGTATCCGGTCGCTGACGACTTTGACAAGTTGGCTCAGCGTGTAATGAAACCGCTTCCGGACTACCCAGTGACAGACTCGACGCACTATGTCTGGGAAATCAGCGACTGGAATGCTGCAAGGCGAGAGACCAAGCTCGTGAGTCCGCAGTTCGAGTGCGGCGGCTTCAAATGGAACATCCTATTGTTTCCTAGAGGAAACAGCGATGCCGTCTCTCTATATATGGAACCACATCCTCAGCCAGATGCGAACGGCAACATCGATCCCAACTGGTATGTCTGTGCACAATTCGCCCTTGATATCTGGAACCCTGAACACCCCGAGTCCCATTATCCGAGTGGCTCCAGCCACAGGTTCAACAAGGGCGAGACCGATTGGGGTTTTTCCTCGTTTGTGTCTTCCAAGGACCTCGCAAACTCGTTGAAAGTAGGCCAGGCGCACCCCATCTTGGAAAACAACAAGTTGAACGTCACGGGGTTTGTGAGAGTCATTGACGACTCCTCCACCGGCGTGTTGTGGTACAACTTTATCGACTACGACTCCAAGAAAAACACCGGATACGTCGGCTTGAACAATCAAGGTGCGACATGCTACCTCAATTCGCTCTTGCAGTCGTACTTCACCACACGCTTGTTCAGGAACTTGGTCTACCAGATTCCGACCGACGACCAACTACCCAAAGACGTCGCCAACAAGAACAGCAAAGCTGTGGCTTTGGCGCTTCAAAGAATTTTTTATCTCATGCAGCTGTCCGACGAGCCTGTGGGCACGTTGGAATTGACAAAGTCCTTTGGTTGGGACTCTAGCGATGCGTTCACGCAACATGACGTCCAGGAACTAAACCGTGTTCTCATGGATAAATTGGAATCTGCCATGAGAGGTTCCAAAATAGAAAAAAGTTTAGACGGTATTTTTGTGGGTAAGATGAAGTCGTACATCAAATGCGTGAACGTCCCTTACGAGTCTTCAAGAGTGGAAGACTTTTGGGATATACAGTTGAACGTGAAAGGCTTCAGAAACTTACAAGAGTCTTTTGAAAACTACATTGAAATTGAGATGCTCGACGGAGAAAACAAGTACCAAGCAGGCAATGAATACGGATATCAGGACGCGAAGAAGGGTGTTGTGTTTGAGTCTTTCCCACCGGTCTTGCATTTGCAATTGAAGCGCTTTGAATATGACTTCATGGTGGATGATTTAGTCAAGATTGACGACTTCTACGAGTTTCCTGATAAGATCGATCTCAGTCCATACCTCAACGTTGACTTGAGCGAAGATATCAAGTCTCAAAACTGGAATTACAAGCTCCACGGTGTACTTGTGCATCAAGGCAGTATCTCTAATGGTCACTACTACGCAATGATTAAGCCAGAAGGTGCAGATAACACCTGGTTGCGGTTTGATGACGACAAAGTATGGAAAGTTTCTCCTTCGCAGGTTTTCAAAGAGAATTTTGGCGCAGTCGACTTGACCCCAGTTCAAGTAAGACAGCTTACACGGCTGGAGCAAAATGAATACATCATTCGGAAAGCGACCTCAGCCTATATGTTGGTATACTATCGGGAAATTGACTTACCCACAATCTTACCAAAATCCATAGCACCCGTCCCCGACCACGTCGCGGGACAGATAGAACGAGAGAGAGAAGAGATGGCTAGAATTGAGAAGATGAATCGGGAGGCGCTCTATTTCATGCACGTGAAAATCGTCACGGTTGACAATTTCACATACTTTAACGGATTTGACCTCTGTCCTGACCCGTCTAAAGTAAAGGAGTATGATGTGTCCATTTTTGACAAACGTGCATACCCAGCTACTGTCATGGTACGCAAGGACGCTAAATTTGCTTCCTTTGTCAAACTCGTGGCACAAAAGTTGGGCTATGCAGAGCCTCCTGAGAAAGCTATAGAGGACCAAGATGTCGAAATGGAGAGCGTCGAGGAACAGGAGATTGATTTGGAAGAGATTGCATCGTTTCCATTTTCATTGATGGCCATGAAGCAACGTAACAACAAGACCAATAGGCCAGATGCAGTGATTGACCGTCAACTACTTAATGAAAATGTGAGTCTGGTCTATGCCAAATGTTTCAAGAAGAAATACGATGAAATGACTTTTTTCGTCAAGGAGACGAGGAAGGAACTCGGCAAGATTCCCAAGAGCAAGGCTGAGATCATGCCCGAGATGTTTGATTTCGATTCATTGTCGAAAAAGATTGTTGAGAACAAGGGAGCTTCTAAAGAAACCCCGAAGGTTGAAAACGAAGTGACCTTGTTCATTAAGTACTATGATCCTGTTACTGACACAGTCCGTGGGGTCACATTTGTCACTGTGAGCAAGGATACTGTCGTTTCGCTGTTGACAGCGGAGATCAACTCCGTTCTTGGATTTAATGCTAAGACGCCTTTGCAGTTCTTTGAGGAGATTTCCCGCACCAAAATAGAGGCACTCGATGCGAATCTCACGATTGAGAAGAATGAATTGGGCACTGGGGACATTGTGTCAGTACAAATTGCGAACGTTGATGACTTTTCATCAGAGACTGGAAGAGGGAACATCCAAAACTACTACAAATTTTTGTTGACTAGATTGCATGTTCACGTAAAGCCTTGCAAAGTCAACGAGGAAGAAGAGGATAGTGATTTCGTCGCCGAAGATGAAGGAACGCCGGACAAAGAGTCGTCTGTGTCATTGAATGCGGACTCAGCTGAGGCTCAAGAGGTGAAGCTAGCAAAAGAACTTAGCAAGTCGTTCGATTTGTGGGTTTCGACCACCTATACTTACAAAGAGTTTGCTGCGTGCGTAGCGCGCAATATCGGAGAGAAGGTGGATCCAGACTGTTTGCGGCTCTTTGTTATCAACAGCCATGGTGCGAGGTTCCCATTGTCCTCGAACATGTCCCTCTCTCAAATCTTCACTAGGCAGGTGGCAGTTTCGTCTATTTCGCAGTTTGAGTACGAGTTGCTCAACATAACGCTACAGGAATACGAAAACATGAAGGCTATCAAGATTCATTGGCTTGACAGCATATTTCAGGAACACCTACTCGATTTGTTGGTCCCCAAATCCAGTCGTGTTTCAGACTTGGTGCAGAAACTTGTGCACAAGCTCAACATACCTAAGGAAAAATACAGCGGATTACTTGTTTGGGCAGGGCAGGACAGCAAGTATGCGGACCTCGTCAAGTTTGATAGATCCATCGAGGACATCAGCGATCACTACGACATTTATTGTGGATACTTCCCCGCGGAGGTGGAGATTTTGGTCTGTCATGATATGTTCAAGAGGTACGAGGAGAGCGAAGTCAAAGATGGAAGCGACATAGAGGACGAAGTGTTACGCGACGAGTTCAAAAAAGCACAGAAGTATTCTAAGCTGCTCAACATAATACCAGTGTTCCATTTCCACAAGTCGACATCATACACGCACAGCAAACCGTTTGTCTTTGCAGCGTTCCCGGACGAGCCGTTCGAAGAGACAAAAGAGAGATTGCGGAAAAAGCTCGGGCTCGGAAAGCAAGCGTTCGACAAGATTCGCATTGCTTTAGCGGACACACAGGACAAGGGAAGGTATCTTGATACAGAGAAAGCAGGCTTCACTTTGCTTGACGAAATCTCGAAGTTCGACACGCACGTTTCGCTTGCGTTGGACCATCGTGACCGCAACCCACGGCGCGCCAACCCTTTCGACAAGGGTATCTCGATTGGTTAGGTAGTTACCGTGATTGATGTAAATAGCATTAGTATAGGGCAGATCCCACTCACTGTGACTCTTGCGGATGGTGTTTCTTCTCGTACTCGTACCTGCGCAAGTCAGTCGAGCTGAGCTTACCCAGCCAAGCGTTCTCTTGGGACGCTCCCGCGCCAATCACCTTCACGCAGAGCAACTTCAAGGCACGAAAGCCCTTCTCCTCTCTCACCGAATTGACGTACGAGGCACCCTTGACGGTTTCTTCGCTTATTACTAACGCGTCGATGTCTGCAACGTACCCCGTGGGCCCACACACGTCGTTCATCTGGTAAATGCGAAACGACTGGCCCGGCCGGAGGATTTTCTGAAGGTACTCAGCGGTGTTCTTGATGCGCAAGTCCAACGGCTGGAGCTCCAGAGCGTACTTCTTGTTGGTGAGAAGCTCTTGCCCTGTGACTCCCACAATCACTACGCTTTCGGCGCAGAACACCGCCATCAGCAACAAGATTTTGTGCGCATCGTGGAGGTGGTCAAACGTGCCGCCAACTGCAGACGTGTGCAAGGAACCTTGCGTTGCGCGGGAGAAGCTGGCCAGATTTTGGGAGCATGTGGCGTTCGTGGCAGCCTGCGAAGGAGTGTCCACTTCTAGCTCAGTTGCTTGCCATTTTGCTAAAAATGGGGGCTGCGGCTCACCCGCGACACGAAAGACGACCCAGTCGTGTGTATGGAAAAAGCCGCTAGAGTTGTCTACGTGAACATCGATGGGAAAGTCGGGGGCAAACTTCAAGTCTGCAAGCACATTTCTGATCTGAGCGTAGCCAGACAGAAGCGCGAGGTTCAACTCGTCCGTGTCTGCGATTGAGGAGGTGACCAAAACGGAAACTCCACGCTCAGCGCACTGCAACTCCGGGGCCACGGCCCGGACAAATCCGCTGTAGTCCCTGATTTGCGGAAGCTCCACAAGCAAAAGAGCACGAGCCATTGCGTTTGAGTAGCTGCGATGATGAAGGCAGCTTGTTGAAGCGATAGGCGTGTCTGCAGGATATTGTGGGGGAGCCAGACAGAAGCACAGAGGTTTACTGATTGCAAACTTCCTCTTGGAGTTGATGCCGTGTGGGCCGGGCAGCCCCTATGTACAGATTCTCTATATACAGCCTGCGGGGGCAGGGTTTTGCGCCTTTTTAGCTTTTGCCCCGTTTTTAGACTTTGCGCCGTTTGCAGCTTTTGCGTTGTATGTCGCATCTTCCAGGCGTGCTCAGCCGGTGAGCAGGAAGATCCGCCTCTGCAATGGGCCGAACGCGTCGGGGTCTCCGCCGCTCTTGTTCATCTTCAACGCGTTGCGGAGACACAACATTAAGGACCGCTCGTTTTTGTCGAGATCGGTGCGTTCCTGCAACCGCTGAAGCACAAACTCCATTGACGGTGTGATGGAATCGGCGTACGTTTGCTTGAGCCGCGCATCGACGAGCCGCCTCGGCCGCCACATCAAGATGCCAGTGTGGACGATCTTCCTGTGGATGGCCACGGCGTTGCTGTGGCTGTCTGGCGCGTCAATCCAAGTTTGCGAGCAGATGCGGCGCACCAACGAGTTGTACGACTGGACGAAGAAGTTGTCAACATGCGAGCTGTTGAACCGAACCGAAATGCACAGCAAAAGCACGTGCAAGGCGTCCAACATGCTGTGCAACTGCGCTGCCAGTAGCGACGTCTTGGGCGTGTTGTCCCGCAACTTCCGTTTGGAATTGGATGTGTGGCCCGCCGTGCGGTTCACGTCGTTGAACCGGTAGACGTCTCTGTTCAAAATCGAGAACACCGAGTTGAACGTGGCTGGTCGCGGAAGAAGCTCCCGGGTGTGGTTGACGCTGGAGTTGCTTAAAGCAGCCAACAACTCGGTGACGTACGCTGTGCCGTATTGGCTGCGCGGGAAGTTCTCGTCGATCTTGTAGACAAAGTCCTCGGCGAGCCCGATGTCGATGATACTCGTTACTGCTGCACGTGTCTTTGTGGTCCTCGTTTCTGTGGTAGCTGCGTTCGCTGTTTCTTCAGTGTTTTCTGTGGAGATCTTTGCGTCCTTGGAGCCAGGGCCATTCTTCTCCTCCTTCTCCTTCTCTTTTTCCTCCACGGCGAACTTCATCTCCGGGTACTTGTCTTTTGCGAGAGCGGAAACGGCCAAACCGGGTTGCGCCGCAACCTTGTGGATGTCTACGTCAACGCCTCCCCACCTGTGAAGCGAGTACCACATTGCCTTGTAGAATTCTGCGTAGCGCCCCAACTTGATGAGACTGTCGAGGAAAACGCGAAGCAAAAATTTGTTGAGCGCGTGCTCGTCTCTGCTGAGCTTGCTTTTGGACAATGTCCTCGGTGTTTTGCCTCTGCTCTCCAGTTTGGCGCTTATCCCGCGTAAGTACTCGCGGTGAACGTCGGCGGACTTCACTCTAGCGAAATCCACCAACGGCTTCTGCACGCCGGAGTAGATCGCCGCTGTCTTGCTCTTCGAGAACGGCGAGGGCGGAAACTTCACCATGGGATTGAGCTCTTCGAGCGAGAGAGGAGTCAAAAAACCCTCGGGCAGAAACTCCGCAGGTACTTTGGCCATCGACAACCTTAGATCGCTCTTGCGCTTGATCTCCGGCGCCACGTCCAAAGGACTTAACTCCGCATCTAACGAGTGTGGCTCTCCGTTGTCTCCCTTGTCTCCCTTGTCTCCCGTAATAAACTCCATCATCTCCCGTATTTCCGGCACCCACGCCTGGAGATACATGAGCGCGTGCTGGTGATACTTGTAGTGCGACCCGCTGCTGCTGCTCCAGGATGTGCCGAACGTGCCGTCCGTGTAGCACAGGAGGAACGTCGTGGCAAGGTGCCGGTCGATATCGACAGTCGGAAACCGCGTAGCCGTCTTGTAGTCAGCCAAAAGCACGGGATCTTCAGTAACCTCGTCTTTGGTGGGAGGCTCGGGCGGCGTAGCCGCCACCAACGCCTTTTCCAACACAAGGTTTGCCGTCTGCACGAGCTTGGCCTGGAGCTCGTGAAGCTGGGCCGCCCGCTCGTTGGCTGAGAGCGCCGAGTCAGTCCGCACCGCCTCGGCCTTGCTGGAGTAGAGCCGTTTGCTGCCCTGGAGGAGAATTGTGAACGTCTGAGCGTCCGGGCGAAGGTTGAGCGTGTCGAGCTCGTCGAAAAACGCCCAGGCGGCTGCCTGGTCGTCGTTGTAGCACTTTACCAAGAGCTTTAGGGCCGAGTTGAACGTCTCGATGTTGCGTGGCACCTTTCCCGAGGCCACTATCTCCCGGGTTTCTTGCACTAGCTGCGGCAGCACGTCGCCCCACTCGTGGCAGCCGGCTAGTCCGCTGAAGTACACCACGTAGGTTGTTTCCGTGTTTGGGATGCCCCACTTTTTACGCGTGGTCATCACCTTCTTGGCCAAATCGATCTTGGACTTGCCAAAACACCAGTTTACAATGGCGTTGGCCGCCACACCAGCGTTTGCGCGTGCAATTCGGCACACCTCCAACGCCCGGGTGACGTCCTGGTCGGTCTCCAAGAGCTGGAGCACGTCACGTGTGACGAAGTACGAGTCTTTGACCAGCAACTCACTCACGCCCAAGAGCGCCATGACGATTCTGTCGTCTGGTTTCCTCCTGCTGACGCGCCGCACCTCGGCCAACGCGTGGAAGAGCTCAAGCAGCTTCGGGTCGCCCCGGTGGAGGTTTCCCGGCCGCATCGTGTGCAAGTTAATCGGCTCGCCATGGCGGTCTCGGAGCTCAACACCGTCGTACCGCGTACGCATAAGTAGCAACGCCTTCTGCGGCGAGAGCCCGCTGTACATTTGCGCCCGCGCAGACTGCTTCTTCCTGCGAATGCTCCTGTTGCTTTTCTGAACTTCGCTGAGCTTCTGGAGCTCACCTGTGCGGACGAAGTTCTCTAGCTTCCATTTCACGTTACTCACTGGTTTAGCAGGGCGTACCTGCGTCGAGGCCCAGCGGAGCCACGTGATCTCGAGCCTCATGCTACAGTTTTGGTATCTGCTGCTGCTCCTTGGGTAAAGAGACGAAATAAAACCTAGTTGAGCAGGTGCTGTGGTGGGATGGAGATGGTTGTGCTGCTGCCCCGAGCATCTCTGGCTGGGTTTTCCAGTACTGCAGGTGACACGATGCTCTTCGCGCCAACTCCGCATGTCAGCTTAAGGTGGAAGCGCGCGTACTGACTGTGGCTAGACCAAGAGACACCGTCTGCTGTGGCTTTTCGTTCTTGAACTGGGGCCAGTCATTGCAGGTGAAACAAGGCTGCGACGCTGCTGAAACATACCTGAAACGTAGTTAAAGCAACGCTGAACCGCGCCGCCCACGGACCCGCATCGCGTGCACATCTACTCTGCGAAAACCACTCCACCAATAGCACCAAGATGGGCAGTGCAGAAAACAGCACAAACGACGGAGAAGGGACCAATACCGGGCCACAGCCCTCGCGCGATGTTCTGCTCCAGACTAAAACGCTGGAATCGGATGCTGGCGAAGCAGAACAGCGAGAAACCTGGGTAAGGCTCCGAGGCTCCATTGACGAGCTCGTCGGCAGAATCACCGATGCAAATGTCGCCGACACCGCCACCAAACTATTTGCGCACAATGTCGTTCGCGGCCGGGGGCTTCTCTGTCGAAGCGTGTTGCGAGCCGTAGCTCTGCAGCGTGAATTGGCACCGCCTTGTGCTGCTTTAGTAGCGGTGCTCACGTCGCAGATACCAGAAGTGGGAGAATTGCTACTTAACAGGCTTGTGTGCTTGTTTAAGAAAAGCTATGTGGAAAACAACATGACGGAAGTGCATACCGCTGTCACTTTCCTCTGTGAGTTGACAACCCAGGGCGTCGTCGATGAGATTCTCCTCCTCCAAATGTTGCAGGTGCTACTCGACAAGAACCCAACAGACGACAGCATAAAGGTTGCACTCCAAATTTTGCGGCGGACCGGCGGCTATTTGGCCGCAAAAGTACGCACAGAGGTTGACTCGGTGTTTGACCGTCTCAGGACGTTGCTTCAAGGCGACAGCGTTCTGAGGATTTCACAACGACGCATTACCGAGATCCTACGGCTCCGACGGGACGGTTTGTCGCTGCAGTTACCCAAGAGCCTTGACTTAGTTGACGACGAGGATAAGGAAACGATTTTGGTCGATTTGACTCAAAAACTCGACCCGCAGTTGCACCTCAGCTACTTCCAGTATGACCCCGAGTACGCCGCGGCAGAGAAGGATTATGAGGAGCTTAAAATGTCTATATTACCAGAAGAGCAGACACCCGCTTTGCAGGAGCAGGAAGCAAAGCCTCAGGAGACTGTCACCGACATGACCGACGCAGAGTTGGTGCAACGGCAAAAAAACATATACCTCACAGTCATGTCAAGCATGTCTGCGGACGAGGCCGTGCACAAGTTGATGAAGCTAGCACGCACAGAAAACATGGAGCGCGGGATGCTCATTGACATGATCATAAAGTGCTGTGCGCAAGAGAAGACGTACTCCAAGTACTTTGGAGTGATTGGCGAGAAGATCTGCCGGATGGGCGCCGCGTGGCACGCGGCGTTCGCCCAACAGTTCCAAGAGAAGTACGACACGATCTACCAATACGAGGGCGCACAGCTCAGAAACATTGGCAAGTTCTTTGGCCACTTGGTGTCCGCGGACATCTTGGCGTTGCCCGAGACCTTGGGCCACATAGTGCTCACGGAAGAACAGACAAACAGCGCAGGGCGAGTGTTCATCAAGTTCTTGTTCCAGGAGATGGTGGAGGAGCTCGGCGTGGGCGAGGTGAAGGCGGTGCTACAAGACGAAGCTGTGCGGGGTTCCCTTTTCGGGATGTTCCCGGTGGTTAACGCAAGCGCACGCGACGCGGACCACCTCATGTTCTCCATCAACTTCTTCACGGCGATTGGATTGGGTGTTTTGACCGAGGAAATGCGAGAGGTTTTGAAAAACCTTCCGCCGGAGCCGCGAGGACGAAAGCGTGCGCGAGACTACAGTTCGTCTAGGTCGGGCTCCTCAAGGTCGAGGTCGTATTCTAGATCGGCATCCTACTCGCGCTCAAGTTCCTACTCGCGGTCTGGGTCCTCCAGATCAGCATCATACTCAAGGTCACGCTCCAGATCGTACTCCAGGTCACCTTCAAGGTCGCCTTCAAGGTCGCCTTCAAGGTCACCCTCTAGGTCCAGGTCGCCGGCCAGGTCGCCGGCCCAAAGCAGAAGGTAGGCTGGCATTGTCCTCTCCATTGTTACCCTGCATTAGATTTTGCAGCTCGTCCTTGGCTGCGCCGTCACAAGACCCTGGCACTGCCGCTCGTGACACGCTGAGCGGCTTATCGCACAGCGGGAGCAAGGCCACTCACCCGGTTTTTACCGCGAAGACGGAGATATCGGCTTTAGGGTGTTAAGCGTGAGCGCACAATGCGTAAACTACTAGTGGCTCGATTAGTCGTGCATGGCGCTAACACCGAGCGAGGGCTTGGTCGTGGTGGATCTATCTGACACATCAATATTACAGGGATGTTGGCTTTTCCGAGCCGAGCGAAAGAAGCGCCACGGAACATGGCGGAACTATAAGGTTGCGAACACGGTTGCGATGTATTTTTTTTTTTTTGCTTTTTTCGCGACGGCCCAGCTTTCGAATGCAAAAAAAAAAAAATAACGATGGCCTTGCTGTTGCCACGCGCCACGTGACGTGCACTTCCCAGCGTAGCCAATGGAAAGGCCACGGATTATCATCTTCCTGCTTATTGGCGTGGAAGTGCTCGGTTTATAAAACCCACGCCAGGGCCTGAAATTTTTATTTACTTTTTTTATCCCACGTCACTACAGCCATGCCAGAAAAATTCGAAAAAGGAAACGAGAAGAAGGGTGCCAACCTCTTCAAGACCAGATGCTTGCAATGCCACACTGTCGGTGCGGGCGAGCCAAACAAGATTGGTCCAAACTTGCACGGTGTCTTTGGCAGAAAGTCCGGCCAGGTCGAGGACTACTCGTACACGGACGCCAACAAGAAGAAGGGTGTCGTTTGGAACGAGGACTCCTTGTTCGAGTACTTGTTGAACCCAAAGAAGTACATTCCCGGCACCAAGATGGCTTTCGGTGGTTTGAAGAAGGCCAAGGACAGAAACGACTTGATCACCTACTTGGCCAAGGCCACCAAATAAGCGGATAAGCAGCACAATGAGGTAGACGACCAGCCAACCAACCAGTCACGGGTCGCCAATGCATATTTTCTCCTACCATTCTTACTGCTCTGTACATAATTTAGAATATTAAAGTCCAACGAATGCATTTTTTTGCCATGTATATTAAAAATTAGCTCCTGGCGATTTCCCACTTCACTTCCGTCACGCTGACCTCCTCGCCCTTGTTGTCGTCGTAGTCGAACCACTCGCCGTCCTCCAAGTCCACGTCGTTGAACGTGGTGCCGGAACCGAGCGACTTACACTGCCAGCGGCCCTCTGGGATGAACTCCAAGAAGTCCATTCCACGAGCGTCGATCTCCAACAAACTAACCCACTTATGGTCGTCCTCGGGCGTCACAGACAATGTCGTGCGGGCGATCTGCGCCGAGTGTTCGCTCTTGCACGATTTGCACCGGAACACAAAGCTTGCTTCGCCCTTAGACCCGGAGATGTCGTGCTGCTCGAACCGGTTGATCGTCACTGGCTTGCCGTGCACCTCCCTGCACTTTGTGCACTCGATCTTGAAAGTGTACTCGAACGGCGAGTCTACGGTGTCGACGGGCTGGAGCTCTGTGACGTTTGAGAGCTCGGCCTGTGCCTTTAGGTAAAACTTCACCATATTGCGCAAGTTTAATGTAATTGGTTTGTCGTTGACCTGTGGGCGTTGCAGGTGCGCGTAGTGCGCGGGCCAGAGCACTTGACCACCAGCGACGACAGAGACACAAAATAAAGAATGCCTAATATAGAATAATGCTGTCTGTAAACGTTTAATTCGCTATTTCGTTCAAATATGTTTCTTCTGTATTTCTGTGGTGTTTTTGGCTACGTTGTAGTCGCACGGCTGCACGGCTGGCGCCCGCCGCTGTGACTGTGGCAGATTACGTCACAGACAGCACTGGAGCAGGTGACAGTATGGGGGATTCTGCCACGACAGTGGCAGCAGGTCTACTAGGCGGAAGTCTGAGCCACTCGCAAAACTTCTTTCTAGAATACTCTATTTTGTTTTGACTTTTTTTTTGTTTTTGTTTTGTTTCCGTAAAAAAACAGCCCTGTCGATGTGGTGGAGACGTTGCGTGCGGCTGAAACTGGAAGTTGGTCCAAAACAGATCCCCACCAGGGTTCTTACAACTCCAAAGGATGGTGTTCTTTTATTTCATCTGCTTTAGACTATCTCTCGTTCTTTTTTTTCTTTTTCCCTAATTTTTCGATTTTTGGCGTGCTGTTTTTCGTTTTGCAACCATGCTTTTGGAGATCGCGGAGCGTAGCACACGAAAAACATAGACTGGATACCAGGAAACATACACAGACATACATAGAAATATACGCAGAAGCATAAACAGAAATACCAAGACAGTACCACAAACCTCAAAAAAAAAAACTGCTTCCAAGCAGTAGTAAAAGTTCAGCAGATGGAGACCGACAGACAAACCAAGAAAAAAGTCGTGGCCCTGGCTCCACCGAGAGGAGAAGCGCCCTCAGCCAAATTCGCAGCCTGCTCGCTCGCGTACTGTCATCGCGCCGCAATCACAGTGCACGATTTCTCTCCACCATGAACGACATCAAAGTGCCCGTGGAGGTCGACCCGACAGAGGACACCGAGTGGAACGACATCCTCAGGTCCCACGGGATCATCCCCGAGCGGCCGAAATCGCCCACTGAGGAGTTGGAGCAAGCGATGGATGAAGCGGTGCGCCGGCAGCACGAGAACAGGCTCGAAAACAAGACGCAGGGGGAGTTGGACGAGCTCGAGGACGACGAGGACGAGGATTTCCTCGAGGAGTACAAGCGCAAGCGCTTCACGGAGATCCAAGACTTGCAGAGTAGGCTGAAGTTTGGCGCGGTCGCTCACATCACCAAACCGGAGTACGCCGACGAGGTCACCAAGGCATCTAAGAACTGCGTGGTGTTTCTCCACATGGCGCTGCTGCAGGCCGTGCAGAGCAGGCTCTTGAGTCTGCTCATGGTGCGTTTGGCGGGCAAGTTTCCCGAGGTGAAGTTTGCCGAGATCCCCGCCAACCGATGCGTAGAGAACTACCCAGAGCTGAGCTGTCCCACGCTCATCGTGTACCACCACGAGGACATCGTCAAGCAGTACGTGACGTTGATGCAGCTCGGCGGCGACGACTGCGGAATTGCCGATTTAGAGAAGGTTCTTGTGGACGTTGGCGCGGTCAAGGACACCGACGAGCGGCTCGAAGCCAACCAGCACGAAGACGACTTGGAGGAGAGCCGCCGCTTGCGCTTTGTGAAGAAATCGCTTCGCGGGGCGAGCAGCGCAAACACAAACAACGACGATGACGACGATGACGACGACTTCTACAGCTAGACTGTGCTACTTTTTACGAGACTCGGTGTGTCCTGGATTAGCACGCGATCTGCGGCTCGCTCTCCGGGCCTTGACCTTACGGGCCCCTACGAGCCCCTAAGAGCGCCAACTTATATATATAAATACTGGCCGAACATATATGAAAACCTAGATTTGAGCGCATTTAATTGCCCACCGGTGTACCGCATGCTCGTAAGTCCCAAAATTTTAATGTGTCCATCGCAGTTCCTACCTATCTTTTATTCGCAGCTGTCCGGGCCCGCTCTGCGCACGAGATCAAACCGCAAGCGCAGCTGCTTAGACGTTCGGGCCGCCGCCAAATCTACAAGCAAAGACAACACCCTGGCCGGAAAAAAAATCCGCTAGGGCAAGCTGTTCATCATCAGACGGAACCTCGGAACGCAAGATCTCTTTTCTGGAATATCCCACGCTCCGCTCGCCTGTTTTTCGCACCCCACTACTGACCAAGGTTGGACAACACCTATTCCCCAGATCCAAGAGCACAGCGCTCTGAAAAAACCCATAAAGACCCAGGAAAGTTTCCATAGTGTATAGCGCCATGCCGCCGGCTTCCAAGTTGGCCGACAACAGCCCCAACAATGGCACCCCCGAAAGCAACGGCCACGGCCCAGTGCCCGACTCTCCGCCTCCAGCGCTAAAACCCCCAGATAATTTCCGAAGCATCGCCACGTGCCCGCATCTTAGGGCTGTTCTCAACAGCAGGGCCTACAAAACCGTCACGGATACCTACCGGCAGGCGGCGGCGATTGTGGTGGCCATCAACCCGTTGATTCTGAACCACACTACGTATATCCTGAGAAAAGACGGCCTGCGGATGTCAAGTGCTAAGTTGGCCGAGCTTAAGGACCGCGTGCTCCATTGCTCGGAGTGCCAGATCTCGGACTTCTACCTGGTGTTCATTTGCTTGCAGTGTCCACACGTGGGATGCTTCTGGCAGCACGCGGCCAGCCACGCCGAGACACTGGGCCACAAATTCGCCGTCGACTCCAGCAACGGCTTGCTTTACTGCTTTGAGTGTGCGAACTTCACCAACCACAAGGACTTGGACAAAATCAGAGTCTCGGCGGCGCACTTCTCGGAGTTGACGGTTGCGCTGAGTGGGAGCAACGGCTCTGTCGCAAACGGCGCCAACGGAGTCAACGGTCTAGACGGTACTGCGCTGACCAATGGCAGCACTGCTATAAATGGTACCTCCAGCACCGAAGGGTACTCCAAGCCGTCGTACCAGGCGGCTGTGGGCCTTAAAGGAATCGTAAACCTCGGGTCTACTTGCTTCATGAGCTGCATTCTACAAACTTTCCTCCACAACCCGTTGGTGAGATACCTCTTCTTCCACGACGACGACCACTTTTTCAACTGCAACTCTCTGCCTTACTACGCGAACGGAGACGATCAGATCGACGAACACAATGCATGCGTCACCTGCCTGATCGACTCCTCGTTCAGGGAGGTGTACACTTCGTCCACGCCCGAGGGCTATGGCATCACTAATCTACTCATGACCGCATGGTACAAGAAGCGACTGCTTGCAGGGTTTCAGGAGCAAGATGCTCACGAGTTTTGGCAGTTTTTGCTCAACGAATTCCATAGTGACTACGAGAGAATCACAGCAAAACTGAGCCATATCCCGCAGGAGTGCCAATGCGTCATGCACTCGGTATTTCTGGGGGAGTTGGAGAGTTCCGTTGTTTGCGGAAGCTGCGATAATGTCACGAGTACAATTGACCCGTTTGTCGACTTGTCGCTTGAGCTCGACAAGTTGCCAAACAACCCGTCCCTATACGACTGCTTGGACAAGTTCACCCACAAGGAGCTTTTGGACGTTAAGTATAAGTGCCGCTCGTGCCGGAAGGAAGCGAAAGCCCACCGCTCGCTTCGTATTAAAAAGTTTCCTCCAGTCATTAGCTTCCAACTCAAGCGGTTCAAGCACAATTTCACAAAGGACACTTCGTCCAAGATCGACGACAAGGTCGATGTCCCATTGTTCTTACACATGAGAAATTATGGATCTGACCAGGGCGAAGAAGTCGAAGAAGACGGCATAGACAGCACCAAAGTCTACGAGCTTTTTGCAATAGTCAACCACACGGGGCTGGTGAACACGGGTCACTACATTGCACTTATCAAAAGTGCCTCTGGGCAATGGTTCAAGTTCGACGATAGCGTGATCTCTGTCATATCGCAGCAAGAAGTGAAGAATACCAACGCTTATCTTCTCTTCTACATCGCCCACAATATCTAGCATTGCATACAAAATAGAAACCACTTTCCATTGGAAAATAAGTGGCCAATCCCTCGATAGAAACATATAATTTGTAATACAGTATTCGATGTAATCATCTGAATGCATATGTAAGTTATCGTATATATACTCCTTGAAAGAAATGAATAAATATTAAGCTGGGACTGTTCGTTTCTCCCTTTTGATAGTTTACTTTTTAAAGTCGTCAGCAGTAATCTGTGCCTTGTCACACATGTTCTTGAACATTCCGTTTTGTCTGTACAAGGTCCATGGTGTGCCCTTTTCAACCACCTGGCCCTTGTCCATGACCAAGATTCTGTCGTAGTTCAAGATCGTCTTTAAGCGGTGAGCAATACACAAAATTGTGCATCTGCTAAACTCAGTAGCAATGGAGTTTTGGATTTTGGCATCGGTCTCGTAGTCCACGGAAGACGTAGCTTCGTCCAAAATCAAAATCTTGGAGTTACGCACCAAAGAACGTGCCAACGCAATAAGCTGCTTCTCTCCAAGCGAAAAGTTGGAGCCGTCATCCTCAACTGTTTGGTCCAAGTGATATTTGTGGAGCGCATCGTAGTTGTTGTCCACCAACCTGGTAGTTCTCACAATAGGCAACGCATCACTCTCAATAAGTCTAGAACGCCTAAGAGAGTCCCACAAAACGTCGTCGCTGAACTCCGAGAATGGGTCCAAGTTCTTTCTGATGGTTCCTCTGAAGAGAACTGGGTCCTGTGGGATGATCAGCAACTTGGATCTCAAGTCACGCAATCCCATTTCGGAAATGTCTAGGCCATCGATAGTGATGTTTCCAGTCTCCAACTCGTTGAGTCTGTACAAACCAGTCATAATCGACGACTTACCTGCACCAGTACGGCCACATATGCCCAACTTCTCTCCTGGATAGACACCGAAATTCAAGTCCCTCAAAACGAGTGGCAAGTTTGGTCTGTAGCGCAAGCTAACATCGTTGAACTGGATGTAGCCGGCCATTGGCCATTCTGGAGGAGGCTTGAACTCAGACTTTTCGTAGGCAGCTTCTTGTGGCAAGTTGAATGCGTACGAGTGCAATCTCTCCACACTGTTCATCTCCGTCTCAACTTGAGTCATGGCACGAATAGTTAAGGACAACAAGCCAACAATTTGGATGACGTAGTTCAATAAAAGACCAGTGGACGAGGCAGAGATGTTGAACTGGTTGGTGACACATAATAACGAGATAAGGGCAGCGAACACGGCAGCGATAAAGTCCAAGTGGATACACAACCATCTCTGCGTGGCAACCAGTAGGAAGTATGCCTCGTTCATGCGGTTAAGCAAGTAGTCGTTCTTTTCCACAAACCTGGACTCACTCTTGAAAGCCTTGATAGTAGCCATACCACTCAAAGTCTCGTTGAAATTGTTGTACACCACCGACCTCTGCACGGCCTCAAGACGTTTAATCTCACGGGAAGAAGCAGAGTACAAGCTGGCGAAGTAAGTGAAGGCAAGCACCAAGAATGGAACGGCAATCGCAAACCATGGCAAGTAGCAGATACACAAGATGATGATTCCGATGATAGTCGCAAGAGGGAAGACAAACAATTTGATCTGCTCACCAAGCGCGTTGTCCAACGAGTCGGTGTCCTTGGTGAAACGGTTGAGAACTCTTCCTAAAGGATTGGTATCCATGAACGCCATTGGCACATGCAAGACTTTTTCCACAGCCTTGACGTTCAAGAGCTCGGCAGACTTGTTGTTGATATAAGCCAATAAAGTGAATTGCACACCAGTAAAGCACACAGTTAAAACGGCCAAGATAACATAAAGTGTGATGTAGAAATGGTCCGAGAGCTGCGTAAATCTGTGCTCCATCCAAAAAGACAACCAGGTGTTGGTGAACAACTGGCAGAAAGTCGACAATGCCACAAAAAACAAGAAAATTGGAGTGGCTGCAATGCCAAACACTCCCAGGCCCATGGTAATGTATTTCTTGTACACATCCCACGAGATGGCATTGACGGAGACATCCTCGTCTTCGATGGTTTTTCCGAACTTTTCCACAACGTTTGCGGAAGCGGCAGTCTGCTGTTTACTAACCACGTTAAACTCGTCATTCTCAATGATGGGACTGAATGGCTTTGAGACGTTGCCTGGTAAAAGACACACATCGCCTTGGGCGGTGTTGCTATTGCGGCGATTGCTGTCCGACGTCGAGTGGCTGCGTTCTTTCATCTTAGTAGCTTCGTCACTGTACTCAAACAACGTCTGGAAACCTTTGTTTCTCTGGATGAGCTCCTTGGTGCTTCCGACGTCGATAGAGCCATCACCGTTTAAGAACACAATTTTGTCTGCACTCAGCACTAACGAGAGCTGGTGAGTGGCCAAGATACGAGTGTGGTTGCGTAAGAGACCCTCAAACAAGTTGTTGATAATGTGCTTCCCGACTCTGGAGTCCACCGCAGAGAGGACGTCATCGAAAAGCAACGTGCGGGCGTTGTTGTAGACGGCACGAGCCAAGTTGATTCTGGCTTTCTGGCCCCCAGAGACTGTGACACCCTTTTCTCCGATTTCAGTGAGGTCGCCGTGAGACAATTGCTTGAGGTCCTCCTCTAAACAACATGCACTGATAATCTCTTGGTACCTCTCCTTCTCGTAGGGCTTGCCGAACAAGATGTTTTCACGGAATGTGGCGTTCTGGATCCAAGGAGCTCCACAGAGAAGCAAGTCGGAATGCACCGAGAACGTAGCTTCCCGAGGGTTGGCCAACTTCATGAAACCAGCGAGTGCATTGAGCAAGGATGACTTTCCAGACCCGATCACACCTGTGATCACCACAAACTCGCCAGTATTCACTGTCAAGTCGATATTGTGGAGGCCAGTGAAGTTCTTCGTGTGCTCCAAAGCTTTCGTCTCAGCAAACAGCTCCTCACTGGCAGAGTAGACGGGCGAGTTGGGCTTGGTTTCCAACATTTGGGTCTTTTTGACCTTCTTGTCAACGTCCTCCCAAAGTGAGTTCTGCTCATCTGCGGTAGTTTGGAACTGCTCCCAGACGAATTCTGCGTTCTTGACCTCGATGACAACAGACTGGAAGTATTTGTCCTCGGATTCTTCGGACGAGAAACTGTCATCTTTCTGCATGTTGACCCTCTCTGCGCTGCCGATGAAATAGTCATCCTCGGAAACATACAAGGCCTTGTCCAACTCATCATTGAGCTCTTCAGCTCCTAAATAGTCCTTGCATCTTCTGAAGCCAATGGTGGCATCTGCACCCGTAGCCAACGCGATGGGCAAAAGCATGATGGCTTGGGCCAAGATAGAGAACAAAGACAACGAGGAGAAAACGTTGGCGGGTGACTTCATGTTGTCAGTGGCCCACATGGTCACAAAAGAGATCATCGACGTTAGAGTTGGCAAGGTCACAGCGTAAGCGGTGATGAAGTTTCGCAACACCTCGATGGTGAACAAGTATCTCATTTCTCTCTCTCTGACCTTGGTGATGTGCTTCTTGTAGGCATACTCCCATGCGTAGTACTTGATGATCTTCAAGTTATTGAGCACTTCACGCATCAAACTGATTCTCTCATCGGTGTACTTGACCACGGTTTCCCTGGTGAAGAAGAGTTTCGATGTCAAAAGCACACAGATGACGAGCGAAACCACAAACAAGCCAATGCCTGTAAGAGAAGTGACACCAATGTTGTGCAACAATAACGCAACAGCAATAATCACAGGAATGGGAAAGCAGAGGACCAATGGCTGAAAGCCGATGGCTAAATCGATGCGCAGCAAGTCTGTGGTCATCAAAGACGTGATACGCCCAGCGGTGAACTTGTGCTTCGACTTGGCCAGCAATTGGAAGCTCTTAAGCAACACGTCTTTGGTCAAAATCAGCTTGCAAGCAGCACCGACGACCATGGCATTGTGGAAAAAGTGGTTTAGGAGAAATCCGTTGATGAGAATCAAGACGACGGCTCCAATAGACCAACCTATTCCCTTGTTGTATGTGGTCTCGACACCGTAGTACGAGTACTCGACGTACAAGATCAACTTTTTGGTGACCAAGGGCGCACAGGCTTGGCAAACGAATGAGAGCGCCAAGAACGTGCACGACAAGCAGTAAGGAATCTTGAACGTGAGGAAGAGCGCATATGGCACAGCGTACATGGGCCACTCGTGGCTCGTTTCGTGTGTCACACTCTCACCGTTTTTCTTGGCCGCCTTTAACATTTTGGAGCGGTGCTTTCGCAAGATTCTCTCCAAATGGACTCTGTAGCGTGCGTGCATGTCTTCAACCGTCAAATTCTTAGGCAAGTACCACAAGTCGTCAGGCACCAACGTGCGCTTGTACCCTCTGATGAGAATGGGCCATAGCCAGAGGAAAATCACCTGTTTGAAGATGTTCACGCGGAGCCAGGGGTATGGCTCTCTTTCCTCGGGCGTAGGCACGGGCGGAACTTTTTTGGCGTAGAGGAAGCTGAACCATCTCTTCTGCCTCTCGGGAGTAACGACGCCCTGCTCCAAAATGAGATCAGACTTCGGCTCCGGAGAAGGAGAAACCTTACTCCTCGTTTTGCGCTTACCGTGCTTCTTCATTGCGGGTTTGCTGGACCTGCGGGGAGCCTCGTCGGAGAGCTCGTCGGAGGCAAAGTCGACGTATGTATGCGTGGTGTCGGAGACGTGCGACGACACTGGGCGCAAGTAGTTAGTGTCTCTGGGCAGACCGTCTCTGGGCAGGCCACGGATCTGGTGGTATGGCGCCGCAAGTAAGAGGTTGTGGTCGGTAGGGACGGGGCGGGCGTGGTATGGGTTCTGGGTTTGGTGTGGTTGTGGCTCGTCGTTGTGTTGCTGCACCAGGTTGCGTTTTTGCATCCGAGAGTAGTAGTCGCTGTTGGACGCCGGAGACATTCTGGGCAGTTTTGTGGCGGTATGCAAAGAGTGACGTTCGGAAGAGTCGGGTATCAAAAGCTGTTATTGGTATCAAGGGTGGAAATCAAAGGCTCTCCTTTTTCCAGATCACTTTACGAATAACAAAGTTTGCTGCGATGTCACTAGATCCTTGCGCAGCGACAAAGAAGCAAGGGACAAACAAAGAACGGAAGAAAAAAGTCCCACTAAATGAAATAGTTTCGAGAACAGCGAAAGGCGGAAAACTGTGCCTTTTTGCCGCTCGAGAACTGTGAATGTTATATACGACGTACAACGCTCCCACCGAAATGCTCTTTACGGTTTATGGCAACCTCTGCTCAGACCCGCTGCCGAAGGCGCACCCAGAGGACGCCTCCTGCATGAAACGCACTCTATATACCCTGTTCGGCAATTCCGTTGTTTGTTTTCTCCTCAACCCTCGCTTACATGCCAGGCCACATCGGACGGATGGTGCGGATCTCGCAGGGAAAAGCTCGCTACATGCACACCGTGCAGGCATCCTTTGTCATTTTTTCGTCCTTTCCCCTGCCGTTGGTTGTGGGGTAATGCGACGACGTTGGCAGCATTTCCTTGGCTTTCGGCTCAATCTAGTAGTGAAGAGGCGCTTGGCCTGTAGAGCCTGCGAAAATGCGAAAAAAGCCTCGCTGATATGATTCCTTTTTTGGTCGTCGGCTCGTTATTACGGTTCCGTGTCCCCTCTTTTCTTCAAACTAGCTACAAACTAGCGCACCGTTCAGTCATTCATCTCGGTGCCACTTTTGACGATTTCTGCCGTGAAATCTCGAAGAAGGGTGCATCTTTCCTGTTTCCACTTTTCCTTAGTATAGTTCTGCGATGGCAGGTCTCTTCGGCGCTTATCTTCGTTGCGGGTACGTATATCCTAGCGGTGTTTTTTTTTTTTTTTTTGCGCTCTTGCACCTATTACATTCCTATCGTTTTGGGAGCGCGGCTCGTGTGAGCTTAAGGATCCTTTCCGCCCTTGCATAATTTTTTCTGACCGCTTTTTCTAGCCTACTCTCCCTCGCTTTTGTTTGTACGTGTTTATTTCTAGTTCAAGGTTTATTGGCAAGTCGAGCACTATTCACGTTTACCGCAGACACCTCTGGTCCACCTTGGGGAGGAGACAGAGCCTAAGCCTCGTTGCGACTACTGTCGCCCGCAGAATGTGCGCGCAACCGTTATCGGCACCATGCACTGTGGTACTGTAAAATTACCCTCGCTGTATTTGACCATATTTCTCTGGAAGACACTCTTGCACTCAGAGCCCAGGGCATGACAGAGACTAGCACGGCATAGCAGGATATTCCGATTGCAAAAAAAAAGTGGCCACAATCCAGGGTTGATGGTCAGCCGCCCATGGAGCCGAGGAGCCCACGCAGCGGCCGTCCATGGCCCGCACAGAGCAGTAACTCACGTCAGTAAACTCACTACCCAGATGGATCAGGGATGCTCAAGAACTTGTACTTTTTCTTGGTAATGTCGTAGCAATCATTCAAAGCGTCATCATCAACAAACCAAGACACTTTACCGGCAGCACCCTCGTTGACAATGGAGCTGGGCAAGCCCTTCTCGGGCCTCTCCATGATGATTCTCATGATGGGAGCTTTCGTCAAACCCTCCACGACAAAAGCAACTCGCTGCGCATGGCAGATAACAGGGATGGAGAGCGTGATTCTCTTCTTGGGACCCATTGGCGCGTTCATGACGGGCATGCACCACGCCAAGTCCTCTCTCAACTGCTCGCCGTGGTTCGGAAAAAGCAGCGCGATGTGACCGTCAGGCGCGCAGCCAAGAAGTAGCAAGTTGAACATGGGCAACTTGACGGAGTCTTTCTTTGCGAAGTTGTCGATGAGCAACTTCTCGTAGTTGTCGGCGCATTCCTGTGGGTCGTCGATCAACAGCTCGTCAATGTGGTATATGTTGGGTTTCTTGTCTCCCTCGATGAGGTTGAAAATCTCTCTTTTCGCCAACCCGTAGTTGGACTCAGGGTCGTCGAAAGGCACCAATCTCTCGTCACTGAAGTAAATGTCCCATTTGTCCCACTCGATTTCGTCTTGTCTGGATAACAACCCCTGGTGCAAGATCTTCACAAGCGAGCCTCCACTGATGGCAATCTTGAATCTCATCTCGGAGCGCTTCTTCAACTTAGGCGTCCGGCGCGTGCCATTCTCGCCGACATTGGACCCGCTGTTGCTTCTGCTATGGCCCATCATGGACGTGGACATGGACGTGCTGTGTTGTATCGAGGTGCTTGAGGGAACCTGCAGAACGGCAGGGCGCTGTGCAGCTGCAGCCTTTAAGCTCTTGATTGCCTGTTTATCTATTGTGTTGTAGAGCGTGTTGTTCTGTGACGTTATTATGTGGTCCGCGACGGCGTCAGCCACACCCTTGAATTCGGGAAAGGAATAAATCAAAGGAACCTGGGTCGTCATGTTAGTGTTGTCTAGTGGCGAATGCCGTGGCTGTAATTATGGGGAGTGATTGACCAGCACAACGTAAGGGTAGGGGTGAAAAATATGGGCCGGGTGGTAACCGCTGCTGCGTCAATGCGGGTAGGGGGCAATTCCGGAGGTGGGCGGCACGAGATAAAAAAAAAGACAGTAATAACAGGCGAACGAGGTCGAAAACTGCGGTTTCTAGATGGAGCAAGCGGCAGAAGCGCAGTACGAGTACAGAATCGGTATCGCTATTCACGCCAAAAGTTCTATAGGGCCAATTAAAAATGGGCAATCCTCAGCACGATCGATAAGCACACGACAACGGGATCGAAAACTGTCGGAGTTCGGGACCGAGATAAGTAACGCGAGGCCAAAAGACAGGCGGGGAGCTGGGCCTGGGCTATGCGAGGTATGAAAGTTTTGGGGATGGAATGACCCGGAGTTGAAGAGGCGTGCGCCTGAAATGTATGGAAAGCGGTGGAAATGTATAGCCAAAGGAATGTAGTGAGCAGCAACGAGAGGGGCACGATAAACAATGTTGTGCGGTGGCGGAATCACGTGACATGGTACAAAAAAAAGTCTTGTGAGCAACCATATGGGCGTGAGGCGTGGGTTGCGGATATGGGGGCGAGAGGGATGCTAGGGAGAGCAAAAAAATAAATAAAATCAAGCGCTGCTGTAAGCTGTGATTGTTATTGTCAGGAGGACGGGATCAGCGTGGCGTCGCCCGGATTCCGTCCTCGCTAGGTTACTTAAGCAACACTCTGGGGCCGCAGGAGCTGCCGGGCTGGAGCGCGCCAGGAAGATATGGGTAGCAGCAGCAGCAGCGGCAGCAGGCGCGACTATCGCACAGAGTGCCAAGTTTGCGGCCCAAGTCTTTTTTTGGCCGCGGCGCCAGGCTCGGCCTGCGGACTTTGCAGCTGAGGCCAGGTAAGTGCAACCCAAAAGAAATCGGACGAAGGAAGACATACAGTAGGCGAAAACATATATTTGTGTTTCTGACCATTTTATTCGAAGATCGCCAAATTGCTGCTTCCTCAAAACACGCTCAGCGGTCGCAGAAGAGGCAAGTTGAAGCTCCGATTCCATGCGCTGCACGTCACACCCGTACACCAAACGACTGTGATGGCCCGAGTTCGGGGAGCCGTGAGGCGTTTTATTGAGTGGGACAGGGATATCGTCTGCTGAGGGCTAGCGGAGGACATTACGTGTGTTTAGAAGCTTTTTGTAGTGGATGGTGCCCTTTTGGGGACGCTTCGTGCTAGTGCGCCTATGCGAGTGAGTGGGCTCGTGATGCACAACGGAATAATCTTAGTAGCTGTCAAGATTGTCCCTGTAAATCCCAGCGCGTTGCGCCGACGTACGGCTAATGTAAGATTACGGCTACTGTGAGATTGCGGCACCGCGGATACCGAGAACGTTGCACGCTCTTTCAGGCATACCGCGCGGCCTCTTTGCGTGCTCATTCGACTGGCCCATGGCGGAAAAGTATAGAAGTAAGTGCAAGTCCTTCAACCAAGAGTAGCACGTACTCTATTGTGCCCCTCGCCGACCCGGAAACCCTCTTAGGTCTTTCCAATTGCTTCGCGAGATGTTGCATATGGCTCTGATCATCGTGGAACAGAGACCAGCACAAACCAATGCCAAAGTCGCGAGTATCGCCTCGGGCACTAACCCCACACCGCATCAAAAAGATACAAAACACAGCAAGCAAGAATCTACTTGAGATTTCCTCCTTCAAGAAATTTCGCAGCGGCAGATCAACACAGGAACGTTACCTGAAAGTTATTAGATTTGACACTCCCCACGCCTTTTGGTACGGCAAACGAATTGCTCGCGGTTAGTTTGTGTGCGCTTGCAAGTTGCGCTTCTTCCCGAATTTTCTATAAATAATCCTTTCGACAACTTCGAACCATGAATTCACCACCCTGCACAGCGACCAGGCAGCGACTCTGTACGCTTCAGCTCCTGTCTTACTATCTGGCTACTTGTTTCGCCGTTTTTCGCAATCGCGCTCGCCCCAGACATCTGCGGCTGCGCGCATCCGCCACCGCAGTAGCTACCCCATACTTTCACGTACCTAATCGACAGTCTCCGCAACCACAAAAACATGCCCCAATCTGCCTACCAGCTCACGGTGTCGCTCTTGCGGAAGTACTTAGAGCAGAAACTCGATTTGGGCCCTCAAGAGATTGACGAGAACATCTCGTCGCCAGCGCACACGCAATGGCTGGTGCGCCACCTTTTCGTCACCATAACGTGCCTTTCGGACGACATCTCCATCGTAAACATTGTCAACGGCAAAGCAGTCCGCGCGGTGCAGGTAAATTTGCAAGACTTGGTCCTGCTGGGTTCCCCCACAAAAATTACGCCTGCTCTCGAGCGCTCATTTGCCGCTTACATGGACCAGCAGCTTCGTGATGCCCTGCTCACAGACGAACTGAGCGGGAAATTGCCAGAACACTTGAGAGAAGACCAGCAAAGCCGTGAATCTGATAGCTCACGTGCCGTAGACCAACGGGAGCCCCCGTTTTTGCCGTCAGCGCCTGCGGTTGTCGACGTTGCAGACTCCTCGCTGGCTCGGCCCAGACCACCAGACATGCCAGATTTTGATGACGAATACGAGGTGAAAGCACGCCACTCTCAGCCATCGGCGCGGCCCGACCTCAACTACGGTGACAGCGATCTTAACCCGCCCGGTCTTCCACGCAATCCAGAGATGAAGCCGTACCTTGACCCTGGGGCGGGCGGCAATCTAGGCGGCATGCATCCTTCTGCGGAGCACCCCATATTCGGACAGCGCCTGGGCAACACGTCGAGGCTCGGCGTACCTCCCGGAGCGCGCTTCGACGACCCTTACGGCGAGGACAATCTCGAGGACATGGGCATGGGGCTTCCGGGCGGTCTTCGGCGGCCCGGCGGCCGCGGATCCGGTCCTTTTGGCGGGTCTGACTCTTTTGGCGGGTCTGGTTCTTTTGGTGGCGGATTTGGCAGCGGCGGGTTTGGCGGCCCTTCGTTCTAACGCGGCAGGGCCCCTCACGGGTGGTTAGTAATCGCATTTTATTCACTTTTCATTACATTTTACATTCTTCTTATGCTTATAATTGGGATACATCCTATGTAAATGCCTCGGCACATGTAACTGCGCCGCCCGCTTGCACGCCCTTCCTTGTCTGCTGCTCTCACAAAACACGGTCGTAGTGCTCGGAGTCAATTACCAGGCCCTTCATGGCCAGCCTTACGTTCCTCGCAAACACCTGCGGGTTCTTCACCAACATGTTCGCCGCATCTTTGTTGAGCGGATCGTTGGGGTTCAACTCCAAAAAAAGGAAGTTGAGCCCTAGGAGCACGGAGTTGAGCGACAAAACCGGCGACCAGTCCTCCCGCAAGATGTTGAGACACACGTTGCCCTCCAAATCGATGTTGGGGTGGTATATCTTCTGCGTGCACTTAATCCGGGGCGGGTCGATCGGGAAGTTTTCCGAAATGTCTACCGTGAATCGGAAGTGGCCAGACTTGTAGTGGCCCTCCACAGGGCAGATTTCGATTTGAAAATGGAACAAATCCTGAGTATCTTGGAACTGGATTGCGATGCTCTGGGGTAGTTCGAGCTCCGTGATATCTTTCTGCAAACGGATCTGCGCCGCCGACACTTTTCCATGGACATTTGTCGTGGTGTCGGTGCCCGCGCCTGCCTGCTTGCCCTCCTGCTTCTGTTTCTGGAGTTGGCGGATTTTAAGCTGTTGTCGTTAGTGAGCGGTTTTGAGAGCTGTGTTTCAGTTGTGTTTCATACCATCGTCCTGCGTGTGCTATTTCACTGGAAATGTATAGTTTCTGAGCAATTGCGCTGTGGATCAGAATGACCAGCACTGATATCTACCTCACTGCGGGCCTCAAGGCCTCTCGCACGCACCCCCACGTCTTTTGTGAACCCGGTGCACGGATGTACCGATATAGCTATCTAAGGCTTCTCTTGAGTGTATAAAGTATTTTGGATCGCCGAAGCCAACTTCCGTAGTACTGCCATATGCTTTGGTTCTCCCTTTTCTTCTGAGTTTTCAAGATGGCTCGAGATTTCACGATGTGCTGCGGTCAAATCGGCCCCGCGAAGTACCTGGCGGTACGGTATTTCCACCAGACATTGGACGGTTAAAAGCCACCGTAGAAGCAGAAACGCCTCGTGCTGCCGATTGAGGGGTTGGAAGTCCAGCTTGGCTGGCATGTTGGATTTCGCAGTTGCATTTTCGTCTGTTCTTGCGTCTTTGTGGGCCACAATCTCCTTGTGAGGCTTTCCACTCTCTTCCTCTTTTCCGAAGCATATTCGCCAGATTTCCCTTTGCGTCCTGTTATATATTTCGTCGCCGTAGGGGTTTGGCAGTCCACTCAAAATCTGGCCCACGGCGTGCCAGAGCGAGCAGTCGGTGAGGCTCGTTTTGCACCGACTCAGTAGTAACGAGAACACCTCTTGCGGGTCAAAGCTCTCGCTGTGAGATGCACAAACCCCGAAAAGCCACGCAAATGTGAAACCAGCACTATAGTTCGCAAAATGAACCTCCATAGAGCGAAGAACGTGAGCGGCGAAGGAGCATATTCTGCTATTATCCATTTCCGGGAGCTGCGCAACAAATAGTTTTCGGAGCCAATGCCAGAGCACCGAGCTTTTGTTGATTCTCTCTAAACGGGATGTCGCCAAGGCCATGCAGAACAATAAATCGTGATTTCGCCATGCAATGCCATTTCTGCGGCTCAATTCCCAAACAATGCTCTCGTGAAGTGCCCACGCTGCGCTGTGGTCATTGGTTGTAGCGAGAAGTGCCAACGTAGCGTAGTACAGCTCAAGGAGTTCTTCGTCAGTTTGTGAGTGGGAGCTCCGACACTGTACAAAGTTGTCCTGGAGAAAATCGTGGCCTTCTCTGAAGATTTGCAAGTAGACCTTCTTTGGGATTCCGATCTCGTACGAGTCGTTTGGCTCGTCGGCAGCAACCTGGAGGGCAAGGCCCTGCGGAACTATCAGGATGGTATTATACGTGCATGGCGAGTTTATAATCGCCAGAAATAGGCTTTTGACCAAAAGAAACGACATGAGAGTATCGTTTTTCAGTCCGTCTGGTGCTATAAGTGAAAGCGTGCCAGCTCAGAAAGCCAAAGGGCGAGGGAGCGAAAACGGCACCGTTTTTTTTTCTTAGCTCTTTAAATGGACACTTTGTGAAGCCCCAAGCCAGCTCTAATATATTATACGGTGGATATACGATTTTAGCTCCGGTTCTTTCCCATTGCACTAGAGTCTCTTAGGCCTGACCCCAGCAGACGCGCATTTTGTGGAGTCGCGCAATCGCATCTCTCCAAGAACAGACCAGAACAGCCCGAGAAAGAATAAAACGAAACGAGAAATAATCCTCTGGATTCGTCCTTCTTTTCTCCCACAGACTCCTCCTACGCACAATGCCGCTTTCGTTCGAGGATCTCCTGCCGCGGGACGAGCTCAGCCAGGCCGTGTATGCGAGCGCAAAGCTCGATGCCATATACGCAAACGGCGCTCTGAGCCAAGACGCCGCCACAGATGACGCCAGCTCGGATTCCAGCGGACCAGAAGATGGAGAGGGCCTACTGCTGCTCAGCAATATTACTTCCGCACAAAAATCGCTGGCGTTGGTCGCATACAACCAGTCTGATACGGCCCCCGCCAGCCAGCAGGCTGCACGCCGTCTGTCGCGCTGGAAACTACGAAAAGTGCTTGCGGGCGCCCACCAGGGGTGGATGCGCAGTCTATGCGTTGATCCCGTCACAAACAGCTGGTTTGCCAGCGGGCTGGCCGATGCACAGATCAAAATCTGGGACCTTGCGTCAGGCAGCGTGAAGGCGTCGATATCTGGCCACATAATGGCCGTGAGGGCGCTTGCTGTCTCGAAAAAGTACCCGTACTTGTTCTCGGGGTCGGAGGACAAAACGCTACGCTGCTGGGACTTGGAGCGCACAAACTCGCCGTCGGGGTGCCAGGTGCGCAACTACCACGGGCATGTGGGCGGCATTTACGCGCTTGCGCTCCACCCCGAGCTCGATATCTTGCTTAGCGGCGGGCGGGATGCAGCCATCCGTGTGTGGGACATCCGCTCGCAGGCCCAGGTGATGGTGCTCACGGGCCACCGTAACGATGTGACCAGTCTCGTGACTCAGGCCGGCGATCCACAAGTGTGCTCTTCGTCCATGGACGGCACGGTGAAGTTGTGGGACTTGCGGATGCAGAAGTGCCATTTGACGCTCACACAGCACACCAAAAGCGTGCGGCTGCTCCAGTTGCACCCACACGAGCTGACGATGGTTTCCGCGGACTCCACCGGAAGCATTAAGCAGTGGGTTCTTCCGGGCGGCCAGCTTCTCGACGCGTTCGGGCTGCGTGACCGCACGACGGATGCCAACATCATCAACACGCTCGCGATCAATCCAGCGACAAACGAGTTGTTTGCCGGGTATGCCGACGGCCGAATGCAGTTCTACGACTACGCGTCGGGGCGGCTTCTCCAGCTGACAAATACAAGGCCATCGCCAGGGACAACATCGTCTATAATCTACACGTCGGCGTTCGACATGCTGGGCATGAGATTGATCACGGGCGAGAACGACAAGAGCATCAAAATCTGGGGCCCGGGCGAGCAAAACTGACAATGCATAAAAAATTAGGAGAATAGAAAGTGGTTATAGAATGCAAAAATTTATGTATGGCAGGCTCCAGTACCGCAGCTGCCAGCTGATCTGTAACTGTCAGCCGAACGGCAACTACCAGCCGAACCGCAACTGGTTGGCCGTAAACGACGGAGGCACCCAGTTCAATTTGTCCGGGTCCAACTCGTGCTTCTTTTTCTCCCTGATTTTTGTCATCATTTTCTCGTAAAGTGTCATGATCTGGTCCGTAATCACTATGATGTGCTGGCCCTTGTAGTATTTGATGATTTGCAACGTCGAAAGTGTATGTAGAACGTCCGTGGTGGTCATGCACAACGAGTTGGAGATCTCTTCGATGGTGATCTCCAGCGGCCCGGTCGCCGACCTCGGAGGAACCGGCGTCTGCTCCCTCTCCTCGCTCATGGGGTTGTTCTTTTTCCAGAGATGCGGGTTGGCTCTCTCCACCAAGAGCTTGACCAACACGTCTGTCCAGTAGGCCCTGTACGAGAGGAGGCCCAAGTCCGACAAGGGCTTTTCGGGGGAGCCGACTTTCTGCTCTACCTTGGAGAGCATGTACGAAAACTGGATCAAAAGCTTGCCGTAGCCCATCTTCTGGTAGCACGGGAGCGTCATGATGCACGCCACGTTGTAGCCGTCCGCACTCTCCTTCTCCTTAGAGAAGTAGCCTACGACGTGGTGGCCCTGGGACGACTTTCGCGTCATGATGTAGAAGAGAAAAGGATCGACGTCGTAGTACAACGTCTTGTGGTCCAAGAATAGCTTGGAGAGGAGACAGAGGTTGCGGCACCACGTACGCTGCTTGCGGCCGTCGATTTCCCAGAAGCTCACCTTTTCGTCTCTGTATATCTCGTTCCCAGGGGGATGCTTCAACGAGCACTTGGCTCTGTGTCGCTCAAACTGCTTCTTGGATGCAAAGTACGATAGCGTGAAGTCGCAGACGTAGATTTCGTCCTCCTCGGTCAACTCTATAGGGAACGGGGAGAAGTACCACGGCTCGATGACATACTGGCCCAAAATGATCGACGATAGGTTCCGCACGCGAGCCACTTCCGAGTGCGTTTGGATCATCGACCCGCCCGTGCGAAGCTTCTCAATCTCCTCTTCTCTCAGGTCTTCCTCGCCGGGCCGTTTCAATCCCTGCACATTCAAATCGTCAAGATCGAGCTCGTCTCCGTTTGCGGGCGTGCCTTCTTGCGACGTAACATCGCTTGTTCCGAGCCCATCAACCGCGTTCTTCAGCGCAACCTTCAGGTTCTGTTTCAGCTTCAGCTTCAGCTTCAGTTTCTGCTTCTGCACCTTTTTCTCGGCAACTTCTTCAGCAGGTATCAACGGGCTGGTGTAGTCGATTCTGTCTGCAGAAATCCACTCGTCAAGACGCTTGTTGTAGTCTTGATAATGGACGTAGAACCGCTTCTGGTCCTTCTTTATGTGGTGCTGTAGGATCTCTGCGAGCCGTTTGCCGTCTCCTTTGAACACATGGACTTTGCATCCGGGCACGATGTCCTCGACGGAGAACTTGGCATCAGAGGCTTGTTCTGTCTGTATTTTTATCGGCGCTTTTGGGTTTGGGATCGTGCTGGCGGTTTCCGTCATCTTGAACAGGAATTCTTGGGGTGCTCCTGCTCGACTTCGGGGCAAAGCCGTCCTGTGGGGAGTGTGAATATGAGATTTATCAGCGGGTGAGCCGTTGCGGAGGTTGTTTTTCGTGAGTTGAAAATCGAGCCGCGACTTACAGAGTAGCGCAGCAGACACTCCAGGAATACATACACAAATATTTGTAGACATTGTTATCTACTAATGTGCATATGCAATTGTCTATGTAAGAATTGTTTTTGTAAATCACAACATGCTTTGTGTGCCACAAACGTAATGCCACTCACCTCTCCCCTCTGCACCAACTCCTCGGAAATATACTATTCTCTCCACAGTTCCACTAGCTGAATGTTGGGCGGCTCAAGCAAGTGTCCAATAGCCAAATATCCAACATTGCAGCTGCTGAAATCTATAATTGACCGGAAAAGTCTGAGGCGCAAGCTCTCCAACAAATTTTTCCTTTCTGCGGAAGTCCCTGTGCTAAGAACACGCACCATTTCCTTGGTGTCCCTGATCAAGTTTCTCTCCAAACACGCAAGGACAAGCTCCTGTGTGCTAAGTGACCACAAATTCCCGCCCCCGTTCAACCCGCTCAAATAGTAATTGTCCACGGTCAAGTAGTTGTAGTGGTTCTGGAGCCTGCGTCTTAACACCGCTTCGGGGTACAAAAAATTGGGCACATACCGCGATCTGAGCCGCAAGCAGTTGCAGAGCAAGTGTACGTGGCTAAGAGGAAGAGCATACGCGGTTTTCATAGCGTAGTCTCCAACAGATGTGATGCTTTTCTGTGTGACCTCGCTCTCCAATCTCTTTTGGTACGCCGGACGCCAAACCCTGGGAAGAATCGACGGTAGAAGACACGTCAGGGGCGTGAGCTCTGGCACCGCATAGCACAAGACAGGCGTCATCTCCATGAATATGGTGAACACTACCGCAAAAAGCGGGATCTTGGCGAAATCACCCGGAGTGCGCTTCACTAACTGGAAATCTGCGCGAGACAAATTGAAAAGACGCGCCGACGGTGCAGCCACGAGCGCCTGGCCCGCCCGGACCACGTCACCTGTAGTTGCATCCATCTGGCTCTTGTTTTCCACGAAGTCCATGTATATGTGCTGAGCCATCAGCTTTGAGAGCGTGGAAAAGCTGGGGATGCGGATGCTTGTTTCTACGCCTTGGTTGTTGAGCACACCCAGGAGCTTGTACGTCTGTCGCATCAACCTCCGTGCCCTCTTGTTGTTTTTCCACACGGCAGACACTCCGTGTCGGTAAAACTTCAACAACTCTTTAGCGTAGGCCATGCCTTGTCTTACTCTGATCTGAAGCGTTGGCTTTTGAGCGGCATCGCCTTGCTTGAGCTCGCTCTGCGCATATGTAACGGCGACGTCATGGTATATTTGTTCTTTGGTTCCGATATCGAGCGGAAGCGTGGAAGGGCTGTTGATATTAGTGTCTGGTTGGTGGCTCCAGGCAGAGTGCAAGAGCGGAGAGCGTGCCACATTGCCGAGGAAGAGCTGCTTCAGCGTTCCAAACGTGAAAAGACCCGCCCGGTTCATTTAGGAGGTCCAGTGGTACGATTTCAGCACAGAAGGCGAACAATTTCGAGGTTTTTGCCGCGTTTTCCGCTACTTCTGCTGCTCGTAGACTCTCAGGTAGCGCCGCTCCACGGCTTTTTTCACTCGCGGTTTACCCCAGATCGCACCCATACATCCTCTATAGAGAGACTACGCAAGCAGAGTACACTTACATAAAGTCTGTCACACGTTTCTCTGCAAACACTCTAGTTTATACGGCTCAGCACCTGTCAACTGCGTAGGTGACTAAAAAGCCCACTTCAGACGTATCAGCTATATATTACAGCCGTCATCCCCCGCAAAGCACCGCCTAACTGAGCCGTGCTCTTCTAAGCAGCCGAGACTCAACGAAAACCGCTCTCAGAAATGACCTCAGACAAGCACATTGTCCTGCGCGAGGACCTTGACAAATGGACAAGCTCGGAGAGCCATGACTCGCTTTTGCAGTTTGTGGAGCAGCTTCAGTCTGCTGCTGTTGGCATTGCTAACGACGCGCCGGTCGCGCAGTCCGAGACCATCACCAAAATCTTAGCTGTGCTTGATAATGTCGCCGTGGTTATCGAGAGGCACCCAATTTTGAAGGACCCCGAAATCTCGCGGTTCGGGAAGCCCGAGTTCCGGGATTTTCACGATGATTTACGCGGCTCGTCGCTAGTGTGGATCAAGAACTTGTGCCCGGAGGCCTCAGACAGCCAGGCGCACGATATACAGAAGTATTTTGTCGAGTCCTGGGGTAACCGCACACGGATCGACTACGGATCGGGCCACGAGCTCAACTTTGTGCTTTTCCTCTACTGCCTACGCGAGTTGGGCGTCCTAAACGAGCAAGACTACCCACCTGCTGTGGTCAAAGTGTTCTGCAAGTACATGGAACTCATGCGGACAATCCAGAAGAGGTACTGGCTCGAGCCCGCCGGATCACATGGCGTGTGGGGCCTCGACGACTACCACTTTCTTCCCTTTTTGTTCGGTGCGGCCCAGCTTTCCACACACCCTCACATGAAGCCCAAGCTGATCCACAACACAGAGCTTGTGGAAAGTCTATGGCAGAAGTACATGTACTTGGAGTGCATACACTTCATCAACTCCATCAAAACCATACCCGGAGCTGCTGGCTCCTCGGCGGTGAGTCTCCGCTGGCACTCGCCCATGTTGGACGACATCCTGTCGGCCAAATCGTGGCTGAAGATTTCCGAGGGCATGGTCAAAATGTACCGTGCCGAGGTGTTGAGTAAGCTTCCTATCGTGCAGCACATTATTTTTTCGGAGCTTTTTCCTGCCCCGGTCGGAATCTCCGATCACGCGGCTGAGGAGGACGACTGCGGACATGTCCACTCTAAAGACACCGTAAATACGTGGGGCGACTGCTGTGGCATCAAGATTCCAAGCGCCGTTGCTGCATCGCAGATGAACCAGCGCGTGCCGTTCGACTAGCGGACAACCACAAGTGACTACAGGAAATTAATAGACGCATACATCATGGCTGAGCTTGTAGTTGCATGGTATAGTACAAATTCGTGACGCATGCGAAGTTCGCGACTCGGTGTAGCCTAAGGCTAATCGGACTACCACGTTTGACTACAGCAGATTCGTAGACAAATACCTCATGGCTGAGTTTTTAGTTGCATTTTATATACAAATTCGTGACGCTTGTGAACTTCGCTACTCGGTGTAGCCTATAGTGGTGGCGATGAGCACGTTGCGCGGCATCTGCCCCGGGAACGGCAACAACAAGGACATTTTCTGCTTCACGTCGTCCACCGCAGACACGTGGGCGTAGCCCAAGACACTCGCGTTGAGCAAGTCACGAGGTACGACCTTCCCGTTTGCCAGCGAGGGCACGTGCGTAATGGCGATAATGGAGTTCTCCAAGTTCGAGCTGCTGGGCTCGTCGAGCTTGACAAAAAACTTGTCCAAAGTGTTCTCTTCTTTCTTCTCTTCAGTGTCCGCGCCTTCCTCCGCAGTGTAAGAGTCGCCAGCCGGGAGAAATGCTAGCTGTGACGCGTACTCCAGAAGCTTGACTGTCTTGTAGATGGTGAAGTCCTTGAGATCGACGTCCGTCTTGTACGGCGACAATCGGGTCTTGTGGTTGCCATTGAAGTACTCTTTGATGGTGTCTTCCTGCACTTTCCGTATGAACGAGTCGTCAAGCTCCACCACGGCGCTGTTTTGCGACACCTTGATGACGTCTAACGTCTGTTTTGCAATCTTGTGGCTGAACTTGCGCTTGAGATCGACTACGAGCCGGTCGTTTCCCGTCACAACAATGACGTTGATCTCAAAGTCAGACACAATGCTCTCGATCACCGTGACGTCTTTCAAAGACAAGCTGGGCGTGTCCACGACAAAGCCTCCCACACGCACCTGGTCGTCCTCGGAGGCACGCGACAACGCGGCAATTCCGAGCTGCGAGATCTGGTATTTGTACAAGTCGACGTTCTCCGACACGTCGTAGAAGCCGTAGCTCTTCACCAAAGGTTGTTTGGGGTTGTGGTACGTAGCGCCCGACGTCGTGGAGCCTCCCCACCCGTTTACGCTCTCGATATCTAGCGAATCGCTGATGGGCGTGGCCGTGAGCGACCCTGGAACCGAGAAAACGCCCTCTTTAGGGTCCAAGTTCACTAGCAACGGCACACGGTCCATTTTCACCGCGTACGACGCCAAAATCTTGGCGAGCGAAGTTTTCCCTGACTGGGCCGGGCCCAAAATCAACACGCGAGGACCCCTTTTCGACGGGTCCGCCGCTGCGGCTTGCCGCATCACCTCAAGCACAAAATGGAGGTTCATGTACTGCTGCATGGAGGTCTCCTCGCTGCTATACTCGGAGATCTTAGCAGCCTCGTTCGAGATGTTCAAGTTTTCCTTGTTAGGCACCACCTCGTACTGTAGCCGACAGCCAGACGCAAGCGGCGCGTAGACAGCGTACTTGCATCCTGTGAGACTGATCTCGACGTCGTTCGGGAGCTCTGTGCCGAAAATTTCCGCCACACCTTCTTTGATTCTGAGTTTGATGATCAACCTGAACGGGCACTCAAACCTCCACTCTGTGCGCGCCGGGATCTCCACCTCGGCCACTGGCGAGGTCTCTGTGATTTCCTGCGATCCTGCGAAGCCGGGAATTGACATCGATCCAGAACAAGTGTGGAGAGTGGGCGAAGACGAGAGACGTGCTGCTACTCACAGGAAAAAGAGGTATCAAGTGAGATTTCCGTGGTGTACGGGTGCAAACTACAGTGGGTGGACGGTCCAGCTGCTGCAACTGCTACGAAGTCTGGTATTTTGCTGAGGTAGACGGGCTTGCGCCTAATATTGTTTACGTAAAATGCCGGTCCCCAAGTCTCCGGGACTTAGGGCTGCGGCTGTGAGACATGTTAACTAGCTTTGCGGTCGCGACTTGCACCCTCATCGAGCCAGTCAGCGAGGTAGTGACCGAGACACGCAGCAGACCGAGCCTCTAGACCGAGGAGAAGTCGATCTTCTTGGGCTTGAACCGGCGCTGCTGCTCCAGCAACAACTCCACCTTCCGCTCGCCCGTACGGTGATTGATCAACTCAAGATGCGTATCGTAGTTGACCTCAGGCTTGGAGTGCCCAAACGGCGTTGACCTGGTGCGCGACAGCGGCTGTCCCAGGTTTGGCGGTGCCACGAAGGGGTTTACAAGCTCCTTGCTTTGGCCGCTGAGCGTCTCTGCGCAGTCCGAGTCCTCGTCTGAGGAGAAACCTCCGTGGTAAGAGTGTCCGTGCCAGCTCTTGACCTTTTCCTCGGTGATGAGCTGCTTGCCTGGCGTGGCGAGCAAATTCTTCCGCGGCCGGCGGTGCTTTGTGGGGCTCTCAGGCTCGTCCTGCTCAAAAGGCAAGCTGATTCTTGGGTTTTCAAGCCCGGCGTCTAGCGCGAGAGAGCCGCGAAGCGTCCGGCCACCAACAGGCTGTCTGCGGCCGCTGCCTACGGTGGAGTGGTTTGGCAAAAGCACGGGAATGCTGTCTGTTTGCGCGAAGATATCCTCGAGACACACCTTTTTCCTTCGTGCTCGGGGCGAACGCTGCGGGGTGAAGTCCGGCGTTGGCGGAAAGAGGCACGACGCCTGCGAGGGAATTTTGGTCGACGACCAGAGCTTTTGCGGGGTTGTCTCATTGCCGTCGCGGAGTGCTGGCGAAGCGGAGGGAGCGCCCTGCGTCACTGTAGCCGGCGTCTGGAGTTGGTGCTGCTTTGACGACAGCCTGTTCGGAGTTTTGAAGGGAAGATCGAACGAGGGGACGCGTTTGTGCACAGAGCTCCCCGCCGAGCGTCTGGGCGGCGTCGTGGGGAGATCTGGCGATCTGTTGGAGCTCAGCATGATGTGAGGCAGATGAGTGGTAGGTGGGTGCGATTTGCTGAACGGGAAAACTGGCCAGGCGAGCGTTTATGGAGACAAAGAACCAACGAGCAAACCGGCGGAGACAACAGGAAGATCAACGGTTGCCAGATCGAGCGAGGGAGCAGAATTGTTTTCAATATTAGCCAGCGTTGCTCTCCAGCCAAAGAAACTTTTTTTTCTACCCTGGGGTGGCTGGCTGCCCGCCAGGTGCGAGGCTCGCAGGGCGCGCGACCCGCGTCGCCTCGAGCGGCGAGACGTGCGCGCCGATTTGAAAGAAGACGCAGAAACCGTGGGTAAACCGGAAACTGTAACAAGCGGCCAAAAATTGGAAACTTGGGGAAAGGAGAGAAAAGCAAAGTGGGAGGAAAGGGAAAGCCAGGAGCAGTCATTAACGTGCAAAAATATATGCGAATAAATAGAAATATAAATAAATACATGTGTATATTTGTTTAGAGGCTGCTCACTGTAGCCCGTGGTGGCCGGAACAGTATATAGAGTCGCAGCAGCATAAGTGTCGCAGCAACATATAGTGTCGCGCAAACCGTGTTAGGGAAACTGCTAGCGCGTTGGGACCCATGTGGCAAGCACAGCCAGCGCATCTGCGAAGCGAGAGACCAATAACCCACGTCCTTAAGCCCACGAAGCTCAGCCGTGCCCCCGCCCGTGCTGCACGCAGCCCGGCTCACACTCTTATCTCGAGCCGCGGCCACCGCGACATCCGGCCGACAATGTCGCGGGCCGCACCGAAAATCTCAACTCTTCAACACCGAGCAAACACCAATTACTCACATTCCTGTGCTTGCACTTCCACGAAGAACACTCCTCCCATCTTACGACCGAAGCAACCGTCCCCCGTCTCTGCACCTTAGAGCGTTGCGTTTCCTTCCTTTGGGCTGCTTTTGTTTTTGTCCAGCTCCCCCCGATACTTCCGCTCCCGCCTGCGCTTTCCCGTTCCAGTAACCGCCCGGGATTTTTCCTCCACTGGCTACCGCCAGCAGTCTCATCGTTTGTGGCCAAGCACCACCTGAAATACTTTCCAAGCGCGTGCCCCAACACCATACAAGGGACCCCGGCTTTTCTGCTTCTCGCCAACGAGGGGTCGTTTTATCCACTCTCTCGTTCTGCATTGGCTTTGTTCCTTTTTCCTTGCACATTTTCTGCCTCGGCACGAGTCGCTGAGATTACAGCCGCAGTAATCCCTTTTCCCTAACCACTTGACAAGGGGCCCCCATCTGAAGTTGCGTGTTTTTCTGCAATTCCCGCATACTCAGAGCACACCGTCTTGCAACTCAAGCAAAAGCTGCGCAACCTCCCCGCTTTCACACTCTCAGCCGGGTACAGCTTTTGTGTTCGCAATCGGTCACAGTGGATGCAAACTAGACATACCCCTTGAATAGCGCATAATATGGGTCTGTTCACTTCACTCCTTTGCTGTGGTGCCGACTCCTCCAGTGACACGGAGGACAAGTATCACAAACAGCCTCCGAAAAGAGCCGGCTCGGCACAAAACGGCCCCGCTAACGGCCGAGCCCTGAAGACGAAGAGCCAGCCTCAGGCTAAAGCATCCAAAGATCCTAGCTCCGGGAAGAACAACTCCAGCGGAACCCAAAACTCCTCGCCGGCCACAAACGCAAAGGCCACGATGGACGAAGACAACTCGGTGAACGAGAGCGACACCATCACCACGACAAACGAGGACTCCGCAAACCTAGATAGAAACAAAGATGACTCCGAAGCATCCCACCAGGAACGCGTCGAGAACGACAACCTGAACACGCATACGAACGGCTTGATTGCTGAGACAGATGCAGAGCAAGACTCGCTAGCTGACGGAGACTTGAAGCCCGACACCGAGTCCTCGCTCGACCTCACCGCTATCCAGGAGGGCCAGGCAAGCAACCCGGAGACAGGATATCTATTGGGCAAGAAGGACGCCGAGCGGTTTGGCAACAAAAAGTGTCTCATCCTCGACTTGGACGAGACCCTTGTGCACTCGTCGTTCAAGTACTTGCGTACTGCAGACTTTGTCATCCCAGTCGAAATAGACGACCAGGTCCACCACGTTTACGTGATAAAGCGTCCAGGAGTGGACGAGTTCTTACGGAAGGTCGGAAAGTGGTACGAAGTTGTCGTGTTCACGGCCTCTGTGGCCAAGTACGGCGACCCTTTATTGAACAAGCTAGACACTCACCACGCTGTGCATCAACGGTTATTCAGAGATTCTTGTTACACCTACGAGGGCAACTTCATCAAAAACTTGGCACAGATAGGCAGGCCTCTCAAGGACACCATCATCATCGACAATTCTCCCGCGTCATATATTTTCCACCCGCAGCATTCGATTCCAATTTCCAGTTGGTTCAGCGATTCACACGACAACGAATTATTAGACTTGCTTCCGCTCTTGGAAGACATGTCCAAGCCTAATGTAGACGACGTGAGTTTAGTGTTGGATACTTCAATGTGACTGCAGTGTTGTGCATAAGCGGGACTTATGTGGTTGATGTACTGGGTTAATATGGCTTCGCATTTCGTCCCGGGGAGTTTTGTGCTCTTAATACTTGATAGAATAATTAATAATAATACAGAGCGACTGTAGAGCGAACAGTAGGGCGACAGTAGAGTGTATGGACAAAGCCACTCTTTTTTCTATTGAGGAAAGATTTTTTCTCAGATAAAGTGTTTCCGAGAGTGAACTCGTTTGCGAGAAAATGAGCATGCTCATGCTGCTCACGCTGCTCATGCTGCACAAAGTATGTAGTACTAAATCGCTCGCATCACCACCTAAAAAAAACCCCATCTCATCGAGAAACTAGTAGAGCGCAAGTGCACAGTTGTCCACAAAACGCCCACCACAATACAACAAAACCCATTTTTTGCATAATACCTACACCTGCCAGCGCTAGCAAATAACTTAAAGTGCAAAAAACAACACGCCCAGTCAGCATGAAGGTCAAAACTATCAGCAGATCTGCAGACACATACGTCCCGGCCAGGAACAGCCAGGAATCGGCATTGCCCCGAAATTTAAACCCAGCACTCCACCCCTTTGAGAGAGCACGTGAGTACACCAGAGCGCTCACGGCCACAAAACTTGAGCGGATGTTTGCGCAGCCCTTTGTGGGCCAGTTAGGAGACGGCCACCGCGACGGAATCTACTGCATCTCCAAAAACTTCAGCACCACAAACCAAATAGCGTCCGGATCGGGCGACGGGGTGGTCAAGTACTGGAACATGAGCTCACGTGAGGAAACGGTGAGCTTCCGTGCACACTACGGCATGGTTACCGGGCTTGCGGTGACGCCGCGGCGAGGCGTTCTCAGCTGCGGCGACGACAAGGCGATCAAATTGTGGTCGGTGGAAAGCGAGGACTTTGGGGACGAGCCCGACGACTTGGACGTGTACAGGAAGAGCGGGAACACCAGCGGGTTGCTCAAAACGTTTGCCGGCGAGCACGCGTTCCAAGGTTTGGACCACCATTTTCTGGACGACATGTTTGTGACGGGCGGAGCGTCGATTCAGTTGTGGAGCATGGAACGGAGCGGGCCGGTAAGCGACCTCTCGTGGGGCGCGGACAACGTGAGCAGCGTGAAGTTCAACAAAACAGAAACCAACGTGGTGGCTAGCTGCGGGCTGGACAACTCGATCGTGTTGTACGACGTGCGCAGCAACTCGCCCGTGCAGAAAGTCGTCACCGCGATGCGGGCCAACGCCATCTCGTGGAACCCGATGGAGGCGTTCAACTTTGCCTCGGGCCACGACGACCACAACGCGTATTTGTGGGACATGAGAGACTTGACCAAGTCGCTCAACGTGTACAAGGACCATGTGAGCGCGGTGACGGACTTGGACTTCAGCCCCACGGGCCAGGAACTTGTCACCGGCTCGTACGACAAGACGATCCGGATCTACAAAGCCCGCGAGGGCCACTCGCGGGACATCTACCACACAAAGAGAATGCAGCGCGTGTTCGCAGTCACGTACACGACAGACAACCGCTACATTCTCAGCGGGTCGGACGATGCCAACATCCGGTTGTGGCGGGCTAACGCCTCAGAGCGCGCGGGAATCAAGTCCTCGCGCGAGCGGGCCAAGCTCAGCTACGACAACAAGTTGAAGGAGAGATACAAGTACATGCCCGAGGTGAGACGCATTTCCAGACACAGGCACTTGCCTTCTGTGATCAAGAAGGCCCAGGAGATCAAGCGTGTGGAGGTTGCCAGCTTGAAGAGAAGAGAGGAGAATGACCGCAGACACCGCAAGGAGGGCAGCAAGCCTCGGGTGCCCGAGAGACAGAAGCACATACGGGGCACCGCGCTAAAGGAGTAGGGCAGAGTAAGAGAGAGCTAAAAGTATAGAGGAAAAAGGGTGATCGCCGAGGGAGGTGTTTCTGGGAAAGAGGTGTTTCTGGGAAAGAAGTGGCTCTGGACACTACATACGTGTATATTTGTTGGTGCAAAAGTACTTACTGCAGTTGCAAATGTTAGGCACTGTCAACCTCGCGGGCGGCGGCCGCGTCCGTCCCGCTCATACTGTTGCCTAGGCTTCCGAAAGCCGCAACGCTTGACACATCCGCACCCGTGCACCACCAATCAGGTTATTGCAATCTCGACTTCACTCTGGATTATTCGAACATAACGACCACTGATCCCCACCATAACGGCTCCACCGCCCGATTTTTAGCCTCTGCTGCGCATCTACTACAGTTCAGAAGCCCTGAGAAATATCCGCGTGGATCCACGTCCCGCCTGTTTTTTTTGCCTGCCACGATCGGCCGCATTCACAGCCTCCTAGTGACCTTTTGGCGTCCTTGGGCCACAAATTCCACAGGGCACTCCACAGCCAAGCCCGCAAAAAGGTATCGTCTCGACGACATTTAGCTGCTCGCGTGTTAAGGGCAAGGTTGTTGTTTTTCGCTCCGTGCGTTTTTTTGTGTTAGGCCACTGACTCTCTCTCCAGCGGCACGCCATACTACATCTCTGTCACGCGCTTGCTTTCCCGGCGTAAGCCAAAAAACTTGGCCAAACAGACGCCATTTTTTTAAAAAAAGAAAGCTCGTGTTAGTTCTGCCGTGTACGGAATAGCACCCCGAGACTCGTTTTGGTGTCTGTGACGGCATTTTCATATTCATAAGAAACCTGCTTTTTTGGTGTGTCCCCACTGAAACTACCGCCATGCCGGACAGACACAAGATCAAGCTTTTCTCCCATTTCAAACCGGGGACAGCCCCGGAAGACGCGCTCAATCAGTCGACGTCGAACCTGTCGCAGCACGGGCGCAAGTTTCTTGGCTTCCACATCGGGAAACACGAGTCTCAAGAGTCGCTAACGTCGCCCACACTCACAAACTCCTCGGATCACCGCGAGAGAGCATCCACGCCCCCAGTACAGGCTACCAACGCTACCGGAAATACCAACATACACTCTCCGGGGATGCTAGCGCAGCATCTGACTCAGCAGCATGCTCAGCGGCATGCCAGCGGCGACGAACACCACGCAGTGAACAAATCCCACAGCATGGTGGAGCTCAAGCGCCTTTTCAAGGCCACAAAGAAGAACTCCAGGCTGCAACTTGCGTCGCCGCAACACGGGATGTCTGCGCTATCACCGGATGGCCACCACGCGAGCACTTCGCTGTCTGCACTTCCTAGCCGAGAGCAACTGTCCACGTCGTTGGCCACACTCATACAAAATACGTCGACTCAGCTAATCCACCAGCAGCAACACACTGCTAAGCGCAAGGACGCTCCGTACCAGGAGCCGTTCACGCACGACGAGTCGCCGTTGGTGAAAAAGTACGGCAAGGTCAAGAAGGAGTTGGGTTCCGGGGCTGGCGGCTCCGTGCGCTTGATTATCCGTCCACTGGATGGGAAGACCTTTGCCGTGAAGGAGTTCAGACCGCGCCGAAACACCGAGTCGTTTAAGGACTACACCCGGAAGTGCACTGCGGAGTACTGCATTGGCTCGACAATGAGACACGCCAACATCATCAAAACAATAGACATTCTCCACGAGAATAACCGCTACTACGAGGTCATGGAGTATGCGCCCATCGACTTCTTCGCTGTGGTCATGAGCGGCGAAATGTCGCGGCAGGAGATTAACTGTTGCTTGAAGCAAATATTAGAGGGTGTCAGCTACTTGCATTCGTTAGGGTTGGCGCACCGCGACTTGAAGCTAGATAATTGCGTTCTCACCACGGACGGAATTTTGAAGATTATCGATTTCGGCAGTGCGGTCATCTTCAAGTACCCTTACGACCAGTACGGGTCCAAGCAGGAAGACCTGATACACTACTGCCATGGCATTGTCGGCTCCGACCCGTACTTGGCGCCCGAGGTGTTGACTCATCTGAACTCTTACAACCCACAACCAGTTGACCTATGGTCCATTGCAATAATATACTGCTGCATGACACTCAAACGGTTTCCCTGGAAGATTCCTAACCCGGAGAAGGATAACAGCTTCAAGCTATATGCGTTGGAAGATGACAACTGGCACGATTACCACTTGTCCAACGAATGCCACAAGTTGCTATTGCGCCAGCGGCACTTGAAGAACTTGATTGCTCGTCTGAACAAGAAACAGAAGCTCTTGAGGCGAATGGACGAGGAGCAGGACCAAGCACAGACTCAAGAAGATGCTCCTCAGAACGCAGCCCCCGAGGCTGCGCACGCGCCGCCCGTCGCGGAGCCCTCAAACGGGGTAGATGAGGATGAATTGCAGGACAAGCTCGAGAGCCTAAGTGGCGTGGAGATTCTTTCCCCTGAGCAAACACAGGAGGTGCTTGCGGAATTGAAGCAAATCGACGAGCAGTTGGAGGAGTACGAGCGCATCAAGAACGAGATGAAAGCGAAGTTCACCGAGGAGAAGAAAAGGAGAGAGCACGAACAAGAGTCATCGAACGGAAAGGAAGAAGGTGACGCCAACAAAAAGAGCAAGTCACACCACAAGCAGATCCGCGGGCCCTACAGGTTGATGCGGCTCCTTCCGCATGTTTCGCGGCCAATAATACACAAAATGCTCCAAACAGACCCGCTCAAGCGAGCTACAATCGAGGAGATTCTCGAGGACGAGTGGATCAAGGACATCAAGTGCTGCACGTTACGCCCTGCGAATAAAACTTCGGAGGTGAACATCGATGAGGACGACGATCTAGTACTTGAGAAGGGCACACCTCCGCATGAGCATACTGTTGTTTTCGATGAAGAAAACAAGTAATTCGCGATCTCGGGCGATGCTGTGAGACACAGGAAGGAGATGTTCGCACTGAGCTGCCCTCTACCACCTGCTGCGAAAAGTTGAGGCTGGGCTAGGTGATAGACCGCAGTCATTATCCGGCACCGGGCAGTACTGCGCGCCTACATTAAATCTAAGTAATAGATAATGCCCAAGACATAAGATACCGACACTCTAGTGACGTACGCTAGTGCACGCCAGCAACAAACTCGAAAGAAACAGAGCCAACTCAGACACACGTAAATAGTCCTTCACCGCCATGCCGCATCCAGGAACGCCGGCGCTCAACGCCCAGCGATTGAGAACAACGCTCAAAATGGCAATCTCCAAGCTCAAGTTTCTCCAGGAAAAGAAGACAGCGCTCGCAAAGCAGCAGCGACGTCAGTTGGCGGACCTTTTAGGCGCAGGCAAAGAGACAAGCGCAAAAATCCGGGTGGAAAACATCATCCGCGACGATATCTACGTGGAGCTCTTGGAGTACTGTGAGTTGTACTGCGAGCTCTTGTTGGCCCGAAATTTGATCGTGCTCGACACGCTGCGCACGGAGGTTGACGGCGGGTTGCGGGACGCGGTGCTGCTGTTAATTTACTGCTGCGGCCAAACGGAGGTCAAGGAGTTGGTCACGTTGGGCGACATGCTCCGGATCCGCTACGGACCCGAGTACGCAAAGCGGGTTATGGAGAACGAGGGCGGCGTCATGGTGCCCAAGAAGATCACGACACGGTGCGACATTGAGCCGCCGTCTGAGTCTTTGGTGGACCTTTACTTGACCGAGATCGCTCGGACATATGAAGTTCCTTTTTCCGGGGCCATTGATTTGCACAACGAGCAGCAAAGCGGCAGCGGCGAAGACCACGACGACGACGATGACGAAGGCAGCGACAACGGCGGAGTTAAAGAGCGCGCAGAGGACGCGAAATCCGCTCCAGTCAAGGTGTCTGTGGAGAAAGAGATGGAGGCTCCGATCCCTGTGGCTGAGCTGCTGGCAGACGAGATCTCCAAGAAGCCGAGCATGCCAAAAAAGCCGGTGTCCAAGACCAAGGCCGAGCAGAGTGAGTTTGACCAATTGAAGGAACGGTTTGCTGCGTTGAAGAGAACGTAACAGAGAGAGAGAGAGAGAGAGAGAGAGAGAGAGAAAGAGAAAGAGAAAGAGAGAGAAATTTGCGTCCCAGAGTTGACCCAAATGTTTCTACAAGTCACTATATTGCCCTCTTGTTGTAATTCCGGTATTTATGGCATTTGTCCCTTATGCCAGTTTGCGTACCATTTTGTCCCTAGCTAGCTCATAAGCGAAGGCAGCGCGCCGCCTCTGCGCGACTACTACTCCACACCCACAGTAAACAAAAATACACTCATAATAAACAATCCCATACGTCTCAGTGCCACGGTCCACTGCCAAACACCACCACACTCTCACGAGAGCCCACTTGACGCATATACCTCACCTCGCGGCCAATTTCAAAGCGGCCCTTGTCCTTTCTCGCCTGCTCCTCCATGAAACATGAGCTCCATCTTGACTACAAGGCAAGCGCTGGAGCTCCGCAAGGCGATTGTGCAATATCTTGCTCCACACCTAGAGCTGCGCCCGGAAGTCCTCCAGGACGTCCGCGAAGCGCTTGGCGTTACCGACGAGGACGTTACCATCCCAAACTACCTCGAGAAAAAGTGGTCGACCGTGCTCCGATTGCAGAAGAAAATCTTAGACTTGGAGAACGAGACAAACAGCTACAAAGCGCTCATAGACTCGGCCAACTCAGCAGGCGGCAGCTTGGTCGTGCCGAAGAACAGGCTCAACTGGCTCCCGAGCTCAGCAACGAAAACCTTGCCCACGCAGTCTTCGCAGAATGTCAATTCTGTGTGCATCCACCCAAAGTTGCCCTTGGTCGTCGCTGCGTGCGCCGACGGCTCGATAATCGCATGGAACTTGGCGGTAGATGACCCGGCGGTGCCGCAAAAGCTCTGGATTGCACACACACGTGCGGTGCATTGCATCAAATGGTCGACAGCCCCTGTAGACTTAACCAGCTCCAAACCCGCGACTTACGTTTTGGCGTCGTGCTCGTCTGACTTGTCAATCAAAATATGGGAGGGCGACGCTTTCAGGCAGATCCGAACCCTCACGGGCCACGAGCACACGGTGTCGAGCGTTGCATTTTCTCCCGTGGATTCCAACCTTCTCTACTCTGCGTCGCGAGACAAGTCTGTCAAGATCTGGGATTTGTCCAACGGCTACTGCATCAAGACCTTTGTCGGACACAGCGACTGGGTCCGGGACTTGGACGTGGCTCAGCTACACTCTGCTCTTCTGTACGGAGACATGAAGCGATCCACGTTGGGCGACTTTATCTTGACGTGCTCCAATGACCAGTCTGTCCGGCTCTCCCACCACTCGGGCACTGGCTTGTCCATGCTCTTGGGCCACACGCACGTCATCGAAAAAGTGAGGTTTTTGCCCATGGTCTCCAATCCGCATATCGACAAGTACCTACTCCACCACATCGACCGCTTTCCCTACCTCCTGAAGGCGATTGTCGAGAACCCCACATACAAGGAGTCATTAGGTTTTAAGTATTGTATCTCCGCAGGACGAGATAACGTGATCAAGCTTTGGCTTCTCCCGCCCCCAACGCTCCATCCTCACAGGCCGCCCATGCCCTCTGGTCAAAATAACTCCCAAGGCTGGCACATTCTAGATATCTTGGGCCACCAGTCCTGGGTGAAATCCCTAGACGTGCACCCAAGTGGCCGGTACATCATATCTGGCTCCGACGACAAGAGCATCAAGGTGTGGGACATCGGCTCGCTCGCAGAGCTGGGCCAAGTTACGTGCGTGAAGAGTCTCACTGGGCACGAAGGCTTCGTCAATTCAGTGCACTTTGCGCGGTTTGAGGTGCCTCCTAATACAAAAGCTGAGCTGCAAGAGGAAGTCCTCAAAGTCATTGAGACATCAATGCGCTGTCTCTTTGCAAGCGGCGGTACGGACAACACGGTGAGAGTGTGGAGCTAAAAAGGAATCACGCTTCACTGGGATCTCCACGTCCCATTCTTTTTTTTTCTTTTTTTTTTCTTTTTTTTCTTTTCTTTTCTTTTTTTTTTTTTTTTTTTTTTTTTTTTTTTTTTTTTTTTTTTTGTCTATTGTCTCTTCAGCTTAACGATGTAATATATTAAACGAACAACAAGACGACCGCAGCCACTTCACCTAGCTCTTTTCAATCATGTCGGGCGCACGTTGGGCCCATTCGGTCCAAGACCCGTCGTAGACTCGGACCGGGATCTTCTCGGAGATTTGCGCAATGGCCAACCTCAAAATCACAGCAGTGACACCGGTGCCACACATGACGATGATGCCCTTTTTCGGCAAATCCGCCTCCAAATCGAGGTTAAACTTGTCCTTGAAGAGCGCCAAAAGTTCTTCACGCGACTTGTAATGTCCGTCCTTGTTCAACACCATCGAGAAGGGCAAGGAATGTGCTCCTGGAACGTGGCCTGAAGGCAAACCAGGCCTAGGTTCAGGGTCCGCCCCAGAAAACCTGCCCGCAGACCTCGCGTCAAACAACTCGTAGTCTGTGGTTAGCGAGTTGCTCGACACTAAGTCCGCCAACTCTTCGAATTCGATCACCTCAGACCTGTAGTTGGCGAAAAACCTGTCCTGGTCAATGCCCTCGTATGTGCTTCTCTCCGGGGCGCTCGCCAGCACGCCGCCCTCCTCCAAGTCCAGGCCAGCATATCCTTGTTTGAAAGCCTGGTAGTGGTCAAGCAAATAAACCTTTGGATGGCCGTATAGAGCAAGCGTCCAAGCAGCTCGGGGCCCAGAAAATACGCCAGAGCGATCGTACACCAAAACAGAGTCAGACCGGTTGATTCCGAGACGCAGCATTGCAGCGTCAAAATCCCTGTGTGGCGGCAACATGTGCGGGTACTTGCTAGTTTTTAAGCAGACGTCGTCCAAGTCAAAGAAAACAGAGGACCGGATCCGGTCTTGGGTGTCAAACTGGTGCCGGGCATTGTGTGGGGAATTGGGTAAATACCACGTTGAGTCCACGGGCACCACATGCGCTGGGCTGGCGAGAATCTTCGACGCCGTGGCAGGCGAGACGAGAGTCACAGGGCGCAAGGATTTCATACCAGTCATCTTTTTTTTTTTTTTTTTTTGCAGTTTTGACCGTGCCAATTGAGCCTGGGGCAGTGGGATCGCGGTGCGCTAAGATCGCTCCGATAGCGCGAGTGCGGCACGCAGACCTGCTGGACTAAGTGGGTATAGTCTTACAATGGCGGCAAAGTCTCACAATGGTGGTAAAGTCTTACAGTGCCATCACAGGGGACACTATTTTCTTGCTCAAATCTGACATTGTAGCTCTATATTTCTGCGTGTTCTTTGTGCATATCTGTATATCGTCTCTAATTTCCGGGTGTGTGTCCTTGTCCGAGTTACCTACTCCCGCACGTCGAAGTTGGAGCTCAACCGGCTTGTGTCTGCCTTCATAAACTCACGAAGAGCCATGGTCGCGTAGCTGCTGACGCCCAACTTCATCCGCAAAATCACAGCAGTCTTCTCTGCGCCCTCACTTGGACTTTCAACCACTCTCGAGAGCTCCTGTCCGTCTTTCCGTGCGTTCATGAGTTCCAAATCTGTGCGGATCAACGACTCGGTGTTCTCGCTGTACCGAATCATGTCATATGTAAGGTCTCTGGCTCTTCCCATGAGCATGCGATATGAACCCGCAAGCGAGAACTCCTTAACACGCCTGCCCATTTTGTGGGGGTCGAGCCCATCTTTCGCCATGACCTTTTCGTACACTTCCATTAGCATGACGTTTGTAGGATACACGACATCGTAGCCCGGAGACGGAAGCACCACGTCGAAGATCGAGTACTTGCCTGAGTCGATATCTTCCTGTGTGAGTGCTTTCACTTTGTCCGAGGCCAAGCCCGCAACGTCCTCCACAAACTCGACGCCATCAACCACCTCGGTCACGAGTTTGGCATCGGAGGACTTCTCCTCCACCATCACCAAGTCGCCCACCTGCACCTCGAGTCCAAAAAGCTCAATTCGCTTAGACGCAACCAAGTTCCATATGTATGATTGGTAAGCATGCACGTAGATGAGGCGCAAGTTCCGAGGAATTTGCATGATGGCCCGGAAATACGAGTTCAGGCTGTACCCGTCGTCTCCTTTCTTCTCCTTGGCCAAAAGGCTCAAAACTGAGTGCTCGGCCGAGCAGCGGCGAGGCATCAACTTGGCTGCCTCCGCTGCGTCTCCGGTTTCCGCCCACACCCTCCTGGCCTCCACTGAGCCGGGCACAACTCTCTCCTGTTCAGCCAAAATAAGCTCTGCTGCGCCTTTCCAGTCGTCCTTCAATAGGTAGATGCCCAAAGTGTGCGTGGAGATCGAGAATGTGCCGAATCTTTGCAACCCGTAGTAGTTGATGAAGCCTTTCTCTTGGAGGGACTCGAAAGAACGCTTAATGATGGCCGCAACATCCTCGCCTTCCTCATGCGCCTTAACATCTCTGATGGCAATGTAGAACTCATTGCCATTGAGGTCACCCAAGTCCAAGGGCTTATCCTCGTAGCTGAATCCCCCAAGGACTGCACCTTTCAAACCTTTGTTCAAAGAGGTTACCCGAGCGACTTTGCCCTTGTGGATGCTAAACCGCTGACACGTCACTCCACGCCGGTCCTTTGTGCCGGAGTACTTGACGCTTTTGTTTGGAATCCGCAAAAACTTGGTGATCGTCGACGCAATCTCCATGGTCTCGCGGTTCTCCTTGTATACCGTGAAATGCAAATAGTTTTTGAAAGGACCTAGTCCGTAGTTGACAACACCAGCTTCATCCACGTGGTTCACTGTGTTTGGCTTCCTGCTGGGGCCCGTGCCTTTGGTCAATGCGATCTTGAACTTGTGCTCAGAGGAGGTGATTGTTTCCAACTTTCCTTGAAACGCCTGTCTGAATAACTGGTGTAACTGCGTTCTCTGTGTTTTGTCGGGAAAAGCCGTCTTCGTCTCCAAGTTACCTCCGTTGCCAAATAAGTCTTCGATCTCCTGGAGTTCCTCGCTCGTTATAAATTGAAGAAGCCTCTCTCTGTCGGCTTCGGCTAGTACGTATTTGGGCTCCACAGGGCGCTGCTGCTCAGTGTCTTCAACCAAACCAGCATCATTAGCAGATTCTTCTTCGGTCTCGTGCTTCTCGCTCTTGACTTTTTCAACCTCCTCGGGAGTGAGATTTTGGAGCTCTGCACGGTCGTTGTGCCTCTTCTCCATCCGTCTATCCTTTTTGGACAAGCCTAAGTCTACTCCTTCATCTGTGAGGTGTACGACTTCGTTCGCCAACGTGATCTCAAAAACCTGGAAATCTGAGTACCGCTGTTTTATTGTGCCGAAAAAGCCACCACCTGTCTTATACGACTCATTGATGTACTCGGTGATTCCAACATCTGTTTCTTGAACTGTTTTGTAGCCATTTGGGTTGGCGGCTTTCTTGTAAACGGCACCAGCGAGCGGCTCGGCCTCACGCTTGAGAGACCCGGACATCAAAGGAATTATTCTGGATTTGAAGGAGGAAACAAACGAGAATAGTCAGCGTGAAGACATGAACTCTATGGTTTTTTTCATACCGATGAGCAGTGCGATGCAGAAAATACGGGTGCGACAAAATACACAATGGCATACTTAAGCTAAACTAAGGGGAGCACAGAGAGGCGTCTACACGTATTAGAAACGAGCACAACACTGTATTATATATATATATATATTGCATCGTGAATTTGATACCAGCTGCAGCGGAGAACAAAGTGCCATATAGAAAGAAAGCGTGTACTTTCACCTTTTTGGATCCACGCTATCGCGGCCGCACTAGCGCGACTGTTCTGTGTTCGTGGGTGCAAAAATTCACCACTTGCTACAGCCGTTGCTATGACCACAAAGCAGCCCTCCATTGACGACTGGTGGGTTAAACTTCAGGACAACATGGCGAATGGCGCAAAACAAAACGGTGAGGACCAGGGCAAACGAGCCATGATCAAGCAGTTCCTCCACTCCCTGATGCACAAAATGAAAGAGCGTGCCTCCGGAGTAAAAGAGTCGTTACCTCGGATGAAGACAACACACAGTCGTTTCGCTTCTTCGGTAAGAGCAGCCTCTACTTCAGAACGGGTGCCCCGTGCCCCAAAGCATTACTCGACCAAGTCGTTGCGCTCGAATGTCACCGTGTACAACCCCGCTTGGAAAAAACGGCTGGTCGAGTCGGGCGCAAATAGAATCGTGAGCGTAGCAGGCGTTCCCAAAAACACTAATGTGGCAGCAGTTGTAGCAGCAGTTTGCGGCGGTCCATTGGAGAAGGTCGTGTTCCACGACAGCTCCAAACCACGGGTGGACGTGCACTTTCTCTCCCCCGACCACGCTAAGAATTTTATGAACTACGCCAGAAATGGCACGCTATGCCGACTCAACGGACAGCAGCTCGAAACCTCCTGGGCAGAGCCCAGTAAGGAATTACAGGAAGGACATAAACCTATACCAGATTTCATTCTCGAAGAAGTCGAGGCATACCGTGCTTCTCGGGTGATCGTGATGAGCAAGCCGGTGAAGAACCAGTGCCCGGCAGCATTGCGGAGCCGGGGCTACCCCAACGCAAAAGAGCACTTCACGACTGGGTTCAACCTCGAGAAAATGTTGTGGGATTTTACACAGTATGGCGCGATTGTCGAGGCCACGCCGATGGTATCCTCGAAGCTCGGCATCAGCATCCAGTTCACAGATATACGCACTGCTATTGTCGTGATGAACATGTTGCGCCAGAAATCGTCGTATCTCCACGACAAGTACAGCGGCTGGAACGCCCGCTACATAAGGGATGTCACGTGCCGCCCGTGCTTACTGTCGTGAAGAAGCAGTGTGGGGCTGTCTCCCCCCTTTTTTGTGGGTTTACTAGTTATGGCATAAGACCAGTTCCGGTGGTTGCGAAACAGCGCGACATGCGGCTCCAGTCTGCCGTGCTCTCGATCTCAGCCAACGCTCACATCCTGGTGAGCACGTGACGCCCGCGCGGCGGTCCTTCCCCATACGGAACGTAAGTAAACATGGCTAACTCTCTTCTTCATCTCACCTAAACACCCGAAGCGCTCACTTATCGGCATTAGCTGCTTACCAAAATTCTTGCTCGTTTCAGTTCTTCCCCCTTGCGTTTGTCTGTGCAAAAAAGGCTCTTCTTTTCCTCTGGCCCCGAACAGTTAGAGCTATTCCGCATTCGATTCCGGTCTGAACCATTCCGCCTTCTGCTCCATACTCACCGAATTGCCTTTTTCTTTAGCCGTGCAACTCACTTTCCAGCTACTGTTTAGCCCCCTAGCATTTCAGATTGTCCTCACCGAAACGCAGATGCGCTCTAGTCCTTCGCTCTCGTCGAGCGGAAGGTCAACGCCGCTGCTATCCCGTTCTTCTGCGCCAGACCTCATTCGACCTCCATCATCACGATCTTTCCGGCCGCAATCACCAAAGTTTATGACTCCACGCTCAAGACCGGGATCGTCTCTTGGCAGTCGTCCACCTACGCCGTCCCTGCGCTCCGATCCTTATACTGGAACCATAAGAGTTAGTATACGGCCCAAGCCGGTCTTCGAAAACACAAAGCAACAAAATTGGTACATCGACGAGCACTCGAACACCATCACCAATGTGTCGGATAGTACGTCGTATAGCTTCGACAACATCTTTGCGGCGTCCAGCCATGTAACCAACAGAGAGGTGTACGACAGAAGCTGTGCCCATTTGGTGAAGAGCTTTCTCAATGACGGGTACAACTGCACTTTGTTCGCTTACGGTATGACGGGTTCTGGTAAAACGTACTCCATGCGCGGGCAGGAACATGATCCCGGTTTTGTGAAGCTAGCGATTGACGACATCTTCGATAAGATCGAAGCAGAAACCTCCGCAAAGCAGCACATTTTGACCGTGTCTTATTTGGAGATCTACAACGAAAAAATCATCGATCTACTAGGAAACAGTAGCGGGATGAGTATAGACTTGAAGGTGCGAGACGATGCGGAGTTCGGGACGAAAATTGTTGGCGTGAACTCTCCAACGGTTCTTTCTAAACAACATCTTCTCCTGCTCATCAAGACGGGAGACACTAAGCGAAAAACAAGTGCCACTGACTATAATGCTAGGTCCTCTCGGTCGCACGCGATTATGCAGCTTCGATTGCACACCATTGATTCAACGGCAAATAACGAGCTCCGCCGTACACTCTCGCTCTGTGACTTGGCTGGTTCCGAGAGAGCAACTTCGAGTGCGGAGAGAAGGAAAGAAGGGGCATTCATCAACAAGTCCTTGCTCGCACTTTCAACCGTCATCAACAAACTTTCACTCATATCCACTTCAAATGTGGTCTCTGGTATGGAGCACATTCCTTACCGAGACTCGAAGTTGACCAGATTGCTCCAACCGGCTCTATCTGGGTCCTCACTAATTCTGATACTCTGCACCGTGCACTTGGGTGCAAGCCATGTGGCACTCGACCAGCAGGTTGTGACCGAAACGTATAACACGCTCCGATTTGCCGCGCGGGCAAAAGATATCGTCATGGCTGTGAATAAGAACAAGAAAGTTGCATTGTCAAATGACGATTCGAGAGCGATGGAAGAACTCCGCCACACTATTGAAGTACAGAGGAAGGAGATCGAGGTTCTCAAGCTTCAGTCATCGCCTGCATCTGAATACATACACTGTGATTCAGCAAAAGCAAGTGACAACGACGAACTAGCTGCACTTCATGCGGAGCTCAAAGTTCAAAATGAGAAAATTGAGCATCTCAGCAGGTTGAACGACCTTCAAAAAACTGAGACTGTACTTCTACGCAACGATGCCTTGAACGACATTTTGGGCATTGAAGTTGAAAAGGGTATCCTGCAGATGATGATGTCCAACTTGGAAGAGTTCTACAGTCGAGTCAACTACGAGATGGAGGAGTACAAAGCTTACATTGCTCATTTGGAGAATCAGCTCAGGGAAGCACACCGCAAATCTGTGCTCGCTCTGAGCCATATGAGCTTCTTCAAAGCTTCTACAGAAACTCAGTACCAAGAACTCTTGAAAGAACAAGAAGAAGAGATCTGGCAGCTAAAGGAGAACATCAAGGACAAGGATCACATAATCCACAGCTTGACGAAAACCTCGAAACTACGTCGCTTGGTTGACTCTAACTCTAGCCCGGCGCATGAGTTTTCTAAGAGGCCAAGTCTCTCTGGGCCGTCAGGTGCCATGTCAAACAAGGAGAACGTGAGCCCCACTAGGTCTAGATTCCATTAAGTAGTGTTCATTGCAATTGAAGCGTCTATTTATACGTGTATTTCACAACCATGAGCTAGTGGGCCGTTCCTGGCCACTTTGCAAATGAGCACGCTTCGAGGTCTGAGATCTCAGAGGGCTGCTCTTCGAATTATCATACATCTTTCTCTGGAGCCTCAACAGCGGATTAAAACTTCCTCCGAAACCTCCTGAAATCTCCAGCCCTGGCAAGGGGCTCTTCTGGGCGAACGAGCCGGGCTTAGATACCTGCAGCAGGAATTCTGCAACAATAGTGGGTCGAAGTTTCGCATCGTTCGCACTGAATCGCATCACGTTGACGAGCGTGTTACCACCCTCGGTTTTCTCTCCGCCATTGTAGAGACCGGTTTTGTCGTCAATTTTCAATGTGAAACTCATCAGTTGTTGCGTGGTGTCGTCAACGAACAAGTCCACTTGGTCACCGTTGAACAACTGTACTTTTTTACCCTTTCCTAGTTTGACTCCGTTGACAAAGCATGAGTTCGTGCTGAAGTCCAATAACCAAATATCCTCTAAACAGTGGGCAGGGCTCTCGAATATAGACGAGCCAACCATGGGATGACGCTTTCTGTTGATAAGACAGTGGATTTTGGACATCCTATCGTCGTTAATAAACGTGTCGCAAGTTTCATTACGGCCAATTGCATAAGGGTTCACTCCTTGTCGGACGTAAATCGGAGTTTGCATAAATGAGTGGGGCAAGGGGATCAATGTGATGAAAGCGTCTTTGGGACTAGTCTCCAGTATTTTTTCAAGAGCCAGCTCAGAAATTGGTGAAGCCCCAGACTTGTGAACCTTCTTGCCATTTGCGTGTTCATCGCTGCTCGATCGCTTTCGGTTACTTGAAGCCTTCGTTGCGCTTTCCACTGCGAGGTTATGTTTTTGAGACGAATGTTGGAGTGGTTGAGACTGGGGCAAAGGAACAACCCTCTTAGGCACTTTGAATTCGGCAATAGAGCTGTTTTTCTTCTTGATGCCTTCTCTGTCCAACGGACGCAGCATGATATCATCGTCCAAATGGCTGATGGATGCATTGATGTGGATACCATTTTCAATCTTGCGCGATTGTTGCGACGTCGATTGCGAAAGGCTGAGCACTTTCTGCGAGGGCTGCGAGCTGTGGTCCAGGGGATACAGCACAACATCGGAGAGCCAGACATGATTGAGTGCTTGCTCGGCTGTAAACCGCTGGCTCGGAGCAACAGTCAAGCAGCATTTTAGAAAATCGCGAGCCTCCTTGCTGATGTTGTATGACTCTAAGGGCGACTCTAGGTACTCGCCAGATTTGATTTTCTGAAACATCTGAGGCTGCGTCTTTCCGTTGAAGGGTAGATGTGAAGTTAGTAAAACGTACACCAAACATCCCAACGACCATATGTCAACCAAGTTGCTGTAGTTCGTGCCAGGATCCTGCGACAGCTGCAGCTCATACTTCCCGGTGATGACTTCCGGCGCCACGTAGGCTAGAGTGCCACAGAACGTCTTCATAAACGTAGCATTATCGCTTATCTTTGCAAGCCCAAAATCTGTAATCTTGACCACAATCGGGTCGTCTTGCATAATCAATATGTTGTCCGGCTTCAAGTCTCTGTGTGAGATACCCAAGCGATGCACATATGCAATTCCATCCAAAATTTGCTTCGTGATTACCTGTGTCGCATCTTCGCCAATCGCGCCATTGGCAGCAACAAAGTCCATCAAATCGCCGCCCGGGACGAGTTCCATGACCAAGTAGTAGTTTTCTACGTCTTCATAGAACGACTTTAACCTCACAATGTTCGGGTGGTCGAGCTTGCCAAGGATCTCAAGCTCTCGATTCACCCCAAGCATCGCGCCCTTGCCTCCAGCGTGGATGGCTCTTCGTCTGTTGATGATCTTGACGGCGTAGGGCTCGCCCGTGCTCCTCTCGATGGCCTTTTTCACCGTTGCGAACGCGCCCTGGCCTATGGTCTCGTTCTTGACTATGAAGTCTTTGTAAATGCCTTCATCCCTCACCACAGAGTTGTTAACAGAGTTGGACGGGTTGAACGAGTCTGACATAAGCACAACAAACCGCACTACGTCCTTGGGCACACCAACACCCACAGATATCTCGTCTCCCTGGTTGACAATGTAGTTCGAGCCCTTAACCAAGCGGCTGCCGTTAAGGTGAGTGCCATTGGTGGACGTGTCCTGGATCCACAACGTGTTGTCGTTCAAGCTGAGCCAGAGCTTGAAGTGCTTGTTTGAGAGCCGGGAGCACATCGCCAACACCATGTCGCACTCTGCGTTGCGGCCAAAAAGCCATGTTTTTTTGTTCCCTTGCACTGGCGTGCACGTGGGCTTGGCCGTGTTGAGATCAAAGTGCTGATATTGCCCAGTTGTACAGATCAAGCGGCAGACGTGGTTAGCATCCTGGCTCTCCTGCGTTTGGATGTTGGGCGACTGCTGCGTTGGCTGTGTCGGGTTCGGTTGCGTTGGCTGCGTCGGCTCCATGTGAAAGTGTGAGCTGCGGGGAATGTGCAACTCGAGCGAAGGACAGCTGGGGGAGTGAAGCGCCGCAGAGATCACTGAGTTCCTCGCTGAGACTCGCGTTTTGAGACTCGCGTTTGTCAGTATTGATGCTGTAGTATTTTCATACGCGTGAGGTTACACGCAGGATACTAGTGTCAGACACGGAGGATGAACAAGAGAGAGCAAACAAAAAAAAAGCGATCGATGCACGTTAGGTTGGGTGAACAATAGAGTCACGGATATTTTGAGCTGTTTCAGTAAAAGAGCCCGTCTGTGCCCTTCCTCGTCTAGATGAAATCTGGGCGCGGTTTCCGCTTAGCCAAGCAAAGCGCTGGCCCGGCCTCTACTTCGCACTGCTGTTGCTCTACAGTCGTGGGCTCCTAATATATATATTGTACACTATCAACGCAAAAGCATTTAACGAAGAGATCTGTGGGAAATAGGCACCGACGACACTGGCGCGAGATGGTCGTAGGTGTCCTCGTCGATGTAGTCCATCTGGTTCAACTCTTCCTCCTTCTCGTTGTAGTGTTTGAAGCAGAGCCAGAACAACACACCGGCAATGAAACAAGCCACAGCTAACCCAGAGAACGCCCAGACGAACTTAGGGTCTTCGGAAGTAGGCGAGAGCGCAATACCAAGAGCGGAACCGAAAGCGTTCTGAAGCAAGAACAATGACATGATGAAAGACTTCATCGAAACTGGCGCCTTGGTGTAAGCGTACTCCAAACCAGTGATGGAGGCCAAGATCTCGGAGATGGCAATGAGGAAGTAGGCGGGGGTCTGGATAGCGACGTGAACATGGTTAGGCGTGTTGCTGTATTGTGGAGCGCAAGCCATGGGCATGTCGTAACATGGGCCAGCCAGGTAGATGTAGTGCTGCAACACAGCAGCGTAGACCATGGAAGCGGATCCGAACATGAAACCCCAGAAAATCTTGGTGATGGCCTTGAAAGGGGTGAATCTCCTGATGAAAGGATAGAGGAATCTCTCGAAGATTGGGATGAAAATGATAATCGTCAAGGAGTCGATAGCCTGCAAGATATCGTTGGGCAAACCGTGCAATTCCATAGTACCAGCCTGAGAGATAAAGTTGTTCAACATCTGGCCGTAAACCACCCAGTAGATAGGGTAGAACACGAAAACTTTACAAGCGTAGAAAGATCTGATGACCTCGTCCACGAACTTTTCGCTCCATGGGAAGTTAGCCTCGGGATGGATCGAGGGTCTGGCTGCATCAAAGTTGAACTTGTTCTTGAGGGCAAGGAAGGAGACCTTGAAAGCCTTAGAAATGACCTTGTCAGAAACTGGGGTCTTCACGTACTGGTTCTTACCGACGAACAAGGCGACAAGAGCCAAAACGAAGAAACAGAGAGGCAACAAGTACGCGGCCCAGAAACCAACGTGCTGCTCCAACTCAGTGGTTGCGATAACAGACATAGAGCCGATGTTGATCATCAAGTAGAAGAACATGAAAACGTTCTGAATTGTGATGTTGGGGTCCTGGACAACCCTCTCACCAGATTTCAAAACTTTGATCACAGGCTTGGTCTTTGGGATCTGGTCCGCAATCAAGGGCGCGACGTTGGACTTCACTCCACCAGTTCCAAGACCGATGATAATGACAGCGGCGATGAAACCACCCAAGGAAACACTGTGGGTAGCAACGGAGGGCAAAGATGTGATGAACAAAATGAAAATACCAATGATGTACACCACACAGAAAATGCAAATGGTGTTGTATTTACCCAAGTAAGTGTCGGCAATCCAAGCACCTAAAATGGGGGTCACGTAACACCAGAACTGCCAGAAGTAAGACAAAGCGGTGGCACCCTGGTTCTTCAAGTTCAACACACCCTTTGGCGTGTCTGTGGGGCTGTTTTGCATGTAATTTTGGAACGGCGTTGACAAACCGTAGTAGGCGAAACGCTCAGCCAACTCAACGACAGCAACCAACCAACAGCTGAAGGGGATACTCTCCGAGACGTGTCTCAACTGCTTCATCTCTTGGAGAGTTGGCTCTCTGCCCTCATCGTTCAGAGAGGAGTCCTCCAAGTCGTTGTTCAGGAGCGTGTCAGTCTTCTCCTCAGCAGCAACCTGGGTCTTGATTTCTTCTTCTTTAGACATTATGATGTGTAATAAACAGAAACTCCAGTAGAAGAGAGAAGTGTGCTGTTAAGTAGCAAGGAAAATCACTCCACGCTGACGAATGGGGAAGTGGGGATATATATTTACGGCAGGAGGGAGAAAAAGGAAAAGATATGAAATCTACGCCCTATGCATGTGGACACGCATGTCTGCGTATTCTTTATCAGTCCGCTTTGATATGTTCTAGTGGTCGGACAAGACGCCGCATAACGCAGGACACGGCGAAATAAGGAATTGTTGGAGCCGTGGCATCCCCGGAAGAATTTTGAGCGGTGCCGTGTGGCCCTCACGGTTTCGCAGCCACGCTCCTGCACCAAGCTTTTACTTGCAGGTCATCCGCTTAACGTCTTATGTGCATACATGCATGGCTACATTGTTTGATTGCATCTCAACAGCAAAAATCGCCTTACGGAAAATTTTTCGTTCCGCTGCGCTGGAGCCGTTCCATTTTTTCGGGGCGGCCCCCCCTCTCGCTTCGGCGGATTAGCACTAACTGCGTGCTGGTGTGGCTGATACCGTTTTAGAGTTTGAACCGCCACATAATTCACCATAGCATTCTCTTGTCTCACCGTGGTTGCGCCATGCTATCAGGTTCCATTTTTTTGCGAAGGGGCTTGCCTACCGGAAAATAGTGGCTGTCGCATGTAAGGGCTGGGGTGCTTTTCTTTTTCTCGCCTTCTACTCACTGACACATTTTCGCATGCAGGCAAGCAAAAAAATACACACGACTATTGATGCTTTAATACAAGATCAAGAGTAAAGCCACAGAGTCGTAAATGGAGCAGGAGGGGAATCTCGAATGCATGTTCAGATTACCGGTGCCAGGGGGAGTGAAATATGCCGGTTTCCCCACTGAATCTCCCTCCGCTAAGAAGCATCAGTTTTAGGCGAGGGCCTTCTTGACGCGCGGCTCCGGTTGGAAAAAGGAACTGCAGCACAATGAGGCCCAACTAGGGCGAGATGGAAAAAGCACGTGACGATTCCCCGATCAGGATACTTTCTGGTTATCACGGAGATGGCCAAAAAGAAACTGCGGCGAGAGCCGCCCTCGTTCGCCGTCTGTGTACCGGAATTCCGTGCCCGATGAGAGCCATCTATGAAAGAGGAGATTATTACGTCTTTGCGAGTACCTACATCGGAGTGCTAAACTATAGTCTGTGCTTTAGATCCTTTTTTCACGTTTTGGGTCGCCAAGGTTTGATAGCGATTCGTGTTCTAGACGATACAAAGCGTTTAAATTCTCATGCCGGCTCCCGTTTCACTTTCTGGAATTGGACGCTGTTTCACAGCATCTCGGGGGTATGTTGCGCATTTCAATGCTCTCTACACCAGTTGCCGTTTTATGTTCCGCTTCGATGAAATGGGTCGCGGCTAGTCCTAGCGCGGCGGTACGGCTGCTTAAGCAAGCACGCACCTTAGCCAGACGAGGGCGCGAATTCAGCCTCGGGCGTCCCCATGTCCGTCGCACTGCTACCCAGTACTTTTTCTTCGATTTTCTTTATCGTTCGCTATCTTTTTTACTTTTTCGCGTCTTCTTTACTTTGCTTGCGTATCCTTCGCTCGTTATTTTGAGCACTTTGTTCGCAGCATGAATTAGTATCAGTGTAGCGCGCGCAAAAGCTCCAGCTCGCACTCGAGCGCGGGCCAGGCCGTTAACCACCATGTGGAAATTTTCACAATGGGTGGAAAGACCCCCAGTGCATCTCTTCAAGCACAGCACATTTGCTCGTCGTGGTCTCCGATGCTCTGCGACGCTTAGAGAGCCCAAGCTTAACTCCGTGCTGCCGGAGAAAACAAGAAACATTGGCATCATCGCTCACATCGATGCAGGTAAGACGACCACTACTGAACGCATGCTTTTCTATAGCGGCAAGACTCAGAGAATCGGCAATGTTGATCAAGGTGACACGGTGACAGACTACTTGCCCTCTGAGCGAGAAAGAGGCATAACAATCCAGCTGGCGGCCATCTCTATCCCGTGGAACAATCACAAGATTAACATCATCGATACACCAGGGCACGCAGACTTCACGTTTGAGGTCACGAGGTCACTTAGGGTCTTGGATGGCGCTGTGACCATCCTAGATGCTGTGGCTGGTGTTGAGGCGCAGACAGAAAAGGTATGGCGGCAGGCAGACTCACTAGGTATTCCAAAAATCGCGTACATCAACAAGATGGACAGAGACGGCGCCGGCTTTAGCCGCACGGTTAAGGAAATCATAACAAAGTTGCAAACTAGAGTCGTGTGCTTGACGTTACCGTACTTCGAGAGCGCAGGCTCAGGCGATGTGCGCTTCAAGGGGACACTCGACGTGCTTCACAAGAAGCTACTTCAATGGAATCCCGCTGACCCAGCAGGAAAAACCATTGATGTATTCGATCTAACTGCGGATGATGAGAAGTTGGCTCCGCTATATGAGATGGTCCTCAAGAGCAGAGAGTCCATGGTAGAGACCCTTGGTGAGTTGGACGAGTCTGTGATTGAAGAATTTTTCGAAACCGGCGAGGACTACATGGCAATATCTGCGTCTACACTTAGCAAGGCAATCCAGACAGCGACATTGTCGAATAAAATTACCCCTGTGCTCTGTGGCTCGAGCTTCCAGAACATTGGCGTGCAGCCACTCATGGACGCGGTGGTTGCATACTTACCCTCGCCCCTCCAGATAGAGCTTCCCGAGCTCACGTCCTCATCTTCTCGTCGAGTTGGAAAGCAGGGCAAGAAAAGGGCCCGCGTGACCCAGGAAGTCACCGTGCCCACCCAGATGGACCCCAGCAAAGGCTTGGTGGTGAATAACAACCGCAATTTGACAGTAGCGCTTGCCTTCAAAGTGATGACCCATCCAGCCCGTGGAGTCATGACATTTTTCCGTGTATATAGCGGCAAGCTTACGTCGAATTCGTCTGTTATGAACACGCGAACTGGGCAAAAGTTACACTTCAAAAAACTCATGTTGATGCACGGCGATATGCCCGAAGAGGTCCTGGGCATCCTGGCGGGCAACATTGGAGTCGTTGCAGGCTCAAATGAGGACATTGTGACCGGCGATACTCTTGTTTCCCATGGTGCCTCGGGGTCAAAAGGCTTCACCGAGCTAGAGTCACACCTCCGATTGCTTCCGATCGAGATTCCCCCGCCGCTTTTCAATTCCAGTATCGAGCCCGCCACGGCTGGTGATGCCAGACACATGGCAGACTGCATTAAGTTACTTTTAAGAGAAGACCCGTCGTTATCTGTTCACGTGGATGAAGACATGGGACAAACGGTGCTCAGCGGGATGGGCGAACTTCATCTTGAGATTGTGAGAGACCGTTTGATCAACGATATGAAGGCACGTGTCAGCTTGCGGAAGGTGGCAGTCTCCTTTAAAGAAACCGTCTCACGGCCAGACGGAAGCGTTGTGCGAGCTGCCAAATTTGACAACCCGGAGGTCTACGTGCTGGTCAGTGTCGACTCTTTTGAAGGCGACGCCAGTGAGAGCTCTTTTGCAGACATGGAGGGAGCGTTGATAATGGAGCTGGACAACAACATCATTATCCTTGACTCCTCTGCGACTTCGGCGGAAATGAAACTGGCGGTGGAAGAGAGAAGATGGAAGTGTGAGTCCTCGTTGGAGGAGTTGCAGGAAAAGCTTTTACGGGGCTGCGTGACAGGACTCCAGATAGGAGGACCAATGTACGGGCTCCCTCTTCATTCTTGCGTGATACGGATCCACGAGTGGAACTTCCCTGTCCACGACAAAGCAGAACTGCTGTCGTCGTTGCTTGACGTCGGTCGTAGGGCCGTTAGTACCGCTGTTTCGGAGCTCCACGAGAAGCCCGGTGACAACATCTGTGTTTTGGAACCGATCATGACGGCAAAGGTTTCTGTGGATTCGCATGTGTTGGGCGAGGTGCTGCACGACTTAAACAGTCGGTGTCAAGCCACCATCCTCTCCATTGAAGACGAGGGCTTGGACAAAATGGATATTCAGGGCTGGGCCCACACTGAGGCAGAAAAGATCTACGTCCCGCCAGACTACACCATGAAGAAGGCGGAATATGAGATCATGAACAAAAAGGTGATCGTGGCAGAGACTCCGCTCAGGGAGATGGTGGGGTACCTCTCTAGATTGAGGTCGATGACGCAGGGGAGAGGCTCTTTTGATATATCATACAAGGGCATGAGCCGCGCCACAAAAACGAGAATGAACACTCTCCACAGCGACTTGTCGCTATAGTATATCCACAGACGCAAAGCATCTTCTAAATCTACATACAAATGGAAGAGTTGCAGTCTCAGTCCGCCCAATCCTGCCTCCACGTGACTCACCGAAACGTGGGGTAGCTGTAGCCCCCTGCTGGCATGTACAGAGCAAGGGAAATTAGAAGCAAGCGATGCGAGACGAGAAACAGAGCCCAAAGCAATCAACTAGATCAAGGGGCATTCATGGAGCCCGTTGGCCAATTTTACGCAGTGAAATAGAACACTCGTTAGCGGTGGTCACATGGTACATGTAGCCAGTAGTGCGCACACCGAGCTCCACGTTTCCGTCACGAGGATTATCTAAGGCTTGATCTGCCAGCTTGTCGACGCCCCAACTACACCAACAATGAGCAATTTCCCCAGTCCCACAGTGGAAGTGCTGGCGCCGCATAGCCCGCTCAGTGCCCCTGCGCCCTCCTCGCAAGAAGATAGAGAAGTCACGCCGACGTCGTCGTCGAGTTCCTCTTTTGTCCCCGTGGAGTCTGTGCAAGACGCTATCCAGCTTATCGACGAGAATAAAAAGTTCAACGAAGGCATCTTGGACTACATAAACTCGGTAAACGGGTCCAGCGGCGAGCACCGTATCATCTCTGTGTTTGGGTCGCAGTCTACGGGCAAGTCTACACTTCTCAATGCCCTTTTTAACACTAATTTTGGCGTCATGAACGAGACGAACAGGCTGCAAACCACAAAAGGGATTTGGCTCGCACTCAGCCCGGCCGTCAGCAATTGTGTCACTGACGCGTCCAGCATCTCGCGTGACAGCATTTTGGTCATGGACGTGGAGGGAACTGACGGAAGAGAGCGTGGAGAAGACCAGGATTTCGAGAGGAAGGCTGCACTTTTTGCCTTGTCCACCAGCGAGATCCTCATTGTCAATCTCTGGGAGACACAGGTTGGTTTGTACCAGGGCGCCAACATGGGGTTGTTAAAGACGGTCTTCGAAGTCAACTTGTCTCTTTTTGGCTCATCCAAATTACAAAGAAACAGTGACCATAAGGTGCTTTTGTTATTCGTCATCAGAGACCATTTGGGTGTAACTCCCAAGGAGTCCCTCGCAGCAACCATAACCCAAGATTTGTTGAAAATCTGGGATTCTTTAAACAAGCCAGCCGAAGTCTCCCACTTGGCCTTCGAGGACTTTTTTGACTTGGCATTCCACACATTGAGCCACAAGGTTTTGCAGAACGACAAGTTTGTGCAAGACATTCGTCTTTTGGGCAACAGGTTCATTGACCCAACAGACGAATCTTTCTTGTTCAAACCATTTTACCACCATGATATCCCCATTGAAGGATGGACAATGTATGCCGAAAACTGTTGGGATCAGATCGACAACAATAAGGATTTGGACTTGCCTACACAACAAATCTTAGTCGCAAAGTTCAAGTGTGACGAAATCGTGTCTGCTTGCTTGAGTGAGTTCCTCGTGGATTTCGACAATGCGAAATTGGATGCTGTGACCTTGGTTGACAGCGGGGTGCCTTTGGACTACAAAGATATTGGACTGAAGCTCGCTAATTTAAGAGAGAGGACCTTGGCCAGGTATGATGAATTGGCTTCGAAGTATAATAAGTCAGTTTACGAGCAGAGGCGTGGGATTTTGAGTGAGAGCGTGAACTCGAAGTTGTCCGGCATCATCTCGATGTATTCGAAGCGCTTGTTGGCCACTTCTATCAAGACATTTACGAGCGATCTTTCGAAGAAGTCGAGAACGGGACCATTTACCGAGAATGTCAACCTATTGACCGAAAAGCTAACCTTGGAGTTTGCAGAGAGTTTGGCTTTGCTCTCGCTTGGTGGCGAGTTGAACACAAACGAATACGCCGAAAGCTTGGAAGCTGAAGTGAGCAAAATAATTGCACGGCAACAGGTCGTCGAGTTGAATCAAATTGTCAACAAACACTTGAAGAAGTTGAATAACGGCTTGAAATCGATCTTGGCGGAGGAGATTTCAAACCCGAGCGATTCAACCTGGGACCACATTGTGGAAAAATTCAACTCCTTATTGTCAGCTACTCTCAATAAGTACGAGATGCGAGATGGCACTTACGACTTTGGGGTCGGTAGCAGCTCAAAGCTCAATGAATTTACGGCAGAGGTTCTCGAGTTCAGATCTTGGGAGGCAATGCACGAGACTATCACCAAACACATCTCAAAACACAACTTCCTCAACATTTTGAAAGAGAGATTCGAGGACAAGTTCCGGTACGATGCTAATGGACTTCCTCGAATGTACCAGAATGCGAAAGAATTGGAGATCAACTTCGCGGACTCTAAGGAGCACGCCATGAAGGTATTTCCTATTCTTTCATTCGCTAGGTTGTCCAACGGAGCTGAAGTAAGACCAAAGGTGGACATCAACAACAAGGGCTTGAAGAAGAAGTACGACAGCGTCAAGCTAGAGGAGACGCTCGAAAACGAGGAGGAACTTGAGCATGTAGATGCATCGGACTCTGATGATGAGGATGATCTGGAGAAGAAAAGATGTTTCGCAGAGATTCTTAGTGAACAAGAGAAGAGCGAGGTATTGGCGAAGTTTAAGAGAGAGATCGATGCCAAGTTTGTGGAGACAAAGCGGTCGATCATGCAGCACGTGACGCAGATACCATACTACATTTACTTGGTCATTTTGGTTCTTGGCTGGAACGAGTTTATGGCGGTGTTGAGAAATCCATTTTTCTTTACGTTGTTGTTGATTCTCGGCGCGGCAGTGTACGTGATGTTCCAGATGAATCTCTTGGGCCCAGCGATGGTGGTGACGCAGAGAATGATCGACGAGACAATTAATGTGGGGAAGCAAAAGTTACGAGAGCTTCTCATCGATGAGCATGAGTTCCACGGACGCAATTTGGAAAAGATAGGGGAGAAGAAGGACAGCGTTGAGTTGGAGGAGATGTCGAGCGAGGAGAACTCGGAAATCTGATATGGACTGTGCAACGTGACGGTAGACCTCAATGCAATACGAGTGGATTCTAGAATGTAGGACGCCGAGTCATTTGAAGCAAATGCTACCTGGCCAGAAGACTCTGGGGTAAGTGCGAGAAAGTGCGACCCCAGTGACGTGGGTGCATTCTTGATTTGGGCGGCAGTGCGAGCAAAGTGCATCGGCACCAATCTCCGTGCGTCTGGGCTACGGCACCTGTCGGCTCTCTTCAAGAATGCCAGCACACAAAACACAAAGAGCGCCAAAAGGAAATCCGCAATGAGACAACCGAACGAGCCGAAACACGGGAGAAATCTTTCACTACACGCACAAAAAGACTGTTGCAGCTCAACTGACGTGTGGAGTCGTACCACAGGGCCCACGCCTTTGAGACGTGCTAGGGCGCGCCAGCTTTTGCTCTCAATTTCCCTTGTTGAATTCGCCCGTCTTCGCTTCCACAAATTGTCACCCAGCCGTCGGTTCGCGCTCGCCAAGGCCCTTGCAACCTCAGCGCACGCGCGCTGGAATTGCGACCGCCGCCCGCGAATGTAACCTTCCCGAATGCACCGCGCGCGCTTAGCAGCGGCCGCTCTCGCGGTGCCGTTCTGCATTATTGCAACCTGGTATTTTCCGTCCGTAATCTCATGTGGGGTGCCTAGATGCGCAAGTTGCCTAGTTTATTTACCTCCGGAAAAGTCCTACAACTTTCACGTATATAATTTCTTTCGTTCCGTCATCGGCTTGTGTTTGTCTTTTTATTTTTTCTATTATCCCTCTTTACTTAGCCTGTGCTTGCCGCTACGACCAGTGCTTGTACTGTTGCTTTTTGCCTTACGCTGCGCATCATCCAGACTAGCCTTTGCCTGTGTTGCGAGCACTAAGCGAGCTACCGATCGGGAACACGATAACTGAGCTCGATTCACCCCAAGTTCTTTTTCGTCTTCAAACTATCACGCGGCGCCAACGTCACACCGCTTTGGGTGCATCGCTCTTTTCCGCCTCGCTGTGACTCCACGCTGCCCCGCACCCGCAATGAATCGCGAGAAACAGTCACAAGATAGTGACATCTCGTTGGCGCTGAGCACGTCGTCGCCAATGTCTGACACGGATTCAGTGTCTGTGTTGAACTCGGCCATGCTCCTGTTCCAGGAGAATATCAACTTCTCAGATTTGGCGGCTCACGCCTCTCTCGTTTGCGACTCTTTCGACCACGCCATCTGCGAAGGCTCCAACATCTCCATGCTTCCAAACTACCAGATCCTGCCTTCCGGCGAGGAGTTTGGTGAGTTCTTGGTGGTCGACTTGGGCGGTTCGACCTTGAGGGTGGCTGTCATTTCCATCAGCCCGCCTAAAACCGGTGCTCGCAAGGACAGAATCTCGGTGGTTATCTCCCACCAATGGACCGTCGAGAACTCGTGCAAGCGAGTCAACAAGGACTTTTTCAGATGGATCGCAGACAAGATCTACGAGACGCTCATGCAGCAGACCGCCATCCTGCCGCTGTCGCGTATCACCACGGGTATCACTTGGTCTTTCTCCTTGGACTCCACGTCGTACAACTCTGCTAATATTTTCCACATGGGGAAGGGCTACGTGGTGTCGGATGAGATCTACGGATGCGACTTGAAGATATTGTTGGAAACGGTCATGAAGGAGACCCACGGAATCGATATCAACGTTCAGTCCATCATCAACGACTCTCTTGCCGTGTACTCTGCAGGTCGTTTCCTCGACTCCAACACAATGTTGGGCTTGGTCTTGGGCACCGGCCTCAACTTGTGTTGCCAGGTGGTGTCGTCGTCGTGGATTGCGCCATCCAAACTTTTGCATAATGAAGACCATGTCTTGTTCAACACGGAAACATCGTTGTTTGGCCACACCTTGGTGCGTCCCTTTGCCACGAAGTACGATTGCATGATCGATCCCCGGTTTGCAGACTCCCCGAAATTCTTGCCGCACATGTCGTTGGACCCGGATACCAACACCATCTTCCAGCCCTTTGAGCTCTTGGCCTCCGGAAGGTACTTGCCCGAATTGGTGCGGTTGGTGTTGGTGGAGGCGATTGCCAAAAAAGAGATTTTCACCACGCAGAAGAACTTCGAGCCGCTCAGCTCGCCCTATGAGGGTTTCACTGGCGAGTTGATGTGCTTCATCTCCGAATGCCCCGATAATGCCCTCATTGCACAGCAAATAGAGAGGCAGTTTTGCTGGGCTACGGGGCTGGTGAGCATACCTGACGTCGTCAACTTGCAAGTCTTGGTCAACAGCGTCATCCGTCGCGCGGCCTTCATTGTGGCCATCGCCATCGTGGCTTACGTCCAACTTTTGGCCAGGCACAACGGCCACTTTCAGACTGATGTCTTCACCATCGGGTACGTCGGCTCCGTGATGAAATATTTCACGAGCCTCAGAAGTATGACTTTGGAGTTTGTTAACAACTGCCGAACCGTAACGGACTTGGGTGTACAAATCCATCTTCAGTTTGTGGATGAAAGTTCTTTGGTCGGCACTGCAATTGCCGCAGCTAGCCGTGCATGAGACAGGGCGATCTGTCTTCAATCGTCATTATTTGGGAGAAAGGAAAACGATCATAGAGAAAAATATAAAGCCCCTTTGGACAATAGATTTACGACTCGTAAGCGCTGGACGTCCACGCATCCTGGGTGTTTCCGGGGTACTATTTTGTCCGTTGAATGGCACTGGGCACGTAATTCTAATGGATGCTTGGACAGTTAAGCCTAACTCAATAAGTATACTCTTTCAATTGAATAAAATGAGCAATATGAGGGGATGTGTTGGAAAAGAAGAGAAGCAAGAAATACATCATTGATTTTTGTTCTTATTGGGCTATGTATTAAATGGCTAGAAGTCTGCTATGAGCATCTGGCTCACAATTTGGGTTTGAGACCGTAGGCCGAGTCGTCACACACAATCAAAACGTTGGGGTGGTCTGCCAAGAACGTAGAAGGGAATTGCGGGTCGTTCTTAACGCCGCTGAGGGTCTTTTGAAGTGCGTACTTCTTGTTTGCACCCAACACAATGATCGCAACTTCATCAGAGTTGTCCAAAATAGTGGAAATTCCCACAGACAACGCGTGGCGCGGCACCTTCGACTCGTCGTTGTCGAAGAACCGGGCATTGGCTGCTATCGTGCTCTTGACCAAGTCAACCTTTCTTGTTTTCGAGCTGCGAGTGGATCCCGCCTCGTTGAACGCCAAGTGGCCCTCTGGACCGAGTCCGCCCAAGAACAAGTGGATCCTGCCGTACTTCTTGATCTTCTCCTCGTAAGCAGCACACTCCTTCTCGGGGTCCAGCGCGAGACCGTTCAAGATGTTGATGTTCTCCTTCTTGATGTCGACGTGGTTGAACAACTTGTCGTACATAAAGTATTGGTACGACTGTGGGTGCGAAGGTTTGAGCCCGAGATACTCGTCCATGTTGAACGTCACCACATTCGCAAACGAGATTTTCCCAGCTTTGTACGCCTTCACAAGGTTTGCGTAAATGCCCTCGGGCGAGGAACCCGTGGGAAGCCCCAAAACAAACGGCTTGCTTGTTGTAGGAGCGAAGTCATTGATCTTTGCGATAATGTAGTTGGCTAAGTACGCAGATGCGTCTTGCGGGGAGGAGAAGATGGCCAGTCTCATGGATGATCGGGAAAAATTGATGGAATGGAGAATGCAAAAAAGGCGAACAAAACGAGCTTTAAGAAAAGAGCAGGAAAGAAGAAGATGCAGAGAAAAAGAAGAGTGTAATAACCAAAGCCTTGCAGTGGAACGCTTGGTATTTGTTAACTATAGCTTGGAGCATAAAATGCTGCGTCGCAGTCAGCGATTCGAGCCCAGAGGGCAAGTTCGCGCGCTGGGGCTGCTGCGCGCGCTTATCGCCACGTTGCATTCTGCAACCGGAGGACTTCGGCAAAGATGGCTATCTACCGGCCAGGTCATTGGGGAGCGCGAGGTTGCAGTTGCAACATCACATCACCCCCCGTCAATTTAGGGTGGAACAGGGCCCTGATATAATGAACAACAGTTCCTCAAAAAAGTCACTTTCTGTTCAAACTCCACATTTGATTGATATTCACTCAAGAAATCCTCATTTCTTATCTCTGCTGCCAATTATGCTCAGATTCACCAACTGCCGCTTGTGCGACCACGGGTCGCTCACCGATGCTGAGCTCTACGTTGACCAAAAGCTGGGGAAGATTGTGCTGGGGCCCAAAGACGGCGAGTCTGTAAAGACCATCGACCTAAAAGGAAAGATAATCGCCCCGGGCTACATCGATATCCAGAACAACGGCATCTACGGGTTGAACTTTAGCTCATTGAACGCCCAGTCGTCAGAGGAAGACGTTGCACGCTTCAAGGCGTTTTACAGAGATTGCATGTCCAAATTTCTCACTACGGGCGTCACCGCGATGTGCCCCACCGTAACGTCGAACTTTCCGGAGGTGTACGAGAAGGTTGTGCCTGTTTACAAGAAAACCAGAACAAGCACAATGACTGACTCCTTGGGGGCGCATCTCGAGGGGCCATTTATCAACGAGAAGAAAAAGGGCTGTCACCCTGTCGAGACGTTTGTGGACGGTGAGACCAGCTCCTTTGAGCATGTTTACGGCGCAGACAACTTGCGTGAGAACGTGGCCATCGTGACGGCGGCTCCGGAGATCCCTGGGGTGTTGCAGTCTGTGCCCAAACTCGTGGAAAACACCGACATTGTGTTCTCCATCGGCCACACAATGCTGGACCGCCAGACGTGCTTGGATGCCGTGTCGAAAGGTGCGTCCATGGTCACACATTTATACAATGCCATGCCCCAGCCTCACCACAGAGACACCGGCGTCGTGGGCCTCGTTACAGAGCCCGAGGTTGGTCTGCACTCGCCCTATTTCGGTCTTATCTGCGACGGCGTGCATGTTGCTCCTTCCATGTGTGTTTTGGCTTACCGTGCCAATCCAGATAAGTGCGTGCTCACCACCGACGCCATGCACTTAATGGGGTTGCCCGATGGCACGTACAAGTGGGACAAGCAGCGCATAGTCAAGACCGGACCCTCGCTATATTTGGAGGGCACAGACACCTTGGCAGGCGCCGCCACGCCCCTCGCAGACTGCGTTCAGAATTTGGTTACCTGGGCGCAAATTTCTTTAGCCCAGGCCGTGAAGACTGTCACCAACAACGCTGCTGACTCCTTGCGCGTGACCCACAAGGGATACTTAAATGTTGGCTGCGATGCTGATCTTGTCGTTTTGGATGACAACGGGGCGGTCCTCCTGGTCTATAAGTTGGGTCTTCCTGTCAGCCACCGTGAGACACGCATGGTTGCAGCTTTATAGACGTGCACATGAACCAGGTCAGGTATTATTTCGCCCATATTGGACAATGTTTGTAACAAATGAAATATTGGTCGCATCCCTTAACCCTATTCAACTCTCTTCCTCTCTCCATCTGGTACATTTGCTTTCGTGTTGTCCTTTTTTGTCTTTTCCTCTTATCAAGGCAACCCCACATTTTAGCCACAATATCGCTTTGCACGTCATTCTTCGCGAGATGCACCGATTTCGCTCCTACAAAGTCCGATCCGGCCCTTACGTACTACCATTGCTCGTCAGATGTGGTGCCGAAAATACGCCACGTCGGCAAGAAAAACATTACATCATGCTCAGTATGATCTCCATGCTTGGCCCACGTCAAAGTCGCCTACGCCGCACGAAATTTTTAACATATCCGAGGCTAATTTCGACAACAGAATCGCGTTTGACAGAGCTGTCAAGCAGACGTACCAAAAGTACGTGAAAATCTATCATCCGGATATCTCGCTGCTGTACGAAATTCTTGGAAACAGCGGTGTGCCACTACTGACGAAACAAAAGAGGCAGCGGTTCGACGAGGTGCAAATTGCATACGACATCCTCAAAAACCCTCGCAACAGAATCGCGTTCAAACGAGCCCAAACTACATCGTGGGCTGACTACCAGAGAGGCAAGACGTCAAGCTTTGATGCTTATCGTATGGCGAATGCCCACCGCAAGAAATACTCTTACGACGCGGACCCCAAGCTTTGGCAGGCTTCGACTTGGGAGGAATATTATCAAATGCGGTATGGCCGCTCTGCGCCAACGAGGGAAGAGTGGGAAAAGAATAAATGGAGCATCTTATGGAAGGTACTAGCCGCGGCATCCGTTGTTGTTGCACTCCAGATCATGTTGGCGCTAGAAAGAGCAGAAGAGTTCAACAGACAGACACGTCTAATGAACCTACGCGCAAACGCCAACTTGATGGAAACGTACAACAACTACGATGAGGGGCTTACTCGTTTTCAACGAATCCGCCGTTTCTTGCTCTACCGGCGGCTGGGCTTGAGCGAAAGAGGCTCCGATAGCACGAAAATGGCCGAGAACCAGTTGCTAACGAAATACGCGCAGGATCAGGTAAAAAAAATGGAAACCTAAACAGGACTTCCAGTTCGCTAAAAGCAGGGACGCTTCCAGCTCTGACCCCGTATCCACCCGCCAGGTAATTTGGCCCGAAACCGGATTGGTACGTGAAGATAGTGACACATACCGTCCCCCACGTCAGGTCACGTGCTTGCGGCCGATATCGTTCTCCGCGCGGCTGGAGGAGGGAAAAGGGCAAATTTATACTCCCACATCTGCGTTGCCTTGCAGTCATGGACTTCAAAAGCCCCTCGACGGTTCTTGACCTAAACAACATCCGCAAGGCGTTGGTGCGGATGGAGGACACCATCGTGTTCGATTTCATAGAGAGAGCACAATTCTTCCTGCTGCCCAGCGTCTACGAGAAAAACAAGTACAAGATCGAAGGTTTCAGCGGATCTTTCATGGAATGGCTACTTTTGCAAACCGAGAAGATCCATTCGCAAGTCAGACGGTACCAGGCGCCCGATGAGACCCCATACTTTCCCGACCAATTGCTCGCGCCGTTGTTGCCTTCGGTGGAGTACCCTCAGGTTTTAGCCTCATACAGCGACGAAATCAACGTCAACAAGGAAATTTTGCAGTTCTACGTGCAGAACATCGTTCCGGAGGTGTCGTGCGGCGAAGGTGACCAGGAGGAAAACTCGGGCTCAGTGTCAGTTTGTGACGTTGAGTGCTTGCAGGCACTCTCGCGGCGTATCCATTTTGGAAAGTTTGTCGCTGAGGCCAAGTACAGAGCCGAACCCGAATTGTACAAGCGACTCATCTTGGCCAAGGACGTGAAGGGTATTGAGGACAGTATCACAAATAGCGCGGTAGAGGAGAAGATCTTGCAGCGGTTGAAGGATAAGTGCGAGACTTACGGCACAGATCCCACGTTGAAATACTCGCAGGCACAGCAATCGAAGGTGAAGTCAGACTTGATTGTACGCTTATACAAAGAGTACGTCATTCCGCTCACTAAGAAGGTCGAGGTGGACTATTTGTTAAGAAGACTAGAGGACGAGTAAGCTTGTTGGGGTCATATCTTTCTGCGCAACGCGTCTATAGAAAAGCACATGCAAGATAGCCAAGCATTTGCCCGAAATAATAACATCGGCTACAGTAGGTCCTGCTCACACGTGTGGAGAAATGAAAAGTCTCTCAAGTAATTTTGACAGATACGTGTAGCGGCTTCTAAACAGGATATCTCTCAATCTGGTTCCCATGTGGCCGCACGTTGTCGTTTTATATGCCGGACATCTCCATCTTTTGCACCCAAGTGACTATTCTCCAATATAAAGTTGACCAAATTCCCGGCGTCAAATGAGGGAATTGAGTTTTGGTCCAACCTCCAGTGGATTTTCCCCAATTTGCAGATAACTACTCGTTACGACTTCCTTTTGTCATTCCTTGAATTGTTTGCTCCTTACTGATTTTTGTTTAGATGATTGATTTGTACGTTGACCTTCAGATACTTAAAGTGGTCGGCTTCTCTCTTGTCGCGTTCACGGCGCCAATGATCCTTTCAAGGAAGTTTTCCACATTTGTAAGGTCTGTCTCCGTCTTCATCTGGGCATGTTTCTTTAAGCCTATGATAAACAAGCGCCACAACAAGTACGGAGAGCAGCAACAAGCGTTGGACCAATTCTACGGCAACCAAGCTCACATGTACGATGTAACGCGCCTGGTTCTTTTGAAGGGAAGAGAAGAATGCTTGCAATTGGCAGCCGCGCACTTACCCAAAAACAAGCGTGACTTGGTTTGGGTTGATATTGGCGGCGGCACGGGGAAGAATATCGAGATGATGAATGACATCTTACCCTTGGACAAGAACTTCAAGGCTGTGTATCTCGTGGACTTATCCCATTCCTTGTGCGAGGTTGCACGCGAGAGGCTTGCGAACAAAGCGTGGGCCAGAAGTGTTTTTGTCATCGAGGCTGATGCGTGTGATTTCTCGATCGATTACGCTCACGCCGACTTGATTACGTTTTCTTACTCGTTGCTGATGATTCCTACATTCAACTCGGTGATCGACAATGCGGTCAATCTTTTGAACAAGGACTCCGGGATTGTTGCGTGCGTTGACTTTGGTATCCAAAGCAAAGACACCGTTGTTGGGCGCATCAACACGTTGGGTGGCCTCGTCAATAGAAATATTTCCTGGGTACTTCGCAACTTCTGGAGAATTTGGTTCGAGGCAGATAAGGTGTTCTTAGACTCTGCGAGAAGAAATTACTTGGAGTACAAGTTCGGAACGGTGAAGTCTATGAACACCTACAACAATACTCTTGGAAGGATCCCTTACTACATATGGATTGGCTGTGACAAGACCCGGTCGCAGCAATTGCTTCACCGTATCAATTGCTTGGCAACAGAGTCACCTTATTTAGCACCATCCGACGAAACACAAGAAGCCGAGTATCCGGTCCCATCTCACACACGGAACGGTGAGTCCAATGTTCCAATCAGCAAGGGACATGAGGCTGCATTAGCCAATTTCAGAAAACTTTTACCGTTTCCTTCTGTCTACTACCAAAAAGAGCCTTGGAGAGTCTATTTTGATGAGGTCAACCCGCAGTATCACCAATTTGGCAACCAGTATATCTACGCCTTCACATGGGAAGATCCAAGAGAAGATCACAACATCTTGAAGTTCAGCAGTGATGACGTTGTGTTGGCCATCACTTCTGCGGGTGATAATATCTTGGCTTACGCCAGCTTGCCGGATCCACCGCGTAAGATTCACGCTGTTGACTTGAATCCCTGCCAAAACCACCTCCTTGAATTAAAATTAGCTGCTTTCAAGAGTTTGTCTCAGCAGCAAATCTGGAGCATATTCGGAGAGGGAAAGATTGAGAATTTCCGTAAAATCCTCATCTCTCAGTTGAGCTCTCACATGTCTTCCAACTCCTTTCAGTACTGGATGGACAAGGGCGGGAAGACATTTGACGTGAAAGGAAAGGGTTTGTACGACACAGGTTCCACCAGATGGGCATTACGATTGGCCAAGGTCGTGTTCGCTGTGTTTGGCGTTAGCCATTACATTGACGAATTGTGTTCTTGTGACAACTTGAGAGATCAAATTCGGATTTGGTCGACGAAGGTCAAGCCAGCGCTTTTCAATCCGTTCGTCGCCACGCTTCTCGTAGGCAATCCAATCTTTTTGTGGAAAGCCCTTGGAGTGCCATCCAACCAGGCAGAGTTAATTGGGGACTCTGTGTTGAAGTATGTGGTCGATACACTTGACCCTGTTGTGCATCGCTCTTTGATCTCTACCGATAACTACTTCTATTACTTGACATTGAAAGGCCATTACCACAAGAACAACTGTCCAGATTATTTGACTGAAAAAGGCTACCAGAACCTCACCACGCAGAGAGCCGGCCTTGCTCCTATTGATAACATCCGGCTCCACACTGACACCTTAAACGATGTGTTTTCGCGTCTAAGTGAGAAGTCAATCACCATTGCCATCATCATGGACCACATGGACTGGTTTGACCCTCAAAAAGACGACGCTAAGGAAGAAATTATGGCGGTGAAAAAGTGTCTTGTCCCCGGCGGACGTGTGATGCTCCGTTCTGCCGCGCAATACCCCTGGTACATCAAAACGTTTGAAAGCTGTGGGTTTAGATGCAAGCCGGCTGCTATCAGGCACTCTGGCGAATCCATCGACCGGATTAACATGTACGCATCCACGTGGATTTGCACCAAGGAGTTGTCGAAGAACGTGTGGCCAGACGCCCGTCGTCGTATGAGTAGCTTGAAGATATAGACACTTATTAGACAATGCAACTCGATGCGTGTCGAGTAAACACTGAACTTTTGCTCCTTACCTAAACAGTAGGCCGTCTCCTTCACCCAGCGTCCTCCACTTTGACAGAAATGCCCCGCTATTCTCTTGCCGATACAACCTCCATGCTTCGCGAATGTGCTCGGGAGTGAGTGGTAATTGCTGGTCACCCATATACTGCAAATGCCTCTCAGGGACTTGCAGAACTTCTTCTCCGCGATCCAAACGCTTCAATATCTCACGCTTGCGCTTCTTTTTTTCGTCAATATCAAGTATGAGTTGTGTTTTGTACTCTCTTTCCTGCACTTCAAGCGCCTTTGTGATGATGTCCCCCAACAACAGCTTCGAGATACCCGCCATGACCACAGCGATGTTTTGCAGAATTGCGTGGCCCAAGACACTGTTGCATATCTTTCTGACGCCAGGTTTGTTCACTGTCATGCGCCGGTATGCCTCGAACCGCTCCATTTGGTCATTCGTGAACGACGTGATAAGTAGTCTCTTTTTTTCTTCCTCTTCCACTTCCTCGTCTCCGTTCATTTGCTTTTTTAGTCTCTTGTACTTTGCTACCAACTCTTTATCCTCTATGTCCGAGAGATCGGAAAAGTCTTCGTCTGGATTCTCTTGCTGTTGTAGCTCTTCTGGGTGCTCTGTTCGCTCTTTGTCGCTGTAAAAAACTCTCCAGAACAACTCCTCATCCTCCTCGTCGAGACTAACATCACTTTCGAAGCTCTCTGAGTCGCTCATTGAATTATTCTCTGCTGGGTGCGAAGGGGTGACTCCGCAATTTGTGTGGGTAAAAGTAGTCGTGCTCCTTCAGTGTGAGCTCTGCGAAATCACTTTTCGCGCATAGCAAGGTGGAGATTATGTAGTGGTTGTGAGAGACAGAACAGCTTAGTATGCGATTTCGGAAAAGAAGACGAATGAATATGCTATACAGCGGGCACTGAATTGTTTCATTATTTCAGCATATTGCTGCAGTCTTACTGTACAAAATATATACAACGTATGCGGCCCATCGATTAATTCCCCCTCGTCGTTCTTTTTGCTTTTTCAGCCTCTTGCGCTCTCGTATAGCAGCGTCACCTCAGTCAAATGTGCGGCCCAGTCGTGCTCTGGCTCCACCAAAATTAAGTCAACCAAATTGCAAACAAGATTGTAAGTACGCTCATCCATATTGCTGCCCTGTGCGATAAGTAAATCTAAAATTTCAACTAAGCCTTTGATAGTATAGTGTTTCATGGTGACCTCTGCCTTCAATCTGAGATTGAAAAATTGTGAGTCTGGAAAATGAATGGCTGCTTCGATGACTTCAGTTGCTTCGGAGAGGAATGACGTCACATTGTATGTCTCAATCTGTGACCTTTCAAGTCGATCTCGATACTCGGTGCCAAACTGGTCCCCCTCAATAATATCCTCTCTGACTATTGGGCTCAAATGATAGATAGGAATGCCTTCGATGTGATTAACGTACGGCTGCAAACTCGTCAGGTAGAAAAAAGTGATTTCTTTCGTCGTGTTCGTCAAAAGGTTCTGTGTCGCTTTTCTCTTTGAAACGTTAAGCACCTGGAACGAGAGCTCCAACTCGACAAAAGAGGAGATAGCCTCAAAGCGCATGATGTGATCTTTGACTGCGTGCTCCAACTCCGGCATGACGTAGTCCAGATCCTCGGCGGCCACAAAATTGACCTTTAAGCTGCGAGTGATGTCGTTTAAATGTCTCTCGTCTTTCTTCATTTCCTCCAACATTGTTAAGTCAGGCTCAATCAAGATGTCGTACACCGTTTGGGTAACGTAAAAAGGCAAGTCATTTTGATGCACGTCGTCGAGATTATAGGCCATGTAGACTTTTAAATGAACGAGATCAACCCACACGCTTGACTTGTCTCGGAAATTGAGCTCAACTGTGTACTTCGGTGGGACCCTTGTTGAGCGAGACGACATTCTGTGCGAGTTATCTTCATTCAAAGCTTGGGAATTGGCGTTTTGCTCGGGGGACAGGGAAGAGGAAGCTAAAGTCGTGGGTGACGTGTCATCGTCCGTCAAAATCACCTCAGTGGCAAACTTCGCTGCAACTCCGTCGGAAAGACGCTCGATTTTCCTGGGAAGATCGTCAACAAGCTCGAACTTGAATGGTACACCGTTCCTCGCAAGTCTGTAGTCTAGCTGAGCCTGAGTGGCCTCGACCAAATCTGGAAATAAGAGCCCACGATCGCCAAACTCGATGTGGATCGGTTGCGAAACTGAAAAGTTGTGGGCGACAAAATCACGAAGCTCACTGGCTTGCTGAAGTGGAGCCTGCTCGTTGCGAGAAACGAAAACCAACCAGGCACTCAACGCCACAGCGAAAGTTAGGAGGATCATTGAAGTACAATAGAGTACGTGAGGCGTTAATGTGTGCACTCTATAGACCGAGTGGGTGCTTCGGTTTAAAACTTAGCAGTTTCTCCCTCTTTTTGGTCCAATGCCTGGTGGAAGCAGCCGAACGCCTTGAGTGCGAAAGAAGATGGGTGCGAATTGCGTCCTTCAGCCGCAATGGCGGAGGCTGTGCGCAAAAAGATGGAAAGAGGAGAAATCGAGACAAAATAAACGGCCCACGCAATCAGGAAAGTTAATATTGCTGAAGCCGTGAATTTTACTCATACAAGTGACAGCCATTGTCCACCACCAGAAAATCTTTAAGCATCCAGTGCTAAGCTAGTGTCGGCATTCGGCCCACATTTCGCACGCGCACAAACCGGCACGGTGCGGAGCTAGCGGGTTAGATCACGTGTGTACACCATGCTCATCGAGCTCTGCTCTAGTAGACATCTTCCAACTCGAATTGAAGAATATCCCCACAATGAGTGTGCCCTCTGTTCCGATCGATCTACAAGCGAGCCCGGAAACACAGGAACAGCAGTTTGTGCATGAGGTGTACGACGAGATTGCGACGCACTTTTCGCAGACACGCTACAAGCCGTGGCCGATTGTGGAGAAGTTCTTGCTTGGGCAAAAGGACTACAGCATTGGACTTGACGTCGGATGCGGGAATGGTAAGTACTTGGGCGTGAATAGAAAATTGATGATCTTGGGCTCAGATCGCTCCAGTGGCTTGGTCTCTTGTGCTCAGGAAAATTCTCGCAACGCATACAGCCTTTGCGTAGCCGACGGACTACATTTACCGCATGAGAACGATCGGTTTGACTTTGCCATTTCCATTGCGGTGATCCATCACTTTGCAACAGAGGCACGCCGAATTGACGCCATTCGCCATATTCTCTCCAAGCTCGCGCGGGGCGGAAGGGCGCTCATATACTGCTGGGCTTTAGAGCAGGAAAAGTCTAGGCGAGGCTACAAAGACGGCGACGACCAAGATATTTTAGTTCCGTGGGTGCTTCAGAGAAAGAAGGAGAAGAGGGCTCCGAAGGGACTGAAGAAAAAAAATGCAAAAGCGAATACTAGTCCACAAGACCAGGAAACGACAACCGAGCCAACGGCCCTACTATGCAAAGATAACGAGGCAAAAGACATGCCCACACACTCCGAGCAGGCTGAAACTAAGTATCGCTACTATCATCTATATCGCGAGGGTGAACTCGTTAGCAATGCGCATGAGGCTGGCGCTCTTGTAGTCGAGCATGGCTATGAGAAGGATAACTGGTGGGTGATCTTGGAGAAGCAGTGAGGTTTAAGAAAGAAATCTGTAACTATTTTAATACGCAATCCAACTTTATATTCAATCTCTTAATTATGTTGTCTTATTTTCTACTGTCTGTTATGCTTATATATTTTGCGTTTTGTAGTCGAGTGCTCTTCCCTCTCTCTGTCCCGGTTCTCACCGCGAAGTGCTCGTCGTCTGCTATACATACAACTCGACTGCTGCACACGTTCCTACCCAAAATGTCTCTGGCTTACAGCAACAAAGACAAATTGGTGCGTGCCACCGACCTTGATGCCTTGAGCAGCAGATTAAGTGCCAATCGAAAAGGGTATTTTGTCCCGGAAGACACTTTCATCCTGGATCTTCACTCGTCATACGAGCGTAATCTCCAATACTGCGAGGGCTACACGCAGTTGTCCGCTGGTCGGACGCTCCGCACGTCGTTTAAAGAGCCTAAGTTCCCCTTGATCAATAGAGGTACGTATTTTCGTACCATATCCATTAATCGTGTTGTCAAATCGTTCATAGAGGAGTATGGTAAGTGCCAGATCGTGGCTTTAGGCGGAGGGTCGGATACTAGAGCATTTCGGGTTTTGGCGAAGTCCGAAAACGTCACTTACATTGAAATCGACTTTGCTGAATCGACACGGATCAAGAAAATTGCTATCAGCAAGTCGCCTAGCATGAGAGCCATCGTTGGCGCCGAGCTGATGTCGCCAATTGAGATATCGTCAAAAGAAGCCATGGCGAGCTTAGATCCTGAGCTCCATACAGAAAATTACCACTTGGTATCTTTTGACCTTAGGCATCTACAGAGTAATGGCCGAAGTAAGTTTGCTTTTGTGGATGTTTCTCGACCTACCCTCGTCATAAGCGAGTGCGTGTTGTGCTATTTAACACCAGATGACAGTTTCAAGGTGCTCGATTTCTGGAAATCCATGCTCCGCTCTGTTGCTGTTGTCCTCTATGATCCAATGGGTCTCAACGATGCGTTTGGCGAAACAATGGCTCAGAATTTAAGTAAACGCGGGTTGGACTTGCTAACGTTCACGAAATACCCGGATTTACGTTCGAGAAAAGATCTTTTCGAGTCGGCCTTGGGCTTCGAGGCTAAGCTTACCGATTTAGCTCTGATTGGCGGTTATTTGAAGGAGGAAGACTCGTGGGTGGACACTGCGGAGCTCGCTCGGGTGTCGAAACTTGAGATGGTCGACGAAGTTGAGGAGATAGTCCTACTACTCAAGCATTACTGCTTCATTTACGCGGAGCTTGGACTCCAGCTGACGTTCAAAAATGAATTGAACTGGCTTCTTTAGCCTTTTTGCATAACATTCCTCATTACACATGTTAAAATATTTGCTTTCACTAGGTTCAGCGTATTATCTTTTCTATTAAGTTTGAGTATGTGCCTAAGTGGCGCCGACTAAAAAGTCTATTTGCAGATTTACCTCCTCGCAGATCTTTTTGCGTCCGTCTGAGCCGTATTCTGGAACGTTCATGAGCTCGATTTTCGAGTCACAAGCCCACAGTCTGATTTGCTTCATGATCAATAACTCAAAATCAACCCCGTTTGTTTCCTTGAAGATGTAGTCGGAATAGAGTCTTCTCCTTTTGTCGTCCTTGTCCTTCGGTCCTCGCCCGTTTGAGTTATTCTCAAACATATCAGAGAGGTAAAACTTCGGCCAATTAGCGTGCAAGAACATAAGCGAGCTGGACTTGTAGAAATGGAAATCGTAATTGCTCTTATCGTCATCAGCTTGATCAACTGCGTATTCTCCGACCGGCATGCCTCTTCTATTTGGTGTGGTCGATTCGACGTAGTCGATAATGGGGTCATATTGGCCCATACCAAAATATTCGTGCTTTTTCTTGTCTCCTATGGGTCCGAACTCGCGATTGAACTCGTTGACTTGGTAATAAGGAAGGCCGAGTTTGTGGGCCGCGGCGATAAAAGTTTCTTTGTCGCCCTCACCTGCAGCGCCCTGACTAAACAAAGGATAGTAGAAGCTGGGCCCGTAAAAGTTATAATACATCGCCAAAATGAGAGTAGCAAAATGCTTTTCTTTGTCGATCAAAAATTGGCCAGTTTCACTTGACGCCTCTGGAATTGTTCCCCTCGTGTCATGGTACGAAATAAGCGATGGGTCCTCAGACTTCCCTCTTCCATCACCCTGGAAATAACTGTTTCTCACATGATGCTTGGAGTCGACATCTATGCCAGCAATTTCATAGTACGTTGGGGAGGTGGATCTCCGCCACAAGTCAGGCCAAACGACCATACGTGAGGACTCGAAAGGCTCGTTGCAGAAAAGATTGTCTGGGTTCTTCACTGGGATATTGTCTGCATCCAAATAAAGCACGTTTTTAAAAGAGGACACTAAAAGTGCCACATTTTTCAACTGGAAGCCTCCAATACGCGACATGACGGAATGAGGAATAAAGTCTTCCATAATTCTGCACTTACCGTTGAGCTTGGGCAAAACCGTGTTGCAAAGATCGATGTCAAAATCTTTTTTTGTTGGAATGATGACCTCAACCGGGATGACAGATCCTAGAGATCTCAAAATCGTAATGGAAAGCATTACTAACTGGTTGTACTTTCCACCACCAAGATAAACTATACCATCTCCCTTCATATACCCGAACTTCAGGCCGGCTTCAAGGAGATCCTCTGGAACAGTCGATTTCATTTGTTCCACATATTTTTCATGCGAATACTTCAAAGCTTGCTTCTCCTCTTTGGAAAGACGCAAGAAATACGAAAGGTATTCCTCGGTCCTCACTGGCTCGTTCTTGTACGACTCTCTCCAATGGCCGCCATAGACGGGAATTCTGCCCTCTCTGTTGACGAACCGGTTTGCTTCTTTGGACTCCTTGTAGTGGTCATCGTTGTTGATTGAGTCAACGCTGGGTTTGTTCGAGTCGATCGTGTTCATCACCTCCTCGATAAACTTGGTGAACTCAGTCACAAACTTTGAGTACTGTTGCACAGGTGCGGTGTCTAAAGCGATTGGCTCCTCGTCCGCTTGGTACACGTACGGTTCGATCTGGGAGATCTTGAAGTTTTCCAGTTTCTGCCTCGAGATCAAATTCTGAATCTGCCGAGTTTGCTCGTCAGACTCGTCCCACATAGCACCTTGCAGACGGCTGACAACCACCAAACCATTTTGCTTGTCATCGAAATACGTCCTGAAAACCGCTTTCGCTTTAGAGGGAGCCACTGGCAGCTGCGGCCTAGGATTGGAGCCTTTGGGGGCAGACTTGCTTGACAGCAAGCGCTCTAGCAGGAGCTCGAACTCTTTGTTTGTGGAATTCTCATGAACGAACCAAAGTATGTTGCAAAACACCAACGCAAATAGGCCTCCGACGATGAGTCGTGTTGCTCTCTGCGACAACGGCGTTGCGAGCATCTATGACTGATAACGAACGGTAGAAACTGCTTGAATTGTTTGGCAACAGTGGATACGTGCTAAGCCTGCTGGCAGCTCTCTTTGTGTGATGTAGCGGGACTTTTTTGCAGAGACGATAGAAGAGAATTGTCCTTTCGTTTATTTGCAAGAAGAGCGCTGTAATTTTCTTGTTGAGCCGAAAGTTCTGGTGCTGCCCAAGCCTGCGTTGAGATGCAGATGTATTCCTCCCTGGGAAACGTGCAGTCTGAGAATTTGGCCGAAGTACGCAAAAAAAAAAAAAAAACCAAGAAAAACATTCTGTGAATATCCAGAAAAAGAAAAAAAAAAGAACCCCTTGTGCCAGGAGTACAGAAATTACTGGTACGATTACTGTCGGTTACTATCAGATCAGCCGGCATTGACAACTGATCATGCCCTTTTTAAGATTTTGGGTATGCTTCCGGGAAACTTTATTCGGAGCTTCTCCTGGCACGAGCAGGGCGCGTTCGCGCTCTCATGTCAGATCAACTATCCTGCAGGACATCGCGCAGCGCCCAAATGTTGCCCTGATGAGCTGATGGAGCAAGTCCGCGTCAACAAATCTGTAGGGTCCAGGAAATTACGGTGTAGCTGCTCTGATAAGGGTCCACCTGGCCCGCTAAGCCCCTCTCGTCTTTTGTGTCAATTCTCGGTTTCTTTGCGTTTGCTTCTTCTGCCGTCGAGTTACGCGTGCCGCTGTTTTGCGACTTCGCCGGACTCTACCTTAAGTGGCTTGCGCGCAGATAACGGAAAGTTTGCGTAGGCCGCTGGATCCATTCTCTCTCATCTTATCGCACTACGTGAAACAACACGCCTCTAACAAAAAAAAAAAACACCGGACTTTTTAATTGTGATTCTTCAGATTATCTTCAGATTAGCGTGGAAAATAGTATGCCTTCCTTTTTGCTCTCTTTTTTTTTCTCTTCATTTCGTGCGTTTCTACCTCGAATCTCCACATCCCTCCGACTTACCAGCAGTTTCACTGTGACACGGAGTGCACAAAAACAGCCTCACTCACAGGGCCTTCGTTTACTGTGACGCCGCTGTCATCCCCACAAACCACTCCCGGATCAATATGGATGATTCGGAAATCTTTCCCGATATAGAACAGGATAACAACCCCCTGTTTTACAATACCTCTGATCATCCAGCCATACGAGATGATGCTGATGGCACCAACGCCCCTCTAAACGGGACAGCAAACGCAAACGGCAATGCATCGTATCTCCTGGAGAGCTTCGTTGACTTTGGCTCCACGGCTCTAGTGAAGAACTCGTTGGACCTCTCGCAAAAAATAAAGAAATTGCTCAACAACCCAAAGCTTCATATCGAAGTCATCCTGAATGAAAAGCTTGTCAAGAGCAGCATTGTTGTGTATCTTATCGAGCTCCGCGTGGCGCAGGAGGACTTGATCATTGTTAAGCGGCGTTACTCGGAATTCAAGTCTCTTCGTGATAACTTGGTCAAATTATTTCCCACAACCATTATTCCGCCGATTCCGGAGAAACATACCCTTCTCACATACCTCATAAACTCGATTGACAACTCGAAGGAGATTACCGTCATCGACGTGCGGAAACGCTACTTCACCAAGTTTTTGCAAGATGTAATCTTCGATGCGAACCCCCAACTCAAAAGTAGTCCGTTGTTTCTCAAATTTTTGGATCCGAACTACGAGCTGTGCTGGGAAAACGCCGTCAACGAGCCTCCCGTGAGCCTTATCCCGCAAAACCTACTTCTTGCGAACCCAAACAACCCCACAGATCAAAACGGTTTATATTTACTTCTTCCCTCTATTGCCGGCTTTGACGTGAGCTCCGCTGACAACTTGAGCGCTCTCAGCAAGACCAACGAAGACTTGCACAAGTTGCACAATGATGTCAAGGTGCTCACTCTCAAAGAAACAAACTCGCCAGAGTTGCCGGAGAGTGACAACTTCTTTGGTGACATCCCACAGGAGCTCATGGATTTTGAGAGAAATTTCCATCAAAACATCAAGGTCTTATCTGATCTACACAAGCTCAATTCAAAAAATATCCGCAATTTGAAATCCATGATTGATGTGCTCATCGAGTTGGGTGGCAACTTGAACAACTTCTCGTTACAGATTCATGAAATCACAACGCAAGACAATAACCAGCTTTCGTGTTTCATTGAGAAATTTGGCTCCACTATAGACTCGAATTTCCTCAACTTTGAGCACTATCTTCATGATCATGTCATACCTGAGTGGGAGGAGCCTGTAAACCAGTTTGCACAATACTACGGCTCCGCGTTGCAATTGGTAAAGTTCTACAAGTACAAGCTCCTCCAATATAAGCTTCTATACAAGCTCAAGTTCAGCAAAATCCAAGAACTTTCCAACTTTAGTCACAACCTACCTCTGCTCAACCACTTGAAGAATTTGAACATCAACAGTCCTTCAATCAGCTCGGCTATCCAGCGAATTGAGAAGAACCAAAAGAGAAAGCATACATTGAGCGGAAAGAAGTCTTGGTATGGGTTATTTGGCGGAAACAAGCCTACCTTCGCTTTGCCCGACGACGGGTTTGTGGGTGGAAAACTGTCTATGGCTTCGGATGAATCTAGCGCATATCCCACGCCAGAATTCAACAGCAACTATCAACATCGGCTACAACACGTGGAGAAAGAGTTAGATAAGCTCGATCAGCTCATTGATTTGTTCAATGGCGACATGGCCAAGCTAACGGAGAACCTCACTTTCAACTTTAGGGAGTATCTTGCGAAGATGGAGAAAAAATGGCTCATGGTGATGCTAGAGATGGTAAGATCAGGCAGGCAAATGTTCAACGAAAACTTAGCTAACTGGACTGACCTCAAGGACTTCTTAAGCGAGGCTCCTGATCAGCACAGTAAAGGTCTTCAAGGCACTACAGTTTAGAGGCATAGGGATATTAAGGGTAACGAAAATAATGGATTACATAAGCAATTTTTTCAAGGTGCTGGATTCACCGGACAAACGTACTGTTAAACAATGAGCTCTTTCATGTCAAACGCTATCGCCAGCACTCCAAGTAGGAAACGCCGTAGTTCGTAGCAGTAAGCTCGGGTCACGTGATGTGTGTATCACATGAAATAACGCTATGGAACAATGTTTGAGATAGCCAATAAGTATATCCAACGGAAAGAAAAACCCTTTCTGGAGAAGATCGCAAAAGTAGACAATTGCAATAAATTTGAAAAGGGCTTCGGGTAAGTCGATCCAACAATGGGTACTACACATCAACACAGGGTATTCCTCGATTGGTTATCGCACGACACAGGTTCGCTTACAAGATCGCCACGACTGCGAGCTACGACGGCAACGGCAAGCTTCTCTGTATTGATTGAGCCGCTAACACTTCACAAAGTTGGGAAAAGCGATGTCGGCGATGGATATTGATACCGATTTGTCAACCGTGTTGGCGACCTTGAGACAAGACGTGGAGAACCCGGACTTGGCGCAAGTGCTATATCAGTTGGAGGACTACTACGAGAGGAAGTTGTGGAATCAATTAACGTTGGAGCTTGAACTGTTTTACGGCATTGCAGACAGCAAGCAAGGAAACTTGAGAGCGAGAATTTATAATCAGTTCTTGTCTTCGTTCCAGGATAAACTCAATCCAATCAACATCGTTGACTTCTTATTGCAGTCGTTCGACGACCCTAAGGAGTGTTTAGAAAAATTACAAGAATTGAAGGAGTCGTTGGTTGCAGACCTTAAGAAGAAGCACTCTTCTCGTCGTCTCGACAATGTTAACGAGATTGTGGCCAATGATGAGGCTATCGTCTACGTTAGTTTGCAAATCGCTCGGTATTCGCTTATTTTAAACGAATTCGGCCGTGCCGAGGAGATTTTGGACTCAATGAGCGAGAAGTTTGACAACACATTGCAGAATGAGTACAGTTCTAAGATTAATGCTACCTTCTATTTGACGAAGTGTCAGAATTTCAAGATCCGCGAGAACTACAACTTATTCTACACGAATGGTTTGTTGTATTTGTCATCCATAGATGAGCCCTTGTCGCCCGAGGAGAGAACCACCTTCTGCTACGATCTCTGCATTGCTGCCCTCTTAGGTGACAAGATTTACAACTTCGGCGAGTTGATTCTCCATGACATCTTGACTACCATTGAGAACGAAGACAGCCCATATCACTGGCTCTATAACCTCATTCAGCACTTGAACTCCGGTCAGCTTGCTAAATTCAAAGAGTGGTTAGATGTTGCCTACAAGAAATCTCCTCAGCTCGCGCACAACAAACAATTTTTGCACGAGAAGATCGTGATCATGTCTTTGTTGGAGTTGATTTCTTTGCTGAAGGCCGACAAAAAATTGCTGTTTTCCGAAATCAGCTCGGTTACTGGCATTCCAGAGGACAAAGTAGAATATTTGATCATCAAATGTTTCTCACTCGGTTTAATCAAGGGCTTCATCAATCAGATTGACCAAGTCTTGGTCGTGACATGGTTGCAGCCACGAGTTTTGAATCTAGACCAGGTCATGACCTTGTATAATCATCTTAGGAGCTGGGAGTCAAAGGTGGAGAAACTATCCAAGGAGGTTCACTCCAGCGGAGGCACTGTGTGGGCTGGAGCCTAAGATATAGTCACCCAATATACAAAATCATCGAAAAAGACTAGTTTGACTCTGCATCTGTTCTTTACTTTTGGTGATAGGATTCGATAGTAGGCTTCCTTTTTTGTTATATCACTATACTTACAAGGCACGGTCTTTTCAAGCCATCGAGTGCATTGTGCGGTTTCAGGTTAATCTGTTATCCACGCCACCGTTCGTCCTATCGTCTTCTGAACTTCTGTGTCCTTCTTCGCCCTCATCGTCGTCTAGCTCAAATAGAGTGTTGCTCGTGTTGGACACCACAGCTTCCTCTTCCACCATGTGATCTGTCTCTTTGTACTTTGGGGGATCATCATTTGGAAGACTTTGGTTGTTGAGTTCAAAGCTGTCCCTTTGATTATTTTCACCGTCACTGTGACTCATCAATGAAACATCGTCCAACTCGAATTCATGACCATGTCGATACTCACCATCTTCGTTGCCATCGCCATCTTCGCCTTCTCCAGTCGACAATTGTTGCGAGACGGCCAACATGTAGCTCGTTTCTGTCGGTCTCCATAACCAAGCAACACCCAAAAATATACCAAAGAATATGAGACTTGGCCAGAAATCAAGAAGGAAGTATGTCCCCTTCCAGTTTTGTTCAACAAATTGGGTATTTGAGAAACTCAAGAATATGAAACATGATACCACGAGCCCTCCGATGGTCAAAAGCACCGAAAAAGAGATAATGCGGAATAAGTTCTGGTATAATTGCAATTTGATCACTTGGCGTTGCTTATGAAGGTTCATAGTAGTGCCCCTGATAGAAACCAAAATGAAAAGGTAGTAGCCAGTCAATGTGAGCGTGACTGGCGCCACAGTGAGTAGCTGCCAGATACTGTCGCCTGCACTAGCTGAATCGAGATCCGAAGAAGCGGATGTTGAGTTTGTGCCGCCGCTATGATAACTGCCCACTAAGTACACCATTGAGGACACAAAGTGAAACCCAGCCAAAACCTTGCACATGCGCATCGTCTTCTTCGGAAGCTTGAGCGTCACCACACCGTAGCCCAAAGCAATTAGCGAAAGCAAGAAAAACGAGAACGTAATTTTAGCGGAGCTTAAAATTGCCAAGAATATGACATAGAATGTAGTAAACCAACTCAGGCCAATAGTTCTGTTCACCAAATCGTAGTAGGACCATATCACAAGGGTGTCAAAGGTCAAGAACGAGAGCATTGCTAATAAATATTTCTGCAAAGGCAATATCTGGTTCTGATCCCTCTTCTTAAAGAACTGGAATCCGTACAAAGCTAACGTTACTGCGTAGCAGAGTGTCAAAATACCGTAAGCTGGAAGCTTAGGGATCTGAGAAGCGCTCAATTGACCGAACGCATTCTGAAAATTCACGTAACCCTGGTACTTAGCACCAGTTTTCGTCGAGAAAGTCGACACGCAGTAATACCCGGTCCGCAAGATTGGGTAGGTGAGGTTTGCTTGACCTAACTGCAGAGTCTTCGAGATGAGGATCGTTGAATTGGAGATATCGCCAGAGGCAATGAACATACCATACTGCGATTTATCACAGAGGCCGGCGCTTAAAGCTACATCGTCACAGATGTATTTTCTCCGGCCCGTTTCACCGTAAGGCACACCCAATTTAACCAAATCCTGGTACTCGAAAATTACATAGCTGACCTCAACATCCTTGCCTTTTTCATCAGGCTTTTTTGCGTCGTATTTCTGCTTATTGAACTCTTCAAGTTTTATGCCAATATGAGGCTGTTTGCTGCCACCCCAGTCTTGTTTGGAGTAAATTCCTTCGCAGACTTGACTATTGTAGTCGGCGTCAAGTAGGATCCTATTTGCACCCACTGATGCACACAAAGCTAGACCCGCCCAAAGAATGTGCATGGCGGAATTGATGACTGGTTGGAAGCTTGTATCCGATAACCGAATTTACGTGTACTACATTGTGCGCCTCTTATGTTGGTCACGTGCTTTCATAATTATTGTGGGCCGTTCGAGCCGCCATTCAAGCGGAATACCAGCTGCGCAATATTTAGAGGCGAATTTTGCGTTGACGGCGATAAGCGGTTATCTATTAGTGATAAAGCAAAGTCATTCAAGTTCCTCGAGCCTCCTCATTAATTTTTCTTCCACATCCGTCCAGTTGTCAACTAGACCCTTGTAAAACGTAATCTCTTGGTCACAGAGATCAGCTATGGACTTTTTCAACTCCAGCTTGTTGAAACGATCCCAATTTGGATACTCCTCATTAATTATGCGGCTCGTCAAGCTGTTTACCAAATCTGTTTGGGCGATAATCTCACTTTCGAGCTGCTGGATGCGGTGCTGTAATTTCAACTTCTTATTTTCCGATTGTGACGATCCAATATGAGATGTGGCAGACGTGGACAATGTATCTTTAATCAACTGAGTAGTGTTGTTTACCAAGCCTCCATTGCCTTGATGGATGAGAGCAGGATTGGGTGGGGGTGCTCTGGAGGAGGCATCACTACGGCCCATTGGACCTGCTATGCTGTTCAAGTCATTCTTCGCTTTAGCCAAGTAGTCTTCCAAAACTTGAAGATCTATCCTCTTATTGTGGTGCAATTCGATTAGGCCCGATAATCTTGCGATATATTTTGCGCAGTCTTTCAATGATACCAAGAACGACTCGTCAATGTATCGACTTAGGTTCGACCAATTCGTCAGGAAGAAAAGAAGCGATTCTGAGAAAATCTTGAAATTGCTCGTGATATCAGAGTGGACTTCATCCGTAGTAGACGTGGTTGAAATATTTGGGTCGACTGGAACTTTAGCCTCGTCGCCGGGAATGTGTTCGTGTAACGAGGCTAGTTTATTTATTTGGGTCAGGAATTGCTCATAATCACTCTTGAAATCATTATTTTTCTTGTTGAGTTTTGAAAAGATCTTTTCCAACTTGGTCAAGTTCTCATAAAGCTTTTTGAGCTTATCGCTGATCTCAAGGATGTCTTTATTCGTCTCACGTTTGTGCTTTGAAGGGGTGAAGAAATTCATAATCGTTTCTGTCAAAAGATCCTCATTAACAACTTTTCCAACCAACAGAGACTCACCGTCCTCCCCCTTTGTGATCTTCAAGTTCTTTGTAAAGGTGGACCACTCCGAGGAATCACTGATGAAATAGTGAAAGACTGACAGTTGTGAAAGTAACTTGTGCTGGCAAATAAAGGATATGAATCTATCGAGAGAGTGCAATCTCTTGTGAACAAATGAAGTGCTAAATGTGTCCCCCGTAAGGTATTTAAAGTTCAGTTTCGCAGGAAGTGGTGGTACCAAGAGCTGGGGGAAATCATTGGTTAAACAATCTTGTAAGAATCGGAAATCGCCGTACCTTCTTCTAGCTTTCACCGTGATGAAAACGTCATCGTCGCTATGATCAGTCGCCAGCAACTTTTTCACGTCGGGGTGGTTCGTTTCCGTTGCGACTAGGTACGATATGAAAGGCTTTGAGTTTCCGTCCCGGTCACTGATAGGGTTGGTGACCAGCAGTTTGATTTCGTACTTTGTGAATGCCTCCTCCATTTTCTTTTGGTTCATACTTTCCTGCGCCATGATCTGGGCCCTTTTTTGCGCCAATTGCCGCAGTTGCTGTTGCTGAAGTACTTCACTCTTACTTTGCTGTTCGCGGGACTCTTCCGCCTCATCGCCCTGAGCCACAACATCCAGTCTCGCGGTGGGCACAGACTGATCATGCGAGTGAATGTCAGGTTTTCTGTCAGAGCCGTCAACTTCGCCCATATTTGCGTTTGCGGTGTCTCCAATGGACGTGCTACTGTCCAACTGTTTCGAGTTCTCGGGTTGAATTTCTCCCGACTCAAACTGTTCAATTACTGTCTGAGTCTGGTCTTTAGGTGTATCACTATCTGCACCCGTTTCCTCGGTATCTAGCTCCTGTGTATGCCTTTGATCATTCGTTGTGCTCTCAGAGGCCAGGTGCGAACTGTTTGAGTGGGGAAATGTGGCGAGAAGCGGGGATTCCGCCTCGCTATGCTCTTCTGAGATTGCCTCTTGATATGAGGTCAACTCTCCGTCGTTCCCTTCTCTGTCCCATCGTACAGACGTAAACGGTTCTTCCGAGGTCATCTTGGCAGTGGACTTATTCGATTGCCAAGCTGAAGTTTTGTGTTTGGGTGTTATCAGGGGTGCGCGCCAAATGCTGGGTTGTGTCTCACTGAGAGAGCGAGTGCGCGGTGCAACTAACGTAGAAAGACCGACACCCCACTGCATTTTCGCTAATTTCTTACTCTTTTACCTTTTATTTTAGTCCATAAGCTGGTTCTTCACCTTTTTGTCCTCTACATTTCCTTCTATACCCTCTTAAATGATAAGCCACGTAGCTGTTCCGATGATCGCCACACCAATAATGGCAGTAATCAAACTTGCACCGGCCGTATCTTTAGCCGCTAAATTAAGAGGCTGAGCTTCAGCGGTATCAGTACCGTAACCAGCTGCAGGGTTACCAGCAGAAGTCCCTCCAGTGTCGGCAGTCAATGGACCAGGGACTTCGTTGACTAGCAAGTTCTGGATTACCTCTAACGCACACATCTGCTCTCCAAGCCCATACACGCCATCCCAGGTAGAGTTAAGCCACGAGAGCCCGCAGGTGTGACCGTCCGAGCCACCGGTGCACGATGACCATGCAGCTGCATTAGATGAATCCACCAACCATGTACGAATCTGGGTGTACGTCTCCGGAACCAAAACCGAGGTCAATCCCAAAAATCTTGCCAAGTATGCCTTGAAAGAACGTTGGTCAGTAGTGCACGAGTATGCGTTCGAAGTCGTCAGCTGGCAAGCTGCCTCGTACATGATCTCAGCATCTGTGGTGACGTTAAAGAAGACTTTTGTGCCATGAAGGAAATTCAAAGTACGGTTCAACCATTTCTCTTCCAAGGTATAGTTGTACAAGTAAGCGCACCCAGCCAACATAAGGCCTTGGTTATAAGTCCACTGATACTCGACGATGTCCGCGCAGTTGTTGGCGATGTTGACGCCGTCATAGACAAACCACCAGTCACCCTCGGTCAATAATCCAATGTCATACATCCAGTCGTACACCTTCTCGGCCCAGTCCACATAACTGTCGTTGCTCGTATAGCGTGCCAACCGTGCAGCTATGTGGAATAGTGCTCCATTAGATACTGAGTTCTTATAGTCGTATCCTGAGTTCCATTGAAAAATCTGCCATCTGAGTCCGCCATTGCAATCCGCGGAATCCCAGCGAGCGCTCATGGTGTTGAACACGGCCTGAGCCAAAGTCAACCACGCCAACCTCGGATCATCTGGATTGGAGAAATTCTTCTCAGCGGCAGCCATCACAGCAATACCCCAAAAGGCCTGGTCATCATTTCCTTCAGTAGTCGATTGGTTAAGAGGAATGTAGTTATAGTCCGACCCAACCTGGTACGTGAGAGCAGTCTTGATCAAGTCAACAAAGGTGTCATTTTGACAGTAATAGGTGTAGTCGATCATAGAGCCCCAGGCTCCTCCCGCCTCCCACCAATAGTAGGGGGAAGTGAACATGCCAACAGTTCCACCGTACTTATCTCCGTCATAGTAATCCAAGAGGCCCTGCGCAATAAGAGCGGCGGCCCACTTGACATTTGTAGTGTTATATGTATATAGATCGATTGCAAAAGCGAGTGGCATGACACATAGCGCCAATAATGGTTTGTGAATTCTCATTTTGGGCAAATAGTTGTTGACTCAAGTCTGGAATTGACGAGATCTGACACGCGAGGCAATAGGGGGTTGTAATTACAGCCCAGTTAGCGATCGTCCTTGGGTACAATATGCGTTATGGGACGACGGCTATTTCCACTTGCTTTGCTTGATATCGTTATTCGACTACCTCCATGAATCAAAAGCGCTTCCAAAAAAAAAAAAAAATTAAAAGTGATCCCCAAGTATTGCACATAAGTCTCTACATTGAAGGCTATGCCTCTCCTTCGGGATAGAGCATCGACCCCATGTGGGCTATGATTTGCCGTATTAACCGATTTGTTCAGTACCTACCTTATGGCCGCCCACCGTCGGCTGACTTACTCCACTGTTCCTCGTCTGACAGTCTGTATTCGATGAGCGTCTGTCTTCGAGAATACGCGATCTTCAGGGGGGCGCGTTGCTGCGCACCGCGATCTCGGACATCCAGTCCCCCACATAGACAGTAGTAAAAGTGACCTTTACTTTTTATTGAATACTTGTAATGTACCTCTTGGTCTACTAATCTGTACTTTCAGCCCACGCCTCTCAAAACCTGCAAATCCGCGCCATAAACATTTCGCTTTAGATTTTCAACTCGTATCGATTTGACAATATAAAAGCTCTAGCGTACTCATGGAGCGAATGCTGGATCCAAATCTTCGGGATCTTCCTGATCCTCCGAGCTACTCTCGTCGTCCTTATCATGAGCATACCCGTTATCTGCCAGGCCCTCTTCACCATTTTCAATAGCCGGCCCCTGATTGTCCTCACCTGCGCTTTCATGTTCTTCTGCTGACGAGTCTTTCGATTCGTGGTTCGCGTCATGCGTGTCATCATTCTCAACGCCGTTTTGCTTGAATGAGATTTCAATTGGAGTCTCATTAGCGTCGGAATTTTTGACTTCACTTTCTCGAATGTCCGCAACTTGCTGCTGTAAACTCTTGAAATCTCTAGCAAATTGCTCTTCCTGTATTGATAGCTCGATGTCCCGATAAATCTTATGGGGTTCGTCTTCGAACGTGAAACCCTTCGCTCTCATCTTTTCGTCAAGCGATTTCAAGAACTCGGTGCTGTAGGTTGGGCTAGCCTTTTTCGTCAATTTCTTTATGAGGATCAAGTTGGTCTCTGTGATGAATGTCATTTCAATACTGGTACTGCCAGAATCTGTGGTAGTGATGTAACTGGCTTTCAATGGAGGAGTCAACGTGTAGTGATATTGCAGGCTGACTTTTGAAATTATTGGCGCGGTATTGTTCACCTCGTTAACGTTGTGGGACGCCCTCGTAAATTTTAGTGGAGATAACAGGCCCAAAAGCGGGTTCATGTAGATCAGCCCGAATGACTCCAATAGCTGCTTACGGAATTGTTCCTCTGAGTTGATAGAGCGCTCGTTATTGAGCGACTCCACTAAGTAAGAGGCAAGCTCGGAGATGAAAACCACTGAATCTGCATCTTTGTTTTTCACAACTGCCAACAAAAAATCATTAAAGTCGTAGAAAACGTTGGACTTCGAATATGGGTCGGAGTAACAATTTCTGCACAAGCGGTATACGGTACTCATGGAGTCATCTGCATCCAAGGGCTCATTACAGAGCTCGCAATTAGTTGGTGTAGAGAGTCTCGAGCGGTCGCCTTGTTGCTTCTGCTGATACTGACGGTAGTGGTTTTGCAGGCGGCTGAGAGACAGTGGATTGCCTAGCAGGACATCAGTTCTTTTGATGGCAGCCGCTGCGATTGCGGCTGCAGTTGCTGACGACGTAGGACCGGAGTAAGGCGCAGAACTTGACATCAGCCCCATTTGCTGCGATGGGTAGGCCAGCAGACCATCTGCAGTGGCAGTGGTAGGCCTCAAAGAACCTGGGCCGTACAGGGAATTGTTTGAATAGACATAGTTACTACCAAGTCCATCGCCGTCCCCGAGAGTGTTGTATTGGGAGTTTGGCTGTTGCTTGTACACAGCGAATTGTGTGTTGTACAGCTGTTTCAGGGGATTTACAGCACCTGCGTCACGAGCGCTTTGCATCTCGTTGATGAGCTGATCGTTTGTAAATATGTCATCATGGACAAAATTGGAGTTCTGGTTCTGCTCCTGAAACTGCCGCATACCATATCGCATAGTCTCTTCTGCCAACGGCTTTCTGGACTTCTTCTTTGTTCTTTCGATGATTCTGCACTTGGCGCATGTTTTGTATTGCTGAACTTCAGGCGGTTCATCGTCCATTCTTCTCCTTTTGCACCGCCGACACCTTCTCACGTCGCCTTCATAGAGCATCATCTCGGTAGATTGAATTTTTTTGGTTCTTCTTTGCTTATTTCACACCCTTTCAGAGTCGAATTGACTTTCTTTACTTTAAGATTCTTGAAGCCTGGAATTGTTCCCGCGCTTGAGAAAATTACGTGACTTTTAGGAAGTGATAGCGGAGAAGTAACGATTTGTTGTTTGAGGAAAAGTCAAACTGATTATGAGAGAATTTGTCCGTGCACGACCACGTTTTTGTCTTTTTTGGGTGTGCATTTTGACTCATCCGGTGGCGAATCTGTTGGGCTAATCACATTTATCGAGAATCAAGAGTTTACACTGCAATTTTTGAACCTTATTTGAATGATATTACAGTAGATCTTAAAACCTTTCACAATGGCTGCGAGCCCGCCGCGAGCCCGCTGCGGGCCCACTGCGAGTCCACTGCGAGTTCTCTGCGAGTTTTCTGCGAGCTCACAACGAACTTGTCGCGAATTGACCGCGAGCTGGCCGCGAGTCTCCCGACCGAGCACGAATGCGAACAATGCACTCGCTTACATCTTAAGGTTGCAAAGCCGGAGAAAGGGCAGCTAGTGACCTCGCAAGTCATTCTTTTCTCGCAAAAAATTGATTTTAGCTTGAGGCTTTGGCTGGTTCAGTTTGTATACCTTTCTGGAAGATTTTTGTTCAGTATCTGATTTTTACCATCGTTTTGAGGAATTTGTTCTCCTACACTTTCCGGTAAATAACTCTCAAATATCGCAAAAGTACCGGGTAAGCTCAGGGATGTACACTAATAACCACTTGCACATAAATCACGAGACGTCAAATATGAAAATTCACTGAAATTGCCTTGACCCGTTTGTTCTTCCCTTGCCGAATTTCTGTATCGAGGCACGATTAGTCTATCGATGCTTCAGTGAAGTCATTGTCCGAGCTTTCCTAGCATTCCCAGTGTCACTGCGAAGCGGAGCAAAGCTGTATGAACTCCTTGCACTGGTGGTGTACGGCTTCTTTTCGCTAGTCTCAGCCCCCAGCCTTCGCGATCCCCTATCTAATCGCCCAGCGTCAGACATTCAACTAGCGAGACAAACAATGTCGAAGATTGTTCGATCCATCAAAAATGTGGCCAACGGGTACTCTAGCACTCAAATATTGGTGCGTAAAGCCACGTCGAATGATCCTTCGGGGCCTACCACATACGACATGGAGGAGATCTCCGCGGCAACCTACAACACCCAGACAGAGTTTTTGGAAATCATGGACATGCTCGACCGCCGGTTGAACGACAAGGGAAAGAATTGGCGTCACGTAGCGAAATCATTAACTGTTTTGGACTACTTGGTGAGATTTGGCTCTGAGAAGTGCGTGCTATGGTCGAAGGACAATTTGTACATTATCAAAACTCTAAGAGAATTCGTTCACTTCGACGAAGCAAACAATGATCAGGGTGCTCTCATTCGTGTGAAAGCTAAGGAATTAGTTGCTTTGTTGAGAGACGATGAGCGTTTGGCCATGGAACGACAATTAGCAAGAAGAGGCGGTGACAGTAGGCGCCCAAAACCAAAAAACCGGAGGCCCTCTGACCCATATGACGCAGACTTACAGCGTGCTCTAGAAATGTCCAGAGAGACTGCCGAGGCAGAGAGAATGAGGAGCAATGTGAACTCTGAGGAGAACGATTCTGATTTGCAGGCCGCACTCAAGCTTTCTCTCGAAGAGGAGGAAATGCGGAAAAAGAGGAACCAGCAAAACGAGAATCTATTGGATTTGGATGACCATCAGGTACTGCCGCAATATTACCAGCAATTTCAATATGCTCAACCCACCCAATTTTTCCAGCCACAGCAGACTATGTACCAACAATATGACATGTTTGGCAATCCAATCCAGCCCACTACTGGTGGTTACTATCAAAATGCCAACTACGGCCAATTTGGGCAACCTCAAGTACCTCAGTTCACACAAGCTCAACCTCAAATTCCACAATATACCGGGTTCAACTCTCAACCCACTCAAGCTGAAGAATTGAAGCCCTTAAAGACAGGTTCAAACAATCCCTTTGCTTTGCAAAATGACCAGGATCGTACTCAACAACAAGCTGCGCAGCATTCGCTTGATGCACTATCCCAACACCAAGCAAGTCTCTCCAACCAAGCTAACGCATTCTACACCCAGCCTCCACAACTGCAGCCACTGTCACTGAATGACTTCGCGCGGAAGAACTCCAATCTCAATAGTACTCATGAACTCAATGGACTTTTAGCCCAAAGGACAGGCTTGGATACTTTTGGTAATACTGGATCTGCTGTCGTACCTCATCAACATACGAAGACAGGGACTTTCATAAACTCCAGTGGTACCGGTTACAACCCTTACTCCACTGAAATGCAAAATAGAAACGTCACTGGAAACCCATTTGTCAACTCTGGAAACGGCGTCTCTCAACAAGGTGCGTCTCGAATGAATGCTGCCCCCACTGGTTTTGGTTTCGGCAACTCAAAAGACGAGCCGAGCTTGATAGATATCTAAATACGGTATATTTTTGAGAGACAAATCTCACGTGCTGCAGTGTCACACGAAGATCGAAAAGTTCACGCAAAACGTATTACAAATATTATATATACATCAAATTCTGAAATTTTGGTAGCTTTGTTCTTCGCCATGGAAGATGCTTTTTACGCACCACTCCCAATCAACGATCACAATGTCTTTTAGACCACGCAAAAATTGCTTGTCTTTAGTCTTATTCGCGACTAGTACGGTGTCGCCAGAATCCGTAGAAATTAGGTTAGATTTTCGAGTAGCAGACGTAAGTTTTACAACTTTGGAAGAAGCGAGGCCATGTTCTTTCAAAATGCTTGCAATTAATTCTGCACCACCATTCAAGTTCGCCGAGAGGTTCAAGCTGGAACCAGAGAAAACAGGCTGTTTCTTGTGGTACACTAGTTGCTCCAACCCACTTACCTTGCTCGAGATGCCCATATCAGCATTGATCTGCTTGACTGGCACAATTTTGTCGAGCCGATAGTCACTGACATTAAACTCCTTACTCAAGTCAAGTGTTGAGTATTCTGACGATGACGCTCGATTCAAAACGTCCTTGATGTAACTCGGATGGATTATCAGCGAGGTTTTACTCAAACTTTTGAGGAATTTCTGAGTCCGAAGAATTTTAGGAGCTATTATTGTATCAATCTTCTTCTTGGGATTGTAATCATTAACAATGTTTATACCAAGTTTCGATAATCTGGATAAATCTGCCCGACTTAGTGTCAAAATCTGCTCGCACCCTGTCATGACAGCAGTCATTATGCAAGATACTTTTTCTTTTTCGTTTGCTTTTTCTTTTTCCGTTTCCGTTTCTTTTACCTTTCTTAACTTTTTGGTTGGCGGTGTCGTTTCACGAGTTATGGCAGTGACTTCAGGCTCACCTCTTTTCTTTTTCGACGGAGTGAGAGATTTTTCCAATTGTATCATATAGTCATTCATTTTTCTAGACGACTTCGCCATGGAATTGTAGAGGTTGAGGTCTTCCATATCTGAGTGTAACTTGAGAGAAGCTTTCGCTTTCGCGGACCTTGCCGTACGAGCCGTCTCTCTAACCAGGGTATTGGGTATAAGGTTCAGGCTGGGATGTAATGGCTGTGATTTGTAAGACGAATCTGGCTCACCTGCGTCATTGGAGTGGAATGTCGTATTGATGGGAGCATTTTCAGGGGTTGCGCTTGTGGTTCTCAGGCCATAGCGAGAATTGTTTTCATCTTTGTATTCACTGCTCGCCTGGCGTTCTATATTTTCATGGTCCGAGACCACAAAAAGTGCTTGCGGTAGACGCGCCTTCCCCAAAGCTTGGACCAGCGAGCTTATTTCGGAATATCGAGATTTGCTGGGAGCCAAAAACAGCCAAGAGGCGTAGCATTCCTCTATCCACAAATGGTTGACTATTTCAACATTGGGCCATCGTGTCCTCACTGCATTGTACTTTTCCCCCGATGTCTTGGCACTAACAAGATAACTGTTACTTCGATCCAATGTCTTGGTGTAGGTAGCTCCCATATTGGTAATAAGAATGGAGAGATAATGTCTAGCATCTCCATTAATTCCAGTGATGCTTATGCGGAGTCCTTCAAACTCAGGAATATGATGCTGAGGTGCTGGATAATAGAGCAAGTTGGATTCGCGAGGCAGAACGTAGTGATTACCAACAACAATATGATAGAGCCACCGTAGAGTCGCAATATCAATATTGAGTTTTGAGCAGGCATTAAACTGTGACCCACTGCGGAATTTTCCGATAAAAACGTCAATTTGCTCTACATCAAACTTGGTGACGATAGAGCCACCACACAGTATGATGAGCGAATACACCGCATTCCTCAAATGTTCACTTAAGTCGTAGTCATTACAGAGGTAGACTCGCTTTTTTAATAGGATATCTGAAGATGGCTTTGGGAGCGGTGTACCGTTGATATTAAGTGCCTGGTGCTTTTCAGCGGGGATATTTGGCTCTCCAGTCAGCAAAACCTGGGGATCCGAAAGGAGGTAAGGACCCTCATCTAAGTGCTGCTGCATACTAATACAGTCGTTAATCCAATGAGGTAGCACAATCTTGATGTTCACCTCTTCCTTTTTCTGTATATTAGCAGCCACAACTGACTTGTTGTTGGAAAGATCGAGGGCCACTAGATGGGTAGTGTATCGAGAAAGAGAATCTAGATACTGCCCGCCAAAAGCACGCACCCCAGCGTACATGGCTTCTTTGTCGCTCTGGGCTAAATTATCAGCGATGCATAAAACTATCTTGTCCATGAACGGAGGTGGGGACGGCGAATAGAGTCTGTAGTTTCTTTTCTGATTGGCCAGTATAGAATCCTGAATCCACACGGGCGTCGTGACAGGGATCATTAGTTCCACAGCCCGCTCATGACACGTAAAGTGCAATGTTGTGGTTAAGATGTGGTCGATATGTAGCTTCTCTAACGTGTCGCTTGCATCATCCACAGGCGCGGCGAGTAATGCGCCACCATGCTTTTCGATCAATGTTGCGAGGCCCTCTGTCGTATTACCCACGTCTCCATCTTCTATAAGGAGAAAATTTGTGTCTTCGAAAATCTTCATTTGCTTTAGAACTGACCCGAGATCATAGAGCGGGCGCGTCTTTGCCCTACTCATGAGTGCGCGCGCCCAGAGGCGTTTTGTCTTGGAGATGGTAAGACGTGACTGTGGTGCTTGAAAATCTACAGAGAATGTAAGTGAGACGTCGTTCGGTATTTAATTGATGTGTATAGTTTGGATATATCTAAGGAATGCAACGACTGATCAAGATTTGGTTAGTGCTAGGTGATGTATGCCACACAATTGCTGCGTAGTCTTAAGTACAACCGAGTATTCACACCCGAAACTTGACAGTTTCGGGTGTGAATACTCCTTCAAAGACAAGAGCTTCGGAAGTGAATTTTGAATTTTGGATGCAATGCTCTAATCGCAGTAGTACTGCTGAGGTGCATTAGGGTTGATGTAAGATTCCCCGACTGTAGAATGCCGCTTTCCAAAGAAATAAGATGCAAAATGAAAGGACTTCAAACGTTACGAAGACGTGTATGACGATGACCGAATGCTTTTGAATGCTGTGAACGTGAACTGTTGTTGCGCTACCTTGTAATCTTTTCGGTGTAGAGCAGAGGATCAAACAAGTCCCTTTCTTCAATCACAACCTTCTTGGCCCAGCTTCGACACACAATGCTGGCCTTCATGAACTTTTTAGTGGCATATTTTTTGAAAAACTCGTCATGCTCAACAGGGGACACAAGAAATTGCACCATGAGCCCTATGCAATCTCTCATGTCGTCTACTTTGTAGCCGCCGGAATAGTGTATGAGGTTTCCATTCCAAACGGGATCTTTGCCGAGAATGAGACGCGCAATGTACATCGCGGAAGCTGAGCAAAGCGACGGAAGCATGCCAATAAACTTGTGATCAACAACTGTAATTTCCAAAAGAAATTTACCCAACGTTCTCAGCTGTACGTCATAATCATCTGCTTTCGAGATTCGGCGCAAAAAGTTCATGGGGTTGGGGTAATTGAGATCAAAACCGAGTATGGTTAAAATGTATTTCTCAGCCTGAAGGATCTCTTCCTCTGTGTACGATCCATCGGTGTAATATGCATAATTTTTAACTGAGGGAGAAAACACTTCCTCGTACTTTGCGGCAATGAATAGCGAGCCGGTTGCCAAGAGTTGCAACTTATCTATCTGGACAACCTCGACCGACATAAATCTATCCATTATGTTGATTGCCAAAAATAAAGTTTCTGGCAAAAGGCGAAACCTTTGATGCATTTCAACTAACCAGTCAACCAAGATCGATCTCATTTTTGGTTTCAACTGAGCTTGCTTGAACAAATAACTCGGGTCAGGTAAAGTCTTCTTCTCGAGAACGTGTAAATAAGGGAAGATATCGTTTACGTACTCGCTGACCATGAGAGGGTCATCAAAATCTTCTTCGTCTAGATCCTCCCATTCATAGTCGAATTTTTTGGACTTTTTGAACTTGCTAGAGGTTTCTTGCTCACTGACAATGTGGAGCTTCTCTACCAAGTTTGTGCTGGATTCTGTTGCGTGGCGTTTTTGAGGCATGGAATGAGGCATATCATGGGCCTTAGATTCATCCAGCAACACATTAGAAGATCCCAGCTTTGCCAAGGACGATGTGGAATCGTTGGAGTCGGGCTTGACCAATTTGATCTCTTTTGCCCTAGGAAGCTCAGATCTGCGTTGGTTCAACGGACCATTTTCACCACCTAAAGGCCTTTTTTTGGAAGGCATAGCACCAGAAGAATTGATCCCAAACTGTTTGGAGACATCTCTCAAGTACTGGCGAGTAGAAGTGGAAATTGAGTTGCCAATAGAATTACCAGGAACGAGCCCAGATGCAACGTTGGTGGATGCTGTGGAGTCGCCGGCTTTTTCTTGACCGGTAGATGAGTCGGGCCCTTGACTCGAATGCAGGGAACCTCCAACTTCTGAGATCTTCACTCGAGAACGAGTGATTCGATACTCATTTTCATTGTTAACAGTGGACATTGTGTTAAAAGTCCACGGCTAGAATACCAGTATATCTCGAAGAAACGCGTTAAGACCTGGAGCCAAGCGCAAGGGAAAAAGCCGGGTAAGGTACTGTAGGTAAGACTGAGCAGCGATAGACCGATCGAAATGGTACGCGAGCGATAACTACGGTCAGGAGACCGAATGAGTGGCTATAAAATGAAACAAGCTGTCTGTAAAAGACTGAGGACGAAAATTAGTAAGTTGCAAGTATTGCTCTGGGCGGACACGGATTGCATTTTGTCTGTGTGGCTATAGGTGCAAGCGTCGCGCGGGAAGGGCTGCAGCAGAAAAAGGGCCAAACCATATCATCGCGATCAGGCAATTGAGTGAGAGCGGTATTCTACATCGGGAAAGTATGTAAACACCAGCAGGCAGTATGGACCCGGAAGAACGGTATCAATACAGGGCGCGCATCGAACATGGAGCGGAAAAGGTAGTGAAAACGTTCCGAAGACAAGACCAGCGTGGAGAAATCGGCACTCTTTGCATTTATTTTATTTTTCCGAAATAAAAAATGTCATCCCTCCGATTTTTTGCACACGCTTTTTGGCGCACGTTGACGTGATGGTTGCATCCCATAACTAGGCTTATTACAGATGTTGGAAGTGGTGTTGTTCTAAGGCAATATCGCTTGCAATCTTAGGAAATAACTTCGTAGGGCTTTCGGTTCTAAACCTTTGTTACATTTGCAAGATTCGACCGAGTGCAGTCAGATAGACCCTTGGGCCCAGTCACCATGTCTGGACATTACTTATCTGCATGAATACCAACATTCTCAAGCAACCGACGTTCAAAACAGCGGAGTGAATTGAGTTGCTTGGATAAGTGCATGGCCATTCTGTATTTTTACTTCCAATTAAGTCTGTTACTAATGATTTTTGCTTAATAATTAGACCGATAGAGTAGTCATTCTATTTCTGCCAAGTTCCGGGTGGAGCTACGCAGCAAGAATCGTAATTTTTGTTAGCGCCTGAGTCGGCCAAGCACTTTCATTTTACTACTGACGTTCGCACGCGGCATGAGGCGGGAAAGGCACAATCGCCAACTCAAAGGTATGGGAGTTGCTTGTCGACATAGAGAAATAATGTTTACCTTAGGAAATTACCCGTATGAACGAAACATTTGACATAATGCAATGAAGTCGAATCGGCAACTTCTGGATGACTATCCCAGAGACCATAGATATGCTCGAAACGAATTCTGCTGCGAGGAATTGTCAGAGATGAGGAAATTTTCTCGATCCGACAGACCGAGAGAAATCATAACATTCATGCAACGCGCCAAATTAAGATGCATTCGAGTCTTCTGCGCGTCGGCCCCCCGCAGGAGCTTTGCAAATTGAAAACGTTCAAAACATGTGGGGAAACTTGACTCCCTGCCACTCCGCAGGGCCAATAAAAAACACGACTCAAACATTAGACTGTACGATTCCAGATGTATTTACCCATTAATGCTTGAGTATCGCTTCTGTCGACAGGGGTGGATTCCGATTGGGGCCGCGCCAGACTGCCTCCACTCCTGCTCTGAATCGCTGAACACGCGGCGCATGTTCTCGCCGTTCGCGTACATTTGTGGCTTGCACACTCCTGCTCAGTGTCTTTTTCAGCAGAACGTGCTAAATTTGCATTAACCTGTCTCATTTGTTCGCCGATAGCACTAACAAACTGGGCAAGCTGGTTAAGCTGAGAGCCGTAGTCTTCATGTGAAACAAATGGGCTTTCATTTTCTCCATGAACACGACTATTAGATCTGGGCAACGACGAAACATCTTTTGCAGCTGTCAATGGGGGTTCTTCACCAAGCAGTCTGCCTAATCCAGCAGGGGCAGACCCACCTGAATTTGGTCTGTCTTTGGAAAGAAAGTCATACGCCGGACTCGGTTTGGGGCTGGCGTCCGCAACACGCCCTCTTGACGTTAGTAGATCTTCTCTAAACCCAACGAAGCCTCCTGCGCTATCCCTGGGATCTCTAGAACTATTTTCACGGGGTACCTCTATGGGTTGGACAGTTTCGAAGCGCTTATTAAGACTTTCATCGTACAAGCTTTTGTACTTTTTTAGCTTCTGTCTTAGCTGCTCGTTTTCTCTGCTCAACCGATCTTCTTTGTTATTGAGCTTTAGTTCTTTGCACTGCCGTTCCAACTCCTCATTGCGTGTCTTCAATGCAATAAATTCTTTCTTCAATAGAGCGTGGTCGCTTTGAGTCACCCTAGCCTCGAATTTGTCATTGGCTAGAGTATCTAAACGCGACTGTAATTCCGAGTTTCGTAGTTGCTCTGCTCTAAGCTGCTTTAACAATTTATCCGTAGACGATGCCAAGAGAAGCCTGTATCTTTCGAATTCTTTTGCACTAGGGACAAACTCCAGATCAGGAACGTGGCGCATATCCAAATCATCAAATTCACCGAGCAGAAATGGTGAATTTGGGTACTCATACTTATCGAGCGAAACGTCTTCTTTTTGTTTTGCCCTCTTCCCTGGTGTTTTCATGGGACTTCCTCGAAGCTTGCTAAGGTGGGTTTTGAGAGGAGAGTCCATTGGCGTCAATGGCAGAGTTATATCCAACGTCTGCAATTTGCCATCTAATGGCTCATCCAAGGGATCAATAAGCAGATCAATGTCATATCTGGAATCAGTATCTGTGTATGGGTCGTTATAGGTTTTGGAGTGTTTACCTCCCGCCAAGTAGTTCCTGACTAGCTCTTGGGTTGAGTCCATGACAGATATTCCAAGTGGACAACCAAACTTCTTTCTGGTATCCAGTGGGATTCCAAAGTCCTTTTCCAATTATTGAACGTTCAGGTCTCAAGGTGTTGCTTTCAAACGACACCGGGATCTTCACACGCACAAACACTGCTTGATGCGAAAGCGCGTCTTGTGCGGTGTTCGCGCGTTAGTATACCACGAGCAAGATCACTTATTATAACAGAACATACAAATTGCTATATGTTAGTTTAAAGTATGCGACAAGGCCCGATTAAGTATTCATGCTTGCTTAAGGCTACATGGGCTCGTTTGCTCAGACGTTGTGTTGCGACCAAACATGGAACTTTCCCCCAACCCGGAAGCGTTATCATGTTTAGCGACACAGGTGAGGCACATAGCGAATAGGCATAGTTTTTGCGGACTATTGAAAATATCGGGGAGTCAATCCAAAGTTGAGACTCAAAACCACCTTCCCTTACCTGGACTGAGACGATGCTGGACATCCTAGGTTCAAACAAACAAATCAATAATGTATGCTTGAGCTTGCTTCTTCAAGAGATTGTGCCTACCTCTACAAGAGTGTCACAAAAGCTTGCGGAGAAACTGTTTGCCACGCAAGAGGACATTCAAACACGTATTGATACTAAGCTTTCAAGCTTTGAAGATGATACTCCAGGCAAGGTTGCCATATTTGATTCCACTTTGATTACTAGTGACGATGTGATGCTACGCGTGGAGTCGTACGGCTATGACTTGGGTCTCCGACTCACAGAAGTTTTGATGTACAAGTCTTCAGGCAACTCAAAAATTGTGGATATTCTCGAAATAATGAAATTCATTTGCAGAGATGTCTGGAAATGCTTGCATGGGAAGCAGATGGATAATCTTCGAACAAATCACCGGGGAACCTTTGTTCTTATAGACAGCAATTACCGCTTGACTTCGGGCTTCGATAGCTTCAAAGGGAAAGCGGATTCCATAGCGAAAGCCCGCACCTACACGTATCTCCCATGCGGCATCATAAGAGGAATACTACTGAGTTTCGGTGTGAACTCCTACGTGTCAGCGGACATATCTCAGTTCCCTGCCGTGACGTTTAACATTCAAACAACCATCAACAACTAGGTTTGGTCATCTAGTTGCACACGGATGCCTTACGTATGACAGCGTGCCACCTCGCTTTATATTGAAGAGACATATTTAAATCATCTTGTAGATATTTGGACTACGCAATCACCATCAAGCTAGGCATCCGTGGCGAGACTTGCCTCTCAATCCTCGACATGGATATGAACAATGTAATCCAAGGTTCGAACAACTGCATTGATATGCCACGGCACCAACATTCTTAATTCGGATCCCCGACGAGAGCCAGGAGAGCATTTCGAAGCGTCACGGTCACAAGTTCCAAGAATGTCATTGAGAACAATGAGCTTCTTGTATTGGTTGAGTAATATCTTCATCACTGAGTTAAGATTCCAGTACGCGGAACAGCTTAGAAGGGTGACCTCAAAGACCATGTAGTCGGGCCCCTCTCCCGTATTGAGGGAGGCTAGTTCCTTGAAAAGATAGCCAATTCTCATCCCTAGCCTAGTGGGTGCATTGAAAGAAGGCAAGGAAGTTTTAGGAATTATTCCTATGATGTCAAAACCTGGGTCCCGTAGTATGACTTCGGAGTCAATTGTAGCCGAATTATAAATGTTGTCTTGTGGTGAAAGGAAGCTGGAAGCAGCGTTTAAAAATTGCGGAGGCGAATAAAAACTCATTGAGTTATTCACAGGCGAAGTGCCTAAAGCCAGAATACCACCCGCAGGGGAGTTGGAATTTTGTGCTCCAGCGAACGTGTTTATTGTCTTCAAGAAGTCTGCCCCCGCCACATCTTCTGCATTATCATCGTTGACACCGCTCAATGAACCAGTGACCCCGCATTTCATATCTTCATACATCAGCGGACTGTTCTTGTTTTCATTAGTGGGGCTATCTCTCCAACCATTCTCCGAGCTGAATAGATATTTCGGTAAGCGATTTGTGGAAAGGACAATAAGAGAAATCTCTTTGTATCTTGCAGTAAGGCGTTTCCAGAAAATGAGCTCATCATCAGGTATAATACTGCTTATCCTGGTGAGAACCAAAAATTTCTTCTTCCCTGAGGCGCTTGTTCGTTGCAGAAGCTCCTCGTTTAGACTTTTGAACAAAACATTGGACGTCTCCCATAACTTAGTTATTATTGATCCCAAGTCATGCACATCTTTATTTTGAGCAGACTGAGGCGAGGACGAGCAATACCAAGTGCTCGTATGAGTGACAATTCCTAAGGGGTCAGACCAAGCTGCAGAAATCCAATTTTTATCGACAGACCTCTCGTAAGCAACATGAAGAAACAAGTCGTCATGATATGTAGAGTTGGCACCTTCTTTGTTCAACTTGGTCATGAAGTTGAACCTTAAGGATGAAGGAGTTTCCATCACGAGCTGCGTGTAAAGCTTTTTAGCCTCATATTGAGCAATAGACACTGGCTTCGTGTGTGGTTTTGGGTTCGGACACTTGTTGTAAAGTATCATTGAAGTTTTAGCAAGCTTTAAGTCAGACATGTACTTCAAACGACGATCTTGATTTGTCTGCTTGGCAATGTCGTTCCAAGGTATGATGTGCGTGAAAACCTCAACTAATGTGAGTTGGTGAGCATTCAAGAATAATCTGAAATTTCTGCAAACCTTAGATATTTGCAAAATCGAGTTGGCGTTCTCGTCAAAGTTCACGAATAAAAGAAGAAGTGGTCTGTCAAAATCGAACTTGTTTGTTCTGTTAATAAGATCTAGCTTGATCAACTCTGCCAAGTTTCTAAGGCGTTTGTTAAGTTTCTTGTAGTAGTCATTGTAAGAATGGTCACCGGCATCCCTTTCGACCAATATCAAACCATTGGTAATTCCCTCTAGCTCTGGACGCGTGTCAGACGGTTGCAAGTTTAACTTTTTGACACTACCAAGATGGTTTTCAGCGTAGTTAGTCTTTAACAAATCTAAAAGGCCAGTAACGTCGAAAGTAGAATACGTGGGTGAGTTGAAACTAACACGACGTTCAGTCAAGAGCAGAACTTGAAAACGCTTGGGGCCATTGGTAGGACTGAAGTTAAAGTACTTCCAAAATCGGGTTCCCACAAAGTTAAGATTAATCATTTCGCTCCCATTCTTGCAAACTCTTGATTGCACTTCATTCAACGTGAAAACGGAATTTTCATTAGCATGTTCGTCCTCGTAAAGCGAATTTTGTAATAAATTTCTTCTGTAACTTTGAAATCTTTCCCTGTTTGAGGAAATATCCGGATAGAAAGAGTCCCATTGCAAGTCCAGCATTTTATTCGACTCATCTGGGGAAGTACTGTCATTCGTTATTTCTTCCGCAAACGTAAGCTGACTCTCAGATTTTCTTCGCGGTTCATGGCTTTTTGACTCTTGGGAACATGCAACTGCCATAAATTCACGGAGACTGATTTTATAACAAAGAGGGAACGCAGAAGAGAAGGCCAGTGCTAAGTCTGCCGACGGCCCAGCATCAGTGATATCTCTGATTATGTCCTCTGAAAAGAAGTCTGGCATTTTGAATTGTGTATGCAGCTCAAAATCTGTCGAACCAAAGTCAAAAATCAAATTTGGCATTAGCCATTTTAAAAACTCGTCAATATCTTTAGACCTGACTGAGAGTCCATCATCTTTGTAATCCAAATCATCTTCCTCGTCTTCGGCGTCCACGTCCATGTCGAAGCCGCTCGCCATTGACACTGCACTCCATGGACCTGGGTTTTTCTTTATGATAAAAAGGTTTGGAATGCTAAACACATTAATGTTGCGCAATAGCAAAGGTAAGCAGTTCGATGACTCCGAAATATCCTTTGAGGGGCTCGCACCAGGTGTCGGACTGGGCTCTGGTTCGCCGGGGCCATCGATTTTGATGCCACTTGTGACGTTTCTCAGTACTAACTGATCCGCCCCAACACTTTCGTTTTCACTCTTTGTGTCCATTGCGGGAAATGGTGAAAGCGAGACGTTTCGATTATCGAGATTGGAGAGTCCTAAACCAAAAGGCGATTCCCCCTTCTGGACCATTGCGCTTTTTAACAGGCTCATATTAGGAGATGTTTGGGCGTTACCGGAGAATACAAAAGACCTTAGCACAGCAGGGGTAGAACCGTTGTTTCTCTGAGTATCAGTAAAACTTCCTAATTGAGCGGTAGAATTGAAAATATCATCTGCATGCTGTGTCTCAATTTTCAGAGACGTCGCGTCTATCAGTGACATTTCCTCATCTTCGTCTTCGTCACTTTCGATTTCATCCTCCTCCATATGCTCAGAGCCATCTTGCGTCTCTTGATCCGAATCTAAAATTGGACCATCCTTATCCAGACTCTGTGCAAAATCGTTTTCGAGTGTTCGTGCACCTGTGTCATCGAAGCTATGCATGCTTCGAGAGCCCAAATGTGGTGCGTCCTTTATTGCCACGCTTTCCTGACGCGAGTCTCGAGGACGACCAATCATTTCGGCGAACTGAGACTCCGGCTGATTGCGATCATAAGACTGAAAGTTTGTCTCTCCCAGCCTGGATTTGCTCCCTTCCAATTCTGGTCCCGTTGAATCTTCTCTATCCACGTAGAACTTGCCTCCTTTCCCATATTTCGTATCAATACTATTTTTGATTTTAGGGTTGAATAGAAGGGGGGAAAAGGCCCATCCTTTCCCGTTATCCACGTGCGTGCTCTCCTTTTGCTGTGCATCCACTTTTTGTTTGAACACTTCAGGGTTATGCCTGTGAAAGCTATTTTGAGATCCTTTCTGCTGATTGAACAGATTGAACGAGTTGGTTTGGGGTATAGCTGGAGTTGGCATGAGCGCGGGGGGAGCTCCCGGATCATTGTAGGATCCTGGGCTCGTACTGAAGATCGCAGAGGAGATCATTTCATCTCTTGGAATACCCGTGTATTTGGGTTCCTGGGCCCTGTTGGCGTCAATGCTTTGTTGAGACGACGACTTGCCGCCGTCGAGTCTATAGTAGTCTAGTCTTTCTGTGGGGCTTGTACTCAGGTCTGTGGCCACTGCCACGTCCAGCTTATGATTCCTCACTTCAGTTGAAGTGTCAAATCCTACTCCTGTTGTGACGGATCTATTGTCTTCTTCGGCCGCAGCAAGACTTTGGCCCTCTTGTGGTTCCAGGTCAGAGCTCGCGCCGAAAAGGTCTTCATCGTCATCATCACTTGCAATTTCTTTTTCGGATGCCTTGCCCGCGATACCCGTAGTTTTGGTCTCTTCTTCCTCTTTGATACGAGGACTTAAAAGACTACTGCTGTCTTCGACAGTTCTATGGAATGCGATATTTTGGTTATCGCTCAGTGGGTAATTCAGGTTGGATTGGATTTCAGCACCGTTAGTTTGCTCTTGTCCGATTCCATCAGACTCTGGCACACGTTTCGAATCATTGTTTGAGGTACTCATTCCCGACGAGTGACCACTTGTGATGCTCTGGGGATATGTCTCGGAGCCCGAGACATTGTAGCTTGACGCAGCCATCAGCATACCAGTGCTGCCGGCGTTGTGCTTCGCAGGTGATTCATTCTCGTGTGCGCCAATGGTATGCGAGATGAAGTCGTTAATGAGTGAGAGGGGATCAACCGAAGATTCCGTTTGCTCTATGTCTCTGTGACGCTCGGCACTGCCAAACTGTAGTATGCAGAGTTCCCATGGCCATAGTATGTACTTTTTGTTGTCGACGTCATGGACAAATCTCGAGATTTTGGATGTTTGATTGTTGAGATGCTGCAAATTTGGTATTAGTTTTACCCACAATATGGATCTCTTGGAAGTGAGATCTATTCCAGTACTCAACTTCAAGAGCCTAAGAAGGTTATCGCTGGATTTCGGTGGTGTGTAGGTGAAACTTTGCAGTAAGTCACTTATATCATGAAGATGGCAACGCAAACCTGAAGGCACGACGTAAATCACGAAACACGATGTGAAATCCAGCAGTACATGATCCAAGTTTAAGATCATCGAATGAAACAAAGGCAAACTGTTTCTTTGCGTGAGGGACACAATCAAGTCTCCGTTTGCGAGTAAAACGGGATCCATTTGAACTATTACGTACTGGCATGAGGTTCCCGCCACACGTCTCACAATGTAATTTCCAAACAACTGTATATGCTCTTGGGCAGCGAGGTTGTAGATGAGAGCCTTTTTCACTGCTTTCAAAAATGATAGGCTCGCGAATGCTAGTAGTTCATCCAGGGAGTCACTCTCCTTTGAGTCTGCAGTAGAAGTGGAATGCTTTGGAGCCCGAGATGGATTCGCCAATTGCTCAGTGTTGACAGACTTTTCTTGTTTTAGCATCAATTGTGGATATAATTCGTCCAACTTTAGATTGGCGCAATCATGAAGACGCATGGGATCAGCCCCCATCGGGTCGATCCAATGGTCGAACTTGAAGTAGTACAAGCATTTGTTATAGTATGTTAAAAGTATCCTTGGGTAGTCGTAGCGGATTTGGAGCTCCAACTCTAAGAGGACTTGGTCGGATATAGGTTCTCTGGATGTGAAAATGAAGTACGTGACTCGCTTCACGCAAGCAATCTTGTAATATTGCGTGTAAATTTTCTCAGTAGACTTTAAGTCAACCATTACGAGGTCCTGCTTTATTCTAGCGTCTGCTATTGACTTATTTTGCTCAAAATCTAGGACCAATTATACCTTATGGAGATCGAGGACGGCTGCTAGCGGCGGTTTATCGCGGCTTACAGAGCGCGATGCGACTGTATTTGCTTGTCCGAGTTCTCCAACAAGCTAGATCTTGCTGAACAAACGACGCAGCTTGAGCCCCAGGTTAGCTCTCGAAGACAGGCCTTCCATCAGAGAGGATATCAAGCTTCTTTTTCTTATACTTCAATTACAATACATCATGCTTCTGGTTACAGTCAAAGCCGACGCTGCCAACACCCCTCGGTGTTAAGGAGAATAAATGTGTCCACATTTGTCATTTTGTATTTATTTTAATTTCATCGATCTTCATGAACCAGGTTATTCACTGAGGCCAATGGTTATTTCATAATTTTTGTTTTGAATAAGACTTTTTGTTCGCCAATACTGCATCCCTAAAGTCGTCCACACCTAGCGCACTGGTGTGACCCCACGGTTTCTCCGCATTTTCCTTGTCTATCACCTGAGCGAAACACGAAATCCAGCCATCTCGAGGATAGGCGCTATTGGCGAAGTCAAGCGTGTCCACGTGTATCAATTCGGAATTATCTCCCACATTATCTAAGATCGTTGCTATTTGAATGATCAAGCCCAATGTGGTGATGTAGCCACTTTCGCCCAAATCCTGATGTCTGATAATGGCTTCGGAAACGGCGTCTGCGTAATCGTTATTGTTCGTTTTTTCCAATACTAAGTTACGTGCCACAATCCCGCCGTAAAACTCAAAAGACATCTTTGTGGCTTGCATGTTCTTATCCGTAGTCCCTATGTCATGGAGCAACGCAGTCGTTAACAAAACTCCATTGTCCAAATCCCATGACGGAAATTGGTCCTTGATAATTGCAACACTGTAGATGTAAACACGGAGGGAGTGATTAAACGTTTTCTCGTTAAGCTCTGCTTTTGCGTACTTCAATATTTCTTGCTCCACCTTACCCTGTGGCAATTGAACTTTCTGGGGCGTGGGTGCGTTAGGAGTGGGGATTGCGCTTTTGGTATCCCTAGCAATCTTCACAAACCCGTAAGTACTCATTGTTGATCTCACTTTGAATACTCCTCGCTCTTAAAATTTTGCCAGATTCACGAATACTTGTGGCATCGATTAAGTCGGTTGACTTTCTCCGCACAAGGGCCTGAGTGGGACAATACCTGTGTCTAGATGGCTGCAGTATTGCTCAGTTGCTGAATCGGTACAGTGCGATCGAGAACGAACCCGTTTAGTACTGTTTTTGGCCCACGCATGTGCTGCGATCTATAGCAGCACCAGAAGTGGCATCTCTATATACATTATTACTCACAGATCTAAATAACTTTGCAACTAAATTTCAGAAATTCGAATAAAATATATGGATTCAGGGACAATTATGGTAGAATAATATTGTTAAAAGGCATGAATGTAAAACAACAGCAGCAGCACAGGAGCAACGGTCGCCGAATTTGAAGGGGTCTGTATTTAATCCTAATCAACCTTGCGTTGTAGGCGCTTTTGCTGCTTGACAAGGTGAACCTTGAATGATTAAATATTAGTTTTTTTTATCTTAATGATATATTAGAGGTAGTTTCAGACTACAATATATAATCGATATATATATATCGTCATCATTGCAAAGAAAAAATCTATGTTCGGTTCCTACAATCCTGAAATTGTTTTCCAAATGCGCAAAAAAACATAAGATAAGGTGGGCGTTTTCAGCACTAACAGCCGTTTTATCTTCCTTCTCAATTTTAAGACATCATAGTTACATATTTCGTTCACGTCTTGAATCGAGTTCAGACTGAGGCGACATCAACTTAACGCAACTCTCGTTCGTAGGCTCACCAGCAAGTTCTATTACCCACACGAGACCACCGCTGCTTTGCTCTCGGTAACAACGAGATAGCAATATGGTGCACTCTTGACGACATCAGGAGACGCCACTTTCTGCATACTTGGACAAAGATTAGTAGCTCTTATATCTGATTTTATCATGTTGGTTGAAATTTGAGCACGAGACTCGCAAAGCAGGGCTAGTACGTTGCCTTTCTCCTGCATAGCATCACAGTGTCAACAATGCATTAACAAGCACACCTGGGGAAGTGATTCGACCAAAATTGAAGCGATCATGTCATCAGCCACAAATATTCCGGTAGAGGAGTCGACTCGTATGTCATTTTTGTACCTAGATTAACGTTCTTTCACGACTAACCCATAGCTATATTGAAGGCATCGGATCTAGCCGAGCAAATGCAAACGAAGGTGTTGGAAATGGCGGTGGACGCTACGAGGGCTTACAAGATCGAACGTGACATAGCGACCTACTTGAAAAAGGAACTAGATTTGCTATATGGTGCTTCTTGGCATGTCATTGTGGGCAAGTCTTTTGGATCCCATGTCACTCACGAGCAAGGCTACTTTGCATACTTTTATATTGGTGATGTTGCATTTCTTGTTTTTAAAGGCTAGCAGGAGCTTCTATACTTTCGAAATGAATAAATAACAAATACAGAAAGGAATTTTGGAAATTAAGCGCTGAACTTTTCGTCTTGTCCTTGAAGTAAAGTGAACACTGGAGCATTCAATTTGTCTCTGCCTTTCAAAAAATCCAACTCCATTACAAAAAGAAACTCTGCTACTTCGCCACCGGCCAGAGTAACCAACTCTCCAGCAGCACTTGCACTTCCCCCGGTTGCTAATATATCATCCACCACCACAACCGTGGCTCCTTTTGGAATAACTCCGGCTTGCATCTCGAACTTGTCCAGACCGTATTCTTTCTGGAACTCTGCTTCCAACGTGGGGCCAGGCAATTTTCCAGGTTTGCGAATAGGGATAAACCCAGCATTGAGGGCCAATGCCAATGTAGGGCCAAACAAAAATCCCCTGCTTTCCAATCCCACGATGTAATCTACTTTCTTGCCTTTCATGTGTAACTCGAATGCTTGAATTAACTTCTTAAACGAATCGGGCTCGACAAAAATGGGCAAAAAGTCCTCAAAGAGGATGCCCTTTTGCGGAAAATCGGCAAACTGTTTCAATTTTGATTTTAACTCGGTGGCAAGAGTCAGGACAGTAGGCGACATTACTGCTGATTAGTGGAGTTGCAGAAAACTTGACGAGACTTAACCAGCAATTTTTCCTTGAGCACCGTTGGTAGACCCGTACATCACGGAAAGAGATAAGGTTCGCAACCACAGGTCGGGTGCTAAAAGTTAGCACACATTAACTCTGTCTCCTTTGTTACGCACTTGACCTGGTGATACTCTTTGGTATATTGTGACTCCGGAATGGGCCTCCACGGATTATCTCTCAAATTAAGGGACGAAAAGTTGCCAGAGCCTAGTGGCCGAAACTTCCACCCGACGAGGGTACTTTCAATTACTGAGGATATCACTTGAAGTTTCTCTCCGGCCTTTCCGTCACATGCGTATTCGACTTGTCGTTCAATCGACGCAGACGTTCCCAAGTTGAGAGAGGCGCCCACCAGTAAAAAGTACACGTCAAAAAGGGGATAGATTACCGAGAGCGACGACGAAACAGAGAGAGCTTCGTTTACGGCGTAGGACTTTGACGCACCGGATCCCCTCATAGAGGAAATACACGAGGTGAGTGGTCTCTTTGATAATTCTCTTCTTCTTATTGTCCCGAGTGACACCTCGTACCAAACTGAGTCACTGGTGTCATTAAGGTGAGGTACCTTTAATGCATCTGAGGAAACGATCATTGAAGAGTTATGCAGACATAAATACACCTTTTGACTATTTTGAAGCTTCAGGATATTCAAGTCCAGATCGCATTTCAACACTTCAACTTTACCGTTTATGAAACATTGGACATAGCTTGCGAGAATCAAGACCGCACGCAATAAAATGACAAGTGGTCTCGGGAAGACCATGGCCTCGAGTTGTTGAGCGGTATACAAGGTGTGTTATGGGCTCAACTTAAGAACGCGTTAGTCACTAGTCGGTGACAACCGCACCTTGGGCATAGTGGGTTTGCGACTACCAAGCATGTCAGAAAAGCAATGCTATGCTTGCAAAAAACACATTCAAACAACTTCAGACATTTTGTTTATCAATACGACACTAATTAGTAGCATTTTGTTTAAACTCGTTCAGTCGAATTCCGACCACCTACTTATTTTTCACCTAGCTTTTTGGTCACGCATACGCCCTCGATTTCCTCTCAACTCGATAGGCCATACCGGTAAACGCACGACCACAATCGAGCAAAATTTCCGGTCTGGTTCACACTACTCGCAAAAACAGTGCAACACTTCGCCAAAAATGTCAGACACAGAGCAACCCAGGAACCCTGTATTGGACCTGGCTGTTACCCAACTGGCAGGTGTCAAACGTGAAAGAGAGGAGGATGATCTTGCGCTGACTTCTGAGACTATCAGCTCGCTCGATGGAGTTCATACTAAGAGTGCAACCTCGGGAACTTCAAAGAACAGTGACTCCATCTATAAAGGTGAAAAGAGCATTCTGGGAGACAATGATAACAAAGATGAAGATCGGATAGATAGCTCCGATGAAAACGGACATGACACTGCAGAAGAGGGTGGAGAGGATGACGACGAGGAGGACGCGCAAGATGATGAAGATGATGAAGATGACGAAGATGTGGGCACATCAAGGCAAAAGAAGAGAAGAAGGGCAAATCAGTTTCTCGATATTGAGGCTGAAGTTGATGACGAGGAGGAAGATGAGCTTGATGAAGACGAGGAAGAGGCCGAACTCTTACGAGAACAATTTATTTCAGACGACCATGTTGAAAGAGACGACCCCTCAGTTCCTAAGGTTGATGACGATAGGCTTCACAGAGAGTACGACCAACGCCGTCAGCAAGCTGAAGATGAGGATGCTGAGCAATTGGCCGAAACATTGAAGCAGCGGTATAGGAAAACTCATACGGTGTATCGCGGCGACACTGCTGCAAGTGGCACCGTCTCGCAAAAGTTATTAATGCCCTCGATCAATGATCCAGCCATTTTTGCTATTCGTTGTACACCCGGAAGGGAAAAAGACTTGGTACGTCGGCTCTATGAGAAAAAGCGTACCTTGGCTCTCCTGGGTCGCCCTTTGGAGGTCTTGTCTGTATTTCAAAGGGATGCTTTCAAAGGGTACATCTATATTGAAGCCAAAAAGCCAGAGGCTATTCAGCAAGCTTTGGCCGGTATGGTTAACGTCTACGCCACTCAAAGAATTATTGTACCGGTCAGTGAATATCCCGATTTGCTCAAGCAAGTGAAGTCATCAGATGTGGAAATTTTGCCAGGCATTTACGTGAGGATTACACGTGGCAAGTACAAAGGCGATTTGGCAATAGTCGATAACTTGTCGGAAAACGGTTTGGAGGTTCGGTGTAAAATCGTTCCTCGCTTGGACTACGGAAAAAACGACGACTTTACCCCGGATGGGAAACGTGTAAGACTGAAAGTCAGACCTATCCCACGTTTGTTCAATGAGCAAGAGGCACGCACGTACGATTCCGACTACTTGCAGCCTGGTCGTGGCCCACGGTCTTACGTTTACAGAGGAGAAGAATATATTGAAGGTTTCCTCCTCAAAGATTTCAAATTACAATTCATTCAGACTAAAGATGTCCATCCAAGTTTGGAAGAGTTGGATCGCTTTCAAACCGGAGGAGCAGATGAGGACGGTCTTGATTTGGCAGCGGTTGCAGCGTCCTTGAAGAAAAAAAGTGACGACAGTGGAAGGGCCAGCGCCTTCCAGCCCGGCGATAACGTGGAAATTCGTCGTGGTGAGCAAGCAAAAACAATGGGAAAGGTTTTAAGTCTGTCCCTTAATGAAGTTACGATAATAGTCACAGATGCCGGAGACAGACAATTGGTCAACCAGGAGTTGACTGTCACTGCCAGTGATTTGAGAAAAGTGTTTTCATTGGGAGATCACGTCAAAGTTGTTGGCGGTAAGCATACCGACAGAACGGGCTTGGTCATCAAAATTGATGGTGAATCTGTCGTTCTTTTGAGTGATCAAACGAAAGAAGATATTCGTGTATTTGCCAACTTTCTTATAAAGGCAACAGACTCGTCTACTAGTGTTGACATGGTCAACAGCAAGTATGAGATTAAGGACTTAGTACAACTCAACGCGTCCACTTTTGGTGTCATTGTGAAAGCAGAAACTGGTTTTTATGGAGTCCTTACCTCGGACAGCCGTGTTGTTGATGTCAAACCAACGGGTATCGTTTCCAAACTCAAGCTTTCAAGAAGAGAGCAAGTCGCCACGGATAAAAATGGGCTCGCTATAAACGTGGGTGACTCTGTCAGAGAGAACAGCGGCGATAAAAAGAAAGAGGGTACAATCTTGCATATTTATAAGAACATTTTGTTCGTCGAATCTCACGAGCTCAATGAGAACCTTGGTATTTTTGTGACCAATGCATTGAATGTGAATACCGTCTCCACAAAAAATTCAATGATCTCGAAGACATTGGGTCCAGATTTGAGCCGGATGAATCCCAGTTTAAAGCTCGCTCCACTCGCGGCTCCTGGTGCGAAGATGCGCAGCGGAGGTCGTGACAAATTGTTGTACAAAGATGTCGTGATAAATGGAGGAAACCACAAGGGACTCATGGGGAAGGTTGTCGAAACCGACGACGTTGATGCGAGAATTGAGTTGCACACCAAATCAAAAAAGGTCAAGGTAAACAAAACAAAATTGAGCGTTCTTGTGAGAGGCGAGTCTATTCCATATTTACGTTTTATCGGTGCCTCAGACCAGACCTCAGGCGCTGGACCAGGCTTTTCCCTGGGACCAGCCTTTTCTTCCGGGGCAAGGTCAGCTTGGGGCGGCGCCACCCCCTCTGTCAATGGTGCTGCTTCTGCCTGGGGTGGTAAAACACCGTCAGCAGGTGGTGGTCAAGCTTCCGCTTGGGGCTCTGGTGGTGGTGGCTCTGTATGGGGCGCGGGTAGCACATCTACTTGGGGCAGCAGCTCTGGTGGTGGTGCCTCATCTTCGTGGGGCTTTGGAGGTAACTCAACGTGGGGTGACAATCACAACGCCGGAGGGAACTCGGCTTGGGGTTCCAATACAAACCTGGGCGAAGGATCTACGTGGGGAAGTAATAAGACTGGAGGAGGTTCGACGTGGGGAAACCTGGGAGGCTCGTCGACGTGGGGAAAGACGGGAAGAGCATCTGCGTGGGGAAATGCGAATGGTGGGAATTCATCCTGGGGACTGAATAACGGCGGAGGGTCTTCTGCCTGGGGTAGCAATTCAAGCGAACGTTCAGGCTGGGGTAAGAGCGGAGGTTCTTCTGCTTGGAAAAAATGAGAAAACTAAGATAACGTAAGTATATACGTCAATCAAAGGTATACTTTTTGGACTTTGTTTTTCGTAGTATGCTTTTTTCCCATGCTCAAGACATATTTTCACACCCTGGACAATTATGGAGTATTTCGTGAACAAAAACATCACAGTCGATGCAGAAATCGTTGGTACATTTTCCGCAACGGTAACGAGAGCTGGTAGCGGGCCTACTTTTATCGTCTGATACACCCGCAGGAAATCTCAACAAACAGCCGTAGCAGTGTGTGCTGTCGTACATTTTGGCAACTGGGACATCCTTGAAGTCAACTAGTGGCACTAAATGATGGTAAGATCTGGCCAAATGAGTTGAGAGGATGAGCATTAACCCGCAGACGGGGCAAACCGTGGGGAGACTGCAGATTCGACTATGGCATTGGGGACAAATATATCCAACGTCGGAGGTTGTACTAATTTGGCTGGAAGTAACATTTTGTAGTATTACCAGTTCTTTAGTCTCGTTCGACCCTAGCGTTGGATGGCATGCGCAAAGATGAGGGAAATTAACAGTTAAGTTACCTGACGAAGACGTCAAAGAGCCGAGATATTTCAGAGGAAATCCCATTCTGATTAGCGGGACACCGTCAATCTTTTCTTGCTCAGCTTCGACTGATTGCTTGCTGACTGCAAGGGGTTCAACACAGTCCATAAGTAACTCTTTGAAATGCGAATCGTTCATAATGACGCCGTAGCTTTGGGCGACGGTGCTCATTCTCCCATTCTTGCTGGACAGAGAGTTTGTCTTAGCAACAATTTCTTGGCAGATTGCAACTCGCGCCAGTAGTCCGATAACTTTTACCTTGATGTCCTCTTTTGTCAAGTCGTTTATCGTCTTGTGAATGTCTCCCGGGTCTGATGTGAACAATGCACCAAATATGATAAGAATCTCCTTGGAGTTCTTAGATGCAGCAGAGGCAGGACCACCAAAATTAGAGCTGAGTAGAGACCTTGAGAGTTCTAGAGCATTTTGAAGTGAGGGATCTCCCTTAGGCTCAAAGCGGTTATGCTGTCGTGCCTTCAATGTGCGGACTTTATCAACGTGGTGTTGCGGCAGTCCACTCACCTCGGAGACGACCAGAGCCACTCCGTTCCTCATCAAGACAATTCCCATCTGAGATATTGGATTTTGATCAAAAAATTCTACCACAAACTCTTGTAAGTAGGTCAACATAGCACTAAATCGAGTTGGCCTCAAGTCCTTTTCAAGCATAGTTGAAGAGCCATCAATGACTACGACAAGAGTCCTTATAATTCCACGCTGAAAAGGGGTGGTTGGGTTCTTCATAATCTTTTTCTTCCTTGACTCGATCATTTGCTGCACAAGCAGTTCCATAGAGTTCTCGCCCTCTGCATCTTCTTTAACAATATCCCACGTTCGTTGGTATTCGTCCTCCCAAGCGTAGCCCTTGGAGGCACTCTTCAAATCTGCGGCAGGAGCCATGGAACGCGTCCTCTTGGCCATTCCTTGAGGTTCAGGTGTGGTCGACATTTCCCTCAGCTCCTGGCCGGAGTCATTGTCTATAAATTCGTCGTCGGAGTCCATGCCTACCGAATTCTAGTTGTTCACTTGTTAAGCGAACTATGAATCTTCCTGCGCGCAGAGCTTGCAATCCATGCATGTATGCTCTGGGAAGGATCGTCGCCAAGCAAGAGAAGCCCATCGATTGATTCTTCAACTGCATATTCATGCAACTGTAGTATAATACGTGGATTCGTTACTGGAGTCTCTGTTATATGTACTTATTGATTATTTTTCAAATATTCACAATGCGATCAAGAACGAGAAGTCGACGGGCGTAAAAAAATATGTTGTGAGCACCGAGATTTGCAACTGATGAAGATGAGCTACTCAAAAACAACTTTTTGATATTTCAGTAATGTGGAACATTAATTTGCCTTGACTATATTTCACAAAAATCTGATATTTTCTCCTTAGAAACAGTCTTGGTATTCGGTATTCTCTTTGACGTACAAATAGCGAACGGCTTAATCTTACAATCTCGCAGCTAGCGGAGTGAAGGCGCGAAGCCAAAAGAGAAAGTGTGTACTCGTCGTTGTACGAAAACCATTTCAGACCTGACAACCGGGGCTATAATAGACTAAGTAATTATTAAAATACATTCAAAATGCCTTGCCCTCATTTTTGTGAAATCAAGACCAAGCCCATTCGATATCAATACGACCCAACAGCTGATCTGCAAGCTCCGAAAAAGCAGATGGGGAGAAATCCAAGTCATAGTACGAGCAACCCTCGCACCTATCCACAACAGTAACTTCAACAGAATTACCCTGGTAATATGCAGTAATAGTCTTTCCACACAACGTATTCTTGTTAGGATTGCCGTCTGGGGTATATTGATCAAACAAGTCATGACTAATGGCGACTATATAGTCAGTATCAGTATTGACCCAGCCACATGCACCTAAACCTGTCTCATAATATGTACCTTGTCCAGAGAACATGGTTGAGCTCGATTCAGACGTTTGACTAGAACTGCTCTTCGTGGCAGTGGAAATGGTTTCACTTGAAGTGTACTCTAATTCAGTAGTGCCGGCAGAGACAGTGGATATGGGTGTTTGAGTGGAAGCGCTATCGACCACTTGCTTAGAGGTCGTGGAGATGACTGGATCAGAAGTGTATGGTTCATATCCTGCTGTAACTGTAACGAATATCGTAGTATAAGTGACCCTTTCAGTTTCGTAAATTGGAGATGTGGCTGCCAAATTGCACAAGAGCGAGAGGATAGCTAGTGAGGCAACTTTCATTTTGTCTCGTAAAAGGAGAGTGATTTTTAAGCGAAGGAATAAAGTTAGTTTGGATTTGTTTGACGAAGATTATTGACGACAGAACATCGCATGGAGGGACTTATGGCTTATATATTATAGTGTAGTCAAACTTGGGGTAGACGTGCGAAAGTTCCGCAGGCGCGCATGAGTCCACGCATCTCCTGCTAGGCCCTACCTGCACTTCGGCACGCGCTATTCACGCGTTACTTAGGGCAGCGTCAACTCTTTCACAGAAATTTTCTTCTTCTTCTATCAAGCTAATGTTACAACCTTCTCTTGGTTGTCTATGCTGAACAGCCTCTCCGCGGATTTAAATTTGCTTTTTGCTTATAGCTTTGTACCGCTTCGCAAGTGTATTGTTACTTGGTACGACATGCATGCACTACATAGGCGCGCCCCCCTTCCCCACGCCAACCTACGAAAATCAAGGCACGTTCGGGCCACACAAGCTTCCGCGTTCAGTGCGGTTGCGAAGTGCAAACCAGGGAAAGTCGCTTCTTCAGCGATCAGGTTAAAGTGAATCTCAAACATATTCTTTTTTGTGAGCAATGTAAACAACTCTCCAGAAAATCGGATGTGCCTCGAGCATAAGAATGTCACTTTGTGGGTTGAATACTTTCTCGCTACCGTGAGATTATTTTGGGCAAGTGCTTGACCAATTTTGGAAGTACAGCCAGAAACCCGGCCAACTCGGCGCACTAGTTTTTTCGAAGCACATTTTTTTCAGTCCCAACGCTCTTAATCCCGCAGATGGTTGTTGGTTAAACGTCAGTGCTAAAATCTTCTGTCTTGTCGTTACATTGAGCATTTGCCTTCAATATTGCTGCCACGCACCCTGAAGAATTCGCTTGGTTTCAATTGAACAGCGAGTTAGCATTTTATACCATATGTTTAACTGCGTGTTGATCTAAGTATGTTCTACTTGAAGCCTACGTCATCGCCTCAAAGCTTTAACGAATCTGGAGTATCATCCGCGAAAATGGCAACGCAATTCAAAATGTAGAGTCTCAGTTCGCACATCTCGCGACTAATCGAGGAATAACCAGCATTCATCGCACGACATGTCCCAGTCAACTCACATGACATTTCTAACATGGCATATATCTTTTGCAAGTCAGTAGTAAGTTTGAGAGTGTGAGAGGGAGACTCTTACTCTACTATATATATCGGAAATTTGTTGTAAATATCGTGTCACGTGCTCTCGATTTTTCTTTTCTTTGGTTCACTTCCGTGGTCGTATTGCACTTTTCCATTTGGCAATACTTTCGGAAGCATCTCCAGAAGGCATTTTATATCAAACTCTATATCCATGAAGTCATTCGGGTATAGGTCTTTAATTTTTGGAATTGACTCGATACGATCTGGACACAAGAGTTCCGTAATCCTGTAGCCGTTCTCGGGCGTGATTTCCAAATGGCTTGGTTCTTCATCATAGAGCTCAGTAACACTGTGTCCTCCAAACTCCAGTATAAACTCATCCCTACTCAAGTACAACTTGAACATAATATTTTTGGGAAATTCCTTATCGAGTAGTTCCTTATTTTTCTTTATTTTAGGGACAGGAGCACTTCCGTTTTCTTGGATGTAAAATTCTCTTAAAAGGTGTACCGCTTCTACTCTCATTAGCCCACCAAAGCTCTTGTAGCTATGGTCACCTTGAGCTTTGATGACGGTACCATTTCCTCCGAATCTGTCGTTTGCAGCCCCAAAGTATACTTTCAGAATACCAATTTGCTTGAGAGCCAGGGCGCACATAACGCAAGGCTCGATTGTAACATATAGAGTTACTTCACTAAAAAAATCGACCACGACATTTCTTGTCGCTCCTCTGAGATTGTATGTATCAAAAATTTCATCTATTGCGACGAATTCAGCATGTCTCGTTCCATTGAGGGAGCTGTTTGTATCGTTACACCCAAAACTCAAAACTCTCTGCGATCTGTTGTGAACGAAGACGCAAGCGACTGGCGTCTCGCCCATCTTCAAAGCTCTGTACGCTACGAAAAGGGCAAGTGCCATATGTCTAAAGTTTTGCGTCAACTCTTGCATTTTCGGACCTATCCTTCAATCACAGTCCTTTTCTTTTGAGCCGCCAACGACTTACGACCAACCATCGAAGGAGTGCAGAACATCCAATGATGAGACTGCATAAAGTCATGGTCCGAACTACACTGATCCAAGAGTTGCGTAAAACCCAAATCTGTATTCGCAGCTAATACCTGAAGACTCCAATAGCATCTATTCCAAGAAACAGATGTGAGGAGGCACACTGGTTTGTTTTACACCATGAGCAATCTTCTGAAGAGCCTTCTAAAGAGAAGGGCCTCCGCCTTCGGTCTTGACGCAGTGGATGAGGATCAAGCTTTCGAACCTGATTGCCCGACCACACCCCGAATGGGTGAATCCATTTCCCCTCAGGATATAAAAATGAAGGATTCATATGAACGAATTAAAAATTCTACTTTCCCCATCCGAGAGAAGTATACGTGCCAGAAGACTGGAATTACATTTTCGACATATTATAGTCCTCCCAGCTCAAACCTAAGCCCAGTCTTCATTTGCCATCACGGGGCAGGCTCGTCTGCTATGACATTTTGCTTCTTGAGCAAGTACTTGTGTGAAATCTCTAAAGAGGATACGAGGCCTGGTGTTTTTGTCTTTGACGCAAGGGGCCATGGAGAATCGGACACAGATGAACCTCCAAATTTTACGTTATCAGCTTTCGTAGAGGACTTTAGCTTTATCCTACAGCAGTTTGTATGCGGTAAAGACATACAGAATCCGCTTTGTCTAGTTGGCCATTCACTAGGAGGAGCTGTGGTTACCGAGTTCATTGAGAAACATTCAGAATGTGCCCTAAACATAACTGGCCTAGTCGTGATTGATATCGTGGAGGAGACCGCCAAGCTTTCTCTCGTGTCTTTGTCTCTGTTCTTAAGGAAAATTCCAAAGTACTTCACCACGTACAATGAAGCTGTGCAGTGGCATTTGCTGAGCCAAATGCTACGAAATGAAGAGTCTGCGCGAGTCAGCGTCCTCGATTTGATCTACCCCGATGCCAAGAACTCCACACTCCGGTGGAAAGCGAAACTATGGGATATGGCTAATTTTTGGGACGAATGGTTCGTCGACCTATCTAAAAAGTTCATTGAGTGTGACCTCCAGAAGAAAAAACTCGCAAAACTATTGGTATTATCTAGTAATGAGACCTTGGACAAACCCTTGATGGTGGGCCAAATGCAAGGAAAGTTTCAACTTGTGGTTTTTAACAATTCATCCAGCATTGGCCATTTTGTTCACGAAGACATACCTAGGCGAGTGGGAATGAGCCTCTTAGATTTCATGCGTCGTCAAACTTCTGCTCTGAGAAAAAGTGACGCGAAGTTGGCTCCTCTTTGGGGTGGAAAAATCAACAACTAATAGCGTGTAGCTAACAAACGAACTTAATCAACCTCAAGGTTTTTGCTTTCAAGTTCATCATGTAAGTAGTTGATCTTTGAGACAATTTTGTCAATGTTCTTGCTAGCTAGTGGAAACCTTGGATTAATCAAGAAGGGCCGCAAGTCAAATCGGTTATCGTCAGGGGAGTATTGCTCAGCATGGTATGCGGGAGTCATAGTAGTCATCTTGTGCCTGTTGATAGCGTAGAAAAACCAAAACTTTTTAACTTTTTCAGCTATCACCTCAGGGGTGTAATTGAATGGTGGCTGGGACCACTCGTGATAAAGCTTCACAAACATAGACTCAGGACCACATTTATCAACTTTTCTCAACTTCCCGAAAAGGGATAATTCTTCGTATGTCATTCCCATATCAACCTCATCCGATTGAACGTATTCTTCGGTGATTGGCTCTAACTCCGCAGTGGGGGTAGCATCTAAGAACTCTCCGAGGATAGGCATGTCAAAATTTACCTCAGCCCATCGTATGAATCCTTTTAAATCCGTTTTTGAAATACCACCTATTGGATTGATATCTGCGCTAGAACAATCGTACTTCGTCAAATAGCCTCTCAAACACTCGTCGACATTCGCGCTTCCCAAAACAAGCAATCCTCCCTGCTTCCCTCTAGTCCAAGGCAATAATTGTGCGAACATGTAACTGAGTACCATCCTGAGTCGTGCTTGAATATTTTGCAAAGCCAAGTTTTCTGTTTGGCTCCCTCCAAATATTTTGAAAATAGGCTTTTTGCCGGTTGCAATCTCAAAAACGTTGATGATCGCACTCACCGCTGTGTCGATGTTTAAATCTGTGTGAAAAGAACCGATATTGGAGGAAAGTTCTCTAGCACGCGACCGGGTTTCCCTCGAGGAGTTGACAGTACCCATGTAAGCCGTGTAAAAGATGCGATTGGCCACATCTTGCGGGCAAACTGGTTTGTAATCTTTCTCTTTAACTAAATCACGGACATCCTCTAGTACCGTTTTATTTCCCTCCTTTACAGCAGCAACAACAAGTCTGCACATGGAATGAACAATGACAGCAGTAGCGCATGAGTCAATTCCACCGCTTAAAGGCAAGAAGAAACCGGCTGTTTTTGAGCGTCTTAAATAATCCCAAAGCCAACAAGCTGGGCCAAGCGCAATCTCCTCTTCGGGCTTGTAATATCTAATCTTCTCGAGCGGCTTGGTAGGGCAGATCGACGGGTCGAAAATATTTGATCTGGGCGAAAGCGCAATCTCTGTCGACACTGTATGATAAGGCTCATTCTGGCTAACCGACTGAAGTGCAGCAGACTTCTGATTACGGTAGGCACGTACGTCATCGAGATTGATAGTTGCCACGACTACTTCCACATCGTCAAGAGAAAATTGTTTTCCTTGGGCTACCATTTGGCCATTAAGGACAATGCATGCACAGCCGTCATAGTATAACCTGTCTCCGTCACATCCTTTTTGATTGGCATACAAATAGATTCCTCCGCATTTTTTTGAAGCTTCGGTGATCAATTGTAACCTCAAATCCAACTTTCTTAGTTCATGATGGGAGCCTGAAGAGTTGCTTATTATTTCGACACCATCCAAAGACATACCAATATGTGGTGATAAAGGTGTGAACAATTCCTCGCATGTCTCTGCTCCAAGTTTCGTCTCCAACGTCTCCATGACAACATCACCGATGACCACCATGGATTGTCCAGTGATTTCCTGTATGGCTTTAGGTAATTGATACATCTCATGATGCTTGACTCTATTCCATGGCGTGAAGTATCTCATCTCTCTGTAATTTCCGTCGTTTGCTAAGTACAACTTCGGACGAATGTAGAGTATTTTCTTATTGTAACTCAAGATTCGACAATTGTACTTGATGGACTTATGGATGATGGGTATACCGATATCTAAGATTATATTAAAAGTATCAGGATCATTGATAATTTCAGCATACATCTGCCACGAATGGTGATACAAGTCATTTTCGGCAAAGTGGTCAAGACAACCATATCCGCACACTTCCAATTCGGGTCCCACCCTTAACTTCGCTCCAAGACTCTTTGCTTGCTTAATACTTTCTAAAATACGGTCACGGTTACCTTCAAAGTCAAGAGCCCACTGATTCAAGTTGCATGTGGCGATTGTGATATAAGTACCCATGTTCAATGTTGACTGGCAGAGCAGCTTATCGGTGACTCAGCAAAACGAGCGTTTTGTGCGCATCATACTACTGCACTCATCGGCACCTCCCAACCGTAATCCGCGAATAGATAGTTCTCGCGAACAGTGTTGTGGAGTAAGAGACTACAGTCAAGCAGAAAAAGGAAACAATTGAAATTATTAACTAACCTACTCTCACACTCGACAAGAATGTGAAAGCCTAACAGATCACTAAACCGCTCGATTGACGCGATTTGAGCAAGAAGAGAAAACATAACCAAGGTGCTTCGGCAATTAATGGACAGTCACAGGATCGGCACCGCTCGCGATGTTACATTGATGCATGAGTCTTTTCTCATCAACACCATTATTCACTCCTTTGAACTCACCAGTAACTGAATGCATGACGCCTCGATTGAAAAAGATGACCAAGTCACCTTGCTTCCAGGAATGAGCCAAGACATTCGAGGGAGCAATTGCAGGTCTCATCATAGAGTGGACCTTCTTTCTCGCGTCCTCGAGCTCTAAGGTATGAACCTTTCCACCCCTAGAGGTGTGTAATTTGTAAAGGCAGCAACCATGTACTTGCAAATGATGCTTCTTAGTAACTGGATTAGTCCACACCATTGGCAACTTCTTGACTTTCGATTTCTCCCATTCGGGTAACTCCTCTAGTTTCTTCTCCTTTCCTTCGGAAACCATTGTCAAGCCATCTTTAGTAGCTTTGGCAGGCGAGATAAATATATATGGGTGCGGTGCGTACTCCACAGTCGTGCTGAGAGCAAACTCCTTTTCCTCTTGGCTTAGACGCTCAAAGGCAGCAGCACCACTTATGAAGCATGTTGCACCTTGCGACAATGTCAACCGATCTCCACTGCCATCATCATAATCAATTACCTGCATTTGACTTGCAGGAGGAACTTTGATACCCAAAAGCGTGGTGATAAGTGGAGGGGACAAATCATAAAGAGCCGAGTCGATGTGCCAACGGTAAAAGCGAGTCCTATGCTCTTCTTTTATTTGTTTTTCAGTCAAGTGTTCTTTGTGAAATGAAGTGTGCGAGGGATGTGTGAGGGAAATTTCATCTCCATTCTCGTTCCCTGCCTCGTCCGCCCCAAACGTTCCTTGTCCTAAAATTTGAACTTGCGGCTGTGACTTCACAGAGGTACCATCTTTCTTGAGAACAGATTGATCATGACGAAATTCTTTACCATGCCCATAACCCCCAAATCCCTCTTCCTTAGGCTCAGGAATCGATGGGTCAAACCTTTTCGTCAAAAGATACTGGCTTTTTGGTGAGAGATTTTCCATTCCAGGGATCACTAGAACGAGATACGTAAGAGTTGCTTCATACAACTTTTCGAAGTCTTCATCGTTCAATTTAGATGGATTATTGTCTGCGTAACTTGGGAGCTCGACGGTACACCCGAATCCATTCGCAGCAGGCCGTATTATCAAGGAAGAGTCGGTCATGTTGGTTGGTCACTCAAAGATTGTGGGGTAGGTGCGTTCTTTTATAGGGGAGTGAGATAGCGCAAAGTTGCGCTTCACTTCGGATGTGCCGCGGAGGAACCGAACACCGCGGAATATCCGGTAATTGCGACGGCTCACCGGTGCGAGAGGAAGCAAGTTGACACCCGCAAGCTAAGAAGTGTCACGAGAATTATTCATTCATTCCAAATGACCAGCTGTCCTGTAGTACTTAGTCCTCAGTCAACTATTCGACGAAAAACTAGGATGGGTACTCAAAATATAATTTAAATTATTAACTCTCACAAAGTAATTGCTGCGAAGCTTGATAAAAGTCTTCAGGTCGATCGAGTGCCGTGGCCTACATAAGCCCTGCTCTCTGTGGATCGTTAGATTGAGCGAGTTTGGTTCTCAACTCTCTTTATGACTAGCAAGAGGGGAATATTTAGAAATATGACCGTGCTGGGCTATGTCAGCTTTCTCCCTGTTTTATTGCAATTGAAGGCATTATGCTGAAACATCATAGTGTCAAGATGTGTAGCAAGGCAGTTTGTACGATGGACACTCCCGCTCTACGGTACGGTGTCCTAACGCTCCCACCATGTGTCAATAATCATAAGTCGGGCGACGCAGTTGTGGCCAAAAAGTGACGCATCCAGGACATTTAAATCGTCAATGACTTTTGAAAAGACTTTGCCTGTTGTATACGAACACACCTGCATTGATATCTTGTCGGCGTCAGCCACCAGCAAGAATTTGCAATAAAATTCGATGAATCATTCATCACTATCGCTCAAAATTGCGCTTTTAAGTAAACCTTAACCTAGATGAGGCGTAAAAATGTTTGGCAAACACTATGCTTCTGCGAAAGCGGTATTGTACTCCGAACAAAGTCAATCCAGTGAGTGTTTTTGCTTTAATGACTGAAATCGTCATGAAAAGACATAAATCGTCTTCTCTCAACCACACTGTTCCAGAATATGGCGTGTGACAACTTCGATTAATTCCAGTAGCTCATGTACCATCAGATTGATTGCATGTATGTTCGCCCTCGGAGGATCTTTGTCTCCCTTGTGCTTTACTACAATTGGTTTAATTGGCTCAATTCCGTGGTCCAAGGGTACTTCCAGTGGTTTTTCGACATTTGGATCACACGCTGTTCTTTCTGCTACTAGCAAGCACCCCTCTTGTGATTTATGAAGCAGATCACCCCCTGATTGGATTACGCTTGCTTGATTTACATTCATTGAAGGACTCTGGCTACCAGTCTTGGAAGTGCGGCTATCCACAATAGGTGAATTTTGGCAATCTAGAGGGGGCCAGATATCAATATTCTTGAAATCTTTACGGCATAGCGATAAATTTGTTGACGGGACCTGCTCTCCGTGTTGTCTGCCGCGTGGCAATGCCTTATCCAGTTCATTTGCTGAGTTTTTTTCCTCTGAGTTTGCCTCGGAACACAAAGCAGAGGGATTCAATATAGGCACATTTTGAGAGCAAACTTGGTGTGGAAGACACCTACTCTCACTCAGCACTGTACCAGTGCACAAGCCTAGCGTCTCGTTTCGGTGAAAATCTTCATAAAAGAGCAAAGCAGGGCAAACAGCCTTTGGACTGGTTGTGAAGCGAGCTATCCGTCTGGTTGGTTTCATCCAAAAATCAGTCGGAAAAAGACATGGCGCAGTCCCGGGGTGCTGGAGAGAGCATAGTCTTGCGCTGAAATTCCAAGCAGCAAGATGTCTCATCACTTTATCGGCAAGAAACGTTGAATTTATCTTTTGTTGAGCTTCGAAGTTTGAATAGTACGACATTCTTCGGCAATCTAAGAAATCAATACCTACAGAAAAATGATAAAAAAGAGTTTGTCAACAGTAAGTACGCTAGAAAGCCACAAATTCAACCGCGCGAATCTGTCATGTAAACGATTCTTTCAGATTCTGTCAAAAGGATTGACGTTTTTAGCATAAAATTGCTCCATTGACTGTACAGGCGCCGTATGAAGACCAGTATTCAGAACATCTGAGGCTACCAGTGGCGGTAAATGGATCGAGGCCGCCAGAGTGTTTGCCACACCAGACCCAGCATTGGAATATTGAGTATCTTGTTGCACAAGAATAGCCTGCGCCACAGTAGTTCCAACTGTAGCAACAAGGGGCGTTCTTACGCCTGATAACACCCCTGAATGCTGCGTAGGTCCATTGTTCGTATTTGAGGAGGTAGCAGAGCCCGAATTTGCACCCGATCCTGTGCGACCACTTAAATTCATGGGTGGCGAAGTCAGATCTGACATTGATTTGTAGGATGAAGCCTCCAAGACAATTGTCAACTCTTTGGTCGTCTTCGTCAAATTCGCCATTGACCCTCTTACCTCATTTAGTATAGGGGCATCCCTCATTATGTCTTTTACTGCTGAAAATGTCTGAATAATCGATTTCAAGAAAACATTAATGTCATCCCAAAAGGAGCTTCTTGATAGTGGGTCCTGATTTAATCTTATAGTTGCGAGCTTGCTCATCAATCGTTTTGTAATATCCATAGATGACATGCAGACGTGAGTCAACTCTCTAAACTTGAAAGTTACAGCCGCATTAGTAGTTTGTGCTCCTTTTGTGTTGGCCGACGCAACAGCGCTTTTACCAATGGCTTTAGTTAGCTCTCCGAAAACGACTTGCGCATTTTCGGTAGCCAAGTGTATAGACTGGTAAAGCCTTTCGTCAATCTCAGCTAATGAGGCTACCGCTTCTGTGGCGGTCAGCATGGATTGGGAATCCTGAAAAACATCATCAAAAGACACGGACTGAAGAGTCCTCGACTTTGAGTCTGATATCGAGGTGTTTCTGGTTTGTGCCTTGAATGGAAAGGGTGGAGCGCCGACTAACTTATTCGCATTGTTTAGTTCATTAATCGACCCATATAGTGTTAGAAGCACCATTCTTATATGGCAAACGTCAGTCTTCGCCAAAAGAGAGCCCAAATTTTCATTTATAGACATCAACGTCGCCTTAAGAGAAGTTATGCAAGCATGTAACAATTTCAAAATGTTATTGTAGTTCTCTTTCTCGGCATCGGATGTCTCTAAAGTCTGCAGGAGATTTTCTATACTTTCTTTTGATATCTGGATTAGGCTAATGACTTTTGAGGCGACCTTCTTGTCAGTACACAACGCAGTAAGTCTCTTAATAGAGGAATGTAATTCAGAAAACGAGAACAAGATTTTTCGAGATACGGTCGTTAAAACGCCCTTATCGAAAGGACTGGAGCGTGTAAGTTGAGCTCCTTGTTGAATATTCGTTAGAAGCGTTTTCTTTTTGTCGGACCTCGCAGGGGATGCATTTTCCAGGATTCTTTGCAGAATTTTGGAGGGTTCTTCGAAAGACCGATTTGCAATAATAGCTGGAGCTTTGACAAGCTCGTCAGTGGGGCGTTCCTCGAGAGTCGAAAGTCGTCGTGAGTTAGAGACATGTTTGTGGTCCTGACCCTGCTCTGAGTTCGAATTGTGGTATTCCAAGTCACTAGCCAGTTTTTCATGCAGATTCAATAATTGGGCCACGCTTGGAGGTGGCAGCGAACGTGCCAGAGTCGCTGTTGACGTAGTGTACGTTAATGGAAGCGGTGCCACTTCAGAGCCGAACACGTTCTCCCTCTGTTCGGTGAAGGAACTGAAATCGCTCTTTTCATTGGCCGGAAGCAGAAGTTTTCTTTGCGGTTTGCTAGGCGTCGCCGACTCTCCACCGGAGGCGAAAGAGGAACCTTCGGGCGCTGCTTTGTTGCTGTTCAATATTAAGCCCATTCTCCTCGATGCCTTCAGTGACCTTGGCCGAGTGTCCGAGAGAGACCTTGCTCTAGATATGCTGGGTATTATCGATGGTGCACTCGGCTGTTGAGAACTGTAAGTCTGATTTTCAATCAGCTGGTCAATTGCTGCACTGTTGGACACCAAGTATGCTTTGAGATCATTTATACCTCCTTCCATAGAGCTCATTAATTCGTTCGTAGGCATGATTAATTTATTACCTCTCACAATAAGGGTCTCAAGACTTATCATCTCGCCTAGTATTGGAGGTATATAAGAAAGTCGGTTTGCCTTAAGCAGCAAGAACTTGATTTTGTTCAACCCGTCAAAGGACCTCGATGGTAATATGGAGATTGAATTATGAGATAGATCAAGAAATTCTAAATTTGGGCATCGGGAACCCAACCAAGTTGGAAGAGACGTAATTTGATTATTGTGTAGATCGAGAGACCTCAAACTGTTACCGCATAGTGACTTGAATGCATCGGGGAGATACTTTAAGCCGCTATCGGAGACGATAATGGTCTCTAGATCAATGGTTGGGGTCTGTTCACTCAAGAGGCTCAATATGGTTTCACATATCACGCTAAAATGAATCAGCGGGGGAAAGTCCGCGAGTTTGATCTTGATTGATCTGTCTTCTCTTATGTGGTCGATCTGATCTGTGAAGATCCCAATTATGTCCGATGCTTCTCTCAGCAGGGAAAATCCGGACATGAAGTTTGGGCACCTATTCTCGCGTCTAGCTCGTTCGTAGTCTATTGTAGGTAGGTTCAACGCAATCACGCGAAAATCGATGTGCACTTCCAATGCGAATGCATTCATTGTGTGGAGCATTTCCTTGAAATCATTTCCGTTTCGATCTTGTTTATCGCTTATCTGAATTAAAGAGCTGTAGTTAATTAATCATAAACCGCTCTATTATTTAATCTTTTTACTTTTATGACACCTGGCTGGTGTGGGTAATGCGGCATGGTGTGTACACCTCATTTGGTGATCCTTCTGGCGGAGCATCAAGGCGCTACATGGGGGAAAAGAAAAAAGAAAAAGGGCAAAAGCCAGAGACGAAGAAATAACGAGACATTAACAGTGTCAAAGTAGCTCCACTCAAACCAAAACAGCATCCCCTGATCGTGACCAGGTTATTCAAGGGCCCCCACTATTTCAATTCTTGCTTGCAGCGCTATCGTCTGACACGACTATTTTTGAAAGGAGCAAAAGGCCTTTTTCCGTAGAGGTGATCCTCCACAATCGACAAGTACGCAGACCGTGAGTTGAGCTGACCGATATTCTACTACTGGACAAAAGAAGGGATTACAGAGTTCAAACACATAAGCACGACGCGGCGCTTGCAACTATTGTTCCATGAACACCAGACTGTTCCTCTTCACGAAGTTATACCTTTCTTCAAGGCATCCTCTCTTTCCTGCCAAACTGTCTTACCGGTACAACTGCACACTTCCTTCGTATTTTCCCAAGCTCCAGCACTCCTTGCAATCACGCCACAAATAGCATCCTTTGACACCCTATCTTTGAAAGAAGATAAAACCATGCCTCTACCTATAAGATCTCCTATCTTGAGGTTTGCGTGTAGTAAAGTCTGAGCTGAGCCGTACTCAGTACTTGTTTGGCTAAATGCACCCAAGGAACTGATTTTAGAAGATGAAGTCGAGGGCCGATCAACCTCAATGGGCGCAAAAGAATGAAAAATGGCCCCAGTAGATAATGCGCCACAGCTAAGATTCCCTGTTCTCCTGATTTGAGGATAGTACGTACCCTTGAGAAGACCATTTAAAGTCAAGTCCACATATATATCATTGTCTCCTGCTGCCACGATCCTGGCTAGGCCCTTTACAGGTGAGTTGGCACAGCTTGGATCAAAACTTTCCAATATGCACACTGCGGCCGAATTAGGCTTCCCAGTCCCACGAATTATGGCGTCCTTCCCCGTCGATTGTATAGCCTTCACAATTAGGGAGGGTGGGGTAGAGCTGGTAACAGACACCGATTCGCCCACCACATCAATTTCGTAATTTTCGAGCCCCAACTCCTTGAGCGATCTCTCCACGGAGTCCGCGCATGACTTACACTCCATCGGGACACTAAAAACCGTCTCGAACAATTTTGTCATAGTATATTCTTGTCTAATTGTTCTTTTCCTGTTGATTTCTCAGCAAGGCATTGAACTCTTGGGGTAAGCGTTCAGGGAATCGCGTGCAGTATATGCAGACTTACAATTGCCTACTGAGCGAGCTCTCCGATTAAGCCCACGACACTTCACACAATTGTGTGTAGTGTCAGCTTTACAAACTCGTTGCTGGGATTACGTGGTTTGAACGAAAAATATTTCATGGCGTTATCCGCTGTCCTCAAAAAGCGTGAATAGACACCTATCAAATCTGGGGTTTGTTATATATTGCGCGTGTAGTTATTTCCTCTTTTATTCTTATTTGAATCTTTTGAACTTTGAGGAACGAAGAGCCCACTGCCAAAGCTTGTTGAAAGTAAGGGGATCGATTGGCCTGGATTTGCTCTTCCGTGGTAATCACACTACATTTCGCGCACATTAACCGCGCGAGAGCACAATTCTGACCGAAGCACAGCGTCGAGAAAGATGTATAGTGCAGTTGCACAACAGGGAAACCCTAAGAAATCCAATGCTGCGATTGGAATCAATAACATTGAGAACACAAACAAGGCCTTGAATGACAAGCAAATTTATCAATGGATATCTGAACTTGTCAGCGGGAGCAACAGGGAGAGGGCCCTCCTCGAGTTGGGTAAGAAGCGAGAACAGTACGACGACTTAGCACTTTTACTATGGAATTCCTTTGGCGTTATGACAGTGCTACTAGAAGAAATTATTTCTGTTTATTCCTTCTTGAATCCGCCCATGTTGACAGCTTCAGTATCGAATCGCGTTTGTAACGCCTTGGCATTACTTCAATGTGTCGCATCTAACAAGCAAACAAGAAATTTGTTTCTCAACGCAAATTTGCCACTATACTTGTACCCATTTTTGTCTACAAATGCTCGCCAACGATCCTTCGAATACTTGAGATTAACTAGTTTGGGTGTCATTGGAGCACTTGTAAAGAATGACACGCCAGAAGTCATAAATTTTCTTTTGACGACGGAAATCGTTCCTTTATGTTTGAACATTATGGAAATCTCCTCAGAGTTGTCAAAAACTGTCGCCATTTTTATCTTGCAGAAAATACTTTTGGACGATCAGGGCTTGCTATACATTTGTACCACATACGAAAGATTTCATACCGTGGCATCCGTCCTCTCGATGATGATCGAACAATTGAGTTCGAATGCGGAAACCTCACGGGTTCAATCTGTGGATCAAGGCGCCCAGGTCCCAGGATCGTCGCAAAATCCGTCTAGTAGTTCAGGAAGACTTTTGAAGCATGTGGTAAGGTGCTATATGCGTCTTTCAGATAATCTAGAGGCTAGAAAGGCTCTATCCACAATTTTACCTGAGGCTTTGAGAGATAATACTTTCTCGAATATTTTACAAGATGACATTGCGACCAATAGGTGTTTAGCGCAACTATTGCTGAACGTTGACGATCAGTGACTGCCAGGTTCTTCAAGAAAGTCATACGAACTCGTCGCACACAGTTACTGCTCACGACCACGGAGTGTATACACTTGTGTACATTAAGTTCGGAATGAGATGCTTGATATATCATCTTCATATATGCAGGATACGAGGAAACACTCCTTACAGCAATTGGGGTAGCTTGGAACCCATTTATTTGTTCCCATGTCTGTCGTACATGCGTATTGGATCATATTCTGTCTCTCCCTGTTCGCAGAAGCAATCGCATAGAAACCAGCTCATTTGTTTACGTCACCTTCGCATGCACGTCTTATCTCTCAACCCAAAAGGGTACGTTCCTGTACGCTCGATAGATATCACAGTACACATTCAGATTTTCGTCTCTACTCTTTTCGTTCAGAGTCTTACAAAACGTCTCTAATAAACGACATTCAATATGACGTCGCCTGAACCAAGAGGGCACCTGTTCATACATTCAAACGCCGAAAGAAGGGCATCGGTGGTGTATGGCTCTGTAGGAAAGCAGGGCTTGTTTCTTCCAAGTGATTTTTTCCAAACTGGTACGGTTTCCAAAGATGTGGAGCGAAACGTATCCACAGCAGAAGCGAGTGAGTTTGATTACTTGTTAGGTCGGCCCAATACAAATGTTGGAAATCGTCGGAGGTCGAGTGTTGCGCACGACGTCGTCGAACAAGAGAGAGAGCTTTTGCGTGCAAATGAGATGAATGCTGATGGAGATGACGATGTGGTTACACACACCTTCGAGGAAGCACTCGCCAACAAAAGAATTCATGCGACAACAGCTCGTATCGAGTTGATCTCCCTAGTGAAATCATCCATTCCGTTAGTGTTGACTTTTCTTTTGCAAAATTCGTTGTCAACGGTGTCTGTCTTTAGTGTAGGTCATTTGGGTGCTGTTGAGCTTGCTGCCGTTTCAATGGGTTCTATGACGGCTAATATAACAGGTTATGCTACCATTCAAGGGATTGCTACCGCGTTGGATACACTCTGCCCCCAAGCATTTGGCGCCAAACAGTTTCATTTGGTTGGCGAGTATATGCAAAAATGCATCGCGTTGATTTTCGTTGTTATGTTACCTGTTGTTGCCGTGTGGACATTTTTTGGCTATGAGTTGATTGTTCTTTTACTCCCAGACAAGGACACTGCAAGATTGGCGGCCGATTATTTATTTTATATTGGCCCAGGTATCCCCGCTTATGTTATGTTCGAGTGTGGAAAGCGCTTCTTGCAAGCACAAGGTGTTTACCATATTTCTACCTACGTGTTATTGCTTGCTGCACCCTCAAATCTTTTGATGAACATAGTATTTGTTAAAAACTTTGGATATGTCGGCGCACCAATTGCCGTCGCAATAAATTATTGGCTCATGTTTGGAGGATTACTTGTGTCAACCGTTTACTTTGTCACAGCGGAACAAACCCCCGAAAAGATACATCCCTTGCGATGTTGGGAGTCGTTTAGCTTGAAAAAGGCTTTTCTGGGTTGGAGCCAACTCGTTTACCTCGCGGTACCAGGCTGGATTATGCTCGAAGCAGAGTTTTTAGCGTTCGAGATTTTGACTTTAATGGCATCATATCTAGGAACTTTGGAATTAGCTGCTCAATCAGTGGGATCTACCATGGCCTCATTGACATATCAGGTTCCATTTGCGATAGGAATTGCGTCGTCAACACGTATTGCGAATTATTTGGGAGCAGACTTGAGTGAATCAGCTAGAACCACAACACGTGTGGCATTAAGTTTTGGGTTGTGCATTTCAGTTTTTAATTTTCTCGCCCTCTTCATATTCCAGACTCAAATTGCCCAACTTTTCACGAATGACCAAAGAGTTATTGACATTGTGCGCCAAGTGATGTGGCTCGTGGCACTTATGCAAATATCTGACGCCATGAATGCAAACTCTGCAGGGTGCTTGAGAGGTCAAGGTCAAACAAAAATTGGTGGTATTGTTAACTTAGTGTCATATTATCTCGTGGGCATTCCGCTTTCAGTTTATTTGTCATTCTATTCCCCTTGGAAGGGTACGCTTCACGGTTTGTGGATAGGAACCACAGTCGCATTGACGATTATTGGATGTGTTCAAAGCTACTATGCGCTTTTTGCGGACTTCCGTAAATTGTGCGAGGACGCTCGAAAGCGTACTCAAGTGTCCAATACTTTTTAATATTCGGGCATGACTAATGTACTATTGCATTCAAAATGCCTCTTCCATAATGACTTCTTTAGTTGTCAAGTTATCCAACCTTGGGGTTCCAGAAAGAAGTTCCCTCCGAATTTCTGGCCCTATTGCATGATGAAATCTTTGTCTCACTGTCTCTAATAAAAAGTCCCTTTGATCATCTGTGATGTCGTTTTTGTAGCGTTGGGCAAATGCCAAGAATGCCTTGTGCCATATGAGTGGCAACGCATTTGTTTCTTCATCGGTCCCTCCGAGTGGCGACGTACTTGTTGACGATGACCTAAAACGCATGAAGTAGAAGACAACATCATCAAGAGTTTGATAGGGTAAAGCATACTTTTTCTCGAGTAAGATGCGAAGGAATACGGTGGTGGCCGGGGTGAAATCTCTCTGCACGAGCTGGCTTAAGGCAACAGAAGAATGTAGCACAGGAACAGAAATTTTAGTCAATACAGAGCCGGCAATTATTGCCTCTCTGAGAGTACAATGGTTATCAACAAGAGGGAGAAGAAAACCTTTGAAAAATGCCCCCGGCTTATACAAGGATTTCTTGATTGCTCGATAAAGATGGTAATCCAAACTGTGGGTTTCGCTTTCCTCGATAGAAACTCGAAACTTCTGGAGCAAAACGCTTTCAATAAACTTTTGTGCCTGGTTAGCTTGCAAATTGGACACGAAAAGCTTTGTAGCTTCGTAAGTAGCGTGTGAGCTCCACTTCTCTGGATTTGTTACGTACAAGACGTCTTCCCAATTCTTCAATGTTGGCAAAACCTTGAAAAGCTTGGGAAGCTTTCCGTGAGTGTAGGTGGCTAAGATCTGACCGATCTTTTCGTACGCCGCAATAACTTTTGGTGGTAATTTCACAAATTCAGCATTTTGTGAGGCTTTGTCCGAATTTTGTAACATCTGCTTCTCTTGAAGTCTTGCTAGAATCTTATCTGCTAAGTTAATAGTGGCGTCTGTGGAGTTGAAATGTTTCTCGAACAAGAGTTGATCTTCCTCGTCAACAACAAGCTCTTCTTCTTCAAACTCGTCATCATCGAACTCTGAGTACTCATCGGGGTTTGAATCCACCTCTTCGGAATCAGTTGCAGTGTCTGTGAACCCATGGTTTGCAATCTTAACTTCACTTGCATTTTGTTCAAACTCAATCTCCTCCTGTTGTTTTTTGGCGAGTTGTAAAATCTTTTTCGAAGTAGCTGCATCTAAGTAGTTATCCTCATCATGCTCGAGTCTGCCGTTTTTAGTAGACCTCGGCAGCTTCCTCAATTTACCATCTGACGCATTCAAGTCTCTTAGCAAAGGATTGTGCCTTTGCTTTTCTTTGGTGTCATTGACAGATATTTTCCCCATCGCTTCTATGATGTGAAGTTAAAATTTATCTCATCGCATCAGTGGTAGATTTTCGAGTATTATTTACATGCACGCTAAAGGATTACATACTCAACTTTCAAAAAGAGCGAGGAGTACAATAAGGTCTCACCGCACGAATCCTTCAACAGATGATGTCTGAACCCTTGTTTCAAGGCAAGCAATTGTGTAATCAGCACTCCTACCTCTATAGGATTCTCGTAATTGACGGAAGAAGCCGATGAGTGGACTGCCATCCGCAAAAAAATTAGCTCACTAGAAGATGAGATTACACCTGCGAAGGTCAGGTCCCATATTGGATTAAATCCGTTAGCAGCAACGATCTTTGTCGGACCATTTTGAGATTCAATATCCCACTCCACCGAGTTAGCCCCGATAATATCTACTTTGACAAAAGGGTGTAATGCCTCAAGGGTTGAAATTCTTGGAAGCTGCTGCGCACTGATGACAGTAATCGCGAACTTCACTTTTAATTCTCTTGGTTTGACAAAGTCTTTCTTGCCATTTTTTAATACAGCCATTCGTAATTCTGTGGGCTTTAAAATGTATCCGCACCCACGGACTTTGTCGAAAAATGCTTCATTAACCTGCTGACCCAAATCGTTAGTCTGCCAATTTGTGGCAACCATTTGCACGCCATGCTTCCAGTAAGTAATAGGTTGAAAGTTGGAAGACTTGAGCCTGAACTTCGAAGGGTACACTCTCATCAAATACTTCCTGTTGTGCTTATTGAAGGACTCTAACTTGTCTTTATCCTTGAGCATTGCATTGGCAGCCTTTTCGCTAAGAGAGAAGCAGTGGTTATATGTTTTGGACTCGGGAAGTGAGAAATTTCGAAATTTGAGTCCCTGACAGTAAACACCAAGATCACTTAGAGTTTCAGTGATGTTGCTCGTTGATTTTCTTCTTATTTTGAACGATTTTCCAGGTGACGACAAAGAGTCATTGCTTTCGCTAAAGGAAGTAACTGTCGTTGAATTAGCTGATGACCTGATTACGTCAGTACCGCCCAAGACACCGCTAGTCTTCTTAACTTTCACTAGGACTCGTCCCTTGAGGTCATTGGGGCTCGGCAAAGTGAAGCAATCGGATTTTGGGTTGTGTGAGACTAAGGCAGTCCCAAATATCTCCCGCAAAATCTTAACGACCAAAAGCTGCTCCCTTTGAGTACAATGAATCTCAAGACTTAGTATGAGAGGGAATTCGGTAATATGGAAAGCAAACTTTTTTATTGTTGAAAGGACATTTGTTAATGATATTCCATTGGTGAATGTTCTACCATGGTTGACTATGGGTTGTCCTCCTGGATTGTTGGGATCGCTCCACAAATCGATTTCGAGGCATCGGCAACCTCTTTGAAGTGCTTTTACATACCCTTCAACTGACGAATCCCCAGCAACTTGCCTCCCTATGAGATAAGTGTTGTGTGAAGAGAGAATAAAATATTCGTTCAAAGGGTGGCTGTAGTAATCATCTTGAGCTTGCTCTTCTTTGTAAACTTGACAAAACTTGGAGTGAAAAAATTTGGAGAGACTCTCCTCCGACCAGCCTGTTTCTCCATCGATAATAAACCTATCGAATATCTTGCGAAACATTTCAATAGATCCATACTCCTTTTGGACTTCAACCATGAAACTTTTGAAGGTTTCAAAACCCATACACAGAATATCTCCCACCAATCTCAGCCATATTGAAGTAATATCAAAGCGCCGCGTCAAAAGAGTCACAAAATTTTTGAAATCCTTAAAATCTAGGTTCTCTCTGTCGCCTGACAGACTTGCCTTCATGAATATTGTTTTAAGGTAGTCAGGATTAGTATTTATGTTGAGTCTCCGGCAGTACTTTAAGACCTCATTGAAGCTAAGATTTTTCTTACGTTGCTTGTCCGTGAGTTCGATTTTCTCACTAATGAGGCCCCTTTTTACCTCATCTAAATCTTTCAAGTTAGTAAAGAAATGACTTGAGATCTGGTCCCTGAGATTCATGAAGTTATTCAAGACGTGAATAAGTTTCTTGGCATCGTGAGTTGTATCAGCTATTAAATGCAAGCTTTTGAGTCTGTTTTTTTGATAATTGAAGTACGTGATCGAGATCCACTTCCTTTCGAACTCTTTCGATATCCCAAGTTCTTCGCGGTAATGCGTAGCTTGGTCTTTGAACGCTAATCTCCTGATATCGTCAACGAAGAAGTAATGAATTGAACTTTTAGAAGTTTGTTTGTATAGTATTGTGAAGTCGTTGGGGTCAACCCAAAACGTAATTTTTTTCCGTGATTTTTGTGATACCTTTAGGAGTTGCAAACTCCTATTGGTGAGGCCAAGGGGAATCTCAAAAGGATCTAGATGGTCAATCGTCTCTATGATACCGGCTTCTAGAGTGTATTCGTCCTCTAGATTTAAGCTCCTTAATGTCTCAGTATCAAGCTCCTTTCTTGCATGCTGCTCTGAGCAAAATTGGCGTTTGAAACTGGACTCAATGCGCTCAGCATTCTCGGAAAACAAAATGTGGGAAAACGACAGGGCCAGTATCAATGGAGATCTAGATTTCATTCGTTTGGCTTCCGACAAATCTCGCCACTCACTAGTCTCATCCATACTCAACTAGTGCACTGAAATCATGGGGTATATGCAATGTTGCCCGCGAAAGGCAACGTCGCGCGATGAACTTCTGGTACATAGTTAATAATGCGATATATTTTTGGCTCTACTTATAGTTCCATATCATCGTCGAGTCTCACGTCTAATTTTGCATGCCTCTGCAAATAGGTCTTGACATCCCGAACTTCATAATCACCTCTGTGAAACATACCAGCACCAAGCGCTGCATCGATCCCACAGTCCATGTTAAATACTTCCTCGAAGTGCTGCGGTTTTCCAGCTCCAGAGCTTGCGATCACGGGTATTGAGACACTCTGTTTCACATAGTTAAGAAGTTCTAGGTTGAATCCGTTGTTTGCTCCATCACAGTCAATTGAATTGAGCAAAATCTCACCGGCTCCCAAATCTTCACAAGCTATACAAAGCTCTAGGGCTCCCATTTCATGGGTCTTTCTTCCGCCTTGACTAGTAACCTGGTAATAGCAATATTGTTCGTTGTTAGGACCGCATTTGGAAGGATCATCTATTTTTATCACTGACATTGATGTTGAGTCTGGTGATTCCACAAATACTCTTTTTGGGTCAACCGAAATAACCACAGCTTGGTTGCCGAATCTAGAAGAAATTGTCTCGATTGCAGAAGTCCCACTTTTAGATTTTCCATTGGCATAATATTTCTCTGCAATTGATACTGCCTCGGATCCTATACTGACTTTATCAGCGCCAGAACGAAAATACAAGTCCGCAACCTTTACAGCTGGAAAATTCTCACCTGAGACAGGGTCGACCAAATCCTTAATTCCCCCGCCAACGGTTAGTGGCACAAAGATGTTTTCCGCTGCTTTCTTCAAGACTTCAAGCATCGGTAAATCTGAGATTGGAGAGTCCCTGAACGATGTGATGTTCAAGAAGGTAACCTCGTCGGCGCCTTGCATGTAATACCGTGTCGCGAGCTCCACAGGTTTGCCAAGATTTCTGACAGAGCCAACGCCTGATGACGAGGACTCTCTGACATTGTACTGATCGCCTTTTGTCACGACTAAATCGCCTTGATCATTGGCCCGTACGTCAAGGCATGCTATGATACGACACGAGAGACCGGTTTCCGACACCTTTAAGTCGGTAGGGTAGTGCTCAAAGGAACTAGAATCAATCTGCCTGACCTTTTTCTCCGCCAAAAACGCTTTTAAAACTCTGAGACCGGCAACGCCGGACTTTTCGGGATGAAATTGAGTAGCAAAGAGACCTTTGTAAGCTATTGAGGCTATGAACGTCTCAGAGCCATACTTCGCAAAACAAAAGTCCCAACCGCTTTCCTGAGCAGATCTTAATTTGTCCCAGTCTTCCGATGACTTCATCACCGCAGCATACGAATGAACAAAGTAGTACTTGTTTCGCGTGTTGAGGTCGAATAAGCATTGTGAGCTGTCAAGCTCTCGAGTGCCCTCAAAGATTTTAGTGATTTTGTTCCACCCTATGTGTGGAACTGACTTCTTTTTTTTCATGCTGGTGAAGCAAGGCTCGTTACTATCAAATTTGGCCAATTTATAGTCTAGGAAGCCCAAGCCTTGAGTTTGCATGCTCTCCTCCGACCCACTGAAAAACGCTTGAAGTCCAACGCAGATACCCATAATCTTCCTACCTTCTGCGACATACTTCTTTATGTGTAAATCAAGGCCAGTGCTTACAAGCTGTGAGACAAAATAGTCATAGTTTCCAACCCCCGGGAAAATCAATTTTTTAATATCTGCATTCTGCGACTCAAAGTCAGTGGCAGTTCGTACGTATTTGATCTGATAGTCACCTATCTTCTTGATTGCATTTGTTAATGATTGTAGATTTCCGCTTTGAACATCAATTATGTGTACCACTTGACTCATTTTGACTCGAGTGAAGAGAAACAACTGCTAAGTATGTCCACCGTCAATGAGTCAGAAGTGAACTGCTTGTCCTGAATTTTCTAATGCTCACGTTCTGTATATAGGCACTGGCTTCCAGCATCACACCTCATGAGTTGCTTCAGCGATAAAGGCGCCCGAGATGTCTTGCGCGCCTGGAAAGAATCCTTCACAGTAACTCTTCTACCCGCTTCGCAGCATAACAATGGTACTGCCAACGATCATCTAGGTCAAAGTTGACGTCATCTTACAGCAGTACAAATAGAAATGTCCTCACCGCCCTAGTGCTTGTTTTCGCTTCCGATTCTAGTCACTAAGCTTTTTCGGCTCTGATGTAAAAATAAAAATTTAGATCCTCGTCCTTTGCACTTTCAAAGTCTTCCCTCGCCCTGTAACCATAACAAAATTCCTCAAACTTCCCAAGCATTTCATGAAGTTTCATAGACGTATGATTGATTAAAATATTATTCATCTCATTTTTGGTTGTAAGCAAAACTGAAGAAAACATAACGCTTTCGGATCCAAACACCTCTTTCAACTCCATAAACAAATTGGAGATTATCTTTTTGGTGAGTTCCAAGTTTGAAAGGTCTAGTCTTGAGTACTCAGACCTATCTGGGATGGAGTATATCTTGGAGATGTTTGAAAGTTCTGAATGCTTGAAACCGGGCACTAATATGGGAAGCTCTAAAATACCACCCTGCTTGAGTAAGCGATGAAATTGTCTCAAAACCCGTGGGTAGCTCTCAATAGACAACTGCAACTGAAGATCTCTGCACTGTATCGCGTGAAAGGATTCGGGTGGAATGGACGACAAGGGCTGAGAGTAGTATTCAAAGTTAAACGGTTTGATACAATGTCTTGGTAAATCGCTCGAATGCGTGTTCTGATCTTGAGATCGTTCATGACAGCTCATATGTAAGTCCACAAGTTCTTTCCGGCTCGCCTTCGAAAATTCGTGAAAATCGGGAAATTGCACGTATTTGAAAAACGTCTCGTAGAGGGCATTGTCACTTTCTTCGAATACCTCTGTAGAAGCTGACTCGCTTTTTGTCTCTTTCAAGTCTTGAGAAAGATCGAAGAGACCCAGTTCGGTCTCGTTTGCGATATTGGCTTCAAAAACTCGAAGAAAGGGGATTGTCACAGCAAGATACCAAGAATAATTTGAGCTGAAATAAGTATTGAACACCAAAACTTTCAATGACTCCTTTTTTTGCAATTGAAGATTCAAGTTAAAAAGGTTGAAGAGATGTCTCGTGACCCGACTTTCTATCAAAAAGTCATTATTGAACTTCACCAAAATGTGTATGATATACTTTTCGAAAAGTATGAACTCGTAAGAGCTTTTAGTGATCAGCTGCAAAAGTAGCTGCGTTTTCAGAGACAGAGTACCAATCTCTTCTTCGTATCCATCTTTCTTGAGCGCATAAAAGGCATCGTTAATACTGAATAGTGAATCTCTCATATTGAAATGCGTGATTTGACTTCGACTCAATCTATCTTTTTGCGACTCTGGGATGACAGGTAAATTTATAAGATACCTAACGTAGTTAATGAAGTTCACTTGAATTAGCTCTTCGCACGTCGTCGCAGGGGATTTTTGCAAACTCTTCTCCTTCAGACTGTTGATAATACTTCTCAAAATGCTCCGACATTTAAGCAATTGATGATTCAATAAGCTCTCATAAAATTGTATATCTTTGGTGTGTTCATCAGAGGCATATAATGCATAGTTTGTCTTTTGCCTGTTCACAAACTTGCTCAAAGAGTGATCTCGAACTGTAGCAAAACTTATAGGATCATTGACGTGATGATCGGAAAGAATTCCTAAAAATCGTTCAAATCTCAGCCGAGCGAAATCTGGCTTCAAAAAATTCGCAGAAATACCCTTTTCGGTGTTCAAAGCGGACAAATCTGTGAACAACTTATATTCACGAACGGTGTATTCCGCCCCTTGTCCATCCACAAAGGTATTGGAAGTTGATACTAAATTCTCAGCCAAATCTGATCCAGACTTCAGCAAGTTTGTCAGAGATGCTAGTTTTTTCGGGATGTCATTGCGAGGTTTGCCTTGTTGGCTCCAAACGTCAGATGCAAAGCTAGCGCGGCCACTCACTTCAGTTGAAGAGAATTGGTCAAGCTTGTTAGATTTCAGCGCCTTAATGTGACCAGAGTGGGAATCATTAATATACAGCCCATGCAACTGTGGCTGATCGACAGGAGTCGCACGACTGTTTCCTGAAGATGGAATGTTGCGATTATCTTCTTGACCTTCGGATGTTTCATCCGCCTCTGCAAATGAAAGGAGGGAATCTCTGGTCGTAGAATTTGAGCGATGGGACAGTCTGTCCGACTTGTCGACTGCGGAGTCTCGCCGTTGTCTTGGCCCTTCTTGCTTCTTAGATCTCTGTTTCAACTTATGCTTCTGTTGCTGTTGATACAGCATTGCTGGTACTATGTAGAAACTCATCATGCACAAAGCTCATTAATATATCTTTCAACTACGGCAAAAGATCAGCATGTCTCTCTGTTCAATCGTGAGGTTAGTTTCTGGTCGCGCAAGTTATCCGTCACCCTTAATCCTCTTATAGATAGTGAGAAACTCCGAGATTGCACGTGCCGCACAGCCTAAGTATTCGCGCGCTCCGCCAGCCAATTCTTGCGGAGGGCCCCGACTACCACCGAGCAAACTAGGTGACTACAAGTGTAGCATTGGGTGATATATGTGGCTGGAATTTGACAAGCTATATCACTCACCACTCCAGAGATGCTTTGATAAAGCTGCTATTTATATGACGTTGATTTTCCCTTCGGGGTATTTCTCTTGAATGACCTGATGGCAGTGGTTGACCTGCCAAAACCTGTTTCTTTCTTTTTATGTAAACTCAGTTTGCTTTCGGGTTTTTCAAGTATCTTAGTATCATTCTTCAAATAATTGTAATTGCTTTCATCCTCGTGTTGATATTGTTGTGTAGCTCGTTGCTTCTTTACTTTTCTTTGAGTTAATGTCACCAAGGAATCAGAGGCTCTTTTTTGTTGCGCTTCGTCCAACTCCTCAGCTGCGGAAAGAAGCTTACCTGAGACGTGTAAATTGGTTGTGAAATCCACTTTTTCCGGATCTGGCTCTGTGTCGCCATTTGCTGTTGATCCCATGAAGGTCTGCAATCTGCCAAGCTCTTCTATCTTCATGCAAAATGACTCGACACAATCGTCAGGGACGGAGAGTGCAAACTCATTCATCTCCACATTGCCTGAGAGCACCTGTGACTTCTGCAGGATCAAACTATTAGAGCTTTTGCCAAGAAAGTCTTCCGACGCCTCAACTATACTATTCAACGAGTTAGAAAGTGTAACGTGTTCGGGCATCAGGGCAGCAGTTGCGGTAAAACTCGATTCTCTGCCTTGATTTTCCTGAGCTAATTCTTTTTTCACCAAATCTACCAAAATAAGGACGTCGTCATTCGAAAGTGCCGAAGATTTGGAGACAAAATCACGAATCTGTGCATCATTCAAGTTCACTTCAAGAGAGCAGATGTGCAGAATTGAGTGATTGGATAATATGAACCTTGGTGACTCGTCAAGTTCTCTAGCTTTAAGATCCCTCCAAATGAACAATTGTTTCGCCAAATTATGCTTATAACGTGGAATATTATACTGCGACAAAAATGCTGCAAGTGAACCTCGATCGTTATGTAAAAAGTTATTTTCGTTAATCCGCGGTGTCGAAAATCTCGGGTACTCATATTTCTTTCCAGCGACTTTTCTGGATTGTGACAACACTTCTTCTAACTTTTGGGGGGCCGAGGACAAGAGCTTGTTTTTGAGCTGGTCGTAAATCAGTAACAAAAAATGCGTGTCAGCTCTAGCATATTCGAGCATAGTAATTGGTATGGGGCGAATCCTCCAGTCTGCTAACTGATATTTTTTTGAAGTCTTGAAATTGGCGTAGTTTTCAAGTAGATATGCTAGGGATAACTTTGGAAAGCCAAGCGCTTTCGAAGCAAAGTACGTGTCGAAGAGAGACACAATATATAGCCCAAAATCTCTCTGTAACCAGATAATGTCCATGCTAGCACCATGTAAAACTTTAACAATTAATGGGTTAGTAAATATATTGTTGAGGACAGAGAGGTCATCTCGTAAAGCCAAAGTGTCAATAATCCAATCCTGGTGTCTGTTCGAAATTTGCATCAAGCAAGTGATACCATAATAAGATCTATAATCATGGTGCTCCAAGTCGACAGCTATCTCTGTTGACAAGCTCAAGTCTGCAATCATGTCGTGCAAGCTGGAAACATCGTCAACCCATTTGGCTGACGTTTTCCTCCAGTCAGTCAGAGCCTGAACCTCAGAAATTTTTGAAATCGATTCAGGATATGCACTGTTTACAATCTCGTACGAGTACGGCTGCTCGTAGAAGAAATGGCCAGTGGTTTTGTCCAACTTACCCTTCAGCTCTTCAAGAGGAATAGTTGCATGCGGTTTTGACGCAAGTTTAGGTACGAACGGGTGGCACTCAGTGTTATCGACGGGAATTTTGAATCTATTCTGTGGTTTCTCGTGCACTGCTATTTGGCTTCTATCAACAGTCCCATCCACAAGATAAATCATTTGATTTTTAAAATCAGGTTTCCTCATCTCGTCCAAATTTGAGTCGACCAGCTCAAAAAAAGTATCCAAAGTTTCGGATATCTTTCTCCACCCAAATCCGCCGGCGATATCTTCCTTTGTAGGTAAAAGCTTCGAGCTAGAATTTCTAGTTTCGAGAAGTTTGTTGACTATGGAACATAAGGATTGACTAGAATGCTTGAGAACATCGTCGAGCAGCCGGTCTACTGAGGAATGAAAATTTATATCCTGGCATGCAAGTGCGGAGGCTGCTCTTACTGTATCGATGACTCTTGGAAACAGCTTCTCATATTGGTTTTGTGTTCTGGACATTTAGATAATGAAAGTTGGGTATGGATTCGGACAGGTTCCAGAAATGCGCATGCTCGTAAATTCCTCCAGGGAAAAAAAAAGGCTCGCGATGAGATGCTACTAATCAATCCGATTGCAATACTTACTACCTCCTAGTGTCTAAATGATATATACTTGCATCAGCTGCGGTTTGGAATTCCAGGATGCTTCAAATCAGAGAACTCACATGAAGTCTGATTGGCACAGGTATAATTTGAAAAGACGTGTTGCACAATTGCCACCAATTGATGAAACCACTTTTCTTGACAAAATTTCCACTCTAGGCCAAGAAGACAGCTCGCCTGAAGTGAGTAAGTTTGAACACAAATCAGCCAAAAAAAGCTCAAGGTTGGAACGCAAAGAGGCTTTAAAGATTGAAAAGCAGAGACTTTTGGATTACAGGCAAAGTTTAAAAGATAACTCGCAAGATGGTAGTTTGGCAAAGGATTATGAACTGTCAAAGCATCACCATCATCTGGGTGTGGAGGGTTTGTCTGAGGGAGTAAATCTTGCAGAACCCGACAAAAGTCATGAGTCGGACGATATGATACAGCAGAAACTATCGAACAAAGTAGACATCCCGCTTACAACATGCTTATTTTGCTCGACGAAAGAAGAGGCAAATTTCCAGAACCTCGAAGAAAACCTTGATCACATGCTTAAACGCCATGGTCTCTACATTCCGGAGAGATCCTATTTGATAGACCTCGAAGGATTGATCACTTACCTAAGCGAAAAAGTGGGTTTGGGAAATGTCTGTCTCGCGTGCTCCTTTCAAGGTAGAAATATTGAGGCCGTGAGAGAGCATATGAATTCGAAACGACACATGCGAATTCCCTACGAGACTGATGAGGAGAAACTTGAGTATTCTGATTTTTATGACTTTTCTACGTCGTATCCTATTTTTGCACAGAAAGAGACAAATTCGCGCGAAGTTCAAGAAGACGAAGATTGGGAAGATGTTTCTGACTCTGAAGAAGATAATATTCCATATTTGGATCCAATGATTAATACGGGAACTGAGCTTGTTTTACCTTCTGGTGTGGTTCTCGGGCATCGGCTGATGTCGAGATACTTTAAGCAGAACCTCCCCCCCGATAGAGTTTTGTCTGAAGGTCAGGGAACTGTGGTAGCTGCTGAATCAAGACACTTCGCAACACTTGCGAGAACTCATCCCACAGCCGTAACAAAACGGGAGTGGAGCATGCAGAAGAAGCGTGAGGATATCAATGACAGGCGAGCAGCAAAATTCGTGAATAATCAACCACACTTCCGAGATCAACTATTGCAGTGAGGCTAGACTTCTTTTTATTCAGATATATAAAATTATTCGCCTCAAGACAAAATCAACTCCGAACTGCATCAATATTGTCCACGCTGCAAAGTACAATAACTTAGGGCAAAATACAGACCAAATAAATAAATGGTATCTCAAATTGATGCAGGCGGCGACTAAGCTCAACGCAGACAAGGAATAGAACGCTAGAAACTGAGTCTGCCTGGATGTATCAAATCCATTGCCTGGAGCTTTTGATCTGTCTGACGTGGTCGCCTCTAATTCTAGCTGAGTAAAGTAGAAAGACCAATAGATGACGACAGCAAAATTTGAGACAAAAGTCAAAAACGTAACTGCGGGAATATTGTATTCCGATAAGCCGTTGTACGCGTTGGAGATATCCACAGTAGCCAACAGATTCGTATTACCAATCGAAAAGAACGATAGATTTTGTAGACACAATGTTAGGAGGGATATCAAAGTGACCCTAGTTTGCGCCGCAAAAGATTTGGCATTTGAGAAGATTTGGGAGATTCCGAACTTTAAAGTTGCAAATGCCAAAAAGATCGGTATGATTTCGATTCTCGATTGATGGACAAAGAACAAGTTAACCATGTTGCTGAGGTCTTTCGCGGTCAGCCGCGAGCCAAGAACTCTAGAGACAATAATGTTCCAGGTAATAACTCCAATCAAGCCTCGATAAAAGAGCTTTGAGAGTTCATTATTTAAGTTCTGAAACACTGCCTTATCGCTCAGAGGTTGAACGCCAAAAGAATCCAATATGAAACCATGGAAGAAGTTCATCCATAGCGGTATATCGTTTCCATCTGCTACCGATTGACATAGTTTAAACAGTAGAGACAACGACGCCACGACAGCTAAGAGAATGAAAGAGATCAAACTGGATGTATCACTTGAAGTGTATCTCCTAACCTCTACCCCGGGGACTTTAAAGCTGTCAATCCAAAAGCCTTCTGTGTAGATTTGAAATGTGATTGAAGCGTAGGTGATTACAATGAGCACCCAGTTCATATCAACATTCGACAAAAGAATGTGCGAGAAAGTACTGAAACTTTCAAACTTCTGACCTGTGTTGTTCCAGGATCTTATCAAACGAATGCACGCAACGGAAAGTAAAAGTGACTTAGGTCTACTAAACCTCAGCAAAATTGCGATTAGACCTATCAAGGAGACAGTCAAGAACCACCATATCTGATACTCCTCCTCCACCAATGAAGATCCATGAAAGTGTAGAGAGTACAACACGCAAAACCCGCTAAAAAAAAAGGATGTGGTGAGATCTGCTCGTGACATCCTACGCATGGAATTTGCGATGTTAGCCCAGACAAGAGTAGCACAACATGCAACAACGAAGAGTCCACCAAAAATATCAGGATAAGAATAATTGACAGCCTCCTTAGTGAGAACGGCTTGAACTTTGGTCAAAAACGAGTAGAATTCGTCTTCTGTCGCATGTATGTCAAGTGTGTTAAATTCATCAATCAATCTCACGAATTTCGAATCGCTGCTTTTATATCTCTGCCGTAACAAATGAACGAATTGCTTGCAATTTTCGTACAAGACAGTACCTCTTTGTTCAGCGATTGGCCATAGACCTAAAGTTTCAGGAATTATGATTCCAAGGTTGTTTATAGGAATTGGAAAATTAAATAATGCCGACAAGGTTGGAACTAGGTCAATTTGAGAAATTGATGAGTGATACAGAAAATCATCATTGTATTCCAATGGTGAGTCTCGACGAAAGTGCAAAGCCCGGAGTTTTGGGGAGATGAGAACTAAGCCAGGACTGGTCTCACCTGCAGATGAACCACCATGATTGCCAAGCTCATTCATTCCGTGGTCGCCCATGACGACCAATAAGGTATCATTTGAGACCCTAGAAGAATATAAATCTTCGATCACCCGGTCCATCTCAATTTGCTTGGGCCCCATGAAACTTGAGCGAGGTCCACTTTTGTGCCCTATATGATCGAGACCAAGGTAGTGCAAGATTAACGCATCCCATGAGTGATCTTCGATCTCAGTGGGTAAATGCCTTGTGACATTTTGGTCTACCTCAATGAAGTCGCTCACGAAGAAAGAGTTAGTTCCTTCGTACCTCTCGAAGAATTGATTGGGCGGAAATAACTTCAACCAAGTATCGTCCCCATAGAAATGCATGACGCGACCAGCTCTCAGTCTTTTGAACTGAAAAAGCCAAGAATCGACCTCCGTTAAGCGTTGTGTATCATCTTTGTCGTCAGCTAGGTTTAAGACAGCATCGATAAAGCTCGGTGTGCTACCAGTCGTAATCCCTTTCAATCTCGGAAGTGTCACAGTTGGAGGATCCGAATACGACGTGAATGGAAGTGCAACACCATCCCTAATCAAGCTGTGAAGAAACAGCATCAGGGAGTTGCATGAATACATAAAGTCTGATCGCAATGCGTCGACCACGACAACAATAAGCTTGTCAAATTGTGATTTTTCATCTAGGACGAAAGGAGATGGGCCGTCGAAGTGAGCAAACCCTTGGACAACTGACTTACGAGGAAAGAAACCCTTCAAAAACCAAACATAACCAAACAATTGCAAGAGATACAAAAGAAAGAGAGCAGCAAAACGCATTAATAGCACATACTCTTTCCGTCCGGCGATCTCAGTTCGCATGATCACGTGACTAACATCACATTACAAACTGCGTTCATCATTTAATACGCGTCGCTGCTCTTTCTTCGCAGTCGAGGTCGATTCGAACCATCCTATCCTGCTTTGTGCATATCTCTTTAAATAACTAATTCCAGAAACAAGCTTCTTGTCCTTAAAGCAACTACTTCCAGAGCTTTAAATCTAACATTTCATATTTATCATGGCATCTCATGCTTTTACATCTTTGCGGTTTCTTTAAAATCAATTGCGTTTCAAATTCCTTTCTATCTACTTTAACATTGAAATAAGAATATATAAAATAGATTTATATCTGGACAATCTCTCTTCTGATAATAAACATATCAAGGAGGAAACCTAATAATTCCAATACTAGACATTAGTTAGTACACATAGAAAATAATGGGCATTCAGCTGCCAAACACTCTAAAATTTACAGGAACGTAATACAGTTCAATTTGGGTTTGAAAATAAACAACTTCCGTAAGGAGCTGTATCCCGGGAATATCAAAACCGCACTCCTACAACGTATCAAAGAGTGAGACGTCTTAAACATAACACGATAACCGAGCGGATTCAGATCAAAAGTAATATAATATAATGTGCCTAAAAATAGGGGACAAACAATTCAAAATAATTTGACATACGGTCAAAAGCATTTTAACACATAGAAGGTATTAAAGTAACAGATTTACTGCTCGAAGAGCGACTTCTAGATATTATTAACTTCTTCCACCACAATAATTCTTCCCAAATTACTTCATGTCGAAATAACACCCAAAGTTTCAAAAGGAAAGATACAGACTATCGGAGGGCAGCTCACAGTAATATCTGTCTTTAACAAAGTTATACGAAGAAACTATCAGAATGTTGGCAAAGGTGATAGCGTGCAATTACGTGATTATCTTCCAACCGACACGATTTGTGTAGGGAGCTGCGACGAAAAGAATAACAAACTTGACGTTGACTAGTGTACGCTATGCAAATTCAAGTAACCTCTCTAAATTCCCAGTAGAGCACCCAGAGCTTAGAACTTAGCGATGATAGTCTTGTCCCATTTTACGTGCTTGAATTTGCAATCGGATACAAGAATACACATATGTCGCAAGCGTCGAATATTACGACAATCCAAATGTTTGACCAGTAAATATTGTGTCGGCGATCTGACGATGGTGTGAGAAAGTGTTGAATGAGTGAAATGAAGCCCTTAATACATTAATACACATGGTGACGTATAAAAGCTGTCTTTTGTACGTGTAATTATTCAGCTTATTGTGTTGGCGTTAAATCTCCACCACAGGAGGCAATGTTACGAAAGGTGTTTAATGGAGTGATTCTAGTAAGAATCTAAATAGATGTGAAAATAGGAATGCATTGGTGGACATAAAGGTTTATTATCCCTTTTGCTATTCGTCAACTCAATATCCGAAAAGTAGTATCGAATAAGTTAATCGCAAGAGCGTAGGAGGCCTATATGTATTGTAAATAAGGTAAAAGGACTTACATTCTGAATTGTGCTTGTTGTGGAATCCCTTCGTGTAGGTTGTTTTATGTCGCCGGATAGTGAAAAGTAATATTCTCTCTTTAGTATTGTACTAACATTTTACTTGGCAGTACGACTGATCTCATACCTGCCTAAGGAATACTCTATCTATCGGAAACACATCTCTGGGTGTCTTCTTGCGAGAACCTTAATGGTCAATTACATATGCTCTTACAGGATCCTGAATATACATGGTGTGCGTTCTGAACCCTAACGATTTTTTATTTTATCATGCTTGAAGTGTTTCCCGTTTAGTATATTGATATTGATAGGATGTGAATAATCAAATGAAGCTGGGAACAAGATTCTGTCACTGACACTTTCATGTTTCACTTCAAATGGCTGGTCTGATTGTGAAATTCAGAAGTTGTATAATATGTTTCATGTTACTCTTGGAGGTGAGCGCTGTTTATTTAGTTTACTTTCTGATTTATTCTAATTGTCTAATTGGATGTATGTGTGTAGGTCATGCGGAAAGATGATATTTAGGACTGGAGTGAGGGAGAGCATTTGGTGGTGGCGAGTGGCTCATGTCACTACACGGAAATGCCACTGTACGAAGATCGATCGTAGTATTAGTATTATGCATTAGGGAGGCTTGTAGTGCTTATAGTTAGGAGCAAAGTTTTGAGTAGCTGGTAGTGTGTTGACGGAAGATTGTAGAGACATCTAGGGATGGTTCTTGGCCGACTGGGAGCGCCAGCATACTTAAAATCCCCGTTTGTTTCTAAGCTCTGATATTTTATGATTGAAGTGTTCCGGCTCGAATATTTTCGTTTTTAGATGTTTTGTTAACCTAGAATGCCTGTATTGGCCAGTATTCGCGGTGTAATCGATGTAACTCGTAAGGAATGACACCATAAATTTTCGTTTGTAGTCGACATACATTTTAGAATAGGATGCGATGTCACCGTAGTAGACTTACGGACAGACACTATAAATTTTTGCTTCTATTAGACATACATTTTAGCTGGTTAAGTCATCATCATGTTCACGATTTCTAGCTTGTGCTGCCTCATCTGAGAGTTTTGTACCACCACTCACAGAGAATTGTCCGCCAGCCCCTATCATTTTGATGTCCATATTTTTGGTCGCAGTGTTGATGATGCGAGTAGGAGTTTCCACATCGCCATCAAGAGGTCCCAAGCCAGGTGCGTAGGTATCACCAAAGCCCCAAGAGTAGACAACCCCATCGGTGGTCACCGCAAAAGAATGATGCGAACCAGCTCCAATGGTCTTACACTTGAATTGGCCCTTTGCAATTTGTAACGCTGTAGGCACTGGCACTGATCTAGGATTACCATGATCGTCTCTAAAGGTTGATTCTGGTAGATTATCTCTCAGTATGCCAACTTCTTTCATATCATACCTACCCCACACGTACACTTGACCCATGTCTGTTAATGCCAACGTATGGTGCTCTCCGGCTGCAATCTCTACAATACCCTTCTTCTCCAAAGTGGAGACGGGACTCGGTTTTGTGATCAATGAGCCATCCTCAAGTTCACCTTCTTCATTCGTGATTCCACACTGCCCATACTGATTCAATCCCCAGGTTAAAACCTGATTCTTAGAATTGATTGCAAAACAATGGTAGTCTCCGCTTGCGATATATTTAATATCGTATAGACCAAACGCTTGTGGTTCCAATCCGGAATAGATATGTCTTTCGAGTATTTTTCTTCCCAATTGAAATTGTTGACCATTGCCCCATGCATAAACTATACCTTTGGAGTCTAATGCCAACATGTGGTCTTTTCCAGCAGCCAATTGAACTATGCTTTTCAATCTTTCCATTTTTATCGGAATTCTTTGTATCAAGGTTTTGCTTGAAAACCCTAATATACCTTCGTTGCTTCTAAAGGTTCCCCATGTGTAAACTTCACCGCTTTCATATAAGACCGCACTTAAATTGTCAGTCGCAGATATCTGCACAATCTTGCCTTTTGTCGTTGGCAAATTTTCAACTCGCCCAGGAGTAGACTCAGACTCGTTCAAATCGCCATCATCGTCTGATTCATTACCATCATCAATTGATTTAAGATTCTCTTTAACCTTGGAAGTATCTCTGCCCAAAACTCCGCTGTCGTTCGTTCCCCACGACCACAACTTATTATTTGAGTCCAAAGCGAGAACATGCATTCCTCCCACGGCGAAGTCGACAATACCTCGGGCATTTATGTGATCCGAAGTTAAAAAGGGATTCAACCTTGGACGCTTCACCTCTTTCGATTTTGCCTTGGGGCCAAGTCCTAGTTCACACATCGACCCAGTTCCCCAAACAAAAATATCGAGGGGAAGAGTTTTCGGCGTGGGTATCTTGTTGATATCTTCAAGCTTCGAGTAGGAGTGTAATATCGACGAAGAAGTTGACTTGAGCCTCTTTGCACGGCTATCGGCTAGCGGCGAAGTGGATCTTTTTCCATTTCTCTTCAATGATGCCATGATCAATGTTAGCGAGTTTGTCGCAGGTGAGATGGTTCTTCTTTAGCGTTTACATCTTGACGGCACATAAGAGGTGCTCGCCAATCAGTTTTTTCGCTGTTCGTCCATATGCAACAACGTTATACTCCCAAGCGTAAGCAAAGCACTCTTGCTCTTTTTTCTAAGCTTGTCTTTTTCCTTTCGTTTTGTTTGCATAATTTCTACTGTCTGTGCTGTACTAGTTAATTGTGGAATACTTCGCCGAAAAGACTGCTTAATGCAACCCCGCATTTTAGATATGAGGGTTTGAGAAGCCTGTCGTCAACCGCGATCGTGCGGGTACGGCTTCATATGTGTATGCCACTTATGGAGTTTAGAGGTATCGCAAATGAATCAAGAATAAAGTTACGGGTATGTTGTTTGAGTCTCTTATTTCGTTGTGAGTGAGAAGACCCCTTCTGGAGAGGAGACGCAACACAACTCGTCCCAGTGTTCAAACTTCCTCTTCGACCTCGTCCTTCAAGCACAGAGCCAGTTTCATCTCAGGGTTTTCGATCCTGCTAATAGCTCAGCTCCTGGGTAGCATGACTGTTTCCGATGGCCATTCATCCTTCTCGCCGCATCGCCAGGTCCTTTCATCACCTCCCTGTGCATGAGCTTTCGTGCTACTGTCCGAGCTCATCGGCCTCTACGCATGTTGCTTTCATTGAGTGTAAACACTGTCCAGCGTGCTTGGTTATTATTATATTTGAATGCGTTTCCGTTTCAGAGCCAACCTACAGAGAGTGGCGGTGTGAAAAATGTTCAAAGCTGTGTCGTCCGAGGTGAGTCGAGCCATCAGTCCGCCCTTGTTAGCGATTGTGCATGTTGCAGGTTTTTTGGTTGCAAAAGCGGCTAGTCTTTACAATAGAGTTGTCCGCGTTGTCTAGGATGATCCCTGAAGACCACGAGACAACTCGACGCAAATTAAGTATCTGCCATGAGTAGTGCTAATTAGTTTCACTACGTTGGAAATATATGCGTAAGAACCCGTTTACAGTGCGCCATTCACCACCACATCATCTAAATACCGAGTCGAAAGGTGTATGCGACATAGTTCAAAGAGCTGGGGGTTTCAGTTATATCATCCGATATCATTGGGAAATCTCTCAAATATAAACTACGACCCGTTCTTCATCTGGTAAGTATGCAATTAAATCTATGTCCCCTCCTGTTTCGAGGAGTCAATTCAATGTATTGACGTTAGTATGCGCGTACCCTTGCTTTTTACGCTGCCACTTGCTTTTGGTTTCCACGAAGCGCCGTACCAAGTTTTGAAGCAAGTATGCAGTAGATCCCAAAGCTCGGAAAAACGCTAGAAAGGCGACGAACCATAAGATGAACACCAAATAGTAGTTCTTTGAGGTCTCTCCCGCGTCGTAGACTTGCAACATTGTCATGATAAAGAGCAAGTTGGCAAGAAGCCAACCTAAAACAACCTTGGTCCTGACGTGTTTCGCGTAGTCTTCTCCATCGAGGGTCTTAACACTCTCTTTTGTATCTTTGATTTTCTTGCTCGATCGTTTTGCACGAATGTTGTAAAGAGTCTCGAGATAAACTTCATCAATATTATAATCCATGACAACTGCCTCGAATTCTCCTTCATCGTTTTTCTGAATAATATACTGATTTGACCTATCCTCTTTAGGGTTATTGTCACCTTTTGTTCCCCATGACACATCATGCGTGTTGCAAAACGCAAAAATTTGCAAAGTGCACGTGTAGGAGGGAATCATTAGGAAGTATTGTAATGAGCACGTTATCATGTGCCATGGATCCAAATAGAGAATAGACATGAGAACATATAGCCCATAAGTAGCTAGCAAAGAGACCACAATGCTCACAAAGACACTGACGGAAGTATCACCGACCCCAAATTCGTTTATCGCCGTGATAACAAAGTAGAATCCCACGATTAATGCGTACAAAGCGCACACTGTTAAGAGGATCATAAGGACTTTGAAAATATTTTTTGAGGCTTGAGGCCTATTTCCGATCGAGGCAACAAATATTGAGGTCAAGACGCAGATGCAAAGGTAATTGAAAAAAGTGAAAATCCAAAACCCACCAGATCCAAGGCTATCTTCCAGAATTAGTGAGCCAGTCAAAAAGTAAAAAGTGAGATAGAAATTGCTTAAGGAAAAAAAAGACAAGATCAAGCTCAAAATGTGATATGTGAACTCCACACAAAACCAAAACTTTCTCAGATACGAATGATCAGTACTCCAGATTTTGTTTGCATGGCGCAAGGAGTATAATGCCGCAAAAAATGCCCCATTCATCCAGCGTCGTCTTTGTGATAAGAACTCAGGAACTGACTCAGGCACATCAGTCTCACCAGTAGCCAGTTTGACGAACTTCAACACCCAGCTTTCATTACGTTTTGCGACCAACTCCCAACACAAAATTCTATCCTCTGCTAAGTACATGTTCGCTTCAAAGAAGTTGGTCTTGCTGTTCTTTTCATGGTGGCTTGTCAAAAGGTCCTCCCCTTTGAAGTAAGAATTTAAGGGTCCGGTGCCATCCTCGTGGTTTGTCAATGCGATATACCTGTAGGCAGAGAGAGCACCTGGTAAAACAGTGATGTATCCAAATACAGATTCCAATGGCTTATCTAAAATGTTGGACAATTTGTACTCGAAGTTTTGGGATGCAACAAGAGGATTGAGCAAATTGATCCAGCCTTTCCCTTTCATCGCAGTTATTTCGCCGGCCACGCCCGCGACATTGGAATCCCTGTCGAAGGCTTTCCACATGTTGTAGATGGCGTGATTGTCGGGTTTCGTGCCCACATCAAGAAGCACGACCACGTTAGGGTCCAACACGGGACAGAAAGCGTTGAACAACCATCTGTGAGAGTTAATTTTTTTCTGATTTCTTTCTTTTAAACAGAAGAGTACTTGTACAGGGGTCAAACTCTTTTCATCCCCTTTGAATTTTAAGTGTTCATCAATGGATATTTGGGTGGTATACTCGAAAAGATGAGCATTGACTTTCTTGTTATTCACGTAGGGCCTTGCCAAGTTGTCTTGAAAACATCCTGTGGCTGTAAGAAGCTGAAGAACGGAATCGTTGACTTTGTTCCTTCCATCTGAAATAATAACCACTTGCACTTTCTTCCACGAATCTTTGCCCCAAGTGGCGGACTTGTGCCTCGAGCAAAGATGAGCAATGTTCTTCATAATTCCATGCATAGTTCTGGCAAAAGACTTCTCATCCTCGTTGTACATTGTCACGCATATGACCAACTCGGTTTCTCTTCCGTATTTGGCCGCTCTAAGTGTGAAGCCTTCTCGCACGAAATCATCAGGCTCTGCGGTGCAAGCAGTGTAGGTCATGTTAGTGAATTCCCCGAAGACTGAGTCTGTTCTAGTAAGGACCTTCTTCAATTCTTCCGGGATCCGATTTTCAAGAACCAAGTTACCGGTCTTTCCTCCAACAAGTCTCACCTTCCGTTTAGTCATTGTTTTTTTCCTATTCGGAATATATCCATCGCTGATGTTTTGCATGATGTCTTGATCTATTGATGCCTTGAAGTAATCGCTAGTTGTTTCGGCAGACCTATACGTACTCGAAGAGTAGGCGGTGTGGGTATCAGAGAGAGTTTCACTGTCATCGAATTCCTTTTGATAGACCTGGTAACCGTATTCACCGGATGTCAGGCGAAGAGTCCTTTCCTCTGAACCATTATCATTGATCGTGTTCGCTTCAGCGAATGTCTCTGGGCTGAATATTGGCTCAGGTGGCTCTAAAATCCGTTGGCTTCGTTGAGATCCATGCGACGATGAATCGAGACACAACTCACGGTGTAGAGGGCCCGGGCTTTCATAATCGGGCCGTGACTCAGGTATAACAATTCTTCGATGTTTTTCTCTCTTGGGACTTTCTTGATTTGTAAATTGTTTACGAGGCGTTCGAACGGGATTAAAAGGAAGAGATGGAGTGGATCCAGTTAAGCGACTAGGAACTTGTTTTGAGTCGAATGAGCTTCTCGTAAAAATGTTGGGCGATCGTCTTTGCTCTGGAAAAGCATTTACAGAACTGGGGATTCCGTCAAAGCATGATTCGTCGTCCAGCCGTTTGTCCTCTATACGGTAGTAACGCCTTGGTGAACCTCTGTCACTGGTTAGAGCTGCATTGGGCGCAGACAACTCTTTATCATCCATAAAAGGATTGATCTCACTGTCAGAGCCTAGCATTGAGTTAGAAATGGATTTTACTTTTCGTCAGCAGAATGGAACCTCGATATGTACCTAAATTGGTCTGTAAACATCGAGAGCTCTGTTTGTTTACAAATTGCCGAATACAGCTTTGAGGTAACAAAGTGGTCAATTTTGAATCATCGGAAAAAATAATAAGGGCTCGAAAGAATTTTTGATACCGTCAGTTATATCTTCACAATCGTTTACGAGCAACCTTTGTTTGCTCAACTTAGAACTTTTACCTAACTCCTTACGTTGAAGTCGGGGGCGCATTATGGATTTTGCGGTCGCGGAGCAGAAATGCTTTCAAACTAGCAATGCGTAATCAAGACTCAAGCCCTTGACGTGCGCAGTGATTTGCTCATTAAATTAAGATTGTGAATCACCATGCGAAGTATGTCAACTGATGCCACCATCGAAAAGAATTCAAATGAAAGTGGGCCAGATCCGATAATTGACCTGCTGATCCAAGTTTCTAGTGTTGACTTCAACAAGCTAAAAAAGCAGAGCTCGAATTCATCCTACACCTCCAGCTTGGCCACACAACGGTCTAAGAGCCTGTCATTAAATCGCTTGTTCACACGCAATAAAATACCTGATAACTTCAAGAGTGATACACGATCATCTGTAACTTGCGACGATTTTAATGCGAAGCTGTCTAGCAAAGCAGAAGCAGAAAAGAGGTCATTCTCCAAATTGACGTTCAGTAAGGGGGGCAGTAAACCCGAGTTAAGGGTACAAACTAACGGCCATCACACGCTCAAACTTCCAAAGAAGATGTCCACTGCTTCGAGATCTGAAGTGCCAAGTCTGAGAAAGGCGGCTTCGTCTTTGAGCAATATCTTTCATAGACCACATACGTTGGCCGAAAGTCACATTAGATCTGACAACGATGAGTCAGAGACACTTGGGCAGGGCAATTACAACGTCAAGCCACGTCGTACGACCATTACGCTTTCTTCCCAAAGCTCTAATTCTTTGGTAACTGATACCAACTTCGCGATGATCTTCAACTTTACAAACCCAGACTACACTGGGGAGTCCGACGATAGTACGTTGGACAGTTCCACCTTAAGCGATATCCAGCGACTCTATATGACTTCTGCAGATCAATTTGTTCTGAAGTTACACAAAACTGGATCTGAAGGCTCTGGCTCTACTCAACTTCAACTGGCGCTGGACATTAATTTGGGCCCATCAAATTTTGAGATGCAATTAAACAAAACATTCACAAATATTTTCAGTATGATCAAGCCCCTTTTGTTGCCTTCTAAGCGACAACTACTTCGTAACGGAAAGCGTCTGTCTCTGCTAAGTCTCACCATCGAACAAATCGCTAACTTTGTGAAGGACAGAATTTCACCAGCCTACTCCAGTCTTTCGATCGCTCTACCCGACAACCAATTCGACTCTAGTGGTACGCCGATGAGAGACGAACGAAGTACAAAAGCAAGACCATTTGGTAAATTTTATGAACGCCTGGAAATGGTCGATGAAGACTCACTTGAAGTTGGAACCAAGGAGCTAAGCTCGAGAATTTACTATTTATTTGCCAAGTGTTGCCAAACATTGGCAAAAGATCTTGAAACACATAGACTGGCGTACGAGCTATCCTCTGAGACGACGCGAAGTGCGATGGCCGCCACTAGCCTTCAACATGAGGAGGTGAACATCTACTTAGGTAATTGGGTATTGATTTCCCACGCGTGGAAGTACTTCGATGACGAAATAAGATTCTCATTGCTGCATATATTTTCTGGAATTGAAAGTGACTATGATATTGGCTACCAACAAGGTGCGGTACAGCGGGATTCAATTGGAGTAACACAGATCGAGAAAAAATTGCTACAATCTTTCCGTGATACGTTTGTGATCCCTCAACTTCGGGCAAGAGCAACGATGATTTTTGCTCAGAAATTGTATTTTGACTTGGATAAAGCCGAAAACAATTTCTTTGTGGCAAACCACGACTCTGTATGGAAGCCACTCGCCAAATGCTTTGGTATTATCACTTCCCACATGCCTTTCGACGCAATTATATCTGAAGAGTTGCAATCGAAAGATAGCTTGTTTATCGATTTCCTCAGATACTTCAACACATACCCTAATAAGTCCTGCGTATAACATGGACATATTTCGACAGATGAGTACTTCCCTACGAGAAGTGTATGGTTTTACCACAGCGCTTAAAGCAGCAACTTACGCCCGCTGAAATTCAGTATTTGTCTGAGAATGAAACCGTGGAAATTATACCCCGCTATTCGATGCCAAAAATTCATCTTATAGGTGTATGTCAATCATTAATACCACCCAAGACTATATTTTATCAAGTGTTGATGTATAGCGTACTAACCGAACACTAGAAATACATACCCCCGTTGAAGGCAATGAGACAAGTTGAAGTTCCGTTGTGGGCTGCCCTCATATTAAAAAGCCAAAGTAAGTGTAATATCATTGCACCTGAATGGCTCACTTACAGTCATTTGAACGAGATGTATGAACAAGAAAAAAAATACCCAGACAGGTTTTGCCCTCTTCCCTGGAACTGGCTAGAGTTGTCTAAGATATTACTATTCAAAGCAGCGGATGACTTGGAGGACTCTAGTACACAATTACGATCTGTAATTCAGGATCTCAAAGAAATTAGGCAACTGAAATCGAAAAGAGGGTTAAAAGAGCTCAACGAGTCAAACATACAGCTAAATGGGCTCTCGTTGATGGAAATAAATGAGTTGAGACCATTTGTGCTCAATGTCATGGGGAAATTACGCCAGCTACATGACAGCACCATCGCCGACAGCCAAGAGGACGCTGGATCGGACTCAGAGTAGACACGTGACCTATAGAATGGCTTCAAATTTTGTATGACAAACAAGATCGTGTATCTCAATCGTATGAGTAGGCTAGAAAAACTCAGCAGGCAGTTCGTCTCAAACTTCGACGTTTCTAAACATGCCACTAAATCCAAGAGAGATCTTATATTATCCATTCTCAAGTCAACGACCACCAAGAGGGAAGCTGGAAATTTCTTGACAAAATATCAAGATCAATTTGACTTCGGTGGAATGTTTACGAATTACGTTTCCAACAGCGAATTTCTGACAACACAAAACAGTCAAGGAGAACACTTTGTCGACAGATACCTCAAGGGAGAACGGCTTTTTGCAAGTCTTGACGATGATGAGAAATTTCAGTGTCACAAAGCCCCTTTACGAGTAGCAATCTTCAAATTATCCCCGGCGAGCATAGAGCCCAATTGCCTTGATGGCATCACCGAGACATTCAGGCGACTCATTCAGCTCGGAGTTTCTCCCTTGATTATTTGCGATCGAAATGACTTTGTGGGTGGATCATTTCGACTGAAGTGCCTGCAGTTGATGGAACTAGCGTCCGAGATTCTGCAAGCATTCTCGAAAGATAAGGGGTCGGGCGTGATTCAGACCCTGATACTGAGGTCTCTCTTCGCGTACAATGGCAACAACGTCGTCATACAATCTCTAGAACAGCTTTTGATCCCACTTTATCAAGGAATCATTCCAATAGTTATTCCATTGGTGATCGATATATCTAATGCTCGCCAAAATTTACTTGATACGAATTCGGCATTGTTGCGGTTATGTTCCGAGTTCGTTATACACCCCAATATTCTCAGTATAGAGAAGATTATATTCATTGAAAAATTTGGAGGTATTCCCTCTATCGAAAGAAATCAGACAAGCCACGTGTTCATTAATTTGTCTCAAGAACTTTCGGATATAATATCTGAATTATATATTGGACACCTTCAACCAGCTTCCAGAGATGCTCACCTATCTAATTTGAGGTCGATGAACGAGGTTTTGAGCGTCATATCAGATGGTCCTAAGAGCAACGATGCCACAGGTATTATAACGACACCGTCTGTTTTATCTCACAGGACTGATATACTCAACCCGATTCTTTACAACGTTTTGACTGACCGTCCTGTGATCTCATCATCGCTTCCCTCAAGCCATAGAAGAACAACACAATTGTCGACCTCCATAATCAAAAAGGGATTTGTTGTCTCTATCATCGACCAGCATTCCTTTCCCAGAAAATTAACTCTCGAGAATTTAATTGAGGATGGTCTAATAGATAAGACCAAACTATTTGACTTGATAAATGATTCTTTCGGAAAGCAATTGAAATCCACTGACTACCTGGATCGCATTAATGACTCACTCGCTTCAATTGTAATAGTCGGAGACTACGAGGGAGCCGCAATAATTACGTGGGAGGTAATGAGCAACGGTGAAAAAGTTGCCTACCTTGATAAATTCGCAATAGCAAGGAAATATCAAGGTTTGCCTAGCCTTGCGGATGTCATCTTCAAGCTGATTACCCAATTGCATCAGGACGAGTTGCTTTGGAGGTCAAGGGCCAACAATCCGGTTAACAAGTGGTATTTTGAAAGAAGCCGTGGAAATGTCAGAGTGTCTGGCTCTCCATGGAAGATTTTCTACACAGGCAATATATTTAATGAGAGAATGGGAACAAAAATGGATGGATCTGTGCCAAAATCAATGAACATTAGCGAGAAGCTTAAGCTTTACGCAGAAATGATCGAGTCGCTACCACCCTCATTTTGATTCTTACTTTATAATCAATCTAATTCTGTACGACTTATTTTTTTTTACTGGATATGGACTCATATCAGGAGTTTATTGACGATGACGATGACGGGGACAATGTCTGTGACACAATCCGTCACAAACGTGACTGGCGTGCGCTGTTGTGCTTGCGCGAGACTCAGCGAGTATTCGCGACCACAAGGATCACAAAGAGTACAAGCCTGGCAAACATGCAAAACATTCGAAATCAAAGGCACATTCTGAATCTGGATGACACTCGAATGGAGGAGATTAACAGACTTTATTTTTTTCATGAATTAGATACTTGGCAACAAGACAATCACTACATTCGTTCGGCGTACGTCAAAGAAACCTACAGTTTTGCACAATGCTTACAATCTCTCTTCTACTTACACAATGAAACTGTCAACGTGTATTCTCATTTAATTCCTTCATTTATTGTTGCTTTCTTTGTATTGGAAAGTATCATGAATATCAACCCCTTGGAGAGCAAGCTATGGGTTAAGCTCAATTTTCTTCAGTTTGGCGTAGGTGCCTACTTGTGCCTAGCGCTGTCAGCGCTGTTTCACCTTTTCAAGTCCCATTCCTTGAAAGTTTGCCGATTTGGAAACCAATTGGACTACTTCGGTATTGTAATGATGATCACAATGTCGTCAATTTCCATTATTGTATTCGCTTTCGAAGATCTTCCTCGCTGGCGAAATGGGTTCATTCTCATGTTTATTACTTTGGGAGTTATATGTGTTAAAGTAACATTTGATGAAAAATTTGCGACGCCACTATACAGACCATTTCGGTCGTTGATGTTCGTTTTATTTGGTCTTTCAGGTTCTATTCCAGTCGTTTCTGCAACATACCTTTTTGGGTACTCGGAGGCATACAACCGAGCTAGTGCTGGTTGGCTAATATTAGAAGGGACATTTTACATTCTTGGAGCTGTTCTCTATGCTTTGCGATTCCCTGAAAGAATTACACATTTAAAAGAAAACGAGAATAAGTGTATTTCGGCTTGGTTCGATATCTTCGGTCACCTGCATCAAATCTTTCATGTGATGGTTGTGATTGCCGCATTGTGTCACTGGAACGCACTTGTAGGCAGCTACTCGAACTGGCAAGCGCGGATTTCCCAAATTTAAATAGTTCGATGAATACTGAAGGAATGCATTATGATAAATTGATAATTCTTCCATGCCATTCCATATGGAAGGATGGTGATTCCAATGGAGAAAGCCCTGACGAATGGTTTCTAGCCTCCTTTCAAAGAGACGGTCTTGACCATCTTTGCTTCAAGGATCATATAAAAACGAGCAAAGCTCAATTGGAATTGTACCCTCTGGCTCTTCTCATCATCTCAGGCGGACAAACGAAAGAGTTGGCTGGTCCTATTTCTGAAGCTCTCTCTTACTATCAGCTAGCGAAGAGATTATACCCTAGAGACGACACTTTGTTCAAACGAATTTTCCTAGAGGAGTATGCGAGGGATTCCTTCGAAAATATAATATTCCTGTTGTGTAGATTTTACGAGATCACAGGTCGGTATCCATCCTCAATTATCATTGTTGGCTTCGAGTTCAAGCGAAAGAGATTTTTGAAGTTACATTTGGATTTAGCCCTCAACTTTCCAACTTCTCGTGTGACTTATATCGGAAATTCGCCTAAACCCCAGACTGACATCGATGCGAAAGAATACAACAAAAATTTAGAAGCATCTGAGTTACGTCATGCCGTACGACCCTTTACGGATGACCTCTACGGCTTAAAGGAACCCCTTAGATCAAAAAAAGAACAAAGAAACCCATTTAAAAGACATCACGGCTATACAGACAGTAACCCTGCATTGCGCGAGTTATTAAAATGCGTTGGCGGGGACGGCTTCGATATGACCGACAAAGAAATCATACAAAAACTTTCATTGAAGTGGTAGATGTATAGTTTTAAACTTACTAAAACAGTCAGGGATTTGTCGATTGACAATAATTTAGACTCACTCAATTGTCAGTTTTGCTCTCCGTGCTTGCACAGCTGCGGACAACTTTTTCAACATTTCAACAGTTGTATCCCAGGAGACGCAACCATCAGTTATAGACACTCCATATTTCAAGCTCTCCACTCCAGTTCCATCCAGAGGCATGCTCTGCTTTCCTTCATTGATATTGGATTCAATCATCACTCCAATAATAGTTTCATCGCCCTCCGCAATCTGTTGAGCAACCGAGTCTAAAACCTTAGGTTGGTTCCTGTAATCCTTCTGTGAGTTGTCATGCGAGCAATCCACCATCAACTTTATGTTAGGATTAGTACTCTTTGCGATACTCTCTTTCGCAGATCTGACAGATTGAGCATCATAATTAGTGATTTTTTTACCTCCTCTCATTATAATGAAGCAGTTATCATTTCCCTTTGTTGTGGTTATAGCAGCTAAACCGTTTTTAGTAACCCCCATAAAGTGATGTCCTTTGGAAGCAGCCTGCACTGCGTCCAAAGCGACGCCAAGATTTCCGTCCGTACCGTTTTTGAAACCTATTGGGAAGGACAATCCAGAAGCTAGTTCTCTGTGTAATTGAGACTCGGTAGTTCTGGCACCTATAGCACCGAAACTCAAAAAGTCTGAGAAGTATTGAGGCGAAATTGTATCCAACATTTCAGAACCAATTGGAACTCCAACCTCACCCGTCAAATCAGCATACAATTGCCTAGAAACCCTTAAGCCTTTGTTGATGTCGAAAGTATTGTCGACGTTAGGATCGTTGATAAGGCCCTTCCATCCAACAGTTGTTCTTGGTTTTTCCAAATAAGCTCTCATTATAATAACAAGATCATCCTCTAATTCTTGTGCAAGCTCTTTTAGACGACGAGCGTATTCAATGGCAGCGTTTGGATCATGTATGGAACATGGGCCAACAACGACCAAGCAACGATCATCTTTACCGGATATGATCTGAGCTGAGTCGATTCTCGCTCTTATCACAATCTCTAAAGAGTTCTTTTTAGCACTGACTTCATTTTGAAGAAGAGCAGGAGAAATCAAGGGGTCGTACCCCAAAATCCTGGTATCATCAAATTCTTCCGGAATAGGTGTCTTCCCCATTGTTTCTATTTCGATTTTAAAAGATCTATTTCTTGTCGAGGAGATGAATATTAATAGTTGCGAGGTGACTGATCATTTGAAATGAGTCAATGAAAATTTTATGCGTGTTTCAATCAAAATGCATAACCGCATAATATTACTTCACATATTTTACAGGCTTCAAAGTAGACAAGGCACTTTTTGTGCTCTATGAAGTCGAATGATCATATTTTGATACATTAAAATGTGGTTTACGAAAACAGCCAAAATTTTATGGCATACCTCATGGACGGAGTAACTCTTCTCCGGATGATTATATGCAATGCATGCAACGTAGAACCCGCCATGTATACCAGACTTATTAGGCTGTGCACAAAAGCCAAAACAAATATACTCTCTTCACAGAGCAACTCCCCAGTGATCTCTTGCTGCTCAGTAAACTCTTGCTGCTCAGTGAAGAGAGCTACTCAGTGAAATAGATTTCTACTTTCGAAGTGGGTGGGCGTGTTCGAGACCGCGACCACGATTAGCACAATACAGCGCGGACGCGCAACCAACATAACGCACAATCGAAAGTAAATTATGGCATTGCTTCTAAGTGACTCAAAAAGGGTGTTTGCTTCATTTGTAATTTTTGGACTCTTGAACAACATTTTGTATGTCGTCCTTTTGACTGCCGCTATCGATATCGTTGGATCAACGCCGAAGGCAGTGGTGTTACTAGCAGATATTGTTCCCTCCTTATCCGTTAAGCTACTGGCACCGTTCTTGATACACCTTGTACCTCACAAATCGAGAATATGGATTCTTGTACTTCTTTCTTTCAGTGGGATGATATTGGTCAGCTTATCGTCGCCTCATGCAAGATTCGTGAAAGTGATCGGAATTTGCTTGGCGTCTCTATCTTCGGGAATGGGTGAGGTTTCATTTTTACAACTCACACATTATTACGACAAAAAAAACTCAATCGGTGGATTCTCAGTTGGTACGGGAGCTGCCGGGATCCTTGGTAGCTTCTGTTTCTTGTTGTTGACTAATGTTTTGGGAATCGAGAGTTGGGTCGCTTTGCTAATTTTTGCCTTAGTTCCCTTTGGCTTTCCTGCGGCTTTCTTCATTTTATTGCCAAGCTCAGGAACTAACCCTGGATTTGAGGTACTTAGAGAAGGTATTGGATTATCCTTGACTCAAGCTGAACTCGAGGGCGAAGATGAAAGATTTGATAGGTCTCGCACTCGCCCACAAAGTGGCCTCTCCGACAGTTGTCTGAGATTGTATTTGCACATTTGCGAGACAATGAATCTCATGAAACCTTTACTCAAGCCCTTCATGCTACCTTTATGTTCGGTATACGTCGCAGAGTACACCATAAATCAAGGCGTGTCTCCAACTTTACTTTTCCCGTTAGAAGATCTTCCTCTGTGGTTGTTCACAAGTTACCGGGATATCTATGTTTTCTATGGCTTTCTTTATCAGTTTGGGGTATTCATTTCGCGATCTTCTGTTACGTTTGGATTTAGATTTCGAAAACTATATTTTTTGAGCTTTCTTCAGTTCACCAACTTGGCGGTAACCATATGTCAATCTCTTTATGATATGCCGTTACCAAGCATCTTCTATGTTCTGGCACTTATTTTCTTCGAGGGGTTGTTAGGCGGCCTACTGTATGTCAACACTTTTATGTCCGTTAGTGAGCAAGTGCTGATTGAATTAAGGGAGTTTTCTATGGCATGCGTGTCAATAAGTGATTCTTTCGGTGTAATGATAGCCGGATGCATCAATTGGTGGTTGGAAGTTACATTGTGCAACAGACAATTAGAGAGAGGGCGGGATTGGTGCAGGGCAGGTGGCCATCACATTTAACGGGATATTTTTTGGTTGGCTCAGCAGTGAAATTGGAACGGAATAGTCGAGCATCGTTATTGACATACTTAATCAGGCAATACAGCTGTGCATTTAACAATCCGGGGAAGTTCGCAAATATCCCAACAATCACTTCAAACCCATGTGATTTAAGGGTGGAAAGCATTTGACCGCAAAGCCCACCCAAGTAGAATAGAGCGTAGCTAGCTCAAAATTCCGCTGACGCCATTAGTTCAATACCTCGACCAGAGCAATATTAGACTGTAGAAACCCAATAGTTTACATTCTAGTTGCCCTACAGACAAAATTTATCAACGCGACCCCGCGAGCCATGGGGTGCGGATTGTTGGGCGGGGCAGCCAATATATATTCAGTGGTACGCCCAGAGCCGAAGCCACTAGACAAAGCAGCAAAATGAGTGAATTGCTCACAAATTCAGACTTTGACGTGAATATACTCCATGATGTGCTCTCTCACCCTAACATCGAATTGACGTTCCCACTACCAACGGATAAAGAAACCTACATTCCCATGGAGATGAATCAGAAAATGGGCAAAAGCATTCAGCTTTTAGAGCATTTCATCAATTTCTTCACCAACATCGATGTGTTTGAGATTTACAAAAACGGGGAATATAGATATTCTGTCAACAAGATGAACAAGAACTTCAACAAGCTCAGTGAGAATTATATGCGTGAAAGATTAGAGAGCACTGATGACAAGCTCGACGAAATTGTGTACAGCTTAGTTGATCTGGAGCTTCGCATGAATTTAATAAAGGCGAACGATTTTCCAAAAAGATTTGAAGAAGTCAAAAAATTCATGGTGAGGTACTATCAACAAGAGAATGAAAAGAACTTACCTAAGTTTGGAGATCAAAGGTTTGTCAAGTTATGTTATATTACAGTTATGAAGGCCGTATCAAAAATGTTCCCTCAAGGTGTTTGGGTGAATAGAGAGCAGTTCAGTAATCTCTATAAAAGGTATTTGGACGATCCGATGTCCATTGTCCTTTTACCGAATCATCAGTCTCACATTGACTATGTGATTTTGCATTTGATATTGATCCGGTTCCAAATGTCTATACCGACGGTGGTGGCGGGCGATAACTTGAACGTTGCCATCTTTGGGTCTATTCTCAAAGGACTAGGTGCCATATTCATCAAGCGCTCCTTCAACAATGAAATGTATACCGAAAGAAACTTGACTAATTACGTCGAATTTGTGTTCCTTAACAAAATTCATTTTGAGGTGTTTATTGAGGGTACCAGATCCAGAGATGGTAAGTTATTGACGCCGAAGTACGGTATCCTCAAAATGCTTGCCGCGATCTATCACAAGCAAAGATACAAAGACAATAACAAAGATTTTGATTTGTTGGTGCAGCCGATCTCGATAACTTACGAAAGAACTTATGAGGCTGATGGCTACTTACACGAGCTAATCGGTAAGAATAAGAAACAAGAGAGTTTTATCAACATCTTATCCAACGGATTAAGCAATTTGTTCCTGAGCGGTGACCAAAGTAAAACAGTTTATTCCAATGGATATGTGGACAATTCTCAAGAGACGTTGAGCGGTAAGATATACGTTAAGTTGGCAGATGCCTTCACGTTCTCCTCCTTTGTTGAAAATCCCAAGAACTTAGTCGAAGAAGTCAGCCAAGACGACGTCATTAATTATGAACTAAAAGTTAACTTGAAGAAGCTTGGATTTCAAATTTTACATTCTATTAACAATGTGTCATATCTCCCGGAGAGTGCTGTCGTCGGACTTACAATTCAGACCTATTATTATCTATACGGCCAAAAGGAATTTGCCATAGTGGACTTGCTACCAATGATGGAATTTCTCATAGGGGTTTTAAAGATGAACAAGCTAAGCAAGACCAACGAAAAAATTCTCAACGATATTTTAGCGCTTTCCGTTGACGAGAAGTGTGACTTAATACAGTTGCAAGTAATCAAATTCTTCAGATATACTAAGGTGAATCCGCAATTGAAGAAAATAAAGATCGTTAACACATTCGAGTTGCTTTATTACAAAAATCTCACGATCCATTTGATAATTCACAAATGCTTGGTATCTTACATTCTTCTCAAAACACTGGATGTGATACAATTGCATAAAATCTATTACATCTTCACTGGAATTTTAAAGAGCGAATTCCTTTTCGATTATGACAACGACGAGTCTCATGGAGTGTCCGCTATATTGAAGCAATATCAAGAGTTGAACGTGATATCGCATTCCAACGAAATCGTTGACAGGCACTTCCATGAAGTTCTTGCGACGATAATTAAGCCTTTCATTGAGTCGTTCGTTGTTTGCGTGCACAGCTTGAATTTTACAATAGGAGACTTTTACCAAAGCTCACACCACGAGATCACTGAGCAACAGCTTATTAATGATTCCTTGATGCTGAAAGACTACCCAACAACCAAAACACTTTTGAAAATTCTCCAGAAGGACAATTTGAAAAACTTTGAAAGTGAAGAACCCGCCTATCACGTGGAGACGTACAACAAACAATATCTTCTTTCGTTTTTGTTTTATTTAGACAGCTTGCGACTCATTAAAATCTTCAAAAACAAATCAAAAACGAAAGCATATGTCATTTTGAAGAACCCAAGAGACTTGAAATTCATATCTAGATTTTTAGAGAAGCTCGAGCAGAACAAGATCGATAACATTACAGTTAACTACATGATTGACATAGTGGATAAGAGCGTCGACAGAAGTCTCCCTGGGGAAGAAGTGGATGATAAAACCAATAGCAAGCTCTAGTACATCCCATCGTAATATAATATGAACTTACGCCAAATATCCCGTGGACAGTCTGACAGGCTTTCGTAGACGAACATCACGTGAATTTACAGCCATTAGAACTTGCTTTTCCCACCGCCGTGCGTGAGCTTGCCTGTCATCACGTCTCCCCGCAAGGTACAGTACGCAACCTTACCCCTATTTTTTGAGCATCGGCTGTGCGAAATACTGACTTGCTCAGCCTTTAAAGTTGTTTTGACGCGACAGGGATGAAGGCATAGTGGCTTCCAACACCAGTAAACAAAATTGAAGCAATTAAAAGGTTCCAGATTCACTGTAATTTCGCCTTATGTGGCTGAAGTTCTGATTCCGTGGTTTGTTCTATTTTTGTATTTGCGTACTCTCTGTTCTGCTCGCTTCTCTTCTCTGCTGACATGTTATATGTAGACCACTCTCTCCCTCAACGCACCTGTCTTTTTTTATTATCCATTCTCCAATCTCACCAACTTCTTTCTCCATTCTATTTTTACAAGCACGAATATTGTCATTGGTATATCCTTATTATTGTTATTAGCTTTTGGTTTGCGTCCTCTACAAATTCGTTGTTGACAGATTTGTTGATGTCAAGATAGACTCAGAAAAAAGAGAATCAGAAAACATCGGCCACCTATCGACAGGTACTCATCGACGCAAAACTAAGATAAGTTTTCATCATGAGGAAAGAGTTGAGGTACATTTTGTGGGGACATCTCGCCATAATTCTTTTTTTGGTTTACTGCACCTTCGACTTAATAAGTTTACTCTTTGATGACCCTTTCCCCGACTCCTTTCTTGATATGGAGTTGAATCCCGTGGATGGGAAGTTGGACAAGACCGTCTTAATTCCTAAAATTATCCATCAAACGTACAAAACTGAACAAATTCCCGAAGCGTGGCAACCTGGTCAGCAGGCATGCGTGGATTTACATCCAGATTACCAGTACATACTCTGGACGGATGAAATGGCCAGAGACTTCATTGCTGAAAAGTATCCTTGGTTCCTCAAGACTTGGGATTCTTATCGTTACCCAATTCAAAGGGCTGACGCTATTCGGTACTTCGCTTTGGCACACTATGGCGGTGTCTACATCGACTTGGATGACGGTTGTTTAAGGCGATTAGATCCGCTCTTGACCGCGCCAGCATTCGTCAGAGAGACTCAACCCACTGGTATATCCAATGATATAATGGGCGCAGTCCCGGGACATTTATTCTTTGTCAAAGTCTTGGAGAACTTGGAGAGGTATCATCGTAACTGGCTTGTGCCCTACATTACTATCATGTTTTCCACAGGGCCCTTGTTTCTTTCTGCCATGCTCATGCAATACAAGCGGAAGGGTGTTCCTGAAGCAGGCAAAGTAAGAATTCTTCTTCCGAACGACTACAAAGCTAACTCAGACTCTTTCTTCTCGATTGCTCCTGGATCGTCATGGCATTTGGATGACGCCCGTTTAATGAAATTGATGGCTCGTCACATAGGCTTGGTTGTTATAGCAGGATTCTTGATAGCTGGCTGCGTGTTCCTAACGGAGTGGTGGTTTTACCAGTGGTGCATTCGCACTAACTTTACGAAGTCTTTTGAGAGAATTTCGTCGAAGTTGAAGTCTAAGAAATATGTGAAGAAGAGGTCTAGGAAAGACTCTAACCTACCCGTTACGATCGACTTTGAGAAGGCCGAATCTGTTTAGGCCATCTATCTTTCCAACTATTGTCACTCATTGTTTACTAACCTGACCCTTCACACCTCTTTACAAATAGAGAGAAAAATCAAGCATTTCACGATGAACTTCAATGAAGAGTCGCTTGAAGAACTTTTGCATATCACTCCATAAATTTTAAATCAGTATCAATTATTTCATCGTATTCACGCGTGATTCCGCTTCTGTCGAGGACAGGTTTGTTGCATTTCTGCTGTTGACATTCTCGTACATGGATAACCCTGCGGCCATCAAGCCATTCAAATCCGATAAATTTGACGGAAGAACCACAGTATTGGATTTTTCAGCAATTTTCCCAAATTCTTGGATGTACTGTTGAGCAATTCGAAGATTGATAGCCTCAGTACCCCCAGGTGTGTTTTGTATAGAGCTAGCAATTTTTTCAATACTGGCGGCAGTGGCTTCAGCTTGCAAAATTATAGACTGTTTTTCTCCCTCTGCAATATTAATTCTTGATTGCCTGGCACCCTCCGACTCGAGTATTTCCGCTCTTTTCGATCTTTCAGCACTCACTTGTCTATGCATTGCATCTAAGACATTTTGAGGAGGGTGAATATCCCTTATCTCGTATCTCAAGCACTGTACACCCCAGTGTTCCTTCGCAGCATCATTGATGATCTTATTGATGTTTGTATTCAATTGTTGCCTCTCCTTGAGAACTGAATCCAATGTCAATGAACCAATCTCCGATCTCATGGTTGTCTGCGCAAGCTGACTGATGGCGAATTTAAAATCTTCAACCCCGTAAGATGCCTTGTATGCATCATGGACCTTTACATACAAAATACCATCCAATTCCAAAGAAACGTTGTCCGCGGTGATCGCATTTTGGGAAGGGATTTCGATGGCAGTTTCTTTTAAGGATTGTACATAGGTAATTTTGTCAAGAATAGGGATTAAAATCGCCATTCCAGGCTCAAGAACCTTATGAAATTTTCCCATTCGCTCTACCACATAAGCCGTTTGTTGCGGAACGAATTTCACTATGGTGTTTGTGGGCAAACGCTCTTTTTGAAAGAAGCTTAATGAAGGGGAAACAGCTCTTGAGTTATTCATAGAGCTGTAAGCACGGACAAAATTTGGGCAAACTTTGCGTCCCGTTAATATCCTAGAACGATACATTTCGATTTGCATTTACTCAAGTGAACGAATGATCTTGAAATTTACTATGAGGCGCTTATGTTCCGAGTCGTGCGAATAACACGATTCCTTGAAGTATACTGCAAGAAAGTAATAAAGGCATGCAAAACTTCAATCATATTACCTCTTTAGTCCCTCCGGGTTCCACATCTTCGAGATTGTTGAAATTTGAGATATCAAATCTGTCGTTAAGTGGCGTTACTGAAAAACGACAAAATCACGTGACTTATTACTGTCGATGACTTCCGGAACGCATTGGGATTCGATTAGATTCATGGCTAGAGGAGCAGAAATTTCGCTAAATGAGCGAAAATTTACCATCGAAGGGCTCAAAAATGGATACAGACTCAGCGGGAGAAAGCTTGATGAGATGAGAACTCCAGAGATCAAGATTTCGAAATGTGAATACGGCTTTGTGGAAGTAAAGCTTGGAAATACGAGCTTAGCCGTGCGAGTGAGTTGTGAAATCGTTAGGCCATTTGATGATAAACCGTTCGAAGGAGTCTTTAGTACGAACACAGAAATAAGTCCGATGGCTTCTCCTTCCTTCGAGAATGGCAAGAGTACTGACGACGAAGTGCTTATTGCCAGATTCCTAGAGAAAGCTGTAAGACGATCGAATGCCTTGGATCTCGAGAGCTTGTGCATTATCGCAGGAGAGAAAGTCTGGCATGTTAAGGTTGACGTTCACTGCTTGAGTTATGACGGAGGGCTCATTGACGCGTCTTGCATTGGTGTGATGACGGCGCTTCAGCATTTCAAGAAACCTGACATCTCCATAAGAGGCAACGATATAATTGTTCACGATTTTAATGAACGCCAGCCAGTTCCATTGAGTGTACTTCACGTGCCTATTTGCGTTTCATTTTCGTTTTTCAATCCAGTAGAAAAAGTGGAGAATATAAAAGGTGGCCAGAACCGAGAGGTTGCGATTATGGATGCAGACCAGACCGAAGAATTAGTCAGAGATGGATTTTTGGTAATAACTGTCAATAAGAATCGCGAGTTAATTCAGCTTTCGAAGAATGGAGGATTGCCAATTGACGGTCTTGCTTTGGTTGAGTTGACAAATTCTGCTTATGCCGTGGCTGAAAATTTGACAGAATTGATGAAAAGCCTTCTTAAGTCAGACGCGGACGAGAGGTACGAAAAGAATCAACTAAATTTGCTCGAAGTCGGGGCGCCACGATGAAGCTCCACATATATAGACACATAATAATGCCTTTACTCATGTGACTTGTTTATTGTTTTTTGAAAAAGCTATCTAAAGCGCCTTTCCCAACGGCAACTTTTTTATTGTGAGTAACCCTTTTAGCAGTACTTGACCTTGCGGATTTATGTCCACCTTCCTTGCTTTTGGATTGGACGGCCTTAGCAAGATTCTCATCGATCACTGACATTGCATTAGCCACACCTTCCTGCTTTTCCAAAAAATGATCCAATTCCACGAAGTTTGAGCTTGATGAATTGAGATATTCGCGTTTGATAGTGTCATTGAGATAGGAATTGAAGATGAAATCGATACTATACCGAAGCACTTGTTGCTCTGAAACTACCTGCGGAACGCTCATAGAAAATCTGTTTACACCTTCCATCACTTTCTTCAGGATAGAAAGTTCAGGATTATTCATTATGAGGTCCTTTAGTCTTTGGACTTTCGATTCTAGGAACGCATTTATCTTCAGAACGCTTAATTTGTAGAACTCTTCCCCATTCTCAACAATAGACTCACAAACACGAAGTAGACAAGTCAGTAGGATTGCCTCAAATACGTCCAGCCTTTGAGGGATACCATACCATTGTAGAAAGGCTTCGAAAATGTCCTCTTTGGCATAAAAACGATCTGTGTAAACGGTGATGCGGGCGGTCATATAGTTAATCAATAGAAACGTCATGTCAAATGGGCTGAGATTCAAGACATGGGGGTTAGATATAACCGCATCATTGTCCTCCCCACTCTTGGATTCGAGAATAAATGACTTCACTGGCTCTCCGCTCGGAAGTCTAATTTCTGGTCTTGTGTCGAAGTCGCTCGATGGTCCAACTTCGATGACTTCGTAGACACCTGTATCCGCTATGGCCAACGATTTACTAGCATTTCCAGCTCTTAACGATATAATATCTAGGTTTTTAATGTTTTTTGGAATCAAGAATGTCTTGCCAAACCGCTCCACGTCCATTGAGCGTAGTGAAAGAACATCGTAGAATCCGTATTGAAAATAGCGTGTCGCGTCGCGCTGCGCCGCAGGGAAGGTGCGGCGAATAAGTCTACGCATCAAACGTAAATCTACATAGCTTAAGCTTGTTGCTCATGTTACAAGTTAACCCAGGACTGAAGCAACTCACGAACTGGCCCAATACTTGCCATGATAATCAATACTGTACCGAAGACGCTGAAACTTAAGGAGCTCATTGAAGCAGCCCTTGGATCCAGATTTAAGAGATGAGCTGTCGCGATCGCCCCGCAGTTTATGCCCAACGTAACTCCTCTCGTCACGAAATCGTCGTCAGGTATCCTTAAGAGCTTGAAGAACGAGTCACCGATGAGCACTCCACAGATGCCGCTCAATATTGTGCAGACTGCCATCAATGACACAGAGCCACCTAAAGAGTTAATTAAAGGTGTTCCAAGCGCTAGTGTAACCAGCCGACCAATGAAGCCCAAGGATCTTTTGGAGCTAATACCAATGTTGTAGCAAATCACAGGATAACTGAAGTAAGTGATCGCGATAGATACGAGTAATGGAGGAATCAACACCCAAAAGTTTTGAATAAAGTCCTTGCGGTGAGTGAACATGGGTAGCGACAACGACACAATGGAAATATCCATGAGCGAGGACAAAAAATCGCCACATCCTGGCCACATGGGCTCAGAGGTAAACTTGGAATCGAGCTGCAGTTGAGGAACCTCCTGGCCGTTGTTGTACAACGATTTTCCATCAAAAAGATTGAGGTAGTTCTTTCCAGTTTTGTAGTATTTCAAATCATCAAGAAACCCCTTTGTAGACCCTTTGTGATAGATCAAGGAGCATATGAAGCAAACAAATAATATCTCTAGTGTCAGCACCAATATCGGATGAGCAAATTTTTTTGCGCTTGGGTATTTTTCTATGATGAGTAGCGCAACGAAATAAGCAACAACGGTTATACCCAAGTGGAAGGGCAACATAACATGAATGCTGCTCACGAAATAGAAAGGCAACGCCGCCACAATCAAGAATAGGTATAAAAACCAATCGATATAGTTTGTAACGAATATGGCCACAGATCGAGTCGTATCTGACAATTGGTACTCGGGCTCGTTGATTGGCTTTTCACCAGAATTGATTGCAACAGAGGCAACGTCCACCGCGTTTGTGGTTTGTACTCTATCTAGATCGACCAGATGCGGAGAATGTGTGATTGAAGAAGTTTCGGCAGGTCTAGCATTTGAGTTAGTGGCAAGCCTTTCCAGTTCGTCAAACATCTCTTGACGATCGACGAATGGATTCTCCGTTAACGATGAAGTCAGAATTATCCTCACAGGTTCTTTCAAGTGGGCAAGATCTATTGTGGTAATGTCATTTGGTACCAACATAAATGATTTGTTGACATCAACGAGCTCGATATCCTCCTGCGTCTCTTCTCCCGTTTCTTTATCCGCAACTTGTGGCTTCTCGCTGTTTCCAAACGAGAACCCAATGCACTTCAATAGCTTTTTGAGCAGTAAAATAATGTATACATCTGCTGTCATCAAGGCAAGCCCACCAATAACGAAAACAGCAGCTATTTTCATGCATTCAACTACCGTTATATGGTCACTCAAAGGAAGGATTATGAATGAAGGTATAAAAAACACATTGATCCACTTAAGGCAGAAGTTCATCGATGGTTTAATCATCAAGAGATAGTGATTAAGTATCCATGCAGAAGCGGTGCTGATCTTATTCGTCCAATTAGTCTTACTTGCATTAGTAGACGCTCCGAATTTTGATAGAAGGTTAAGTACAACAAGTACGACAAGATTCACTAACATTCCTAACACGGAGCTCGGAAACTTGAACTTCAAGACATCGGCCAACAAGATATTAAATCCATATAGTATGGTCAAAAGAACTAAAATTCCTGCAGGGATTATCACAAATGAATGGATGATGTGATGCCGAGAATACCATAATCCATGGGCTATGCCGCTGAGGACTTCTTTCATCGATGTCATCAGCCAAACTTAGACGACTCTATAATCTGGGGTTTGCATGTGCCAAATTCTAGGCGCGAACTGGGGTCTTGATGCACAATGCTTTTTACTCTACGAAATTACTGTTGCAAATTGAACTTTGACAGCCAGGGCCACGTCTATAGTCACACATATATCAACTCGAGTCAAGAGACTTACTCTTTTGTGCTTTTTATACCTTTCAATTCTGAACTAGATTGAACACGAAAACCAAGACCAAAACTATGCTGGAACAGACAGATCGGGAAGAGGGGCATAATGTTAATGATGAGAGTACAGACTACTGGAATAGTGCAAATGAATTATGATGGGCGAGAAAACAACTGGATTAGCCGAGAGTAAGGATCACGGAATCTATCATTTGCATCCGCTGAAATGAACACGTAACGTTGATGAACTCCTTCCCAGGGATAAGCCATCCATTATTCTCATGAAGTCTGCTAGATATAGCGTGCGATGAAATACTGGACTTTGCATTTAGGCGGATGCATTACGGAAATGCCTTCTATTGATACAAAAGATTTCCTATGCAATTTCTCCCTCTATGATGTCTTTAAACTCTGCCTTGGCATATCTCAAGCCACAGTACCCACAAGTAGATGGCCGTGGCTGGTCCAAATTTATAAAAACCTTGGGGTGTCCTTGCAACGTAGAACCCTTGTTACCATCGCAAACAGCGATATTACCTTCTGGCAAATATCTGATAGGTTCCTTGGCGATCAACTCAATAGCTGCATATGGCTGAGGTTGCTCTGCCAAATCCTTCTGAATAAATCTGTGTGGATGAGTGGCGATGACTTCAGCCCTTTCGGCTTGGGAAGGAGACCAGGTTTGTTCTCTATTGGGTGCTTGCATTGCATTTTTGTTGTGGGCCAACTCTTGGCGCGTGAGACCAGTAGCACTCTTTTTAATAGGCTGGTCAACTGAAGACTTGAATCTTACCGCATTTTTAAGAAGCGATGATCTTAACATCATGCGATAGTTTTCGACGTTGTAAGTAGTAGCGAGAAGAGCGCACTTACTTTGTAAGACGTCTATTGGACGGTGATGTTGAGGGGAGGTATATATGCAACACAAGCGCACGTGACATAGTTCCTTGTGCAACTTGAGTATACAATTGCAAGTGGACAAGAGTGATTAAGAGTCAAACTGTATCAGAATAATTCAAGACCTAAATACAGCTAACAAAATTAACAATTACATGCGAATGGGAACATAGAAATAAAGGATAGGATATTATCCTCGTGAGTGTTGAACGGCTGCTCAATCAACTTACAAGACAACGCACTTCTTCTTTTTCTCTTTCTTCTCTTTGGTGACCAACGAGGCTCTCGTAGCGGTCTCGAAGACTTCCCTCACACCCTCACCAGTTCTAGCAGAACACTCCAAATAGTATTGGGTACCAATTTTTTGAGCAACAGCTTGACCCTCAGCGGAAGACACTGGTTGCTGATTTTCTTGGGACAATTGCTTGATTATGACGGGATCGTTTCTCAAATCAACTTTGCAACCGACCAAAATGATTGGAACACCTTGGCAGAAATGTAAGACCTCGGAAATCCACTTCTCCAAAACATTGTCCAATGAGTCTGGAGAGTCAATGGAGAAGCAGATTAAAATAACGTTCGAGTCAGGGTAAGACAAAGGCCTCAATCTGTCATAATCTTCCTGGCCGGCGGTATCCCAAAGTGCTAACTCAACTTTTCTCCCGTCCACCTCGACGTCTGCAACATAGTTCTCAAACACAGTTGGAACGTAAACTTCGGGGAATGTTCCTTTCGAGAACACAATTAAAAGACAAGTTTTTCCACAGGCACCGTCACCGACAATGACCAATTTTCTACGGATTTCAGCTGGGTGAGGAACCATTCTGTGCAGTTAGTATCCAGTTCAATTCCGGCGAATCCACAAATTCAAAGACAGCCTCCAGGCAAGCAAATAGATCACTTTAATCGAGTGTTGATTCACTCACGTCCTAGTCTTATCACGGCTTTTCTAAAAGTAGGGCTCGAGCTCCATGCACCGTAGTTAATGGTAGCTCAAGCTGAACGTGGACAATTAATCTCAAGCGTAGAAATTGCACCTTGCTCCAAGAAAGGGGAGTAGCGCCGCTTGCATAGGTATTGAGACAGAGAAAAGAAAAAAAACTTCCCTGAACACATTACGTGAAGCTGTGGTACGTCGTCGAAGATCAAGGGTACCAGGCAGTAAATAAACAGCTCCTTGAACAGCCACGTACAGGGAACGCCATCTATAAGAGCTCGAACTGGAAGATTGTGAGAATGGAAGTATTGATTAAGAACATACCTTTATATTTATTTCTTTCTGCTCAAAAGGAATGCTTGGAAGAAGTCAGACAAAAGGAATTCTTGTTCAATTCGAGAGTTTTTTTTTCTCTTTGGGGGTTTTTGCTCCAAGGCTGAGGGAAGGCACGGGTGCATGAAAACGAAAGGGGGGCGCTACTCCCGTGCACGAAAGCCTCACACGCGAATTCCAAAGCCAGACGAATGTTCATGCACAGATCGACGACTTGACGTTTCGACCTACCATCCAGGTCGCGTTCCTGCTTACAGCGTGAATGGGACTCGTTCGATAACAAACCGGAATTTTAGCACACCCAAGTCAGTACCAGAACTGATATCGAGTCTGCTCAATGAGAGAAATGCTTCTTAGATTTGTATAAGAAGATAAAGTCTGCTCTCGTGCTTCTCACTCTACTTTTACGTGTTAGATGCAAGAAGCACCGCGGAAGCGTAATTTATTTTTATCCTGCCAGGTGTTCGCGTTAGTTGTTAACTGATAGGCAATGCCGAAGCAAAGTAGTAAACACACTACTGCGCTAATCTATTTTCGCACATACTTGGTGGTCATAGGAAATGTATCACTATGGGTTTGAAACGCCTCGAATGAAATGAGCTTAAGCAGTTGCTTTCAGAAGATTGAATCAAGTGGGGAAAAATTAGACTTCTAAGCGATGCATTAAGTGAGTGATGTGCTTAATTGGGACCAGCTTCTTCTTCTGTCAGTTCCTGAGCTTGCTCTTGAACTTCTTTTATTGACTCTCTCTCGACTTGATCCTCTAAAATCGTCTTTTTCAATTTTCTAGGCGGAAGAACTGAGTTAAAAGCATCCTCCCAGTTATGCCCGCATTCGAACCACATGCAGATGATTTCGTAAACATGAGACGTTGCTAGAACTTGACGACTATTCATTTGTATGTATTTGCCAATTGGCAAACGTGCGACACGCATCCCCAAAGCCTGAGCCTTCGCTAAGCACAAATTCTTGTGTCTGTTCTTATCCACGATACCCCCAATGATATATGTGTTCCCTTCAGTCAATTCCTCAATTTCATTCTCTGTGTCAGCGGTAAGGTATATGAATTTAGAGAGTTCAGACTCTTCAGAAGGTAACAAATCAGAAAGCTTTTCATTTTCGTGAAAACGAATATCCTTCCATTTGGAATAATCCTTTACAGAATGATCAAATCTCTCCTTTAATCTCTTGTTGAAGCTGGAAATGAGCAACTCAACTTCGAAAGCAGAATGTCTCAATGCCGAGTAACACCTGGTAATTTGAGTGCTCATGGAGACTATCTCCTTGTCGCTCATGAGGTCATCAAATTCACAATCCATGATAACTTTAATGCCGCTTGAAATCTGCGTTTGCGGAAGTGCCTTTTTCGCTTGCATGTGGTAATTATCACTCTCCAAAATATTTCCAGTAGCCTTCGCTTCTGATTTTCTGTGCCTAGCAGCCCTCTTCTTCTCCCTTCTTTTTAATCTGTACTCGTCTTTTTGCTCATCCCACATTCTCTGCTTCTGCAACTTCTTCCAGGCGTTCTTGGACATTCCCTCCGGAATAGACACTTTTGCCCGCTTGCTCGCAGTCTCACCCGAGCCACCTATTTGATCTTGGTCATTTTCTTCTCCCATAACGGTGGTTTAGTCGCTCAGTTCTATTTGCAATTTGTACCTGAGCGAGCATGATGAGCAAAAAAAAAAAAGTGCTTAGTGAACTGCGTGCATTATTTAGCCAGCACGGGTGGAGAGTTTTATCGATTCTAAAGGAGGTAGATGATAACAAGTTTTTTTTTTTTGGAAAATGAATCACTTAACATTAAACATAAACGATCGGCTGCCCAGGACCTTGTCACCAAGATCAATTGATAGATTCCGAAGTACCAGATCCCGGGAATAGGATGCCCCAATGCGGATGAGCCTGCACTCCATTTGCCTCCACACTAAGTGGGAGTTACAGTGGGGGACGTGCGGCCCGCAACCTCGAATAAATGCGATCGCCCCACTTTCTTCTCTACAATAAGATTGAACACAAATGTCGAAATCGTATGATACGAAATATCTAATATATTGAACAATCCATACTGACTATAACAGCTTCAAGCTCAATAATGGTACTGAAATTCCCGCCATTGGCCTTGGTACTTGGCAAGCCACGGACGATGTCGTTTATAATGCGGTTAAGACAGCGTTGAAGGCGGGTTATAGACATATAGACACTGCATTTGCGTATGGAAACGAGAAATCCGTTGGCAAAGCAATCAAGGAATCGGGAATTCCAAGATCAGAAATTTACGTGACCACAAAATTGGCTCCGATCGACGCGACTAGGGTAGGTGAAGCCATTGATAAGTCCTTAGCAAATCTTGGATTGGATTACGTCGACCTCTACTTGATGCACTGGCCAATTGCTCTAAATCCAGAAAACCGAAACACAAATGGGCTCATTCCTTTGTTGCCAAATGGTAAGCGTGACATTCTTCTCAAGAGAGATTTTGTTGCAACATACGTCGACATGCACGATGTTGTCAAACTGGGAAAAGCGAAGTCAATTGGAGTTTCGAATTTTTCGGTCAAGAATTTGGAGAAATTGCTTTCCTCGAAAGATGTCACTATTAAACCGGTTATTAACCAGGTTGAGTTACATCCATATTTGCCTCAGCCAAAACTCTTGGAGTACTGTAAGAAGAACGATATTATCTTGGAGGCTTATAGTCCATTGGGCTCCACGGACTCGCCCTTACTTCGTGACAAGCACCTCAAGGAGCTTGCTGACAAGTATGAGGTTTCTGTTGCCAATATCTTAATCAGTTGGGCAGTCTGGCGGGGCCTGGTGGTTCTTCCTAAGTCTTCAACTCCAAGTAGGATAGAAAGCAATTTCGTGCTCGTCAAATTGTCCGATGACGACGGAAATTCGATCAACGAACTCTCACAGTCTGTTGGAACAAAGCGGCTTATCAAACCTGATTGGGACCCGGTTGAAGTGTTCAACGACGATGACTAGAGTCTTACATAGTGATCTTGCAGAAGCTTTTAGTTGTTGTACATGCAATAAGAACCACATAACAAGTGAAAGGAAAAAGTAGAAAAGTGAGACCTGATCGAAGTGAATATGGGCGTTAAGCACATTTTAGGACCAGCTGTCAAAAGTGTCATTGAATGGCATGTCACTAAAAATGTCGAACTTCGTTGGCAACAGTGGATCCGCATTGGAGAAACTCAAAGGTATATCATCCACAGTAGTGGGCAATTTTCCTGTTTTCGTTTCAGACAAATTATTCGGAACCACCGGAGTGAATGACTCAGGGTAAGCATCATTATGCGTTCCTTGTACATCATGTTTCCAAGAGAGAATTTGGAGCCACAATTTGTCGGTCTCCGAGTTAGTTGAAGCATCCGGAGGAGTGGTCGAGTTCACCAGAGTATTAGTCATATTGCTCATCTCACAATCCGCCTTTTTAGCAAAACCAAATGTCTTGAACTCTGAGTTATCAAACTTAGCCAAAGTACCCTCACAGATCGAGATGATGTCCTGCAATTGAGCTTCTGAATACCTGGTACGGTATAGCTCAAAAGCTTTGGAGTAATTAGCATGATAGAATTCTGGAGCGGTAACGTTCTTTAGTAGCACCATCTGACTCTTTGTAATTCTCCATGCATAGTAATACCTGTTGCTGATTTTGCTAATTGCAGAAATAGTGTATTCAGCAGCTCTGGTCAAACATGACGACAATTGACAGAGCTTTTGAAAATAAGATAGATACGCCCGATCAATTGTGAGTTGTCGTGCATGATCTCCCTGCTCTCTCAAGTGATAAATTAGGAAATTGACACGAATGATTCCCGACAAGTATACCAAATTTGCTTTGTGAACAAACATCTCGCAAGTTGGATTGATGACCATGTCACTGACGACCTCAGAGTTTCTCAATAGATTCGAATAATATGGCATGATGTCAGCGGTCAGGATTAATATGCACTTTTTGAAGTAAAAGTAAGCGACATCCACATTCTTTGACTCATAGTAGAGAAAGATATGAAAGTAGACGGTGAGAAGAAATGACTTGAAAGCAATGTACATCTTCACCTTAAAATTCCGATTAGCCACGGAGATTTCATTACAGGATTTGAAATCGAGACAGTCCTTTAGACTACCCTGGTTGATGTACCACTCATCTTCCAAATTTGTAAGCTTAGTCGTTAGTGCACTGAGACTGATCCTATTTTTCACGTCCAAAATATCCTGAAGGGTACCTCTGAGATCTGTAAAAAGCTTGATACAGGAAAAACACCGATCAATCACCGAGTCATCTTTTGCTTTATCAATCAAGTTCTCACCCCCTGGGACCTTAATAGGTTCAAGTGTGTCGGTGAACCTGTCATCGACTGACATCGGGTTTCCAAAGCAAAATGCAAGGTGCAAGTCACTAACCGTGATGTATTGCCATATTTTTCTTGACAAATTATTCATTCTCAAATTATCGCAGGTTTTGCTGGGTTCCCTGTTGAGCCCTAATTGGATTGCCATTTGCAACAATATCGCGCCCAACACTTGAGAGTCACCTCCATCAGCTCCATCACCATCTTCTGGAGCGTAAGTGTGATAAACACGCAAAAACAATGCTAATTGCAAAACAGTGAAGTTCGTCCTTCTCAAGTATTGAAACTGATCAAAGCACAACGAGGCAACGTTGATCGTGTCAATTGAAACAGGGTTAGAGAGTAGGTACTTCATCATTTGGATTTCTTTTGAGGTATCGACAGAATTTAAAATGCTCTCAGTCAATTTGGTATTGTTCGATAAGAGCGACAAGTACGAGATCCTCAATATAATCAATAGAATTCCAACTGTGGCCAAGTCTAGCTTGCGTTCTATCTTTAGATCAGCGGGCTCATCGTCCCAGGACATTGGCCCCAAAACACGCTCAAGATCGCGCTTGAAGTATTCCTCATCTAAATAAGGCATGTAAAGATAGACTGCCTCGAAAAAACGTTTGATTAATTTCCATATGATTCTTTTGGTAGGAAGAACGGTTCTTATCCTTTCTATCGTGTCCAACTGGCGGTCTATTAAAACATCATAGTAGGTCAATCCCAACAGAAGATCAACCAGTTTGCTAGTCAATTTTTGAGTTCGCCTCTGCTCTCTGTCACTTAGGATGCTGCTGTACGGCAAAATTTCGTCAATACCATCGTTTTCGAGTGCACGCTTCTGGAACTCTTTTTCGCTTTGGTCACATTCTTTTGCCGACGAGTGTAAGATGGCTTTTGCACTTTCCTCGGACGTTGAGTTTGTAAACACCAAAGCAACGGAGTTTTCTTTTTTCAATTTGATGTGTTCCCAGATGATGTGAAGGCCATGATCTCTTCTCATTAGACTTGACCAGGCAAATGGACCGTAGTTGACACGCCGCAAATCATCTTTATAATGGAGGGAAGAGTAATGTTCGTAAAAGTTCATCGTATCGCTTGCATTTGCAACCACATTCACGCCAATGAGAAGAAACTCTTTCAATCGTTGATCGTATTTGGTGGCCAACAAGTTGGGCACCGAGAAAACACTCTTCCCCGCAGGTCCGTTTGGAGATTCCACGTTCGAAGCATAAGGTAGGGGGGCGTACTCTGCCACATTATGTTCATTCTTAACAGCAGGAATCGAAGGTCGGCTGAAGGCATTGCCTAAGTGAGGGACGAATGGAACTTGCGAGCGGGTAGCGGTAGGTGGAGTATAGCTTGAACCTCCAAAGGGCAGAAATTGATCAGGAACCCCAAAAGTGGATAAAGGAGGGGCGATGCGTGTGTTTGTCATTCTGTCAAAGGATGGAACCCGACCGTTAGTGACACTTCCGCCGCTCGAAGAATAGGACGGAGTCAACCCTATGTCTGACGCCTTGGAACTTGATCCCGCTATAGACCTTTCAATTTGTTCTAGACGCTCTTTGAGTATCTGAATTTCGCTCTTTTGTTGCTGGTTCGAGGAGGTGGAACTTGGAGTTAAAGCAATGTTCTGCTCGGGACTATCTTTCGTTCGATTTTCGGTCTTTGGCTTTTTCCTCGCCCCAACCTCAGAGCTGTCCAAGGAAGTCTCCACTGAAAACAGATTGAGAAAATTATCGGGTGAATGATCTGGCATCTTTCTAACACGCCCAGGAAGATCCAATTGAAGTTGCATAGTATAGCCATCGTCAACCTTTCTCCGAATTGGTGCATCGTACTTGCAACAGTCCGCAAAACCACCCGCAACACAGTTCGAGCATGGTTTCTTTTTGTCACACTTTATCTTCCTCCTGCGACAATTGGTGCAGACTATCACTGGTCTTTGCCTCCTTACAGGCTTTTGCGGATTCTGTTTGCCTGCTGAGTTATCCAGCTGAGATGCATTTTCACCCAGTGAGGCTGACATTTCTTTGTCGTGAGATAGGAAAACCAGCATTACAAGTCCGAGCCGCAGGTACTTGTGAAGCCAGTCAACAGGATTCAAAAAAAAAGAAGGAATTACCCTCGATGACCATATGTTGGACAGTATTATCCAGAATTTTTATGAGGAGAACAGTAAGCGTCGGTCTTAGTACCAATACAGAATTCTCCATGCGAGGCTATCAACTCACGCCACAAAAATCTTTCTCCGATGCAGTACTTGCGTTGAGGGCAAAACCGATTCTGGTACGGATGACTCCGCAAGTCATTGGAACAATTTTGAGGTTATCTTACCATGAGGGGAGCGATTACTTGTTACAGACAGAGACGTGATATGCTTCTGCATTCAAAGAGTAGAAAATTGGAGTGAATAAAGAGAAGAGTGCCTACAAAGGCAATAAGCCCGACTCACTGCTAGTCTCTAAAATTTACCTCTAATTATTCTTTCATAAAGATGAGTATTCTTGAGACAGGCTGCCAAGCAACCTGTCATTCTCACCGGATTTCGTGGCGTCGTTGATGTTTTCATCGTTTCCTTCGTTGTATAAAAAGAACTGGACAAATATTGTGAAATCTAGAGCTAATGTCCCGAAAGAACCAACTAACCACGAGGAGTTCACCCAAATATATTTCCAGCTCATGTCAATGGCTAATATCGAGATGACATAGGTTAAATTCCCTAAGCAAGCAAATAGGAAAAACATAAACGAGATTCCTTCGCACGACTTCCGCTCGTAGTTCAATAAGATCTGAGGCACCCGCGAGCCCAAGTATAAGATGGCACAAAGCCATCCAAAGAATTGAGCGAGAGGATCAAATTCCATTTCTGCAGGGAGCTTGTGTTTCTTACCACTGTCCCGGACGTAAGAAATGTACCAACTGATCAAGCCAGCAGTAAAGACCAAAAAGACCATGAGAAATTTGTACATGAAAGACATTAGAGGGCTCAAAGTCAAGCTGTTCTCAATGTTTTCTTCCGAACTGCCTTCATAGTTTGGATACTCTCTGGACAAAACAGTTTCAAGAACATCGTCATGTAATGGGTTAGCGGGCGACAAGTGGACGTAATCAGGTTGCTTTCCATCGCCATACATGAGACATTGAATCAACAAAACAATGTCGGCAAGCGTGTAGTAAATCGCGAGAACAATCATGGTTGGCAATACGCCTTGCAATACTGCGCCTAAAACGTTGAAAACATCGCCAGCTAGCCACAAGATTATGAACATCAATGACAATCCATCTGAAGACTTTCTGCGAAAGTTTTCGTAAATTTGAGGAGCGAAGACGATTATCCAACAGGCCAAGGAAATAGATCCCGTGATACCAGAAACGGCACGCGCATCAACGATAATTGGGGGCGGTGGAGCCATTCGTGCGTTCTTCAGCCTTAGTATGCCTATGTAGCTAGCCCAACGAAGAACCGGGCACTCAAAATTAATCACCGGTCACGCGACGTGGGTCAGGCGAATCGCGCAAAGAGTAAAAGTAACCGCGACTTCTAGCCATGCAACCTAGCATTTATGCAGCTTTGACATTGCTATTTTCTATTTCTCAATTAAAGCAGACACAAGGGAACTCATCGCTTCACAGCCTGCGACATCTAAACTTTCGCTTTACTAAATAAAATTCCTTCTTCGTACATGGCAGAAAGCTTTGGACCGAAAAATTTTGCTGCCATGGGCCGCATGATCTTCATCGTTGGAGTGACGACCCTACGTTCGACCGTTAATGGCTCAATTTCGAGGTGAAGATTTCTAATCTTCTCAATGCCATTCAATTGGCCCGTGATTTGAGAATTGAGCCTTTTCAAGATCATAACTCTAGTCTCCTTTGTATTGATCTCTCGCAACATTTCCTCGCGTGTGAGTGATGGCTTGCACAAAAGATGGCGACCGGTTTCCAAAGTTATTCCAGCAATAGCAATAACAAAGTGTTCAGTAGACCTCCCATATACATAAAGCTGCTGTAGAATTTGATTGTTGGAAAGATAAATGTTTTCAATCCTCTCTGGAGAAATGTACTCACCTTGAGCGAGCTTGAAAAAGTTTTTTACTCTGTCAATGATGTAAAGGCGTCCATCGACAACGTGACCCACATCACCAGTATGAAACCAGCATTCGGAATCAAACGCTTTCTGGTTTTCTTCTGGGTTCAAGTAATATCCTTGGCATACTTGAGGACCCCGCACCAAGATTTCGCCTTTTCTTTCAGAGGTCAAGTAGTTCAATTCTCTGTGCTCAAGAAGCTTGACTTCAACTGTCATACTTATGGATCCTGAAGACCCCGGCTTGGCTTCATGAATTAGCGAGGTTGTCATAGCACCAAATGTTTCAGTTAAGCCGTATAACTGACTTACACCAATACCCAAAGCGGCTGTCATGAACGCAACCGTCTTTGGATTAACTGGAGCTGAAGCAGTTTGCGTCCAAATAAGATCGTCGAACCCAATCAACGAACGAAGTTCCTGATAAGGGCCAAAGACGACATCCTCACCTTTGCAACCATCTGCCGAGCGTTGCTGAGAGGCGCGATTATCTATGAGACTGTTTATTTTGAGAGCCTCGGGATGTTTCGCTATGTGGTTCTTGAGGAATGACTCAAATTTGATTAAAATTCGGGGCACAATGGAGAAGTAATGCGGTTTGAACAATTTCAAATCTTCCACAAGATTCCTGAAAGGGTCTGGCTTTGTCTCAAACAATGTTAGCCGAGGGTACCCGAGATTGTAGCCGGCCATTAAGGCAAACATGCTAGTTTGCCTTTCGTAAATATGGGTTAATGGCAAAAAGACGAAGCATCTACCGTTCCGTACTCGCGGAGTAACGGCCAACAAAAATGTAACAGCAGACACGGCGGCGACATGGTTCAAAAGGACACCCTTTGGATTTGCACCTGTTGTTCCCGAGGTGAACGATATCGTAAAGAGCGTACGTGGGTGAGGTGGGCAAGGTGCGTAGTCGGCAATCTCTCCCAACACTGCTAACTCACTGAATGTATATGAGGTGAGACCAGACCTTTCCAACAGAGAACGCTCAATATCGGAGATAGGGTCAAAGCTCACAACGACCTTGAATTGAAGGCGGTACTGTTTTCGCAACTTGCGCAATTTGTCGAGCTTGTCCCCCGAGCAGAAAACGAGCGGAGACTTGGTTTGCAGCAACACGTGAGCGGAGACTCCGTCTCCCAAGTTATCATACAAAGCTGTATTTGTCAAAGAGTACGCATAACACGCCGAATCAAAGATAGTCCACTCATATCTATTAGCGGAGAATATGGAGATGATTGCTGACATTTTGTTCTCATCATAAGACTTGTAGGATGAGTAATGCTTTTCGACCAAAAGTGGATCGAGACGTGCTAAGGCAGCTAGAATTCCTGACCCGATCTTTTTACGAAGTTCGTTTACCTCGTCGTATGTGAGAGAAACGTGCTTGTCGCTGGAAGTCTTTTTTTCGTAATCAAATGGCCTATAACTCAAGCATGGCTGCGAGGTATATTTTGACGCAGCATCAGAAAAGAGTTCGTCAAGCGTCGTAAGTTCCGGGGTCAAAGAATCGACGAGCGTGTCTGGACAGTACATGTTTCTATACGTTAGATCATTGACGTTGGAGCTGTATCGCACTGATCTTCTGGTTAGGGACCTGTTTAGTGGCAAATCAACAGCCGTGTTGTCTGGAAACAAAGGGCTCATTGTCTTCGAAAGTGAAATAAAACACCAGTATTCTTTCCATTCAAGAAAGAGTGGAATATATAAGCGCGCCCAGGTCTGTAGTTCCGTGGAAATACGATGCTAGGTCTTGGTTTTAGGTCGTGTCAACATCTTACCCCAGGTTCCCCGCACTTCGGCAAAAAAAAAACAAACGAACACACACACTACAGGGTAATCGGGGTTTTTCCGATGAAGAGAATTGGTGCAAAGCTCTTACTGCGATGCACGCAAAGTCACTTATCTCAACACCATGTTGCTTCTACCTTCTTGAACAGAATGAACTCAACATACCCTTACTTTCTCCAAGGCTAGCACCTTGATTATATAGACAACAAACAGTAAATTATTAAGCAATATATAGCGAGCCAAATCTTGTCCAGCGGACGTTTGTTCAATTTCATGCTCTGCACATTATGTGACGAGGCATAATTTGTTAGGTTTTCTACTCTGTCGGGCTTCGCCGTGGTTGGTCGCGTTGAAGTAAAAAATGATCTCCATTCATCATAGCACAACGGCTATCTTACCCATCTCAACGATACAGTCAAGTTTAGAAGCCCGAGTGTGCTATTACAACTTTAAAGTGAATTATGCCAACCTCTTACCTCCGATCTTTATCGAGGCACTTATTGATGTGCAGTGCAAATCGACCGCCGGCGATTTTTCTCCCGCAGCTTCCACAGACAAAATACCTCGATGTTTCGGACAGTTTTAGTTTGGTTTTGTCTTGACCAAAAATATCTTTCTGCGGATTCTGCAAGAATATTTGTAGTCGCTTATCCGTGGGATTCTGTGTAAATTCTTGAATTGTGCTATGTCGACTAAGGCTGTTCACGCTTATTTGGCGCACGATATTGGCGACTATATCCTGGTACAATGACTCCGCCTATGGAGACGTTAGATTTAATATTGTGTGCAAGCTATCAAGCAAAACAACGTACCAAGCTGTCAATAGTGACTGAGGCTGTCATTTCTGCCAGCCAAGTAGACGCGTTACTGCTAGATCGCTCGTGAGTGCACTTTGAGGATGCGATGAATTTGAGACTGCACGTGACATACATTACTTAGAACCCACCAACCTTTGAGCTGACATCCATGTCGTAGATCCCAAACAAAGAAGTATAAAATCTTGCATTTGCCAATGATGTCTGACGATGAGGGGAACTTGAAGAATCACGAGGAAGATATTGCGGAGGACAGTATCGTGGACTGGGGCTTAATCAATTGTCTGGTGGAAACAACTTTACCAAATGACGAGTCACTCCCCAAAAGGTCGGAGAAGTATTTCGACAGTGATGGTTCAAACGTGCAGCAGAACAAATTAAATTTGGCACAGGATCAGATGTTTTTGGCACTTCTGCACTTCAGGGGTCATCACATCAAGCAACTTTTGAATGCATTTTGGCTACCTTCAGAAAATCGAGCCATAGTGCCTCACCCTAAAGGTAGTTATTTCAAGGATATTGGACAGACATATGCATTCAAGCACAAGAAGCAACTACACGGAGTTTGGCTAAATGCCATAGAAGCTTTGTATTTAATGGAACGCGGCTCGCTCATCATGTACTTAGCAAATGATTCTTTTCGTGATTTCCTTGTGAATGACGCTACTACTTTTGCATGCGAAGGAATGACAAACCTTACGCTAGCACACTTTTATTCTTTGGCTTTAGGACTGGACTCGCGTCTTTTGGATAAATATCAGGTTTATGCGCTACTAAAGCGATTGGGGTATCTCATCCGTGATTTCCAACAGTACAGTTCCCAATACGATGAACTGGCAGATATGTCAGATTGCGAACTAGCCTCTCCCAATGAAAAGGCATGGGTTTCGTCTCTAAAAAACTCGTGTGTCTCATTGGGGAGCCGAGTAAGAACTTTTTCACTAGAGTTCCTTGCATCTCGTCGTCAGCATTTCTTTGACTATAGTCTGATTTTTAGGTACCTCGATATCACACCCTCCTTGTCAAGATACGAGCCCTTGCAGTCTCCATTTCCAATTACTCCTGAATATCAAATTATCTATAACGTGTGGAAACCTGTATCGGCATTCAGCAAAAGGAATCCTCCGCCTCCTGATTTCCACATCGGTATATTGAATGTCTCACGAGTCTCTTTTCCGAAGCTACTTACTCTCCAGAACTCGTGGGAGAACATTAACTTCCGCCCTGACCTCAAATTTGCAAAGACGGAAGTCATGCCAAGTTTATCAAAGAAACAAGATAGGCCTCCTACGAGGAAGGAACTTCGTCTCAAACGTAAAGAGGATCGCGATGCTAAAACACATCCTATGCTTCTTCGTCGAAACAAGTATCTCAAGGAAAAGGACAAAAGACTCAAATCTGGCACGACAGGGAGGTCAATCGTGTATGCAATTGTCGATGATGGTATCATAAATTTCACGTGTTTTAATGAAACCGATTTCAAGTTCAAAAGCTTTACAGATAGTTTGAACAGTTTGGAGGAGCGCCGACTGCATGGACTTGTTTGGAATGAGAAATTGAAGCTCTAGTATTCCGAATAAAGCCTTTGACGCTTTCAAGTTCCAAGCTCGATGACGTCGACAGTTTCTTCCTCTTCAGCCTTTGAGAGTTATTCAATTCGAGCCCTGTCTCATTGTTGTTCAAGTATTTATTTTGCATCCACCGGGCCCCAAAAGAGTTAAATGCCAGTTGACTTATCATGTTTTTGAAATCCTGAATTCCGTTCAGTAATAAATTCTCGAAGAGAGATTCATTTCCTTTGTGCTGCAAGCAAAATGCGAGTAATCTTGATAGCCATTCCTCACAATATTTGGCATCTGCTTTGTAGCATGCACCAAAAAACCGATCAAACATGTCTGCCAAAGTGGTGACCACTTTCCCGTTTGCGCTGTAGATGTCTTCATTCAGCAGTTGAAGCGCTCTTCTGTAAGGCGGGAACCAGTCGAGACGTCTTAAGAGCATACTGCGACTCGCAAGGATTGCCTTAAGCTTTTGTATTCTTTCTTCATTTGTATCAAAGAGAAGTAGGAAGTCCTCGAAAGGTGTGCCGAGTACGACATGCGGATCTTCTTTCGTCATAAGTTTTTTCATAACGACTTTGAAAGCTTGATGTCCGCGTAGACTTTGGGCAGTCATAATATTTTGTATTGTAGACGGTAGAATGTTTTTCTTTACATCATGGAGGAGCGATGATAAAACTGTTTTGTCATTAAGCATTACGGTGAAGAGGTTTGAAGGAAACCTCGACGTGCTGAGGCCTTTTCGAAGGGCAAAAGGGTCTTCTGGGTCACTCCTAAATGGATTGTAGAGGTTCACACGACAAAAGTCGAGATGTATCGGTGATGCCGCTTCTGCAGACGGAGACAGTCTCATGGCTTCATTAGCCGTTTTTCTAATTGTGCTGCTCAATGACCCTGAGACTTTTTGCGGGGATATGCTGAACAACCTGCCTATTTCCAGCATCAGAAGGCTAGACGGCAGTTTCGAATACTGATCTTTGAACGCATTTACATGCCTTTCTAGCACATTCTTGGTGTTTAAGGGGCGAGAGTTCTTGAAGATTTCGATGTTATTTTCAAGTTGCATTTGGATGAGTACGTCGAGCGCACGGAGATCAAAAACATCGTTCCCTAAGGACAAAAGCAAGTCGGCAGTTAGCAGTTCCGGGTTTGTTTCCAAGAGTTGCAATTTTTCATCTCTACTCAAACTTTCCGTTGAGTGTGCATTGTGAAGAATGGTCAAAATTTGCTCCATTGTATTGATAGATGAATCTATCATGAGTTCGTTAGGCCGACTTGAATACAATCGCAGCACTGGGAGATGGTTAAATAATCCAGTATTCTTAAAGCTGCCTATTTTGATGAGCTTCGAAAGCATCACAGCAATGTAGCTGACCGACTAGGACTCTCTATTTGATAAAACCAAGTAGCGAGGTGTAGATCGCACCGCTGCGCTGTGGTGTCGCGCAGAACCATAAAAGCGCTTATGGGTTGAGCTTTACATATTGCCGCAACCGGGTTTGATTAAATCTAAGTGCTAATTTATTTCCAACCTCGATTCACTACTTACTCTCACTCATTCTCCAGGGGTTGAATTGTGTATGCGTGGCCCACTCATCAAAGATTTCGACTCTTAGATAGAGGTTGTCGTCAATAAGGCCCTTTAACACCAATTCTATAGTCGATTCGACAAAGAATCTGCCATATAAGCAAGAATAGTATTGAATTTTGTGTGCCTTATAAAGGCTGAGTTTGTACCGCCTGTTCTTTCTTCGTTGCTGTTTCGTTGTTCCCTATGGCCGGGCTTGACTCCCCACTTGTCAAGCTGTGTCCTTTCTTTTTGTTGCGTGACCGAGTCGCTTTAGCCTTTCCACTAGTTGTTTTGTCAACTATAGATTGCAGAAATTCAGTAGTTGACTGCGCCGTCTCTCTCACATCTCCTGACTTATCTGCAATTGATTTCCTGTTTTTATTCTTGCTTCGCTTTTTTGACTTTGCAACAGGAGTGCCTTCTTTCATAAATGATTGTGACTGTTTCTTCAGCGTCTTCTTTGACAGGGTCAGCTTAGGCTGGTTCTGTTTCTCTGGCGCCAGCTCCCTTGAAGCTTTCTGAGTTGACCTCTTCTCGGCTTTTCTCTTGCTCTTCCGTTCTTGAGCTTTTTTCTGGGCTTCCTTGAGTTTGAGCTCATCTATCATGTCTTTGAGGTCTGCCTCTCCACCGTTTTCGGCTCGGAGAGTAGCGAAAGCCTCAAATATGTCATTTTCAATCTTAGTATTCGTTGACGCCGCCAACGGTGCCAGAAAAACTTCTCCGAAAACGGGCTTCAAGACTTGACACTTAAAGCAATCGCCTGTGTTGGGCTCCTCGAACAGCACCGCCTGAATTTCATCTCTAAAATCTTGCGCATGCTCTTTTGATGTAAACTTAAAGGACGCCCAAGAGAAGACCGGGGCTTCAAAGAGCTTTACTTCCTTCGTACCCTTCTGGTATTTGAGAATCTCGTAACCAAGTCGTAGAGTAGGCGAGTGCAGCAATGCTTGTTCCAAGAATGTGTTCTTCTCAAGAGTAGGAGGAAGAAGTCTCACGATAACCTTCAAGTCAGGTTCACCATATTCAATCAATGGCCCTGTTCTCCTTCGTCGTTGTTTCCCTGACTGTTTCTTTTTTGAGGGCTGTATAGCCTTTCGTAGTTCTGGCGCGCTCGTTGGTGTCTCCATTGGCCTTGAAGTAGCTTTCAGAATCTCAGAATAGTACTGTTGGCTCGATGCGCATCTTTGTGCGGTGCATGTGGAGGACACAAAAATCGACCAGAGTTACCATATTCGTCAACTCCATACATGAATGTGATAGAAGATTTTTTGCATCAGATACAGCATTGCACGCGACTAGAAACCAAAGAGCAGCCTCTAAAGCTCCTTGGGTTGCTTCGGTTGAATCCACAATTGAACCCATTTGTTGTGAAGTTGAACTCATTGGGCTCGTTGGACGACGTGCAAATAACAGAGACAATTGAGAGAAGACACTGGTTTAACGATGACTGGCCTGCCTTCAATCTGGCAGTTATATCGTTTGTCAAATTGAGCAATCAGATGAATGCATGGTCTCTTCTTGAAAGTTTCGACCTCTTCGCAACGTATTTGAATGATCTTGCCGTGGCGTTCACCAATAAAAGCAAGGGCTATCTTCTCGCTTTACTAGTGGAAGATGTCTTGAAAGTCGTACTTCCCATGGCAAAGCAGCTAGATTTTCAGATGTTGCTAAAGGAGATGCACCGCAAACCCAGACTAGGGTACATGGCCTCAATACTACTCAGAATCTTCAATAATATTAGGTCGCAACTAGGAGGGGGAGATCAAGCTGAGGCAGCAAAGAAGTCCGTCATGCTATTCATTGGAGTCAGGCTTTGTCAAACATACTTTCTACTATCGAATCCACTACTTTGCCGAAACGTGTTTTCAAACATGAACAATGCAAATCTTAGATTTAGCATGTACCCTCCAGATCAGCAACTTCAGTACAGATATTACTTGGCGAAGTTCTATATGGCCAAGTACCAATTCGTTGATGCATATGAACATCTTCTGTGGTGCCTTCAACACGTACCTATGAACTACATTGTCGACAATCCTAATGTGACGAAGATTTTACGAGATTTCCTCCCCATCTGCATCGTCATTGGCAAGAGACCCAATATACCTTCTTTTACTCGGCAATTCTACTCCTCTCCTTCAAAGTGTCCCCCATTTCTTACGTTGTACGGACTGCTTACGAGTGCCATAAATTCAGGAAATCTTGCACAGGTGCATTCGATCATAAATGAGGATAATCATGCGGAGTTTTTGAAGCGGCGTAAGTTGGCAATGTTCATCAGTTCCAAGACGTTTGTTGTAACACTTCGCAATCTTGTGAAGCTGGTGTGGGTTCTTGAGGGTAAGAAGCTGCGCTTGGAATATGATTCCGTTAATCTTGCGCTACGAGTGTCATTGAACGGACTAGGCTTGACCCAAGTGACTGGAATTAGTACTCACACAGGGAATAGTCTTACAGTAGATGATTACGTGGTGGAAAACTGCCTTGTAACATTGATTGATCAAAATCTATTACGTGGAAAAGTTTTCCCAAGACTTCGGGTTGTCTCCATAGCCAAAAGCGAGGTTTTCTCTTCTGTTGCAGCCATAAATTTTTTAAAATTTGGTAATGGCTCCGAGGGTACGTTAAACCATGCGGACCAATGGATCGGTCAAAATGAGACAATTGCATAGCTTCTCGCTGAAAACGTTTGTACAAGAAATGCATAGGCAGAGCAATAGATGAAAGCGCAATAAATTTATCCATTCTAATCCGTTCTGTAATGAAACGGGTAATGTTTGGATGCAAAACCCCAGTTCCGCTCGCCCAGAGCATGTGTGGCATTTTACCAAGTCGCCTTGTGTGTACGGTCTGCACCAAATTCTAGTGCGAGGCAATTGCGAAACCCCACCTCGCCCTTTGTGGAAACAGTTTGCGAAGGGTACAAAATTGGTTGTCGAGTCGTAACAATCAGAAGTTTTTTTTGGGCGAATACTTGAACAATTTGCGACGCAGAAGGCTCTAAACTCTCTTGGAATACGTGTATAATTCCTCTGTGACAAGTCGCCAAGACAAGATGAATGGCGTTTTGACTCGGTACTGCACTCCCAACGCGAGAGGCGCCACTTCTAAACAAAATCCGGGGATCGCGGACTGCATGTGGGCGCAGACACAAAGGTCATCTTTTGGCTGCTAATTAGGAATCCACGTATAAGTACGCAAAGTACAGCCATGTTTGAGCTCGCCCACCTAATAAAATTACTTGCGTTTTGAAGTCCCTCTGTCTAGTGTCACACTATGACATCGATACTTCCCTACAACGTTCTACATCAGATAGTGAGATCTTGCGATCGGAATAACCAGATAAAGCTCTCACAGGTCGACAATGAGCTAAGGCACATTGTTTACCAGCAACTTTACAGACGCATCATGATAATAGACGACGATGTTCCGGTGCTGCGAATTGTTCCCACATCTTACACTTTAGTTCAGTCAAGGAGTATTCTCCTCCTCGCAACTGGGCTCAATGAGACCAATTTTCAATACGTGGAGCAAGTTGTCGTCAACACTCGCAGTCCTGACAATTCTTGGGCACTTCCAATTTTATTCAGCAAGTTGGCAAGACTTTGGGATGTAACAAATCACAGAATAAGTTTTATAAATTACGATGTCTCAAGCTTACGTACAGTGGGTTCCCTTAACACGTATTTGGACCAGAATGGTATTCAAATAAAGGACTACGAGGACGAGGACTGTTGTATCACTCAAAAATCAGATAAACTGGTCTACTTGAAAGACTGGTTTATGTTCAGTACTGGTGAGTTTCTTAGGGCTCCCAAGAACCAGGCATTACAAAGACTCAGTTTCTATATCGAGAATCCAGTGTATCATAGCGCAGACCACAGCTTAGAGTCTTTCAATCGCCAAGGCCTCAGAGGACCGGAGTACAACTTGAGCACAGTTTCAGAACTATTCTTACATTCCCCACTATCGTTCATAAAATTCATGGAATTGCTCGATTTCACACATGCCTCGCAGTTGAAGCTCAAACGACTTTCGATTGCGAGCATTCATCGTTTGAGACATAACGCGGTTCTTGATTTTGAGAGGCTCAATAGCCGGTTTGATCTCAATAACCTTGAGGAGTTGGAGCTCAAGATGAGTTGCAGTAATCAGCATGAATGCGACGATGCTTGCATGGTTAAGTTCTTTTCTGAGTGGCAGACCCATAACAACTTCAATGCTCATGAAACAAAAGTACAAAAATTATCAATCGTGCATTACAAATCACTTACGGAGACAACGCAATTCAAGAAAATAGTGGAGAACTACGTTTTCAGTTCACAGTTTTCCGAAATGCGAGAATTGTTGATTAATCTTTCAAATACGATACGCTCACCATGTCTCGAACAATGCATTGATTTGAGCGAAGTGGTTGATAGAATGACGTGTCTTCCTAACCTTGAAAGCATTCATTTGTCTAGTTTCATGAGTGAATGGGTTCCATATCTTGCTAAAGTATTTCGTGACCAGCTGGTAACGTACCGCGACATTATGGTAAACAGATGTCTATGCGAATCGTGCAAGCATGTTAGAAGGCGCTTCGTGAAATTGGCGCAGCTAGACAAATCAAAACATTACAGCCACAAAGTGAAATGGACCGACGTGGGCAGTATGTCGTCCGAGGAAGATTCTCAAGTGGGCTTCTCGAAGACAGAGAATATCAGATTTCTACAGTATATTACAGGAGCATTGAGGCAAAACGAGGCAGTCATGGAGAGAAATTTGGCTAGCTCGGGCACGATGTTGGACATGGACACTATTCCAGTTCGCACCAGCGTCGAATTTGAGCCATTCAGTCAGCTATGTAAGCACTCTTGTCTCGAAGGCCTCTTTGAGCTAATGAAAGGCAAGCTCCCTCAGTTACATAAAGTAAACTTTGGGGGTGTTCTTTTGGGTAAATAATTTAGTTTATAATACATGTAGCAGTTTGAATGACGTCTTAAAGACAATTGGAGGCATTATAGTGGCATGGTAAAGTTTTGAACTGGGGGAGGACGTAAGACGTCACTCACGGCTATATTGGTGCCTATGAACTACCAACATACAAGCCGGTGCGCACTGAAATGGTGTCAACACACAGAACACCATCACCTTCACCTTCTTATTTTACATGACGCCTATGCGCCAAATTTCCATGCGGCATAGATACAATTTACTTTGGATGGACTAATTAAGCTAAAAACACAAATATCAACTGGACCTGATCACTTGAAAAATAAGCCGGTAGCAAAGCAGCTAACAAATGCCAGTGTCGAAAGTTCCGAAGGAGCGCATCGATCAGATCAACACTCGGTTGATAAACGCAGGAGCTATTGGTTTTCTCAAAGGTACAGTCATAGCATGCGTGAGTGGCGCTTTCCTCAGCTTCAGATATAATCATGGTCATAACACCAAGTTCTTCCTGACGCCTGCAAAAGTGTGGTACTTCCTACTGTGGGGTATTGTCGGAATCACGTTTGCTGTTGAAAATGCCAAAGTCAGTTTGAAGAAGGATTTGGCAGAAGAGGAGAACTTGCAGAGGCATCAATTTTTCAATCAGGAGTTAAGCGGCGGAAGAAGTTAAGCGCCATTCTGTGCTGACCTGGCAGCAAAGGAAGCATTGCCCTTAGAGTATCATTTATAAATATTGACTAGTTTACTACCTCCCTGTAGCAAATTTAAACATAGAAAGCCTCTTCGTGGAACTTGAGGCCATTCTCATTTGCCCAAAGTTTCGTATTCTTCACTAATGATTTTGGCCCAGCAGAAATCACCCACACCTTTTGCAAATCAGGAAGCTTCTTGTCCCCGGCAATGACGTGTTGCCGGCCAGGAAGGTCACGGCAGCAGACTAAGTTATTAGAGTTGTCAACAACTGGTCCCGAGCACTGTGTGAAAACGTCGGCCTCCAGGACGCACCAATTGTAATACCTATAGTTTAGAATAGGACGCCCTTTGTATAAGTGAGGCTCTAACCTAAGCTTGTGTATCGTCTTTGCGTAATTCTCGTGGCTCTTATTGTTGGCTTCCAACTGTGGCACGAATTGCTCATTTGTCGACTGTGACCTGCTTGTTTTTCTCGATGTCATTGATGGTATGTCATCAACAGGAATGAACGGGGTCTGTTCATCTTCACTGGCGAGTGTTTGATCGCAGGCGTCGTCGTCACTTATAATACGAGATGCGAACGACGTGTGATGATCTTGCTGGCATTCCGTATTCTCTCCGTCCTCTTCGTCTTCATCTATGAAATCAACGTCGACATTTTCGTCTTCTTGAAGCTTGTTAGGGTCATTTGCTTCCCCATAGGAGTATATGAAACTATCATTGGGCTCTAAATCTCCATACCTTCCCAAGGAGCTCAGGAAAGTTCCATAGCTTGGGACATTTCTTGGAGACCTGAATTCTGCATCGTCTCTAATGTAGGCACTTCCGGTGACAAAAATTTCGAAGTCATCTCCATGCACAACACCATCGAAATATCCAAGCACTGCGATGTCTCGAAAGTCCCGAACTACCCAGATGACTTTTATAGGGATTCCATGATAGTTTGCGATTCTCAATATTGGGATGGAGAAAGAGATCGCGGAACCCCCAACGACAATTAAAATCTTTCTCGCATTAACTTTCAATTTAGAAATGGAAAATCTAGAAGTTGGGGCATTCTGTGATTTGATAAGTAGAAGCTGAGGGTCAAAGCTGCCATATACCATGTACCTTCGACCGTTTTCCCAAGGAAAAGAACTCTTCCGCACAATGAGACATTGTTTTCTGTCCAGCGGTAAAGAAACTAAGGTATATGGGTGATAGTTTGGAATGAGCTGTTTGTAAAACCGTATCATTATATTCGGGTTATAATCAGTCACACGCACGTGAGCACCCGGATTCAATGCCTTATTCTTGATGATTGAATTAGGCATCTCAATAAGTGCTAAATTTGGAGAAATATGACTGACCACGATATCCGCCCTCTTTGAAACTCTCGTAGTACTGATTCTATTGAAAACTTGATATGCAAGGATCGCCACGTTTAAAGTGTTCGCGGCGACAGTATTGAGAGGTCGGATGTGGAAAGGAAGAGCTATAACGAGGACCCAGCTCCAAAAGTAGTGATTGAAAAAGAATAACGTATAGTAACGGTCCCGGACTTTCAGCATTGATGTAGCAATGATCATGACAAAACCAGCAATAGCGACCCATCCATATAGATTTTCCGTTTTCCACGCTTTGGACCATGTGTGATTCACTTGAAAGAAACCACAGTATAGAACTGTATGCAATAGAGCCTGAAGAACAACTATCCGGGAGAGCCACTTATGAATAGGAAGGAGTGATAAGTACAATGTATGCGGAAGTGGAGAGGGCCTCAAAGTAAGAAAGAATATGGTCGGTAATGCTTGAGCGCAAAGTCTTCCCAAGCGCTTGGCTAGAAAGATGAGATCCCCTCCATTTATGTCGGTTAAGCTCAATATCGAGAAGACAGAGACCCAAAACACAAATTGGTATATCGAGGCCGAGTTCATGAACAACGAGTACGCTGTCTTTCGTGTCAACATGCAAACAATAGAAGACACTGATGCAAAGAATCCTCTACCCTGTCCGGTCCCTGCATAACCTGTAAGTTGGTTTATGGACCTCAAGAAGTGGATCCGATTGGATGTCCAGTATCCTCGTGCTAAAAGGGAGTTGTGCAATGGAATTACTGCCAAGGTGGCGACCATGAGAAATGCCATTATAATCCCATACTTCACGGTGGTATCTTCTCGGAGTTGGGTATACTCTTTGGATTTTGAATTTTTGTCGGGGTAGAAAAAGTAGTCATCGAGTTGCACCATCTGGATCAGAATTGTTGGACTTATTCTGTGGTCTACGTGCCGAGTGAGCGCTGTAGTCTATTTTCCCACGCTCTCAGTGGCATGGGATGATAAAAATCGAAATCCTTGACGGCTTTTTTTATTCGTCCGAGGACCCGGTTGTCTGTGTATGCCTTGGGCCGTGAGATCAGCGAGTACCTGATGCTCTAATCAGTGCGCGCTGCGGTTGGCCCCTATATAAGGTGGGGGCCACTTGCGGGTGCAAAGCCACTCATGTGTACTCTAGAATAATTGAGCGAGAGAGCAGCTATGGGGAATCACGACTCAGCAATACCTCCGATGAATAGGAAATCCCGTTTCCTTCATGTTCAACCCTTTCGCCGATGACGCACGACACGTTAGCCAACCCCACGTTTTTGCAGTTGGCACAAATTCGCGCCCGTAGTTGCGTGCTGTGTTGTTGCACTCTGTTTCTATGACATATATCAGTAGAGCGCTACGTAGAATAAGTATCAAAACCAAGACGGGTGAACAATGGACAAAATGGGCTCCTTAAATCACACTACTGAAAGTCCGGCGCGACCCAAAGTGACAGCGTTCTCAACATATCGTATAAACTTCTCACACACTTAGTACCACTGTTGCATACTTGACTTTCCCAGTCTCTTTTTCCGCTGAACAATCCCGCTTCGATTAGGCTTGATTTTATCCTTGGAGACTCTGTTTGGCATGACACCTGACCTAGAAGCCTGGACTGGTTTAGCGGGAATATTAGGCTTTTTGGTATTTGTGACCAGTGATATGTAGCCCGTTCTTGATTGCTGAAAGTCCTTTCCTTTCGGTGGTAGATGCAGAGAATTGTTTCTGTTCTTGTTACTCTTCTTATTTTGCCCGCTGCTGTTATTGTCAGAGCTGCTGAAATTTTTAGTGGATCCCCCAAACTTTCCTCGCGACTTTCTGCCATGCAATCTATCAAAATATGTGTTCCTCAAATGCAGAGGAAGATTGTTGCCACTGAATGCACTCCCGTCAATGTTTGGAATTCTTGACATCCGCTGTTCAGGGCATTCATCTCCGTAATGCGTATCGTCTCCGCAGTTGTAGCAATATGTTACAGGAAGTTCGGTCTCTCCTTTGCTTGGTATCGTGAGGTACGACCGCCATATGGTGGGGCAGTTTTCATCACTGTGGTTGAAAGTATCACAGCTTTTACAATATTGCCGTTTGCGGAACTTGCTCTTGCAGTTACCGGCAATATGTCCTCTCTCACCACACCTGGCACACACTATTGTCGTGGGACACTGAGTCTCATAGTGGTCGCCTATAACACCACATTTATGGCATATCACAGTCTTACACTTTGAGCGCACATGTCCACGTTTGTGGCAGTTATCGCAAAGTGGCCCCAAGCTTTGCTGTGCATTGATCGAGTCTCCAGTTTCTGGGTCAGTGACCCCAAAGTATCGACCTGCTCCTCGCAACTCTATGAGTTCATCTGCATTGTCATTCACCTGATCATAGGACAAGGAAGTGATGCCTTCATCCCTTTTGGTTGCGGGCTCCTTTGAAGGCTTTGGAGCTTTCGGTAGCGTTGGCTCCGAAGGCTCTTTCCATTTAACACTGTCTTCAAGGTGCGCAGGTTCTGTGTCTTCCGCAAATGATATTAGACCCATAAGAACAAAATGCTAAAATCGAAGTATCTTTATTGGAAAATTCTCAGTTCTCTAAGACCAGAACTGCTTATGTGTTGCTTGCTGAGCAGTAAAGTGAAGCGTCTGGTTAGTTGGAGATGTTTTTTCGGTTCTTAGTTGGTCTGATGAGACTTTACGAGATGCAGTACCAGACTACAAATCTACACTTCAGATAAGCTACCATTCGAGATAGCCGAGGCGAGAGAAGGTTTTGCCAAAACAAACGTGGAGTTTGCATAGAAAAGTTCGACCAGTTTGAGGGCGAAAATTAACAGACTTTATTGTAGGCTTTGGGGACTTATCGAGGACGGAGCTCGTAACCGCAGCAGATCGCTCGACTGCTGAATGAAAGTTCAGAGCTCGAGCATGGCATTCAAATGAATTGCAATAGACATGCTTTTGTCGCCAGTCGATATAAGTTTTCCAGACTAGTAGTGACAAATACTTTTGTCGTAAGTCAAACTAAGTATTCCAAACTAGTGGCACTTTTTTACACAGCCTGCTTATTGTGAAAGTTCTTGTGCTGCAGCCGTCGTCGTAAACAAACAGATAGCACAAATATAAACCAGCTTGAAGGGATCATTCAATCGCTAAAATATATCACAATTGAGAACATTCATTATAAAGTCACTATAACGGCAAATGCTTTCCCTTGGCTGCCGCACTGTACACTTTGAGCGTGACCTATCCGCCTACATTCGATTGTACATGATGCTCATCATAAGTCCATTGGCAATTTCACAACTGATATCCTTTCTTTTTTTTTTTATTAATCTCTGTACTCTTTTCAGTCTCACAAAACATTTCTCACCACATGAGCCGCAGCTTGAGTTTCCAAGTCGGGGTTCTCACCCGCAACGTTGAAGCTGGTTTTTAAGTACTCCTGGTGCTTTAATGCAGCGAAGAGATAACACAAGCTCGAAAGTAGGAATACAACAGCAAGAACAATCAACGAAGTGGCCTGGAGCAACAAGCTCAACCATTGAATAACGCTCAACAACAAGTAAAAGCCGCAACGTGGCCAGTTGTCGTCGAAATTCCGGACAAAACGGGTGAAGTTATCAGTCAAAGGGCATATTTTCAACAAAAAGGGAACCTCAACAAACAATATCACCAATCCTTGCACAATGGCAATGATGGCAAATATGATCACTAAGTTGAAGTGAAAGATGTTGGCAATGCCGAGTGCTAGGCACAAGAGTATGGAGAGAAGGCCAATCCATTGCCCATAAAGTGAAAAATTCTTCTTTTGAAAGTCTTTAGAGAAGCCCCCAAAGACATTAGAGGCAATCGTCAGAAAGCTGAGAGCCATTTTGTGTATAGGAATGTGCCCTCGTATGCGAAGAGTCAGGTAGTCAAGAACACAAAATTAATTACGTTGTTGTGTGACGCGCACAGTACAGGATTGTATTGCGCCATGAATTTAGAAGATCTGGGGTGTGACTTGACCACGCGGACGCAAACTGGGAATCTAGTAGGGAAGCAAAACCTTTCTTTTCCTAATTGTGAAATTAAACCTGCTTGTGTCTGAAAGTTGTCAAAGCAAGATCCCCACATTCAAAAAACATTTCTCACCCAATTACTAGGGTATTCTGACACTACTCATAGTACGATTGCGTTGGCCACTGTCAGCTTCGGTGCGCAGTCTTCTCTGCGTAAGTTTTCGCGTACAATAGACCTTTTCTTCGCGCAGGACGATTGAAAATTAAGAGTAGGGCCCGATTTTCCTGCGGTACGACCAGCTATTGGGCCACCGCAAAAACCAATCTTTCGAACGCTATATATAGCTCCCGTGCTAAGATCACGGAACTGGTGGCTTTGACACCCTCGCTAACACTAACATATTTTCTGTTTCACGCGACCTATCCATCATCAACTTCACGCGATGGGGAGGGAGACGGTCATCGGGCTTGTGGGTAAACCTTCCAGCGGAAAATCCACCACTCTCAATGCATTGACAGATGCCAATGCCAAGGTGGGAGCATTTCCGTTTACCACAATCGACCCAAACAAAGCTACTGGCTACATGGAGGTAGAATGTGGGTGCAAACGGTTTGGCAAAGAGAAGTTGTGCAAGCCTAACTATGGTTACTGCAGAAACGGCACAAGAGGAGTCCCTGTGATGCTTCTAGATGTCGCGGGGCTTGTACCAGATGCTCATTTGGGAAGGGGGCTCGGAAACAAGTTTCTTGGAGATCTCACAGAGGCTGATTGCCTCATACACATCGTGGATGTGAGTGGTACGACTGACGCGCAAGGCAAAGAGACAAGGGGCTACGATCCCCTTCAGGATATCGAATGGCTACAAGTCGAGATTTTCAAGTGGATCTTGGGCAACCTCACCGAGAAGTGGTCTTCCGTAGTGCGTCGTCATACCGCCACCAAGTCGTCCACTCTAGAGACGTTGAGGGCACAGTTAGGTGGATACTACGCTAACAAACGACTAATTGGCATGGCTCTCGATAAAATACCGGATTTGCCCCCTCTCCAGGAGTGGGATTCCGAAATGGTCGAGAGAGTCGTCAAGGCGTTCATGAGTGTCAAGTTCCCTACGATATTGGCTCTCAACAAGATGGACCACCCAGACGCTGACAAGAACGTGTCAAAAATCATGTTAAAGTACCCCGAGGCCAAGTGCGTTTTGACGTCGTCTTTGACAGAGGTGTTCCTCCGCAAACTAGCGGCACAAAACTTTATCAAATACGAGCTGGGCACTGAGTTCGTCGATACGGCGGAGGATCTTCCTGATGCGGGATTGCGTCCTCTCGACGAGAAGCTTGCTAATCGAGTCGAAAATATCAAAGATTTGGTCCTCTACAGGTTTGGCTCCACAGGAGTGGTCCAACTCTTACAAACAGCTGCGCAAGTCCTTGACCTCGTTCCCGTGTTCCCTGTCAGAAACATCAACACATTCGGGGGCTCTACTGGCCCAAACGTCTTCAGAGATTGCGTGTTGGTGAAGAGAGGTACTAGCGTTATCTCCGTGGCTCGCAAAATATTGGGCGACGTGACGATAGCGGCAATTGAGGGAGCGGGAGGCACAAGGGTCGGCGAAGAGGACACTGTAGACATTGGGAAGAATGACATTCTCTCTTTCCGCTTGGTGCCCGGGGGACATTAGAGTGTGGTTTTTGCTCGTTTAGGGAGAAGGTGCATCTCCGGGCCAAAAGCTTTACCGCCCTGAGCTTAACACACAATTAATTTATACACACATTTAGTCAGCCATTAATCTCTTCACAAACCTAGACAGCATAGAGCAACTCATTACCTCAAAATTTACCATTCTCTTTAAAGGTCTAAAGCAGGCCAAAGAGCATTAGGCGGTTCGCATTAGGATCTCTTCCGCAGCACTCGCGCGACGAATCACGAATCCGAGCTCGGGATGATCTTAAAGATCTGCACGCGCATAAGCACTACATCGCAGCAGTATTTTCATCCTCGCCTCTCACAGTGCCATTGAAGCGACTCGCGATCCACTATTAGAGAATTGCACATCACAAATTAAAGATGTCTTTGGTCTCCACACAGGAACTTACCGAGGAGCAACTGGCCAAATTACAGGCCTTGATCGACGCAGTGCCTCAAGTGTTGGCAAAAACAGAGAACCCAGAATACGATGAGATTTACGGGTACCGCATTGCCCCTGATGGCGAAGAGTACGTCGACGTCAAGGTCCGCAACGAGATATTACTCAAGTTCTTGGTCGCCACGGAATTCGACGTTGAGGCTGCAAAAGAAAAGTTGAAGAATACGCTCAATTGGAGACATAAGTTCCAGGTGTTGAGCGCAGCTTACCACGAAAAGTACGATGATGAGCTCGAGAAAATGGGCGTCATCACAGAGTACCCAAGCAACAAGGACAATTTCCGTGTGGTTACCTGGAATTTATATGCTAATTTGAAGAACCCTAAAAAGCTCTTCGCAAAGTTTGGTGTCGGTGTAACTGACGACGGCTCCGCTGCGGCAGATGAGAAAGAGGAGTCTGTGCCTGGAACGATGTTTTTGAGATGGAGAGTGGGAATCATGGAGAGATCGTTGTCGTTGCTCGATTTCACGGACAAGGACAATTGCAAGGCTGCGCAGGTGCATGACTACAACAATGTCTCGATGTTTAGAATGGACCCGGGCATGAAGTCTGCCACCAAGGAAATCATCCAAGTGTTCGGCGATAACTACCCCGAGCTTCTTTCGAAGAAATATTTCGTGAACGTTCCTATGCTTATGGGCTGGATGTTCACATTTTTCAAAGCGACAGGGTTAATGAGCGCAGCCACCCTAAAGAAATTCGAAATGCTCAACCACGGCGATTTGAGTGCAGACTTCGGCGCGGATAATTTGCCTAAAGATTACAGAGGCGGAAGTGTCAACGAGAAAGTTCCCGACATATTCTCCCTGGCAGTGCCTGAGGCTCAAATATCTGTGCCCAAATATGGAGCTATTGTATTGAAGAAGTTCAAAGATAAGCAGCAGCCTGCAGATAGCAAAGACACTGAACAGCAGCTGAAGCCCGATGAGGCTGCAACAGATGTTGAGGCTACGGCTTAAGTGTTGCGGCGCACAGTCTGGGTATATGGAAGCTGATATGTGGAATCTGGTGTGACCAGACGCTGAGGCCGCTACCGATATCAGACTGCTTACTTCGTGGGCACTTCGTGTGCGCTTCGTATTCATTATGGACTAGTACTAATATGGCGCGACTAATCTGAGCGAGTGTTGGTTGTGTTTCAGACGAAGCCCGAGGCACAACATAGTCATGGACACCAAGTGTTAAATAAAACCTCGCGTATACGCAAAAATAGACTATTATGGATTGAATGCATATCAGGTAAATAGCAAGCGTATCTAAAGGAGCAGCCATCCTTCAAAAAACACCCTCTACCCATCCCCGGAGGCAATTTCAAACGAGGCCGGATGAGCATTACGGTCACGTGACCAAAACATAACAAATTGTAAGACTTATGAAACCCTCAAGTGTACAGTTGATCCGAGTATATCCACAGGCATGTCAAGTGATTATTACAACGTCCTCGGAGTGAGCAGAAGTGCTTCCGTCGACGAGATCAAGAAGCAATACAAGAAGCTAGCTGTGAAGTATCACCCGGACAAGACAAGTGATCCGTCACATCATGAGCGGTTCCTTCTTATCAGCAAAGCGTACGACACTTTGCGGGATGAGAGCCTTCGCCAAAAATACGATCTGAAGATGGGCATATTCTCTCATGGTAGCAACTTATCAAAAGGTGGATTTACCTACGAAACGAAAACACATCAGTCACCGTCGCATGGCCACCATACGCACACATTTGCCAGCCAAGGGTTTGGTGGTCGGGGGACCTATTTTGAGTTCTATCAGAAGACCGCCAGGGCGTACACAGATGCCTACGAGCGGAGCACGCGCCGTGAAAAAGAAGAGGGGAGCTCGGACGCGCAAGATGCAGCTTACTTTGCCCGTAAGAAGATGAAGGAGGATTTAGACAGGTGGCGCGAACAATACATATGGAAAGCGCGGAGGCAGCGAGAGGAGGAGGAGAAGAGGCGCAAAATGGAAGAGGAAATTCTCACCCGACGTTTTAACCAGGCGCGCGGCACAAGCACGAAGACAGAGTCCGAAAGGGGTGATGCGAGGACTGAGTACGAAAATGCCAAGTTTGAAGCGCACCGCAAGGCGTGGGATATCAAAACAGGCGCCAGTAGGGCTGAAAGGGACTCTCGTGATGAGGATTCTCCGAATACTTCAGGCAGCAAGTCCACAGAACCCATTATTGTTGAAGACGACGACCTACCGGAAGGCGACGGACAAGATGCAGCGCTGGAGAACGACACCTCCAATGGCACGTCGAGCCATACCCCTGGTAGTTACGAGGAGTCGAATGACCTGGTCGACGAAGATATGTTCGATGACTGCCAAACGGTGCCTCCATCTGATCACCACGATCAGGCAGACGCATCATTTGTGTCTGAGGCTAACGAGTCGGGCCGGAAAGAAAGATGCGAGCTGCCAGAGGTGGTGGAGATTCCCGAGGAAAGCGACAATAACACAAGCCACCACGGTTTTGTAGACTCGAATAGTCCGTTGCATCAGGTTCATACCGTCTCTCCAGAGCCGAACACTTCGGTCAATGCTGAGCAAAGTCCGGCCGAACAGGGTACCTCAACGCGGCAGTATAAGAAAGGAAACAAAAAAGCTCGTCTCTCGGACTTTGAAAATATGAAAACTGCTCTCGGCACGAGTTTTGACGATGTGAACTTCTCGGACTTCCGCAGCACATTGCCAGAAACCCCGCAAAAGACAAGAAGAGCTAGTTCGTCTGGCCTGGTGCGCTCTCACAAGCGGGCCCGTGTCGCGGAATATTCCAACGGCTCGTCAAGTGCTCTGACAGTGTTTACACCTATAAACAAGCATTTCCAAAAGAAGAACAGCAGCACCATATCAGCGTCCGACTTGACACCAAAAATTGACGATTCGTTGCTTATATTCTCAGAAAAAGCCCCATCGCTTAAGGTCACATCAGCCACTACCAAACTTGAATGGGATGCATATGTCAAGGAGATACACAAGTACGAGCGTCTTTTCGCAAGGTACCGTAGGGCGGTACTCGAGTACCAGATGGGTAGACTAGAGATGGACGAGCGCCACCACAACATCATCTATTCAGACACCTCCTGCTTGGATGTGTATGAGTCTTGTCTATTCTATGACCTGCTATTGAATCATAATTACGGGCTTGCCCTCCGGGACTTCCGCCGGACGCTCAAAGCCTTCAGCATGAATTACGTTGCAATCCAGCGAGTATAGTTCTTAGCACTTTACGTGTCCGCAGAGATTGACTCTCAAACGGTTTGCTATCTTCGCAAAAGTGTGGTTCTGTGTTTTATTTCTTTGTGCTACAGGTACAACTTCCCAAATAATATTATTAGTTCTCTCTACCGTAATTTGCCCGAAACGTGTTGTGCTGCAAACGCGAACTTAAATAACCAACATGGTCGCGATAACTGCGAAAAAAACAGCTACCCACGTCGCGTCCTGTTCTTCTCCACACAATGAGCTTCCAGCGCCAGATCTTCATCGTTCTCGGCGTGCTTTTCCATTTTTACTATTTATGGCTGATCTTCGACATATACTTCGTGTCGCCGTTGGTGCACGGAATGAGCCACCACAAGTCGACGTCGGATCCACCCGCAAAAAGACTATTCTTGATTGTTGGTGACGGGCTCAGAGCAGACAAGACTTTCAAAAAGCTCATACACCCAAACACAAAAGAAGAAGTATACCTTGCGCCATACCTTAGAAGTTTGGTGGAAACGCAGGCCACCTGGGGTATCTCCAACACAAGAATGCCCACCGAGTCGCGACCTGGCCATGTAGCCATGATTGCTGGATTCTACGAGGACGTTAGCGCAGTGACTAAAGGCTGGAAGGAAAACCCTGTGGATTTCGACTCATTTTTCAATCAGTCCACTCACACGTACTCGTTTGGCTCTCCGGACATTTTGCCTATGTTTGCGTATGGCGACAACGTTGTGCCTGGCAGAATTGACGTGTGCATGTACGGCCATGAGTTTGAGGACTTCACGCAGAGCTCGATCGAATTGGATTCCTTTGTTTTCAAACATTTTGGCGAATTGATGGAAGACTCAAAGTCGAACAAAACTCTCCACGACGAGTTGCACCAAGAGGGAAACGTGTTTTTCTTGCATTTGCTTGGCCCAGATACTGCGGGCCACGCATATCGTCCATATTCCGCTGAGTACTACGACAATATTGCATACATAGATGAGCAGTTGTCGCTTCTCGTTCCGCGGATTCATGAGTTTTTCGGTGATGAAGATACGGCCTTCGTGTTCACAGCCGACCACGGAATGTCAGACTTCGGCTCACACGGTGACGGTCATCCCGACAACACCAGAACACCCTTGATAGCTTGGGGCGCCGGTGTGAACAAACCCGTTCTTGCAACTGAGGAGCAAATGCTCAAGCAGGATCCCGTTGCTAGTGGGTACGAGGAGGACTACTTCGACACATGGGGCTTCGATCATTTAGTGCGCCACGACGTTAATCAGGCTGACATAGCATCATTAATGGCATACTTAATTGGTGCAAATTATCCAGCAAACTCAGTGGGTGAGCTTCCGTTGGCGTATGTTGAAGGCACGAACCTCAACAAAATCAAGGCTCTATATGAGAACGCGTTGGCTGTGGTTGAGCAGTATCTCGTGAAGGAGAGCGAAGTTTACAGCCACCAGTTCAAATACAAGCCTTACGACCCATTCTTGAAGAAGCCAATCGAAATCTATAAACAAGAGTTCGAAGCCCTCATCGACTTGCTCGAGACTTCTGCACCCGAGACCGCAGAGCTTGAAAGCGAGGCAGTTGCCTTAGCGCACGATTTGATGAAATGTACTTTGGACGGCTTGAACTACCTTCAGACTTACAACTGGCTTCTTTTGAGGACGATTGTGACTCTAGGCTTTTTTGGCTGGATCGCGTACTCCTTCAATGTGTTCTTGAAATTGTTCATCTTGACTGAATATGAGCAGCCTTCTCACTCCGCGTGGCTTCTATCCGCTTTTGTGGCATTGGGATCGGCTTTGAACTATTTGCTCTTCTACCAAAAGTCGCCATTCAGCTACTTCATGTACGCTGCATTTCCGCTTTACTTCTGGTATACAGTCTTGAATGAGAGACACTTGTTTGCAACCGGGTTGAACCTGTTTTTCTTCGGAATCTCCAAAAGTACCAGGGTATTAACTCTTTTTTGTTTCATTGGCATGTATGAGAGCATTGTTTATGGCTTTTTCGACAGAATTATGTTCTCCGTTTTGTTTTTCCTCGTTGGCTTATACCCATTTTTTGTCTCCAAAAGTTTGGGTGTTTGGACAAAGGTCATTTGGCTTATAAGCTGCATGAGCATGTGTACTTTCACAAATCTAGACGCTGTCAAGACGGAGAGTCTTTGGCAAATAAACGTCAGCTCGGCTGCCGCTTTCCTTGCAGGAGCTTGGGGAGCTAAGAAGTGCTTCGATCGCAAAATTTCCTCCTTTTCAAAATACGTTGCTCTTGCGCAACTCCTCATCATTGCGGTCATGGTGTATGCGACTAACGTGTCCGTTATCTCCTTGCAAGCAAGGTCGGGTCTCCCCTTATGGTCTCAAGTCACGGCATGGGTTGCGTTTGTGATATCATTAATCGTTTTACCTGCTCTCCATGCTTGCAAATCATCATCTGACTATCAATTCAGACTTTTGATCATTTATCTCACATTTGTTCCCACTTTCGTTGTACTAACCATCTCCTTTGAGCTCTTTTTTTATGTGGGCTATTCCTTGGTTCTATTGCAATGGTTGAATATTGAGACGCAATTGAAGCACACCGAGACCCAGAGTTCCAAAAACATAGAGCTTATGGAGTTGCCAAGAGGATATTGGCTTCAGATAATAAGAATTTCAATCGTCGGGTTCTTCTTTCTCCAGTTTGCTTTCTTTGGTACTGGAAATGTCTCGTCCATCTCTTCTTTTTCCTTGGATTCCGTTTACAGATTGATTCCCATCTTTGATCCATTCCCCATGGGGGCATTACTCATGCTCAAGCTTATCATTCCATACGTGTTATTATCGACTTGTTTTGGAATCATGAATCATCAATTGGAGATTCGCAAATTCACCATTTCAACGTTGATTATTTCCACGTCGGATTTTTTGTCTCTCAATTTCTTTTACTTGGTGAAGACTGAAGGCTCATGGCTCGACATCGGGGTGACTATCTCAAACTACGTTTTGGCGATTATATCCTCATTGTTCATGCTTCTATTGGAACTCGTGAGCACTATAATCTTGAGAGGAGTTGAATTTGACGACGACGAAATCACCCGTCTTCAGAAAATACAGGAGATTGTGAACGACGACGCACCAATAAGTTCAAGAATGAGAAGCAAGAAGAAAAAGGAATAACAAAAAAAAAAAAGATACCATGCCTGGACACCAACGCGGGAGGCACGTTACACATTTGACAAGTACACAGCAAATTCTCAAAATCTATATAGGCTACATTAATCCGCTAAAGATGAGAAGGTAAATGGCCGAAATAGATGCGTAGTCTACGGTTGTGCTCGCTGACTGCAGGCGATGACTCTAAGATCTCAGACACCGCGGAGACGACTTTCAGCAGCGACTGGAAAAACTCAACTGTGAACTACAAAAACCATTGGAAAAATAGCGATGGTCGACAAGATTAGAGAAAAGCATGTGTTGCTAATTGACAATTATGATTCGTTCACCTGGAACTTGTACCAGTATTTGTGCCAGTCTAAGTATAGCGGAAGAGTAGATGTTTACCGGAATGACGAGATCACGATTGAGGAGATAGAAAACGACATCAAGCCCGACCTTTTGTTCATATCTCCGGGCCCGGGTCATCCAAGCACAGATTCTGGGATATCTAAGAATGCGATAGATTTTTTCAAAGGCAAAATTCCTATTTTTGGTGTGTGCATGGGTCAGCAGTGCATGGTTGAGGTGTTCGGAGGAGTTGTATCGTACGCCGGTGAAATAGTTCACGGTAAGACCTCCACAATCAAACACGACGGCAAAGGAATTTACGCCGGTGTTCCTCAAGGCGCTGCAGTTACTAGGTATCACTCATTGGCTGGCTTGAAGAGCAGTCTTCCGGACTGTTTGGAGATCACTGCCACTACCGAGTCGAACCCCGAGGTCATTATGGGAGTGCGCCACAAAACTTACGCAATCGAGGGTGTGCAGTTCCACCCGGAGTCAATTTTGTCGGAGGCCGGTCAAGTCCTCATCGACAATGTCTTGAAGTTGGAGGGCGCTTACTGGGCTGACAACAAGAACGGCAGTGCGGGCTCTGCCAAGGAAAACATTTTGACGAAAATCTACAAATCACGCATTCAAGACTACGAAAATACCGAAGACCTTCCGGGAAAGAGATTCTCAGATTTGGAGACGAGTTATTCTCTAGGCTTGGCCCCGCCTGTGATCAACTTCTACCAGCGACTTCTTCACACAAAAAACAATGGCCAAAACGTCATTTTATCCGAGTTCAAGCGTGCTTCTCCATCGAAAGGTGACATTAACGTCATTGCACACCCGGCTGCACAGGCTCAAACGTACGCTTCCAACGGCTGTGCAACGATTTCCGTTCTCACGGAGCCTAGATGGTTTAAAGGCTCCTTGGAAGACTTAGCTATGGTCCGCAAGGTGATTGACAAGCCTGCACATCAAAAGGACTACTCAAGACCTGCTGTTTTGAGGAAGGACTTCATATTCAACAAATACCAGATCTTGGAGGCACGTTTGGCTGGCGCTGATACAGTCTTGCTAATCGTAAAAATGTTGCAAAATGCTCAGTTGCTCCAAGACTTATACGAGTACTCGTTGTCGTTGGAAATGGTGCCTTTAGTGGAAGTCAATGACTCCAAAGAGTTGGAGGTTGCACTAAAACTAACTCACAATGGCTCTACACACGAACCGTTGGTGATTGGAGTCAACAACAGAAACTTGAGCACGTTCGATGTGGATTTAGGAACTACCAGCTCTCTTATCAATGCCGCGAAAAACAGTCCCAGAAAGGGTGATGTATTGGTGTTGGCTCTTTCAGGTATAAGTTCAGTGAAGGATGTTGAGCTGTACAAGAAAGATAAGGTGGATGGATTTTTGATTGGTGAAAGCTTAATGAGAGCTGAAGAGCGCGGTGAAGCAGGCGAGTTTTTGAAAGCGCTCATAAGTGCTTAAGCGCTGCCGTTACGTTCGTGGACAGCTCTCATTCACTAGGATAATGCTATCAACTTGATTTCAAATGTATTACAGTATATAGAAAGTAGACGCAGCACGTAGCAGTAACCAGTCAGGCGTGACTGCTGAAAAAGGTTTCACGTCTCTTGTCTACTCGGTGATTCTCCTTAAAGTGTCGCAAGTAGTTGGAAAGTGGCTTCTTCTCCAGAGTCGACGACCAACATCTAATTTCAACCACTTCGTAGCAAGCAGGACAGACTACACCTTCATGACAGCGGACTCTGGGCTTCGTTTTTCGAATACCATTTGACTTTTTGGATACCTGATACCTCCCAATATACAATGGGTTGGGGGTCAAGTAGTCGTCCGTGTATATCCCATGCAGATGGCTCATATGTTGCGAATAACACGAGTTTTTTAGCTCATAAAAGCTTATATCCTCACAATAGGAACATAGCGCACTTCGAGTTTCCATAATCGGCGCTCCAGTTTCGGGATCCAACTCGACCCGGGTGAACTCTTGTTGGTACGGGTGGTTAATGCCAAAGAATGGGTTTTTCTCATAATTGACATTTGGATGCAAATCAAGAAGTTGATCAATGTTTCCCCTATGGTACCGAGTCCTGTTGATAATACACTCCTGTTGATTAAGTAGCTCAAGAAGTTTTTCCCTGTAACCTGTGTTGAAGTTTGGGTAGTTTCTGGCTCTATTTTGAAGCTCAGGGGTGACCACCACTTTGTGTGGTATCCTCACACTAGAATATTCGAAAATTCGCTTCTCCTTCTTTGGTTTCTTAGTCTTATTAGGCTTGCCAACTTTATAGTTATCATTCTGTTTGTGTTGAGTACTTTTTAGACTTTTGAGCAGTCGGCTGAGTTCAAAGACTTCCAAATCCGAAAGTGCTAGCACTTGAGAAAAGTCACCCTCTTTAGTTGAGCTTCGTTCTGCGAGTGCCGAGCGCAGATTCAGAGTCTTGACCTCTAGGAGTGGTTTTGACTTTGAGGTATCTGGCTGAAAATAATCTTCCGGCATTGTACGAGGAATCTCTGGAGAGTCAAAAAGCAACACGTTTTCTGACTTTGACAAAGAACTCGATTTCTTATTCCAAATGAAACCCGGCTTCAGCGTATACGATCTGGTTTCTGGGTACGGTTCGAAGAGAGGAGATCCGATAGTCTTAGAACTGAACACACTAGGTTCCAGACATAGAGGAATTGAGAAGGAGGTTGGATCACTCTTAGTTTCGACTTCAGTTCCGATGTTGCCTGAGGTATTTGTGTCTTCCGATAACAAACCAAAGCTGCAATCGTTTTCGGCCCTCGTACTCGAGCAGTAGCTTCTGATGTCGAGACTTGCTGCAGCTGAATAAGTGGGATAGGTGAAACTAAAATCACCGGTGTCTTCTATTTTTGCCGGATTTACAGTTGCCAATATTGTTTGGTCAATTTCAAAACTGTTCTCGATACTGGGCAGAAAAGGGAGGTCTTGCACAAAATCAGCTATGAGTTTATCAGGATTAATCCCAGGTTCAGGAACATCAAGAGTTTTATCAAATTGTAGATATTCCTTAAGGAAAGAAATGTCGCTGTCTGGAAGGTATTCCGGATAATCGTTTGTACTGTTTGAAAGAGCTGGAAGATCTAGAGCTTTGAGTTGCGAAGCCATGTTAGGATCTTGCGAGGGAGCAATAGTCGTGCAATCAGCGAGATGTTTGACGGCCCGGTTAGGAGAGGTAGACTGTGATGTTGGCGCAGTTGATAGCAAAGATATTGTTTTAGAGGAATTTGTGGATGATCTTGAGCGTGGCGAAGGTGTCTTTGTGGCGTTTGTATTGGCTGCGAAATCAGCCTTCTGCGCGGGAACTTCCGCTGGCGCTGTGTCAAGGACAGAGGATACCTCGGGCTCAGTACTCTCGACAATTTCTAGTTGTTTGTTGTTACTGACGCCGTCCCCCTCAAAAAATTCGAGTAACTCATCATAAGTGATTTGAAGTACTTGTACTTCTTGACTTTGGCCACTTACGGTGGATATATCCTCGAAAAGACCCTTCAATTCCAGAATACCATCAGATTTAGATGATTGTTCCCTTTTTGCCGACGATTCGTAACTGGGGCTGTTGATATCATCGTCGTCAAATTTGAAAAAGGTATCGAAAATATCTGATGTATCTTTGGGGCTCGTCCACGGTTTGCAGATTGTGCCGTTGCACGAATCGTGCTCGAAACCGGATTTATCGAAAAGCATAGAGAGAGAAAGTCAAAAAAGGACCTGATATGGCTTGAAGCTTGTGTGATGATTTTTCTTGTAAATCGTGAGAGCTCTAACAGCAAATCATAAGCGGTGGAAGACACTCGATACCTTTTTGTAGTTCATCATTTTCCTATATGTTACCTTCTTCAGCCCATATTTCCTATCTTCATAGCGAAAAGTTAGATTTGCAAGATTGGTCTGCTGCGATCAGAAATAGACGTGGGCAACATACGCTGAACAGTTTCCATGGCGCTCTAAGCCTAATATGATACATCGTTCTGGTTGACACACCCGGTCTGATCTCATTGCTCACAAGTTTATATTTATCAGGGGTGACGTTTCAAATCGGTGACGTTTCAAATCGGTGACGTTTCAACTCCATTTTTGTCTCTCTCCGTTCTTTTTCTCTCCTCATTGCACATTTGCGCTAGGCGGGTGGATATTATCGTTTCTGGTATGGGTGCAAAATATCGAAAGCGTTTTTTGGCACCTGCCTGGCTTATCGCACACTCCAGGTGCACGGGTTCACAGGTGCTCGTTTCGCGTCTTCACGCCTTGACGGATGTAACGCGTCAACCAGGTCAACTATTTCAACAGCATCATGAACGCCGCCAGTATCAGAGTAAATGCTACAACGCTCAAAGACTTCCCCGGTAAGGTGGTGAGGGTAATTGGCAAGGTCACTGCGGTTGACTCATTTGCTGACGTGGCCACGGTCGATGCGGGTGGACAGGTGAGCGTATCCACGCATGGAGCTGACGAGTTACAAGAAGGTCAAGTTTATGAAATTATTGGCAAAGTCAACACAGGGGATTTCAAGATCAACTCCTACTCTGTGATAAAGCTTTCGGACAATGTCGACATCGGCGTCGCAAACAAATTGGCATCGATGGTGCCCAAAGTGCCTGAGCTATTTTACTAGTCGTGAGACGCGCGCCTCACGTATGTCAACCTTTGTGTATATTAGTTTCTGATTCGATTTTAATCTACGAATTAAGTTCCTTTTTGACTATTAGAGTTTCCCGATCTCTGCAAACACCTTTTGAAATCTGTCAGTACTGTAAGTTGACTTGGCTTTGATGAACCATTCAGGCATATCTCTTGCGACTCCTAGGACTAGGGAGTTGCCAAATGTCACACATAGCCTGTAGGTCGCTTCTTCATCTACCGAGACCAAGTCCTCACCGACATCATTAAGGGTTGAGGCAATGACAACAGCGCTTGATACCTTTGAACTTAATGTCTTACTGGTGCCAACGCTAGCCAGACAATCGAAGAGGAAAGAAGCAACAGTTGACAACATCGCCTTATAGTGCTTGTGGTGTCCAGCGTTGGAGGACGACGTCATGACCTTTACGATCACCGTAAGATTCAGCAATAGCTCCTCGAAGAAGTCATTGAACTCAACCTTACCTTCATCTCCGACTGTTAAAAACATCTGCTCAAATAGAGTGCTAACAGTCAAGTTGCACAACGCCTTCATTATCATCATGAGAAGAGTCACATCCTCTTCTGTGATCTCTGCGAGGGCCACGGAAATGTGCTTGAGAACACTTTCTGCCGCGTCAGTAGATTGAAGAAGGTCCGCGGTCGTCATTTTCAAAATGGAAATTCTCAACAAGTCGAAGCCGATTAATGCCTGTGACTTTTCCCACTTCCCAAGAATCAACGGAATGGTGTCTGTCACAAGGTATACCGCATCCTTGGACTTCAAGTTTTGTAATGACTTTTGTACTTTGGCTAGCTGAGCGGTTGATAATGCCTTTTCTTCTGGCTGCACCGCGTTAAACTTCGCAAGTCCCTTGATGAGCTGCTCTGGTTTGTAGTCCTTAAATGTCAAAGGCGAATTTTGAGGAAAGAAACCTGACGCAAGAGTTTCCTGAGAAGGCAAGCGATCAGGCAAATAAGGATTCACAACGGGCTCCAGGGGCTGCAGATCAAACAGGAAGCCACCAGTGTTCTTATTAATGAATTGTACAACCTCTTCCTTGTAGGAAGCAGGCAATAAGTTTTCAGCCAAAAAGCGCTCAGCCGCAGCGTAAGGGTTCTCCGTTGCGTTAAAAGGCAACTTGAGCGGAGGTTTACCGTCCTCCACATCGACATCAAAGACATAGTCGTACATTTTTCCTTTGTACTCCTTTTTGTCAGACGACGCGCCCGAGGAATTGACGACATCGCCGATCTTGGACCATTGCCCGCCAGACCACTGATGTGCCTCGATGACACCAGCGGGACTCTTCACCATAATTGTGGAGCCTTCTTCTTTTCCTGGGCGGTCGAGTCTATCATAGCCAGGGATGTCCGTTTTCTTCAAGTCATCCAAAGATTGTTCCGGAATGGCAGACAGCTTGACAAGATTCTCGAAAGCACTAATACCTTCATGCGTCGCAAAACGCAGAGCGTCTGACGTAAATAAGTAAATCATGTTGTCCGAGCCGCCCACAGCGAGGTCCGCATTGGGTAGAACTGCGACACACCACACAGAGATGCAAGGAAGAGTAATTACTTGGTAAATAGAGCCATTTCTCCATATCCTCACCGACCTGTCCTCTGCGGTCGAAACAATGCTACCATCGGGTAAAAGCGCCAAGTCGTAAATGAATGAGTTATGGCCCGAAAGGGTCTGTAGCAAAGCTCCAGTCTCAAGATCCCATATCTTTATGGTGCAATCGTTGGAGGCAGACGCAAACTGTTTCTTGCCTGGAAGAATCAAAAGTTTTCTCACAACATCGGCATGTCCCGTGTAACAAGCCACCTCAACTCCCTTTTTCCATTTGCGGATCGTTCTATCTGCCGAGCAAGTAAGGTAAATCTCGTTTGTGGCATCAATCACCTTAGCATCCCAAACGGAGGCTGTATGCCCGATCAAGTCATACTTTACAGAGAACAGCAGCAAGTCCCATACCTTCGCGGTACAATCCCAGGATCCAGAGATCAATTGGGAACCCCTGTGGTGGAGAGAGCAAACATTACCCTGGTGACCTGGTAACTGAAACTTTCCGAAATCGTCGCCAGGCTTCAAAAAGCTCTCGTGAGTATCACAAAGGTAAATGACGGCGTCTTTACCGCCACATGCCACAAGCGGAAGATCCGAGTCACTCAAGGTGACAGACTCCACGCAATTGATGAAGGATTTAGTGGGCGACAGGAAACAGATCGCACCGCTGGAGTTTGAGTCCATTAGGATATCAGCTTGCCACAGTCTGACGGTACCATCACGTGAGCCCGAAACTATAAGACTATCAGAGATAGCGGTGATCCCACGGACATCCAGTTGATGGCCTAGAAGCGTAGACTTTAGTTTGTACATTAACGGCCGAGATATGTAAGTTGAAGTCGCAGATTCGAGGATTAGTAGTACTGCGACTTGCCATCCAAATTGCAGTCGCGCAAGATCGCACGCTACGCGTGGTGCTAATCTTGTATTTGAAATAATGATTTTCCAGGTTGATTCTTTTTTTTTTTTGAAATTTGTAAAGTCCTGTTGACTAAGGCCAAACGCCAATAAAATTCCATTAAGTGATCTAATTAAGACAGGTCGGCTGAATTTCCATAGAGACAGTGAGGCTTGAGGACCGATCGCGGCTACTCTGACCTCGACCTCTCCGCATTTTGACACGATCACGTGCCCTGTCACCCGTTTCGAACACATTACCGAAGTTTGACATTCAACGTGTTTATTACAATTTCGTTACTTGGAATCGCTTGGGCGGCATTCTTCGTCATACGCGGTCTGCTGAGGAGCGAAATGCCGCCCAAAAAACGACGAACGATAGAGACAACATTTATCACAGGCTCATGTTTCGGAGGTACGGATCCACAACAGGAACCGGATTAAGGATGTGGCCATTTCTAGCTACTACTTAAAACACCAGTTCTCGTCTGTGCTAGTTACAACCACTTACACCGCCATGACTTTGACGCACAGTAAGACCTCAAGTGGGACACACGTGTTTTACTCTCCCCAATTGGGGAAGTACCTTGTGGTTAGCAGCTCGTCAATCGAGTTGGCCCAGTCGCTTCCCTCGGACCTTTCCATGGCTGAGACCAGCTCGGTTTCGTGCATCTTAGGAAGTATCAGATTGAAAATGAACAAGTACATAGTTGTGGTGGACAAGCACGAGATCACAGGCTCCATCCTTGGCCACGATATTGCGCGTGTCAAGTCTTTTAAAATCTACCCGATCGGAAACGACACTCTTTCGAAGAAGAACTCAGAGGAGAGCCACTATTTGTCGTTATTGACTAAGCACTTGTCGAGCGCTACGTTGTACTTCTCGATCAACAATGGCTATGACTTGACTAACTCATTGCAAAGGCAATTGAGCGGCCATACTGGAAAAGTGCAAAGGGACGAGCGTTTTTGGTGGAACAGGTATTTGAGTGAGGAGCTTTTACAAAGCGGAGCCGAAGATTTTGTGACCCCAGTAATTTTTGGTTACGTCAAGTCTCACTCTGCAGAGTTCAATGGTCACCAGTCGTTGGACTTTGCGCTTATCACACGTCGCTCCCAAACCAGAGCAGGCACCAGATATTTTCGGAGAGGAGTAGATGAGAACGGCAATGTTGCCAACTTCAATGAAACGGAACAGATTCTCACAACCTCCCACAACCAGGTCTTCTCTTTTTTGCAGACCAGAGGTTCAGTGCCTGTTTACTGGTCTGAGATCAATAACTTACGGTACAAACCTAATTTGGTGATTTCTTCAAGGCCATCGCCCGATGCTACGGCCAAGCACTTCAAAGAGCAAGTTGACTTTTACGGGGAAAACTACTTGGTGAACTTGGTCAATCAAAGCGGCTATGAAAAACCGGTGAAATCAGCGTACGAGAGTGCAGTGGAAGCATTGCCTGCTTCTCTCGCGTCTCATGTCCACTACATTTATTTCGATTTCCACCACGAGTGCAGAAAGATGCGTTGGGATAGGGTCAAGATATTGATTGAAAGATTGATCAGTTTGGGCTTCACGAGCGACAACTACTTTGGGTACGACTTATCCTCAAATACTGTCTTGAACGTGCAGAAAAAGATAGTCAGAACTAACTGCATGGATTGCTTAGACCGCACAAATGTGGTGCAGTCCATGTTGGGCCGGTGGGTTCTCCAGGAGCAATTTGAAAAGACCAACTACTTAGCTCTGAACACCACTACCCCATGGGAGGTGTTGGACCCACATTTTAACTTGTTTTTTCAAAGTTTTTGGGCTGACAACGCAGATGCGGTCTCCTGTGCGTACTCTGGAACAGGTGCATTGAAGACAGATTACACGAGAACAGGTAAGAGAACAAAAGCAGGCGCGTTGAGCGACTTGTCCAACTCGATTACCAGATACTACCTCAATAACTTGAAGGATGGTCAAAGACAGGACTCGTACGATTTGTTCTTGGGTGTCTACCGCCCCTTCCAAGATTCGATCACAGATCCCTTCCTTGATAGGAGGTCTCCTTATATTCAGATGGTGCCTTACTTGATTGGTGCTTCTTTCTTGGTATTCCTTGCTCTCGTGCTGTACCCAAGCGGGTCGTTGACTAGCTGGAGGAATTTGATTTTTATTGGAGGTTGCCTTTACTTCGGCATCAAGAATTTCCTTTTTGTTCTTGGAAATGGATACCAGTTTGTGAACTGGCCCAAATTGACGCAGTTGGATTTTTTGAAAAAGACCGACGTCTTCAACTTGGACGGAAAGTTTGTGGGGATCAAGTACGAGGAGAACGACGATTTCAAGACGTCCAAGAAGCAGAACTAAGCGGATATCATGTATCTTGCTCTTGCCAGATTTGTCCACGGCGCTTTCGCTGCGTGCTTTGTTATGCCATGGGGGTGCCACGACGTTTTGCACAAAATGGTGTTGACTTGACGCGATGCATTTCTCTAGATCATATTTCAGGTAGATTATTGTAATATAAGCCCTCTTCGGTGACTGTACACCTTTAAACAAGATAGAGGTAGGAGTTGCAATGGGGAAGTCCTGCATGGTTTGTTGGAAAAACGGTTGAACGCTCGACACCGATCGTGACCAAGAACGACGTATTCTAACGTGGTTTTTAGAGACTCAACAATGTCAAGAAGCCTAGAGCGGTCGTTAGATGATATAATTGGCTCGCAAAAATCCGAGCGCAGAAGGGAGCACCCTGGAAGACGGAGAAGGGGCCCCGGAAGAGCAACTGTGTGTATCTGATGGATAGAGCTAAAGTGGAACCGGCGGGCCCAGGGATGAATTTATGCGGTGTGGCTGGCTGTTTTGGGCATAACATACACGAATTCACGGTTTCCAGAGCACGAGTCGGTCAGGTTTGGCGTTAATCTGCTACCTTACAGCGACCGTTAACCTTGGGGCAGTTTCAGGAAACATACTAACTTACTTAGTTCGGAAGACCACATGGCAGTGAAATTCCAAGCCAGATTCTCAGATCGGCTGAAAATAGACCTATGTTGAGACTCAGAAACGTGCACCCAGACTTGAACGGGATGGACTTGTCAGAGTTGTTCTTGACCATCGCACCCGTTGATTTTGTGAAGTTCGACCCCAGAGATGAGTCCATAGCGTACGTCTGTTTCCAGCTGGGCTTTGCCGAGAACAACGCCCGTGCCATTCAAAAGTTTGATGGCAAGAAGGCTATGGGCAATACCATCACCGTTGAAATTGCCACATCTTTAGCTGACAGAATCGCTCCTCCTTCACACCCGCGTCAGCGCATTGCTGCTCAGGAGTCTGCTCGCGCTAGAGAGACTGCCAGACCAAAGGAGCAGCACAGAGTTAGAGCTAGGGCTAAGCAGCAAAAAGAGAAGAAGCCCATTCCCGTAAAGAAGACGGCCGAAGACTTGGACAAAGAGCTTTCAGCGTACATGAACGGCGGAGCTGCGGAGGAGCCCAAGGCTGCCTCCGAAAGTGCTTTTGCGGCTCAAGATAATGGTGAGACCATGATGGAGTAGAGCCCTTTTGGGCTAAACAACGGTGTGTTCACGCTCACCTGCAAAGCTTATGTACTATATAAATTGCCTACTCACCTTGTCGAGCAGAGAAGCCTAGTGTATATTTTTCTCCTCAATAAATCAAAACAACTGTCTTATGCGAGTGAATTAATATTTAAAGCAAACTAGAGGTGACAGAGGAGCATCTCAATCCGTTCCATTGGTAAGCTCCACCAACTCAATGTAAAGACCTTTTGTCCTCTTCCGCCAGGTCTTGCCCCAGTACAATGTGGGGATGATGAATGCAATGGAAACAAAGTCAATCACAGCCAAAATGATGTAGGTGTTTTGTGTTCCGACGTTATCGAGCCAAATCGAGCACACAAACGTGAAAACGCAAGCCAACGTGTTGTTTATAATCGAGACTCCGACCATTCCCTGGATAACAATCTCTGGGTATGAGTCCATGAGGTACGACATTGCTGTGTCTCCCACAGAGCCCCAGCCAAAACCGATGAAAGCAAGACCCCCGTAGACAACCCACGCTGGCCAATCACCGCCTTTCGCTGCGCCAACACCGAACATGAAAAGCCCGAGAGGAGATATGATCATGGTAATAAAAAGTAGCCAGAGCCGATACTCGGGCTCGAACGTTCCGTTGTTTTTCTTCGACAACCAGAGAACGTGCTTGTCGGAAAGCACACCGGACATGAAACAGCCAATCACAGCTCCAACCAACGTGGCAGCGTTCATCACCGCAACACCTGTGCCTGAGTAGTTCCATGGGGCATCATAGAAGAATGTATCTTGCGTGGTTAAGAAGAACGACATGTAAGCATCTTGCAATCCCCAAAGAAGGCCAGAAAGCCACACGGCGGGCAAAGTAAAAACCTTAAAGTATATCACGAAACGCTTCACATATTGCCGAAATCCACAACCTTGTATAAATGACGATGGAGTGATCAACGCGATTCTCTGCCAGTAAGTGGTAATCGCTTCGAGCTTTTCATTCTCGGGCTTTTCTTCAATGTCAGCACTAGGCAGAGCCCATAGCTCCTCGGTCGACTGAAGTGTCATCTCTTGATGTTCTGGCGCGGAGGTGTCTTCCTTCTCAAGGGTACGTTCGACTGTGTTTGCCAGCTTTATCGACTCAGTTGACTTCCTTTCTTCTGAAGCAGAATCCCTTGCATCACCGGAGTCGTACACTGGAAAGTACCTTGATCTGTCAAAAACAGTTTCTTCACACGCAAAGAGTATCACTACAAGAGTAGCTCCAGAGACGATTGCGCCCCACCAGCCGACCCACCTAAAACCCTGGGCGTCAGAGATCAAATGGGCAATCAAAGGCCCCAAGAATGAGCCAATCGAAGTTGCCATGATGTAAATGGTCAAAACAGATCCAAGCTGGTGGTGGAAAAAGATGTCAGCTAGCGATTGTTGCACCTGAGCCTCGGCGCATGCCTCGGACATGCCGACAAAGGCTTGGGACCATATTGTGTCTGATGTTTTCTTAGAAAGCGCAAACCAAACGGAGCCCAAGGTTCCGGCCAAGATACAGATAATATATGTGATCCTCCTTCCATACAAAGAAGATGCCGGAGCGAAGAAAATGCACGACCAGCCAATGAATAGGAATAAGACTCCTGCACCCGTGTTCATTGCATCGTATGAAATTCCGTAAATTTCATTCAAAGAGTCCTGAGCAGCACCGGCATCATTAGAAATGGCGGCAGTGAGACCTGTTATAAACGACACTAGCAAAAAGTGCCACATCTTCCTGGCGCTTGACCAGTTAAGAGGGTCATTAGGAGAATCAGATGGCTGCGGAAGCAATATGATGCCCTTTTTGTTTCGTTTCAAAGGTCTACCGGAGTAGCTGCTTGAGCTGTCATCATTAGATGTGAAGATTTTCGTCGTTCCTGGGATGTAGTCCTCGGCGAAGTAGTTGTTGTTCATTTGGCTGGTTGGATGTTGGCTTGATGATGTCAGAGGAGCATAATACGGACCGATGTGAAATTGGGAACAGTTTTGAGTGAAGTGACCTGCTTGATTGAAAGTTCTATAATATTGAGAATGGGAAAGGTGTTTTGTTTCTTCTTTTCCTTTCTTTCGTGATATTATTCTTCGATACTGATAGGTTGCAAATTTTTTTTTTCACGAGTCGAAGACCCAATACTTTTTTCGCTCCGTAGGCGAGCAATAGGCTCATCTCACGCTAAAACGGCATTCTAAAATTAGGGCTTGGCGTTTGCTATCCGAGACTTCAGGACACAAAACAAAGCTTTAGCATTTAGACTGGCCAATATTTTGAAGATAAAGAGAGGTCCTATGGGCGCCCCGACTTTGCTTTTTCATGAATCTGTGTCGAAACGTGCAAGGGACTCATTACCAAGGAAGCCCCTAGCCAACGGAACCCGCAGCCGGTAAGTCACGTCTCTGGCACTTTAGCTTTTCTAGTGCATACTCTGTAGTCCGTAGTCCATTAGAATTTTTGGTAGCCGCTTTCTTTAAGTTACACATGCCTATTCATAATTATTAAAGATTGGATGACGAAGGGTCTGCGAAATTGATTCGCATCACTTGGTGAAAGGTGGCTAAAAAGTACAGACTGGCGAGCTGACAACCAAACTGAGCAAGAAAAAATAAAAAGACACACCCAAAAGAGAATACACGGGCTCTATCTCAAACACAACAGGACCCATTTCAGATTGAAACCTCGCCCCACTTGCTGCCCTGTAATTGTTGCACGTTGCTTCGATGTCGTATTCTGTCCTGCTGGAGTGGGCTACGCACGACCTTGAATTTCTAGCCTCAACCTGCTTGGATCCCAATGCTCGCTCTGAAAAGCTGGAAAATACCAACGGCAATTGCCAAAAGAGAGCCCTCCAGCTCAAGCCCGTGCATCAAGACATTTTCAGTCGAGAGCGTTGGCATCTTTTCGTCCGCGTAGGATCCATCTGTCATTTTTCTAGCATAGTGGCTCTCTGCAGCTTGTGCATAGAGATCACCAATCTTTGTCGTTCTTTCTTCTATTCTGACTAAATTTTATTCTTCAACACTACCGAGATGTCAGACGAGTTCTTAGCGTGCTGTGACGAGATGCTTCAGGTCAGAGGCAATGTGTCTCAGTTCCAAGCTACGCTCAATCAGATATTGGCCAACGCTCCCACGGTGAAGCAGTATCGGGAGATGCTTCGACTCTACGACACGGAAGAAGCCATGAAGGTGACCACAGCGCCAAACTTGTTGGAGAAGCTTTGCAGTGCGCTAAACTCGCCTCAATTGAAGGTGGCTGTCCGCCTCAAGAACCTCTTTGATAAAGGATACTTGCCTTTCTTGTTGGCATTGAGCCGCATCAACTTTAAGTCCACTAACAGTGACCGCTTTGTCGGTTATCTTATGGATTACAATCCGCCCAAAGAAGCCTTAGGCAAAGCCTCTCCTATTGAGGAGAAATCGAAGGGCGAATCCGATACCGACATTTCCTTATATCCTCCTGCATTGCCCCCGATCAACAAAAATCTAATGAAATTGGCGCTAACTGACAAATCTTTGAGACAGCCCGCTGATTTTGTGGAGCTGGCTAATCCCTCAGGCTTATTTGACTACAACAACAACCACAACAGAAAGCTAGCTATCCAGGGCAAGAGCCTTCTAAGCTTAGCTCTTGTAGACATATTGGACGAGTCCTTTCCTAAAGCACACGAGGATGACTTGGAATTTCTCAGGTTAAAGCTCATGTCGACAACAATCTTGGCCAAGCTTGCATACTTGTACAACTTTCCGGAATCCGTGGTTCACCATGTCTCGAAAGAAGCTACCACCGAGGACAAGTTGATAATCTTCAGAAATACTTTTTTGGCGTACCTTGGTGGCATGTGGAAATCTCAATATTCAGTTCCAGAGATCAAATTCTGGGTTGAAAAACTTTACAGACCGTTGGTGACGAGAGTAAAAGACGAATGTGAGAAAAACGGACAGCTCAAGAACGTATACTTGCTAGCATTCTGTGAACTTAAATTCATATTACTAAGGCTCAACAGCTTAGAAGCAGCTACGAAGAGAATACGATACGAGTTCTCGTTGTTGGAGGATGAAGACTCGATGGTGTACCAGCTCGAGGTGGGAGGCATGAAGTTGGGAGTTGGCACCAGCTCCAGCGTCCTTGAAGCAAAACAAAAGGCAGCGTACAATACTTTACAGGATCCGGAGTTGAGAGGACAGTTGTGGCGCTACCTTGTGCAATTCTGGCGTTCACCTCTTATCGAGACGGAAGTTGTCAAGTCGTTAGTGCCACCCGCACAAACTCTGAAACCAGAGTCTGAGGAGGAGGAGGACGACGTCTACTCTCCAGAATTGTCTGGCGACGATTACGAGCCTGAAGATGTAGGTGATCAGTCTCGTACCAATGGTGCATCCAGGATTCTGGACACTGTATATCCGTTGCCACCTGCACTACATGCTGACTTCTCGCAAGCGCCAGAGCATCCAAAAACGGCACAGGCTCCCGCGAGCCAACTGAGACAGCCTTTGCCATACGGCAAGCTTCCGCCGATACCGAAATTAAGAAAGAGGGGAGGCAAGATCTAGGGTTTCGCTGCGGAACTACGAACTCCGGTGGCGACAACCAAAAGCATTTCGAGCCAGATCGAACGGTTCGAAACTACGTGCACTATGTATAGGAATTAACGTCACACAGGTTTCAGGAAGAAGAGGGAAGAGAGAAGAGAGAACCTCGATGCTTTCTATAGCGTTCAAGCATTGTCGATAAGCCTATATATATGCTGGCACTAAAGAGAAATTCCGTATCTGTCCTATTTCCGAGCGGAGGATGCAACGGGCCCCGGAGATTCGCGGGAACATCTGCAAAGACATGCGCGCAAAAGAAATCAAAAGGAAAACCTTCAGGAATTTATATAGCGCGTGGGTCCCCTTGATCGATAAACCAATAGAATTCGTCCGTGCGCGAAAAATTTCTGCCTTCATATATACGTCAGATACTGTCGAGAAATCCTTTCGCAAACCCGATCTTCTTTTTTTACTGTACATATATTCATTAACAATGGCTGAAAAGAAAACTCTCCCAACCTTCACAATCGGTGACTATGGTGCTTTCGCCCTTGCTGGTGCCATTGGATGTGGTGTTACTCACGGTGCCATGACCCCTATTGATGTCATCAAAACCAGAATCCAATTGGAGCCTACCGTCTACAACACCGGTATGGTTGGTTCGTTGAGAAAGATCGTTGCGTCCGAGGGTGCTTCTGCGTTGTTGACCGGTTTGGGCCCAACCGTCTTGGGATACTCTTTGCAAGGTGCTTTCAAGTTCGGTGGTTACGAATTCTTCAAGAAGAACTTGATCGAGGCTGTCGGTATTGACTCCGCCAAGTCCTACAAGGACCCTATCTACATGGCCTCTGCCGCTTCCGCTGAGTTCTTCGCCGACATTGCTTTGTGTCCTTTGGAGGCTACCAGAATCAGATTGGTGTCGCAGCCTAACTTCGCCAACGGTTTGATTGGCGGTTTCTCCAGAATCTTCAGAGAGGAGGGTGTCGGCTCTTTCTACAACGGTTTCACCCCAATCTTGTTCAAGCAAATTCCATACAACATCGCTAAGTTCTTGGTCTTCGAGAGAGCTGCCGAGGCCATCAACAATGCTATTCCAGGTGACAAGAGCGAGTTCTCCTCGACCACCAAGACTGTTGTTAACTTGAGTGCTGGTATCATCGCTGGTTGTTCTGCTGCCATTGTCTCTCAGCCTGCTGACACCTTGTTGTCCAAGGTCAACAAGACAAAGAAGGCTCCAGGTCAATCTACTGTCCAGTTGTTGGGTCAATTGGCCAAGCAATTGGGTATCCGTGGTTCGTTCGCCGGCTTGCCAACCAGATTGGTTATGGTTGGTACCTTGACCTCCTTGCAGTTCACCATCTACGGTTCTTTGAAGTCTGCTTTGAACTGTCCTCCAGGAATCGAGTTGTAAGTTCGTGTTAATAGACTAGGTTATATTTATCCAAAATTGATCCAACATCTGCTTGCTTGCTCTATATGCATGTCTTGTTCCTTGATACTTCTTGGTTGAGATTGTAAAAAGCTTAATCAGGTGCACGGGTGTTACTGGTGCGTGTGCATTCCACTGCGCTAACTCTGTTGCGGAACTTACTGCTGCAAAAGAGCTTCGGACGCATTCGCATTCCAAACATTCTCTTGCGTTCCCCACTGTTGCGTCCCTTCATATCGATGTAAAGCCATTTTTCCTGTCGCGGCACGTCTTGTAAGCCGAATTCCGAATCCTCTCTTTGCTGGCCGGTTTGAGCCCACATGCTGATAAATGAAGCCTGCTAAGATTCTTAAAGCCTTGAGCAGCGTCCAAAAACATGCCGCTTTTCTTCCAGCTATAGTAATTTGCGCCACTTCATTTACTTGATTGGCTAGACAGTAATTCCATTGACAGTTGTCGTGAGATCTTCCTCACCTGCGCCCTCACCTGCAGATAAGCACAGCCATAGGTCATCTTGTTCACACTGAAGCATCTGCATGGAAGTGCGATGAATGACTTGCGAATGAGCGAACATTCTAGGCCGGGGTGGCCTCGGCGCTTGGTTAATCCAAAAGAACACGAACTCCGCGAGCAGTAGATGTTCGGCCAAGACGCGAGATGTGCCGCTGTGACCGTATTGGGAAACTGGCTACAGCTGTGCCGCAACTTTATCTGCCCTGTCTTTTTTGTTTCTTCCGCATTAGGATAACATATTGCATAGCTGGGAGTTCGCGCTGTCAATGGTGCTTCGATTGCTAAATTTAGACCCGAATTCGCGGCCCAAGCACCCTTAAGTGTCCGACCCTGCGTCAACCTCTGAGTAATTGTGCATGAAAGTATCGGAAGGTCGGCTGGCTTTCTATTTAAGAGGCATATTTCCTGATTCCTGCTGGCTCTCTATCCGCTTTCGTTACAAATTGCAGATTACAGCAACTAGAAAAAGTTTTACCATAATGCAGCTCACAAACCTCCTAACATCCGTCTTCATATTCCTCTCAGTGGTGTCGGCCATCCCAATCAATAAGCGCTTTTACAGGCCATCGTCGGAGGTGTTCTCCATAATTGCTCATCACAAGGGAAAAGTGTTTCAATACAATCTACTTAAATGGGACGGAACTGACTTACTTCTAAACGCTGACGAGCAGGCATTCTTTGGAAGAGTGCGTGCTTCTCAAGGCTACATTCTTAACCTTCCGGAAAATGACGAGAATAGTAATGCCAGCAGGCTGAATAGTAATTCCAGCGGGCTGGGACCTCAACAACTTTCTGCAACGAGCAACGTGCACGTTGACCCAAAAACATTCAAGTTGACCACGTCAAAGAACTCCACGAACGCAACGCATGGATTCGGAATCACAGCCCAAAAGTTGACATACAAAAACTCTACAGAGTTCTTGGCTTGCCCAGACTACTCATATAGAGGTGAGTATCACGTGTACTGGGGCAACCACAACAAGACCAGATGTCCTAGAAATGCCACAGGATACAACATTGAGTTACTAGTTCAAACTGATGCTTACGTGAACTACAACCCTTCCAGCAACAAAAATGCGAATTTTACCGTCCTAGCTGGCGATAAAAGGAAGAGATATTATTTCTTTTAGATAAATACACATTCACGTGAGACACTTCAGGTCTCGATGGTAAAGATGTAGGTTCCGCTTGTAAGTCGCAGGGTGCGAAATTGTTACAAGAGTTAGTTGGTTTTGATGACGTAATGTACATCTCCGCAAGTTGTTTCTCTTTTCATGTATATAAGTACCTATGTGCATGACTCGGAGGAATAAAATTTAATCTTATCTAACACTAATGGCGTATATGTGCATTTAAATATTGGACGACAGAACAGAGTTCTTTCTCTCGGAGTCGTACAGTTGGGTGACGTCGTGACCAGTCTTCTCGGCAAAAAAACGTACCATCAAGGCGCAGAAGGAGAAGAACTCCATTGTGGTAGCGAGGGTGTACTCGTATATCACCAAATTTGTGTCCACAGAACCGCCAAGGTAGTTGGAGAGCTGGTAATAGTTCATGTCGTTGACATATATGGACAACACTCCGAAGATACCCCTGATGATCAAAAAGGGCCCACAGAACATCACCGAGATGGTCAACCTGTTTCTAATCCGCTCCTTTTTGTAAACGTAGATATTAAACACAAGCCCTATAACGGTCATGACAAGAAAAATAATCTGACCCACTGTGCGTAGTGCCTTTGCTGTTTGGAATTTACTCTGGCTTGTAGCCATGTCTTCTGGTTGAATACCGGCAGTGACACTTCCTCCTGCAATGATAAGCGCGTTGGCAGGAATCAAAAGTAAATGGTAAAGTCTGGCCCATGAAATGTTTGGGGTTGGACCGGTCTCCTGAACCCAAGACTTACCAAAAGAGTCGATTTGGGCCCTACACGTGAACAAGAACGCAGTAATGATCAATGTAAAGTAACCTTCTGCTTGAAGAACAAGGTAAGCCACGAGCCATTGCCAATGCTCGGGTCCCAATTTAGCGAAAGCAACTCCGCAAAGCTGGCCGCCAGTGCGAAGGAATGCGAATATCATTAGTATAGTGTAGGCTGACTTGAGCCCAGTTTGGGACACCACATAGATCATGAAGATGGAGACGAGCACATAGATTGCCAAATATACAGAGGCTGCAATGCCTTCGGCTTCAGAAATGAATGCACCCATGAAGTGATTGAAGTGTAAGCTGAAAATTGACTGTGTAAGAGTTAAGGTTGGGCATTGTCGTTTTCTGGGCTCTTTATATATTAAATATCAATCGTCTATGAATCCATAGTGATGTGAATAGCGCCAGAGCTCCGAACAAGTAATGCGCGCTTATATAATCGCTAATAAACACTGCAGGAGCGCGCTTACTGATCACTCCGTATGCTCAGCCTGTGGCCATTTCCGCACGGCAGAAGGTTCACAAAGTGCGGCTACCGCTTAAAGCCGCGCGGGCCAATATGCGTGTACCGTTGGCCGCCAAATTCTGTGCCAAAAACCCTGGAAATACAAACGCTTCACCCTTGGTTGCACAGAACGACTGACATTGGGACGTCTTTCTTTCTTTTTCTTTTTTGTCGCGGTGCAGAGAATCGAAATGCAAATTCATCTTCAGACCTTTGGCAGAATATTACATCAAACTAGATTCCGTACTGCACTGATGCTTATCTGTCAAGAGTGAATGACAACTCGCCGCATAAAACATAGAAGTCCGACATACAAAAAGAAGGTTTAGTAGACGAAATCCCCGAATTCTTAATTATGCCGCGCCTCGTAAACCTTCTTTACGCAGTGAAGCTGATTTACTCGCAGTTCCCGTCAGCACCACGCATCGGCCATTGTCTTGACGTGTGCAGGCTTGACGTGGAGGGGATGCCTCACAGGCTGTGCATCCGCTTAACAACCGTGAGTGTGGCATAGTCCATGCGGACCGGTGAGCAGAGACCGTCAAAACTGTGACGCTGCAAATATAAAGAGTTCCAGGCTCAGCCATAAACGGTTCGAGTCATGCAACGCTCATATCTTTAAAATTTTCTCCGACCTGACCAGCCCCGAGATTGTGACACGGGCAATACTTACGGGAATTTGCGAGTTGCGTCATGACGACCAAGCCAATTCCTTCGGGACACGTACGTCCACATTTCTCCAATATCTGAAAGTGTCTTGCTATTTTTTGCTCTGAACGTTTCCTCCTAACTTTGTCGATGTTCAGTGATCCTGCACACAACTCGTAATATTTTGCTCGCTGATGCTCATCTTGAGCCTTTTCAAAGTTGAAGTGCAGCAGAAGATGGCCGGCCACAAATCAGAGGAGTTTGTAAATGACTCCGAGAGTGGGTCCGAGTATGAAGATGCGCCTTTTGAGGCGCCCAAGCACTTCGAAAAGATCAGCATGCCTGCCCCAAGCCACAGCACAACGAACAAAGAAGTCTGGTTGATAAAGACTCCAAAAAACTTTCCAATCCAGGAATTGAAGACATTACCAGTGTCGTTTACATCTCCAAAAGTTACAGATGACGGAGTGAAGCTGTTTAAATTGGCCAGCAAATCTTACCAGGTGAATACCGATCATTTCTCGACAGAGGTAGCGAAGTACGCTGTTTTAAACGGCAGTTTAGCTAACAGGGACATAGATCGGTTCATGACAATCAGAGAGGTAGTGAAGGTTCCTGAGATCAACTTCGACGTGGTGGTCGAACCACGGAAAGACGTGGAGAAGGCTGAAAACCTAAAAATGAGACACTTTGCTACGGGCTACTCGGCCAAAGACTTTAAAGAGGCACATCCAATTCCGGAGCCTAGGCTTGACAAAGATGGGAAAGTAATCAAGAGGGCAAGACCAGAGGAAGAAGAAGTGAATAAAGGCGAAGAGGAGCAGAGCGACAAAAAGAGCAAGAAGAGTAAAAAGGAAAAAAAGGAAAAAAAGGAGAAAAAGGAAAAGAAAGAGCTGAAAAAGAAGAAGGAGCTGAAGAAAGAAAGGCCCACCGCTTGAGGTGATTTGCATGTACTATAATAGATCGAGCCTCAGATAGGAATCAAACATCATTATGGACAAAAATAGTAGAGATAATCCAGACTGGCCCATCTGGAGAAGACTGACTGTAAGTTCTTTTTTGTAAGGTTTTCTTTGCCTGCTCTCATGTTGTCTTTCGTTGTCAGCTTTTCTTGCTTTGAGCATTTTGCCGCATCTGGATATGGTGAGCATCATGAGAGAAGAGCAGTGCGAAACTCACGAAACCTTTCCACCACACAATCATGGGCAACAGAGCCTCTAAACCGGCCAGAAAGCTCACCAAAACAATCTCGGCGACCCAGGACGTCGGCAGCGGCTCTGCAGCGAGAATGCGACTTCCTTCGCAAGAGCTAAAGGAAAGGTTCGAAAACCCCACAGCAATCGATGAAGCGCACGGCGGGGCCCCCGATGGTGATGCTAAATCAGCAGACACCACAGATTCAGGTCCAGAAGCTACTCATAATGTGCCCTCGGCATTGTCTGGTTCCTCAGGAAGACGACTAGATGCTTGCGAGGGTGAAAACGCTCCACAGGGGAAAGATGGAATGGATCCACAGGCAGACCAGGACTACATCAACTTCATCAGCGGTTTGGGCCGGCAAGTGCACTCGCAAAGTGCAAACCACAGCAGCGAGTTAAATGTGAGAGCTTTAAAGCAACTACTAAACAGGAAACAGCTATACGAAAAGGGCGAGAATGAGGTGAATGTTCTGCTCGAAGAAAAGCTAAAGCCACGCACTATGCTCCACCCTAGGACGCTCACGGCTATTGTCAATGCTCTCAATGACTCAAGAGCGTCTAGGTCTGATATTATGGAGGATTATCAGATAGGCCCAGAATTTTTGAAAGACTTGGAGAGGTTTAAAGTTGCTGATAACGTTGTCATGCTAGAGGAGGCAACTAAAGAGGACGAAATTGGACCAAAGATGGGGACAGTAACCGGCCGTGCCGCAACAGATCCCTCTATGATGGACGAGCACGGCTCGATGATCGAATCGGTGAATCAGGAGAGGATGAAAGAGTTGAAGAGCAGGTTGGAGTGAGCATCATTTGCTTGCGCGTTGAAGACATGCATATCATTGAATGCTTGGACAGTGGGCCCTTGTTTATTGCGTCAGCATGCTCTTCTCATGTATATAATCATAATGCTTTATTTATTTCACGTTACTGCTTTCTAGACTAGGAGCTGCCCCCAAAATAACTTGTGGATGACTTAGCGTCGACTCAATTCTAGATTATATTCACTTAATAGATAATTAGGGACTTTTAATTAATAGTCTAGGTTGTTTCCCTTTTGACTTACTTCCTTATCGCAATAAGTCTGACTCCTTATACATATTAAAAATTTATTCGGAGATTAAAATATAATGATCCGCAAGTTACCGTAGATTGCTTTGCACTCGAAAAAGATACCGGAAAGTACTAGGGAAAGGAAATCGAAGCCTCTGAAGTTGCTGATTGAAGATGATTTTTAGCAGCCAAAGTTGTATATGTCGAAGCCGCTTAGGTAGGGAATGAAATATGTCTACGACTATATGAAAGCATCACCTGAATTACGGGTCTTGAAGGAAATGACTTGCTTAACTGGTTTGACCTACTCACTCCCACTCCAGATCCGCGGAACCTGATTTACAATATGAACTGAGGGAGAGAAGTGTCAGATACGGAAGCGTTTGTAGTATATTCGTGTCATTGGAAATTTCCTCATAATCTGCACTAAGATTTTGAATACTTCAAAGTTACTCCTAGTGGGGTGCAGTGGGCCCTTTGGTTTGTCTAACAGTGCATATGCAGCCGTTTTCTTGGCTTGCACCATTGGGCGAGCCGCACACGACTGAAGTTTTTGCAACACACCGCTAATTTGCCGGGACGCTTTAGAGGACAAAATCTCAATTGTGTTAAGATTAAATTCAAAGTTCGGCAGTTCGTTTGGTAATGATATACCTTTCATGGCTAAGGAGCTTGGTATACAGGATGTGGGGCGATGGGGCTGTCTTAAGTCTAGTACCATAATGAGATGATGATATCAGTAAGCCTAGGTCAATTCCAGATTCCCTTGGCCAATAAGCAGGATGTAAGAGGCGTCCGAAATGTCGCCCATTTGATGGTATTGCTTTCGTACATGTATTAAAATAGAATGGACATTGTTCCGACCAGCTTTCGTAAGAACCAGTAATTACTCGGGAATATATATTTTTCGCCCTGAATAGCAGAACATTACTTCCTCACTAAACAACAACATGTGAATTGAGGCTCATTTGCGAGAATTCTTAGCGTGTGGAGAAGTACTTCTATAATTAGTGGGTATTGTTGATCCGGCTTTTGAATCACAATGCAGCATCAAAAATTTCCTCATGTGACACATATGTACGAAACCTGATTACTGTCTAAATATGGTTAACCTGACCAGCTGCAGCATAGACTGACAACTCTGAAATAGCTGACACGCTTCTGGCTGCCGAGGGTAACGCGTTCTACACCCAAGCACCAGCGGTATAGATTCAGTGTGTCTGTTTTTACTTTGAACTGATGTATTGAATATACTCCATGTCTAGTCACTATCATCACTATCATAGTCAAGCGCTGGTGACAACTTCCTATAGGAATTGGAATTGTATTGCACAAATTGGGATCTCACTGCCTTAACTTCATTTACAATCAGACGCAACCTCCTCATGGTCAGTTTCAACTCCCATGTTGCTATGAATTTGGTCACATTGTACCGTTCCACCCATTGCTCTACCTTGAGAACTATTGCTTCGAAATGGGCTATGCAAACGTCTTCCAATGACTTCCTCGACCCGAGCAAGTATTGGGCGCGGATCGATGTTAGGACCGTTTCAAGACACAACGCTTTAGCGAGGAAGCGATTGATTGACAACTCCTGATTTGTATAAATGTCCTTCCTGATAGAACTAGTGGCGGGAATTTTTTGTCCAAGTTTATGCCCCTGTCGCCGTCTAATCGCTTCATCCAAGAGATTTGTTGTAAAGCAGCACCTTTCAAAGTACAAATAAACTGGGTTGGCCCTGTAATTCAAGTTTTCAAAGGAAAAAAGCCAAATTAGCTGCTTCACGAGGGCTTCGCGTCTTTTCAATTCCTTTCTGTTGTTGATGTAGATTTCAGGATTTTGCCCAAAAAATGTTAACGTCACTATCGAGAAATACTGCTTATACCTCTCTTCCAAGTCCTGGGCCTTCTTATCCGGAAGGACCTTCTGATCCAGATGTACCTTCACTTCCAGAAGGACGTCCTCATTCGGAAGGATCTTCTCAGCTGGAAGTACTTTCTCATCCGGAAGGACGTCCTCATCCGGAAGGACCTTCACTTCCAGAAGTTCCTTCTCCTCCGGGAGTGCCTTCTCCTCCGGAGGCGCCTGCTCATCCGAGAGGACCCCCCCATTTCTTTTCACCGTGTCTAGATGTGGTGTAAGTGGCGCTTTCGATTCGATTGCCGTCACTCGGCCACTAGCATGCTCATAGTGGTTTGGGATTTGTAGGCAAACACCAAAGGCAGTACTCAATGCTGCAACTAAATATGTTCGGATCTTCATACTGGCTGACTGTGAGAGGGTGAAGTTTGCTTATATTTATAGTCAATCCATCTTGCGGTTGCTTAGCGGTCAAGCGAAAACAATGGCATGTTTATCACGTCATCGCACCATTTTTGCATCCGATGGCATTGCCGTTCCGTCATAGAGAGAAAGCAAATAACTGCTTACATCTTCCAATACACCAAATAAAGAATGTATAGTTCACTAAAAATACTATTGTGTGGGGAGCGCAAACCCCAACAACCGACAATCGGCTTGTAATCGCTGTACCACATCCAGGAGTTCTTGGATGTCTGTCCCGGGTTCGCTGTTTAGCGAGGTGTACTCGGCTAGATCATCGATTGCAGCCATATATTTCTTACACCATTTCTTAAACATATTACCTTTGACGACTGGACGTCCTGTTTTGTCAAAGAAGCGCATTAACGTAAGTTCAAGCGTCAATGCATAGATAAGTTTGTTAACCTGCCCTAATTGGTATTCAGAAACAATATCCCACTTACTTGTTGACTTATACACGGCTGGGCCAACTAATCTATTTTCCCTTCGTGCATGGGAACGAACTAAGCTTTCCAAAGCCAGGCTGTATCTGGTGTACATTTTATCTAGTTTGTCAATTTCGTATCCCAACAGAGCTATGTCAAGCATATTTTTCAACCCTAAGATTTCGTATTCGATTTCCAGTAAAGCATTCTGTCTCGTATAATACGAGTTGTAACGAAACAAGTCGCCGAGAACAAAGCCCAGCAACACAAAATGGTACCTCTGGTAGTTTCTTTTGAGGTTCTGAACAGCTTGCGTGGTCCAGCGTTGTAGATTATCGTGGACCGACACGGTTAATTGACCCGTCTCCGTACTTGGCTCTTGTGTAAACAAAACTTTGGCTTCGGCCTGTGTGCTGGAAAGACTGCCAGTACTTTCTCTGTGCATTGGGAAATTGTATGGGACACACGCAACACAACACATGGTTAAAAAAATACCTACCTTCATTTCTAGGGCTGGAAAAACACCTCCAGGAAAGAAGTAAATGTATAAGAAATTCTTCGTGGAGGTTCTTACTCACAGCTGTACTCCAAGTACGGCAATTCAAGCGACTTCCTTTTGTATTATGATGTGTTATTCTGCGCAAAAGACGCAACACAGAAGCTTTGATTACCTCTTATCTCAATGAGGGAAAGTATATGGAAGCAATTTTTGCATTTGCAGCACTACATAAACATACGGATAACTTGACGCTTCTTCATACTTTTTTAGCAGTGCTGCACTGAGAGAGAGAGAGAGAGAGAGAGAGAGAGAGAGAGAGAGAGAGAGTAGTCTGCCTACGTGTCGAACATCATCTGTACTACGCCTTCATTCCTTTGTCTTCGAATTCACCTGTCCTGCCTAGAAGCACTCGGCTCAAGTGGCACGACCGCATCAATTTTAATTTTTCTTATTCTTCCTCATTCACTCGCTCTCTAGACACAATACTAGACGGTTTTTCGCCGAAAGGGTTTTTTTTTTCTTTCTTTGAACTCGCCAGAACCCATGGTGGTAAATAGTAGATTTTGAGAGAACTGGCTGGTTGAGTTTCTTTCTCCTGTATGAGATACGCGAATCTGAGTATCGCTACCCCGGACTTTCGAATGCTCGAAAAGCCGAGGAGATGTGATATTTGTCTCTTTGCAAGTATTTCTCGAGGAAGGCACCAAATTGGCTTTGGACTAAGTATCAATTGTCATTTCTCTTGTTAGAGTACGTTTCAGCGACTTTTACTATGTCTTTGCGGTCAAAACTTGGCAATTACACTCCATGCGATGTCTCTGATGCATTGGTGTACTTTGGTGTCAAAAATGGCGGATACATACCAAATTTGACCCTCAGGTCCTCGGCCAGAAACGGCCCTAACGAGGGCAACGTATCCGTTGTCGGGAAAGCGTACACCGTATTGTATGCACCCAAGTCAGATCCGAGACCACTGGTGAGCACGTCGTACATCGACAGCATTCCAAAGGACAGCGTTTTAGTTATGGCGCTTTCGGAGAGCGAACAGCTCACCACGGCACCTTTTGTAACCGTCAACAACGCATTGTATGGTGGACTCATGTCTACGCGTGCAAGCTTCCGGGGTGCAGCCGGATCAGTGATTTTGGGGCGCATTCGAGACTTGGCAGAGCACAGGGACCTCGGGTACCCAGTGTGGTCGTACGGCGTTGCATCGGCAGCGCCCGGACCAGTTGTTAAAGTTGTTGGGATCAACGTGCCGTTGACGGTGAAGGTTGCAAGTCTCGGTGGCCAAGGTGCAGAGTGGATTCTCGTCCAGCCAGGAGACTACATTGTTGCTGATGAGAATGGCGTAGTCCGGCTTCCTGTGAAACACAAAGCGGGGCCCGAAGCAGCTGTAGACCTTGAAAAGGTCATGGAATACATTCCGCAGCGGGTTGAGGCCGACACCAAAGTGAGCGACGACATCAAGCAAGGACAGCCCGCAAGTGCAGCCCAGAAGTTCTGGCGTGGGAAGATCAAGATGTGAATCGCGTTTCTACGTACAATTCGGAGTGGTTGGTTTCTTATGAATAGTGCAGAGATTCGAATTAAGAGTATGAAAAACACCGAGCCGACTCCTAAGTTGCTATGCAGCTTATGGCGTGAGACAAGGCACAGGATGCCTTGCGCTAGAGTGTCCGTTCATCACAACACAACAATAGCAGAGCTCCGCCCCACCACATGTAGCGGGTAGACCCTAGCGAGTAGATCCTAGCGAGTAGACCATGCAGCGCTCGTCTCCCGTCAATTTCTTCATTTCCTCGCGTTCCCCTACAGTGAACTGCAGCTGTCCCAGCAAAGAGCGCCGCCTGGAGCATATCGCAATCGTAACCGCGCACACTGTGCTGTGTAGGCCGCGCACCGGCTGGAGCTACATCAGCTAAGCCCGGGCAAAGCGCACATACGTACCCCAACTTTCCCTGCTCCACACAGCATCTTTTGCGTTTGAACTCAGACCTGCTTTGCAAATGCCGATGCAAATCTACTCTCCCGACACGGGCGAGCCTCCTGCGGCAATGTCCGGCGTGTCCGGAACGTTTTCCGCCAACGCCCACTCGCTAGATGACATCAGACTCGCGTTGATCGGCAACACCGACTTGAAGATAAGAATACTCCGCGATAAGAGCTTCCCGGCGTGGTTCGAGTCCCAGTTGGCCGAGAGCGCCCATGCGGTGTGCGGAGCAGACAACCAATCGCCCGAAATCCGGGGTGAATACAGCCCGCAGTCGCTCGCCGGCCTACTGAAAGCCACCGTCATTTTGAGGCTACTCCTCACGCACTCCGAGGAGTTCCAGGATGAGTTTTCTGAAAGCTCCGCCTCGGCATCGATGTCCTCGTTCTTGGCTCGCTGCATCCAGCTGCTCATGGGCTTTATCGCCCGCGTGCACGAGGACCAGCTACCGCTTCTCGCGAACGGCTCCTACGGCTGCACGCTCAGAACGCAAAAAGCGTGGGAGTTGTTGAGCGCCATTCTCTGCGATACGTTCTGGGTGCTTTTAGCGTTCGCCAACTTGCTGCTGCGGTGCTTAGAGCCGTGGGGGATCGAGGTTCTCTGGCGTTTTCTCACGTCGCTGGTATCCTTGCTCGCGACCTCTGTGACGGCACAATCCCACGTGCATTTGGTCGTCAGAGAGGGCTACAAACTCGTTCCGCTTCTTCTCGAGCAGGGCTGTGCTGGATCGCAGTCGTCCGTCAAGTCTGCGCTGGAGCACGCACGGGCGTTTCTCGCGTCCAACTTTGAGTACCTCGGAACCGAGTTTGCGAAGCTCAACCCGAGCCTTCGTCCGGACTCCTCCACAGTACCACAGTACTCATTGTATCCGAACAACAGGTTGGGCAATCAAAATAACTCTGACTTAAATTTGCTCTCCGGCAGTGTGGTTGCTGTTGTTCAAATCCTCAACTTTTTCAAGCAAGAGGACCGTAGTGGCGAACCGTCCGACGCACAGTCCAGGTTCTTGACCTCGGACTACAACCATAACTGCATACTCAGCCTCGTATACTCAGACGAGTCCTATATCCTCAGTGTCGGAGCACTAAATCTTTTCCAGTACTGCCTTGCGGGATTGCTGAGCTCTCACCCGAGCGAGGATGCCATCTATCCGATTTTCGAGAAGTTATTCTCAAGAATAGTCGAGCTTCTCGACCTCGACATGACTTTGTCAATCACGTTTCCGAAATTCCTCGAGCTTCCCAACTCCGTTCTCTCAGGGCTCTGCCTCAAGTATCCCGGGATATGTGTGCAGTTGAAAAACACAAACGTCGATTTGAAGATCATGAATGAGTTGGCGAACTTGTTTGACGAGTCTGTAGTGTTTCTGCAATTGGCACAGCTAAAGTCCAACTCGAATGAAGAGAAGAAAGTTGTTGATTTCACATTCATGAAGCGTCAGCCAACAGCTTCTGGCGCTCAGTCTTTCAAGAATCAAAACATCCTGACCGACGTATTAGCAAACTACTTACTTCTCCTCAGTGTTTTCACTAGCACGAGTGAAGAGTTTCGGCGTCGCATAACCTCCTTTCTGTCCAAGAAGGACAGTAAATCCGGGCCGAACTTTCTTTGCTTGATGTTGTTTGCCATAGTTGAAAACTACGACTTCTTAACTATGCAAGTCGTCTACAACTACAATATATTGCGGAAGCTAAAAGAGGCGCCCAAAACCGCGGAAACTACCAAATTGATGCGCTGGTTGGGCGTCAACGTTGGTATAATACTCACAATGGTCGAGCATCCACTTTATACAAATGCTTTTTTCTTGATGCGGTCACTCTCTAGATCTGTCTCAACGTTACGGACTTTCTTCGTCGATTGCAATTCGATAAAGAGCTCTTTCAAATGGAACGATCAGGCTCCTGCCTCAGTGCGCTCCGATATGAACCTGAAGCCTGCTGGTCTCATAGATACGCTCGGCACAAGGTACGATCGGGATGCCACATTTGACAAAAACGGGAACCTTGTCTACTGCCTTTTAAAGATTCTAAGCCGCATTGAGAAAGCTAGTCAGGCTATGATATACTTTTCTTCGATCAATGAGAAGCGGCCGGGCCACCATTACCAGACTCGAAAAGAGATGTGTGTCAAGAAGGTGGTCATACTCGCATCGATTGCCAACTTCATTTTGGATTTTAGCTCTCTCAGGTACGAAATTGTGAACCATGACAAATTCCTCAAGAACTTATCGAATATGATACAGAAGGCATGCGAGACAAAGAATGCCAGGCGCTCTGATGAAGTTTTGGATTTGCAGCTAAGAGAGATTGAATTTGAGCAATTGCGGGTACAAATCGGTATCCTACAAGTTATTAAAAATTTCCTTTACAACGAGAATGAAGAAAACAGAAGAACAGTTTGGGATTTCATTCCACTATCATTGATATTCGACATATCTCTATATGGGATTTCGACGGAGTTGGAGTCTAATCCTGAACTTCACAAGCTCAGACTCCAGCTTAAAGTCATCTCGTTCGAGATTTTGAGGAACCTCACGGCTGCTTCCACATACTTCAGTGAAGCAATCAAAAATCTTTATCTTGAGTTTGCTGATCAGTTACCACATGATTTCGGTGTTCCTCACACATGGAGTGAGTACCTCTTGCGAAATTTAATGTCGTTCGACCTTTTTGTGGATCATGAAGGACGAAATGGCGATAACGAGAATTCCTTTTTCCACAGTGACGAGTTTGTACTTCGTTTGGTAAAAAACGCGGACTACGTCAAGCTAATTGTTGCCATAAACTACCTCGAAGATCACCGCTACACCAATATTCCCGTTTTCCACGAGTCCGACTTTCCTCCGGACGAGCTCTTGAACGTTTGGAAAAGGTTGTTGGAGGTGACGTTCTTGAAAAAATTCGAGTCAAAGATATGCGGGCGGGACCCAAATGAAAAAGTGAGAATATCTAATCAGCTCAGCGAAGTAAAAGTCTCAATCAGCTGGATTCTCATTAACCTCACTTGGAAGGACGAAGATTTTGGATACGGGTATCAAATGCCAGAGAAGGCAAGCTTCCGGCTATTGGATACAATTCTGTCAGGACCCACTACTGGCGGCGCCGGTACTAACCTACTGAGCGTCTCGAATATTGTCATTGAGGAGAGTGACGAAGAGGAAGAGGCCAGCGGAGATGCTAACAGTGATGTGATGATGCAGAGCTGGGAGGGCGACTTCACTGCTGAAGCGAGAGCCAGGTTACTCCATAAAGCCGGTTTCTGCAGGATCTTGGAGCGCATCATACAAAACATCTCGAGCCCATCAATCAAGGCGGGTGTCTTGAAGTCCGCCTCGCTCGAAAGATTCGATAACTTAAACACCAACGAGCTCTACGAGAAATCGAAGACTGCGCATTTGCAAATCTCGTCACTTACGTCAAAGACACAGCAAGAGCATGGCGACCGGCGACAACAAGTTGCACAGAGAGACTCTCATCCTTTGAGAAGGCAGTCGAACATCGTTAGCTCCAGAGAGAGCCATAGAATCCGAAGGGACGTCAATAGGGGCGGAGAAGGGTATGGCTACGAGTCGGACGACGACGACAGTAGGACCGGAGCGGGTGTGAGCCAGGCACCACTGGCAACCACGCAGCCAGAAAACCAAGACCATGCGCAGCCGGATAATCAAAGTGAGGAGTTTGACGACTACTGGGTGCAATAGATTAGAAAAAAATACTGGGCTTGAATGTGAGAAAGTTGGTGATGGTGTTTGGAACAGAATAGGCAAAAGAGGGATAATGCGCAAAGGCGAGGTCGGTAGTAAATGCGAAAACAACAGAGTAAGCGAAAAGTGGGTAGAGTGCCGTGGAGATGCAAGCATACAGTACATGTTGGCCGTTTAGTGTCAAGCGTTGCATGTCGCACCTATGCTCTCGCTTTAACCAGCGTGAGGTGCATTTTCGAGGCGAAAACCCATCAAAAGCCTTAAGTTTGCAGGAAAAGGATCTATGCTGCAGGATGGCCGGACGCCAGCTTTGGCTGTATGCTGGCCCGACCACCAAGAGCGAGCATGGTGAGGGAGGGCAACGCGAGGAGAGCGATAGGGAGAGACAAGCCCGGAGATTTAACAACAATTATAATTTAAACGAATTTCGGGCACGAGAAAATGTGACCCGAAGGCGTTCGTTCTTTTTTTTTTACTAACGCACAGGGTCCCGGAGAATACGGACCCGTAGGTAGGGTACCAAAATAACAGGGAAAAAAATGACGCATGCCGGATGCGGGTCCTACATCCAACGGTGTATTTTTCTCTCCTTTCTCTTGAGTCGTTCTCTCACGAAGCAAACTTCGCCAACTTTCACTGCACCTTCTGCCACTTGCATCGAAACCAGCCTCACCCCCAGCAACACCAACACTTACGGATCTCGCTACTCAGCGCACGCCCTTTCTCCGCCGACAAAACGCCGAGTTTCATACGCGGTCGCAGCAAACATCACAGTGTGCCATGAGCCAACCACAAAGCCACAACCCCGAAGCGAACTCCGGATCTTCGGAAGCAGCAGCGGCCGCGCCGGCCAGGGAGTCCAAGTTGACGAATAGAGACACCACGACAAAGGGCAAATACTCGCTAAATGACTTCCAGATCTTACGCACATTGGGCACAGGGTCGTTCGGCCGGGTGCACTTGGCACGTTCGGTGCACAACGGGCGGTTCTACGCCATGAAGACGCTAAAAAAGTCCCGCGTGGTGCAGATGAAGCAGGTGGAGCATACGAACGACGAACGCAGGATGTTGAAGTTGGCGCAACACCCCTTCATCATCCGCATGTGGGGCACCTTCCAGGACTGCCACAACCTCTTCATGATCATGGACTACATAGAAGGCGGGGAGCTTTTCACGTTATTGCGCAAGTCACACCGGTTCCCCATCCCAGTGGCCAAGTTCTACGCCGCGGAGGTGTTTTTGGCCATCGAATACTTGCACGACCTTGACATCATATACCGGGACTTGAAGCCTGAGAACATCTTGTTGGACAAGAACGGTCACGTGAAGTTGACAGACTTTGGCTTCGCCAAGGAAGTCACTGACGTCACGTACACGCTCTGCGGTACGCCCGACTACATTGCCCCGGAGGTGGTGGCCACCAAACCGTACAACAAGTCAGTAGACTGGTGGTCGTTTGGCATATTGATTTTCGAGATGCTCACAGGCTACACGCCGTTCTACGACCCCAATCAGTTGAAGACGTACGAGAACATCTTGAACGGAACTATCACGTACCCCGACTACTTGCCGCCAGACATTCTCGATTTGCTCCAAAAGTTGATCGTCAAGGACTTGACCCAGCGCTTGGGGAACTTGCAGAACGGCTCCGAAGACGTAAAGTACCACCCGTGGTTCAAAGAGGTTATCTGGTCGAGGTTACTATCGAGGGATATTGAGACGCCTTTCGAGCCTCCCATTACGTCAGGTGTCGGAGATACTTCCCAGTTCGACCGCTACCCCGAGGACAAGGACCTCGACTACGGCATAACTGGCATCGACGACCCGTACCTGGAGACTTTTGTGGACTTTTAAGCATGCGGAGCGAGAGCCGGCCTCGGTCTTCCTTCTGTTGTCCTTACTGACGCCGCTTTTTCCGTGCACAACTACTGCAATATGGAGCCCATGGTGGTGGTGGTGATGCGCGTCGCGTCGCGTCGAGACTTTTTGATTTCGTTGTGATATCAACTTTTTCCATAAAAGGCTGGTTTTTCAGTGTATTATTTTGTTCCGAATGGCCCGTCACTGTCTTGTCGCCACCAGTGGTACCAGGCGTCAGAGCTCTGTGAGTTACAACTTACGGGTCTCGGTTCAAGCATGTCGATTTATTAATGTGGTGTATATGCTGGGGAAGTAATCGAATGTGAAGATAAAAAAAAAAAAAAAAGAAAAAGGAAAACCTTCTAATGCTCTCAGTCGCCGCAACTCTCTACCGATGTGAGCCAGTCGCTTTTTAGAAGTGTTCTTGCGTTGAACCGAGTAGCCGCGTTCATATCTAATAGTTTGTAGGTGCAATATTTGCGGATGTCGAAATCGCCTTCGGTGAAATCTTCAACGTCATGTCCGTGCTCTGGATCGGAAAAATTGGGCGAAACGTCGAACATGGTCTCGATTGGAATAAACGTGCCTTTTTGCTTGATGACCCATTCCTTTGATTTTTCGTTGTAGTCTGACACCATTGTGTTCTTCGTGAACTCGTCAAAGACAGGGTCCTTATACTTGTGGTGTTTCAATGACTTGGCCTCTGTGGTGTGCCACAAATACAGCGAGCCATAGCTCTTGGTGTCCGCCTCGTCCAAATCAAAGTCATAGTACTGAAGCTGGCACTGGCCATTACTGGCTCCGTGGTAGAAAGACCGACGTACGTTGAAAAGAATCAACACAATTACCCCAAGAGCCCAGCAGTCTTTCTTGACTAGGGACATACCGTGCAGGGACTTGATATGTTCCTCGGGTGCCATATAAGGCTCGCTTCCGATCGGATGCTCCTTGGTGAGCTGTTCGTGAGAGTCCCACTTGGTTCGGAACACGCTGGACTTTCCGAAGTCGGAGATTTTTAAATTCATTCTGGTCCGTTTTCCGTCTTTTGTTGCCACTGTAGAGTGCGGATCGTACTCTAGCAAGATGTTCTCTAGCTTTAAGTCGCAGTGTGCTACACCGTGAGCATGCATGTACCAGAGACCCTTCGTTATCTGCTTTACCATGCAATCCACCTCGTCGATCGCCAAATACTGGTGCTTCGTGATCGTAGATTTGCAGTAAGCAAAAAGATTGCCACCGTTCGAACACTCCATCACCTGACTGATCTTGATCTCATCAAACAAGCCGCCATGGTTGACTTTATTCTTGTCGGGAAGTGAGACCATCAAATCGACCGTGCGAGCAATGTGCTTGTTATTTAGGGTTGAGGATAGTATGAATTCTGAGACAACCCGCTCGATGAAGTGGTCCCTTGTTTCCTTCACTTTGGAGCTCGACACGGGCCGCTTCTGCAACTCCTTCACAGCGTAGATTTTGTTCCTTGAATTGCTCAGAGGCTCGCCTGAGTCTATGATCTTTATGATGCCGTACGCGCCGCGGCCAATGATGTCCTTGACGCAGCCGTAGCGCTCGCGTAGCGTCTTGTTACGAGTTAAGAAATCTGGCGGAGACGAGCTGTCGCTGCCAGCGTCCATGATTCTAGCAATTTCAGCCTTCAACGACTTGAGCAACTGAAGTTGCGCGTCACCAATGACAGAGTCTTGGAAATGCGGATCCGACTCTCGCATTGTGGGCGGAAGCCTGTTGATTTTGAGGGTGTTGCCCAAAAGCGAGTATGTGTACTTGGAGACCTCGTCGGCTAAACGTTTGAGCGATTCTTTGCTTTCCAGCGAGCCCAAGCCGCAGTAACCCATGAGCGCTGTAAGCTGTGAAATACTGTGGGAGCGGTCACGCTCTAGTACAATGTGGTTGTGTTCTTCGTAGTCGCTGTCGGCCGACGAATCCGTTCCGGTTCCGTCAAAATCGGAGTCCTGCGAGGCATCCTGGTCATCGTAATCGTCTTTCTCAAAATCGTCAAAGTGAGAATCGTCAACTACCGTGCTTACCCGCTTTTTCTGGTGAGAAGTAAAGGCCTCTGAGGTGGCTGGTAAGTTGAGGTTTTCCGGCGTGGGCGACTTGGCCTTCGAGGCAGGAGCCTTGTCGATAGATGTGGGTGGCAGTTTCTGCCGCTGCGACAGTTTCTTGGGCGATAATCCCGAGAGTAGGTCTGTTTTCGCTGGTGATGATTTTTTCGAGAACAAGCCCATTACTCAGCGGAGTGATGTGAGAGATGCGGTTGAAGTTTGTTGATCTTGTCTCGGTGCAGGAGCGTTGCCCCGGATTTGGGGTACGCAGATGAGATGGGGTAGTCAAGCGCACCACAAAAAAAATATAAAAAAAAGAGGGAGTTAAAAAAACTGCTAGTTCCACCTTCGGTGTGGTTGTATCGTCCAGATTTGGGGTACCCTGAAATGGTTTAGTCGACGATGTGAAGCGCCTGGCGGGGAGTTCAGTTGTGGAGCGCACGTTACGCCGTTGCGCAAAACAGCAACGATTGCCGTGCATCCACTGGAGGCAGAACGCAACACAACAAAATGGGGAGTAAGCTGTTCAGGTGATTGGGGATGCCCACCGTGACCTAGCGAGCGAGAAATACAATTGGGCAGCGAAGATCAATTTGAATCTCGAGGCAGGAGAAAGAGACCGGAGACCTTCTCTTTGCACTTTCCCACACGTCAGGCATAAATGTGGATTGCGCAGCCACAACACCGCATCTGCTCCCCACAAGCTAGAAAAAAGAAAGAAGAAAGAAACAAAAAGTCAAAAAAAGGAAAACATAAGCAAGCTACCGACGGCGAAGGGCACATTATTTCTAGTCACCCTCAAGCTCCGCTACTAAAGATTTGCTTGCTCCTCATAACGGTGGCCTCTGTGTGCTCCTTTAGGTTCCCGAGAACGGCGCGTTGCACGAAAACGCGTACCTGAGGCGTCATGCGTGGAACTGCTAAAGCGCAGGTTCCGTGAATTGAGCCCCGACGGGGGCTTCGATACGTTGCTAATTTGACTGCCGAGCCACAAGGCGGATACCGATTGTAATCTCTTCGGAAAATATAAGTCTTTACTGTTACATGGACCCTTGCGTACGCCCCACAGTAAGGCGCTGCTGAAGACCCGATTTGTGTAAGTCGCATGCCTGCTGCGACCGGTGCGAACTGGTCGGGGCAATATTGGCCAATGAACGGGGAGTAGATGGAGTGTAGGTGCGTAAAATATCGACGTAGGGAGCTTAAGATCTACCAGATTAGGACACCCTTCAGTTTTTACGCTACTTGTGGTTACGTGGACTACTCGGAATTTCTGCCATTTCTCTTTTTAGCATTCTTTTTATGCACAGTTGTGCAGATTTTTTTCCTTCATTCTCGGCTCTTTTCCAGATTCCTCCAGTCGCGCTTTCGTCGTCTCTCGAACGGCTCTCCTTTCTTTCCACGCCAGGCGATAACATCGACACCATTCTGCTGACTTGGAAACATCATAACAGAATAAAATTGTAAGAGGCCCTAATCCCTCGTCGACAAACTTGCCACGCTTTTTTCCGTTTCAGCGATTGGTTTTTTGTTAGCGTATCAACCGCACACATTTTTTTTTTTTTTTTTTCACTCGCAACCTCCAGTTCGCTCACCTTTACAACGCGTCTGGTTGATCCCAAGTGCCTTCAAGAGCGCGATCTCAGCTACGCCTACCACCCCCAAAAACCACGGGAAAAAGGCAACTAAAAAACTACAGCATCGGAGCTATAACAGTGTCCCCATTCGTTTCACCGCTCCTCATTTACCCCACAACACGCCGCTAGTCCGCAGCTATGGCTTCGATATACAACTCGGATATCCGAAACCACAGACGCGCTCCGCCTCCCCCAGGCACGAGGCCAGAACAGGACGGGATTAAGTTCAGCAGCTCCAGAAAGCAGAGCGGCTGGGTCTACCTCAAAGACGACGGCATTTTCACGTCTTTCCGCTGGAATAAGCGGTACATGTCCATTGGGGACCGCACGTTATACTTCTTCAAGAATGAGCCGCTGGACTCGCCTGCGCAAGACTTCGAGATGCTGTATCCGTTGAACTTGATCAGCGCAATCAACATCAAGGCTAACTCGGGCTACACCAAGAGCTCTCAGACGTTGGAAATCGTGCCGAAAAATGGCAACAAGCCGATGTTGGTTTCCATCAAATCCCATAACGACTATTTGGACTGGCTCGACGCGTTCACCACCAAGTGTCCATTGGCATCTATAAACCAGCATGGTGTGCCTTCCACAGGTAACACCGGCGTTTCGAGTCCCATCAACTTCACACACAAAGTGCATGTGGGATTTGACCCTGCGAGCGGGAACTTCACCGGTTTACCAGACGCCTGGAAGAACATGCTCCAGCACTCAAAAATCACAAACGAGGACTGGAAGAAGGACCCCGTAGCCGTTATCGAAGTATTGGAGTTTTACTCAGATATCAACGGATCTAATGCTTCCACGCCGATGGCTTCGCCTGCTCTCAACACGAACACTCACCCCAAAATGAATTTGCAGGATTGGACCAAACACCCTACAGCCAAGGTCGCGAACTCAGACAGCAATACCGATTTGCGTCCCGCCCGAGCGGCGCCTGCTCCTCCGGCACCATTCCACTTAACAAAGCAGGAGAAGGCGCAAAAAGACACTTCTTCCCCATTGAGCAATCTCTTGAACGCGGGGTCAAACACAACTAACAATGACTTGGTGCCGGTCAGGCGCGCTCCTCCTCCACCGGGACAGCAGCCCTTTCAGGGCCCTGCTGCTCCGTCAGCTCTGCAGCAGATCAGGGCGGGACAGCAAAATTCTAATTATGGGGTGCTTCCTCATTCGGTACCTTCGCAAGCAGCTAAGCAGCATACACAGAAGGGCCCAGTTTCCCACAACCAAACTCAACCTTTGGTGAGACAGTCTCTCATTGGCGGTTCGGTCACACAGGCGCCTAAGGCGGCACCTCCTTCATTACCCCACAATATTCATCCAGATGTCAAACTTCACTCCGAAAACATCAAACAAACGTTGGCCAAGTCAGAGTCCGTCAATGACAATCTTCCTTCCCTCAAACCGTTGAAGTTGAAGGCTCTGAACACAAACGTTGATACTTCCACTCCACATGAAAAGCCTTCGGCTGAACAAGGTCAACTAGCTCAGCAAAAGAGTCAAAAGCAACAAAGGAAGGAGAGAGAACAGTTGAGTGACCGTCAAATTATTGCAAAGCTAAAGACAGTCGTCAACAACAACGATCCTTCCTCTTTGTTCCGCATCATCCTGAAAGCCGGCCAAGGAGCCTCAGGAGAGGTCTACCTCGCCGAATCACTCATTAGTGGCCAGCGAGGCAAAAAGGTTGCTATCAAGCAGATGGATCTCCAGGCACAACCTAGAAAAGAGTTGATCATCAACGAGATACTTGTGATGAAGGATTCGAGGCACGACAACATTGTCAATTTCTTAGACTCTTATTTAAGAGGAAACAATGATCTCTTGGTCATCATGGAGTATATGGAGGGAGGATCGCTCACGGAAGTCATCGAGAATAACGAGAGTAAGTTGAACGAGAGGCAAATTGCCACAATTTGTAATGAAACGTTGAAGGGATTGCAATTTTTGCACAAGAAACACATCATCCACAGAGATATCAAGTCCGACAATGTTCTCTTGAGCGCTGGTGGGCATGTCAAGATCACTGACTTTGGTTTCTGTGCAAAGTTGACTGACCAGCGCTCCAAGAGAGCCACCATGGTTGGTACACCGTACTGGATGGCTCCTGAAGTCGTCAAGCAAAAGGAGTACGACGAGAAAGTTGATGTCTGGTCTCTAGGTATCATGACGATAGAGATGATAGAGGGTGAGCCACCATACTTGAATGAGGAACCATTGAAGGCTCTATATTTAATTGCCACTAATGGAACACCAAAGTTACGAAAGCCCGAGTTACTCAGCAACTCCATAAAGAAGTTTTTGTCGATCTGTCTTTGTGTTGACGTCAAATGCAGAGCGTCTACCGATGAGTTGCTTGAGCACTCCTTTATTCAATTTAAAAGTGGGCTGGTGCGGGAGTTGGCACCGTTGTTGGAATGGAAAAACAATCCACAAAATCTAAGTATGCAATAATAGACGACTCGATGATCTAAACTACACTCTACTAGCCGCGATAACGGTAACGCTTTTTGGCGCATTAGAATTAATTATCGACTATAACCTTCCTGATGTTCGCCTTCCTCTGGACTGAAGTTCGATTTGCCGAAGGCAGCCTGTGAATATACATCAGGCTTGTGTACCGCTGCGCCGCCCAATGTCAGATAGCCGTTAACTTGAGTAGGGTGATTATGATGGAGAGGATTGTTGAATGAGTCGTGAAATTGTTGTTCGGTTTGTTGAGAAACCTGGAGTCCAAAAGCACTGTTGTTAAGCGAGCGGATGGAAGGCGCTGAGTACTGCTCATACGCACTGTGCATGTCGTCGCCAATGTACAGCGGGGGCCCGAGTGCTGGCAGTGAACGGTAGTAATCTGGCGCAAGGTAGTTGGATTCACCCGCCATTGCGTCATGAGCATACAGTGACGTGTCTGAGCGCAGCTGACGTGAATCGGAAGCGATCTGCGGGGCCAGCAACAATTGTGACAGATAGCTTTGCATGTACCCAAGCGACTTATCCTGCGGGCCAGGTGTGTGATATGACGATAAGCCACGAGCGACGTAGCTCTCCAGCGAGGTTTGACTTCTCGAGGATGCCTCGTTCAGCATAGACTTGTTCCTCTTAGTTGGGGGTTCAGTCACACTGTAAACACCCAGAAAGTAGTCGGAAGGCTTGTAATACATTTGTGGGTACGTGGGAGCCGAGTTGGCCTGATAATACATTTGGGGCTCGCCAAGCTGTTGGCCTGCCAAATCTTGCCCCGCGTGTCCCACCGAAATGTATCCAGAAGGCTCTTTGGGATGTTTGGGGAGATCTGAAACCATATTCTGGAGCTGGTAGTTGCTGTCGAGGAAGAAATTCGCCTCGGATTCCATGGGAAGTTTACTCCCAATCGAGGTGCGCTTCATTGCTTGCCAGAGGGCGTTCCGAATGGGGACGCTCTTGAGGTCAGTCTGCGACGGGCGTATTAAATTGCCTGCGAGAACATCGTACGCCGTGTAGTAGGAAATTAAGTGGATTGTCTGCTTAGCGTCTTCGTCAAGAGTGCCCTCGACAGGCACGGACAACGAAAGTGTCTTTTTCATTAGGCCCCGGTCTTGCGCTATGGGCAAAGGAGCAGAGTTCTGCAACTCTCTTTGAGTGAGCGAGTATGTGGGAGAAGAGGCCGAGGACTTCCTTGGTGGCTGGAAGTTATTTCCCTGACCTACAAGGGGACGCTGGTCGCCAGTGTCAATGGACGAATACGGCTTTAAAAGAACCAGCGGTTCGTTCTTGAGAGTCGTCTCACCTGAGTCCGAAGTGAGCGAGTTTGCAGACTTGCGTCGCACGGAGGTGCCACCCGCGTTACTTACGCTCGTTCTAGGCGATCTCCGCTTATCGTCCTTATTGGCAAGACTAGACTTGTCCAACTTGCGATATATCAAAAACCTTCCCAAGATACGGGACGCTGACCACGCAACGCCGTCAGTCCACCTGCGGATTTCGGAGGTTTCTTCCACAAACACGAACACGTTTCCCAGACGGATTAAATCAGCACGCTCGCGTTCTGCAGGGCGTCGCAGAACCAAGGGGAATTTTTTATCAAGGGCTGCTTGAATGACTAACAAGGCGTCCTCGTTTGACACGATGTAGCCATGGAATGTCGGTAGTAATGGTACCGGCATACTCGCGGTGTCTGAAGAAAGCAGGGTCGGGGAAGCGAAAAAAACCTTATCTTCTGGTAGAAACCCTAACCAGAGGAGTTGCGGTCAGAAGGGGGTGAATTTCTTGGGGAAGGGAGGGTGTAAGAAGAAGCCCGTTATAGCTTGGGATGTTTGGAATGGAAACAAGTCAACTCCACACAGGCGTAGTGAATAAAATTCTCCGGGAGTTACGGAAACTCGAGAGTGAAATGTAGGACAACGTAGGAAATACGGAGGGGTGCCTCCAAACTAGTGTCGAAAACCGAATGATGCTAAATAGGCAGAAGGCAGGCTCTGGACAAAACACCAGGTACGAGAAAGAAGGCTTTGCGCGATTTGCGGTTTTATAACAGTAATACCATGGAGCCCGAGGATGAGAAAAAGAAAACAGAGGCAAGCCGTATCAAATGCGTTGGGCCTGATCAGTGCTAGGCGAGATGGAAAGCTGAAATCATGCAAGACGTGAGCCATGTGCGGCATATATTCTCCCCCAAGCTGATCTTCACATAGTGACAGAGATCCCAGACCCGATTGTGGGGGCAAGCATAGACGGCATGCGCTTGTCTGCACGAATACAAATCCAACATGGAAGTCCTGGACCCTGACATTTAAACCTACAGCATACCCGTTTATGTGCAAGCCGCGCATGAGATTTCGCCGTATTTATGTGGTGGACCGGCGGGAGTGCTTTTGCGACCGCGTCTAGGCGATCGCTCATTCTGTCGCACGCCAGACACTTCAGGGAGTAGCAGGTTTCCCGTGATCCTAAATTGTTCGGGGGTAAACTTTTTTTAGCTGACGCGTGCATCTTGAGGCCAAAGCCGGTTGCCTTGCAAGATCAGTAAAGCTGACTTTTTCTTTATTTTTTTTTACTTTGTAACCGAGCGTTCCAAATTCTGTGCGGTTGGAACGGTCGGTAAAACATTCGATGAAACATGCCTCGTAAATGGTCGACCCGCGCCAGAAAGCTTAAAGTTTTCAATGTACAAATGCGGGCGTGGCATACGAGAGCCCACTAATATTGGCGCGCTATATCCTCGTAAGCAGGGGGAAATGCTGCACTCCCCAAAGGGTAAACAGCACTGCACATGAACATGGTTTATGCTTCCATGGAAGTTTAATTGGATAACAAGCCCGTATCGGCGGCACGTCGGCTGCACGGGTTCATATGTTTTGGACATACTAAGAATAGGGCACTAAGGGCTGAGCATTTGACGTGAGAAAGATATCCTTTGGAAGTATGCAAACCAGGACGTCCAGACTCGCTAAATAGCTAAAAGTCGCAGACCTCGAGTTTTTCTCGCGAACGGACAGCCTCAGAGTGAGGAACCCCCCATGATGTGATATCCTCAAAATAACTGAGGAGAAAGAGAGGACAGCAATCGAGGAGAAGACTGACCCATTTGCAAACGATAATTTGGCCGAATGTGAGATCGAGGGTGGAGAAGGCCAACATGACGGCGTGCGCCTAATATTCAAATGCAAAGCGTGCAGCTTAATATTCGATCATAGGTCTTGCGGCTACTTGCATCTGCATGCAAGTATTTGAATGTACTACCATAATCACGTTCCTAGATTGAGAGATCTGATTTGTGCTTGGAAATTGCCTCATGGTGAAGATCAGCCGTCTAAGTTTCATGTTCCATGCGGACTCTGGCTGGTGCTCTGCTTCCACACTGATCGCCTATCTATGCGCCGTCATCTAGCGTCTCAAAGCCTCTTAAGCTTTCTTTCTTCTCGGAGCCCTGGTGTCGTGGCAACGGACGGCGTTCCTGTTTTTCGCCTAGAGCACACACCAAGTACGCCCTGCGAACTAAGGGTGCTTTAGCGCCTTGTAGTTGCTTCATTCTTGTACCTGTCATCTCTTTCCGCAAAAATTTTTTTTTCTTGGAACAATATTGTTCATGTAAGATCAGCATGAACTTTCTTGAGTATTTTTGCGATTTCGCGCCTGGCATCTTCATCTCCGGCACAGTTGGACCGTTGCTGTTCGAAGTACTAACTGGATTGATACCCAGTCCGGAATTGTAAATAATGGTCGGCGTAATATGCGTGAGACTTCTAACCAGGGCAGCGAGAAAAAAGGGGAATTGAAAGGCGCAGCAGAGGGTATCTTTCGTTCTAATACCCCCTCCAAGCATTCTTACTTTAGACATTCAGTAGCCTCAAAGCTTTCCCAGTTCTACTTCGCACGATCCGACTTTTTTCGCCTTGAGTAGCTTATTTCTTTTTGCTGTCGCACCTAACAAACAACCGTCAAGCTTAGGCGGACGGAATTCTCCGTCAGATTTGCGGCGTTTGTCTCAGATTTCTAATTTGAAAAACGCAAAATTTGCTCGCTCGGCTGCCCGTGGGTGCCGTACCGAATGTGGGTTCTCTTAGCATGCGGCGTGGCTGTCACGGGAGCGTACGTTATTAAGTCGTGAGCCACTTCCGCGACAGAAACTGTCTGCTGCTCCCTTTGCGCGCGCGACCAACATGCAGGATCTCCACATTTCAAAACTCTCCCCTATATATGTTGAGGGAGCCGCTTTTCTCTACCGGTGTGCCATGAATCAGTGCATTCTGGGAACACGCAAGACAGAGTACTTCTGACTAAGATATACGTAAGCTGCATATTTTCCGCGTTTCTGCCCCAAAAGTTTCTCTAGGCTGTCGGCCCAAAGTCACTTGTAGCTTTGCGCTCGGCTGCCCGGCGGGCGGGCAGCTATCTGCGCACGCTATATATTTGATTCCACCGATACGTACGGGAAAATGGCAAAAGACTGCTATTTTCTTTGGTGTTTCCAACATGGTCCAGCCAATTTAACCTGTCGCCAATCTGTTCCCAGTCAGTGTAGAAAATATAGAAACTGGCGTTCTTGCTGAAACATCCACAGCCCAGGCGTTTGCCGCCAAGGGGTCCCCCCACACGCAACACTAAAATCGTACGCAGGCTTATCAGCATCACACTCATAAACGTTGTTGTTGTTGTCTCAGAGCAAAAACACGCACACCATGATGTCGGAGCAGCAGTATAAAAACTACCTACCTCCCTACCGGTCGCTAGTGAATCCCAGCTTGACGTATGACTACCAAACGCACCGGGTGATCCAGCTCTCGCCCCTGGACATCAAGAACATCATTGCTCGGTTTCAGTCTAACCAAAAGCAAAAGCCAAAGTCTAATTTCCAGATGAAGTACCGCAGTTTGCTCTCGGATGTCACCATCAAGGCGCTGCTTCTCGGCCGGCGGGTGCTGAGCTTGAAACTGCTGCAAAACCAGGTTCTGCTGCCTGCGCCCCAGGCCCGCCGGTTTCGATCTTTCATCCAACTTCCGGTGGAGATCCAGGTGACCATATTCATGTATGTCGATGATCGTGCGTCGTATAGAGAGTGCTTGTTCACGTGCAAGCGGTTCTACCAGCTCGCAAAGCCGATGTTGCTACGGTCGCTCTCGTTTACTTCGACCTACCGCTTTTCGCAATTCATTACGTACCTCCGGCTCAACCCTGCAATTGGCTCCTACGTCGTTTCTGTCGATTTGTCAGATCTTCGTCCTGGTAACTTCGAGGCCATGATGGCGCACCAAGAAGATGGAAGCGTAGACACCGATTGTCTGGATTCCGACGACGTCGCAAACTACCTCTCGTTAATTTTGGCAGGCTGGCGGGACTGGAAGTTCAAGAACAACTTGTACGCCATTCACCCGGTGCCAATCACGCACTCGAGATCTTCGTCAAATTTACCAGTAGCTCAGAGCCACCAGCGCAGGCGCATCAAGCTCTCAAAGTACTTCAAGAGGAAAAAAACTTTGCCGACAGTATCCCCTACGCAGCCCTCTGCACAAACGAACCCTTCTTATTTACCGGCGAATAAGAGCCTGGGGTCTTCACATCCAAAAAGTAACAAGTTCCTTTTGAGCTATGCGTCCTCGAAAGATGTGCCCATAGGCTACCTCCTTCACTTGATTAACGGGTGCCCAAACCTCACTTCTTTGAATATTGCCAACCTCACGTTGTCGTCAGACTACCAAGTGAAACAGTTTTTTAGGCACAGGTATCTGGCTTACGACCTCGTCCATAACTACCATAGAGATTTGTTGCCTATAGTGGAGTCTCTATCTCCATCCTCGGCTGAGGAGCAGTTCATTTTCAACCCTTCTATCAAGTCGTCCATCAAAGAGTTGGCTTCGTCCGCGTCGTCAGTTTTTTCCATGAGTACCTTTTCCAAACCAACAAGGAAATACAACAGCTTGCTTCCGCCGATCGAGTCAGGCAACCCCAACTATTTGAGCAGAGGCAGCGACAAGTTGTACTTGAGCGACTTGAACTTGAAGGCTATAAGCACACCTCACTTGGAGCTTGTGCTGCCAAATGAAATCTTTGACTGCTTGGAAAAGAGCATGAAACTGTTGCAGTATCTCAACATGTCTTCGTTGATCTGGATTAACTCCAGACTTGTTCGGGACTACTTGACTACGGCTCTCGCCTCAGAAATCCTGGAGCATACAGTCAATGAACGCAGGGTATTACTTTTCCGCAACACATTGGTCGAAATGGGCGAAGTCATTAAGAAGACTACGCCCTCAGAGTCAGGTAGGCGCTTCATTTTGGACCTCAGGAACTCTGGCATGCATAAGAATCTCCCATGGGCTCAACTCATTGATACCGGTACGCTCAGAGGAGAGAAGCTTATTTATCAGATCCTTAATGACCAGTTGATGTCCGACACAGAGGAGCACGTCATGAGGGAAAGACGCAGGAGGGGACGGATCGGCGAAAACTACTTTTCATGAGCTGAGCGGAAAGTACGAAATGTCCCAACATTCAGGTCATCACCGTTTCATGGATCAGCACTGGCAAAGCCGGCGACCTCCAACAGCGATGGTTTTAGAGTTGGCGTCACAAGATATCTTGATCATATTCTAGAGCCCTCACCCACGTCACACGCCTTGGCGCAAATGTGTTAATGCCACAGCGGGAGTGAGTGCTGACTCACAATGAAGAGAAAAAGAAGAAGAACGGAAGAGAGCAGAAAAAAGCGGAAGCGCGAGACCCACGATTTGCGGGCGCACGACCCACTCGGTCTGCAACTTGCTGCTTTAATAACAGCACAGGGGGTTGCGCTCCATCTGCTGAAGTATCTGGTCAGATTTTCAGTCAGACTGGCGCAGTGTAAGAATTGAAGGAATTCTGCATCTCTCCAGCGTTCGGTGTTTGCAAGACTCACTCTGGTGTTCTCCAGCCGATCGATACGCCCCCAAAACGCTCTTTTCATGAGGCTGCTAACTGCCAAACAGGCGCCTGCTCAGCGAGGCATAACGTTGTGGTCTATATACGTTTAATAGAACACCTTGGAGCAGGCCGAGGAAGAAATGGGGAACCAAAGGGCGAAGCGAACTAAAGGGCCAGGTCCACCAAAAAACCAGTACACCAAACGACACGTGATCTTCTAGGTGGGTAGGCCGCCCGACACTTAGCAGAACATACGCGGAGGACGACAACGGGTGGAAGCACGAGAGGAACATGTCGGATCTTTCGTCCCAGTTGTCTGCGTTCAGAAACCGGATCCGGAGTGGCCCCCTGGTGGCTGTAAGAAGGTCAGTGGCGCCGCGGCCGGTGACTCCTCAGCCAGCGGAGGATTCATCTCGGAAACGCAATGCCGCTAGCGAAAACGGCGCCAGCCTTAGTGCTGTGGCCAAGCGGCATAGACAAGGCGAATATGGCGCAGACTCCGGCTCGCACCTCTCGACGAGGCTCCACTTAGCTGTGGAGCACATCAAACAACAGGATAGCCCTATTACCGTAGAAAAGTTGGAGGGCTATCTCTCGTTTGACGTCAGCAACCGGTTGCTTCCGCTTTTGAAGGAGATAGACCGCATCAAGTACGACCCGGTAACCAACACCTTGGAGTACATGTCCTTGCACAACATTCGGACGTCGGATGACTTGTTGAATTTTCTTAGGCTGCAGCCCACCTTCAAAGGGACGTCGGTGAAGGAGCTCTGCGACGGCTGGTCCGGATGTTTAGATGCGATCGCGAAGCTTGAGGAGGAGAGCCAGATCCTCGTGCTTCGCAACAAAAAGGAAAATGCCCCTCGGCTCGTATGGGCGAACGTTGGAGGCGAAATCGGAACAGTGGACGAGGAGTTCGTGGAGCAGTGGAGCAAGATCCGGGTGCCGGACAGAGACAATCTTTACCAGATTTTAGTAGAGAACTCGTTGAAGCCAACGGGAGTGGATCCGCATGAGAGCAAGAAGGCGCCACAGCAACAGGAGAGAAAGCAGAAAAAGGCCCGCAGAGGAAAGATCACCAACACGCACATGAAGGGCATTTTGAAGGACTACTCGCAGTTGGTGTGAGGCGTACAGTATGCCAGGGGACAGAGGGTGCGCCGGGGCCATTGTCCCCGTCAGCTCTCACATTTGGGAATGGTTTTCCTCAGTTACACCGGAGTCTGAGCAAGCTCCGTAGTGTGTAGCTGGAACAAGGAAGTACTAAAGGATAAGCAAGCAGAGAAAACAAGAGAAAAAAAAAAAAGAGAAAGAGAAAGGAAAATAAAAAAAAGAAAACTACAAAAGAGATTTGGCATGGGGTTTCGCTGCCCCGCCGTCCTCATTTCACTTTTTCAGAAATCAATAGAAAACTTAGGTTCAATGCCGTTTGCAGTATGTCCATTTTGGCCAGTACTAACGTGGGGTCGTAAGTGCGGTGGAGTCACTTGGTGCGTGCACATAGTCACGAATGGGACACTCAGAAAAAATGTGCAAACTTTGACCCGTCACCACCCCAAATCCTCCCACTAGCAGTAATGTCTGGTACGTAAACACAGTGACATGGCATGTGTGTGCCCACAGAAACGCCGCCTTTTGCTACGGATTGCTCGTGTGAGCTGTCGCGCGAAGTATGTCCAAAATTGACACCGCAATTCGCAGATTACGTATTTGTGGCAGGATCATGCTACACGCCGGGCAACAGTTGTCGAACGCCAAAAATCGTGCATTTCACCAGCACCGTTTATGGAGGGCATTTTATGGGATGCTCTGAGCACGCTTCCTGAAAGACTGCTCGAAGATGGCGAAAATTACGTCGTTTTTCATCCCAGGGAAAGGCTGACCCCCGGCTTCCGCAACCCCTACGAACTATACTAACCCGGCTAGTCGATTTCAACACCGTCGCCACCGAGTTTTGCAACTTCTACTACCAGCAGTTCGACCTGGACAGAAATCAATTGGGTAACTTGTACAGGGACCAATCGATGTTGACGTTCGAAACTGCACAGGTGCAAGGAACGAAGAACATCGTGGAGAAGTTGGTGTCGTTGCCTTTCCAGAAGGTCGCACACCGCATTTCCACGTTGGACGCACAGCCTTCTTCGCCCAACGGTGACATCTTGGTGATGGTCACCGGAGAGTTGTTAATCGACGAGGAGAAGAATGCCCAGCGTTACTCGCAGATTTTCCATTTGATCCCCGACGGAAACTCCTACTATGTGTTCAACGACATCTTTAGATTGAACTACTCCTGATTTGCTATAGAGGAGACTACGGGCGAGCGCTATAGCTCGATCGCTGGGGGTTTGAATTGAGTAACTTGAATATACGTCGTACGGGCTGCCCTCTTCACGCAAGCGAGAACCGGTGACCAGGAAACTGATGCCGACCTCACTCGCTGTGCGCCGTGTTCACTTCATAGTACATGTTCTGCGTGTTTGGTGCTAGCTTGTTATAGTTTTAAGTATACTTTGCTGATTTAGCTACACGCCGGGACGTACCGGAATCGTGCCAGAATGACACACTTTTTTTTTTTTAAAAAATCGTACTCAATAAACTTCTCTCACGCATTCTAGCTCATTTCAGATTCCCTGGAATTCAGATCGCCCACTACGGTTAAATATATTTACTGCGTTCTTGACAGAATATGAGCGCATGAAATTTACTGCTCAGTTCAGAAATTTGTGTTTCAACACCTGCCACTCGCCTCTCTTACCTTCCTTTGTAGGTAGACGAGTGACGTAGTAGTACGGAGAGTTTCACAATCTCCCTGATAATGTCGGCTTCCTGCGTTCGCTTTCCACTCGGTGCTGGTCAATCGTCTGCAGAATTATGAGCAAGCCACAAATCATCCTTTGCGGGCAAATAAAATAACTCCAATATTTCTACATAGTTCACATATCTCGGTTGACTGACTTTTGCCGGTTCTAGCGCAATTTACTTAATCTTGTTAATATTGCACTTTCGTTGACGCTTGCACTGACCACAAAATCTACACATGACATCCTCAAGTCGCTTATGACTAAGTAAAGTGCACAGATGTCTTACGTGAGTTCAAGTGTTCTACGACCTAATAAAAATAATTCTTCCCTGCTGATGCTTAAAAGCTTCAGGTGAACTGGCGTCTGTTTCACCCGGGAAACTTTCGGGGAAGAAGCAGGGTCTCGAAAAGAACAGCTCACGCAAGTAGCAAAACTCAAAGAAAATGTTACTCAGACAGTGTTACTCATTTCGTAAATTACACAATACAATAAAAAATACTTCTAATAATGGGCTTCTATTCTCAGCTGGTGGTCCCTTTTCGGTGCGTTGTGATGGACAGTGTCACTTCAGCGTTCACTTCGACGGTACCACTTCCACTGCAGACGGGAACAACGACTACGTGGATATGTGTTGAGCCTTTGCCAAGGAACAACACTTCTGTGACGCAAATTCAGTACATGATCTATACGCGTCAATACTTTGTAACACCTTATATTTCGGACGTACGTGGCTCGACAGATTGTTATTGTTCTTCCATGCGCCGCTAGGCTACTCCGTCGGTTCTAGTCATCGACATCTCTAATAAAGCACCCGTTGTTGCTGACCTGGCTATGGGGAAATGTGTTTCCCGTCTCCTCTATATTCGATTTATTTCGCAGCTATTATCGATTGACGCCCAGTGCACAAAAGACACTTGATGGTTGTGCTGCCGACCTTCTAACAAAGTAATCCTTACTTGCACTAAGCATTTGCTGGTTAATATGCTCAATTTCGTCCCTCAACCTTTCTGTCTCGCCCCACGCAGCCTTGTGTGGTTCTCGGTCTCGCGTTGACACAAACAAGTTTTCTGCTAATTCGACAGCGCCCACGTAGGACAGCCAGAAGAACATCCATTCAGCGGTAGTTGAATAATCAACATCTCCATCGAAGTCGAGATAATGGGCTAGCGACAACCTTTGAATGCTAATCCCGCGAGACTCAGTCTGGAGGTCATACATTTCTCTGGTGACCACTCCGTCTTGGCCAGTCGACCCAACCGGATTGGCAGCAAGCCAATCAGTTAGAACTTTAACCGTTTCAAGAAGATTACAATGCTTCTCGAATACCTCATGGATCCGGCGAATTTGTGGCGTTCCAGATTCTGTGTCGTTAGCGGCGGCGGTGGTCTCCACAGCTAATTTATGCTCTTGCCAATCCCAATCCTGCTGCATGACATCAACATCAAAAAAGCCGTCAGCCATATAGCTCTGGAGTTTTTTCCAGAAGCCATAGTACAGAAGTTTGACTTCGTTACCTTCCTCTGTGAGTTCTTTTAGTTTGTTGTCTTCAGTTGTCGGCAGACGGTAGAGGCGCCCTCTCTTAGCGAACTGCATTCTCTCCACGTGAGGTTCAACCGTGGCACCGACAATCCGGTTGCGAGGGTTTTCGCCACCATTTGCGCTCTGCAAGGCTGCACAGCTCACCGAAGCAGTGATAGCTAAGTAAAAAAAGCAGGTTTTGAACTTCATCTTTCGTTAGTGATGGAGAAACAGACTGCGGATACAAGCACTACATAAGTATTCGGACTTCATCGTTGGGCCCATACATCTTTTGGGTGGGCACACTTCTATCTCTGCAGTTACGGTACCACACCCATCGTAGACACTACAATGGAGACGTGCGAGCGTCTCGATCCTATTGAGAAAAAAATTGCTCTGCGAAGAACTATAGGCCTGCGAAGAACAATAGCCGAAATGTGGTCGATTTGCTGATTGCCAAACATACGAATTTGACTACTCAATTGGGTAACCGCGGAAATTGATGAGCTGGCCGAGACTTGATGCACAATACAAGTCTCTTTAGCAAACGGCCTGGCGCTTCGTATATGTACGGTTATCGTCACGCTCAGGTACATAGAATGGCTACTCGTTGTCGAAATATTGCGCATCGTTAACTTAGGAACAGAAGAAAAATACAACTATTTTTGTATTGCAGGGACTAGGGTTGCCGTTGCAGAGACCCCATTGAACAATTACCTCTCAAAATGATTTTGGAAAGCATGCCCAGGTTTTGTTTTAGTCTTAGGCTAAATCTCATATATTGAATATGTTGCTGCTGCGGTAGCGTTCTGCCCAGCTGGTGTGCGTGCGCACTGAAGTACCCCAACTTTGTTCGCGCAACTCGAGATCGATCACAATCACGATCCACTAGCTTTAAAGTACACCTTTAGGAGTCTGCCGATACGAATTGCCGGTTTTTTCTATAACGTCATGTCAGATCCCAACATACCAGTAATTCCTGCTAGACCTAGATCGCGCAAAGAGTCGACTCCTACGGAGAATCTGCCCGTGATTCCAGAGCGTCCCAAGCGACAGCAAAAGGCGTCAGTTGCAACGCGCCAAAACGATGATGTAGGGGAATTTTCTAGAGAATCCACCGGAAATACAGTCCCTGTGGCGGAAGAGAGCAACTTCGAGCAGAGTGGACCTACAAGTGCCGATGTGTTGCATGAGATCTTATCCGATTTGAGCGAGCCCTCGCCCAAAGAGGAGCCAGAGCACGCGGGCTGCTTCTCCGCTGCAAGAGACGAGTGGGAGGCAGAAAGCGAAAGTCATGGTCTGGAGGCTGTTTCAGGCGAGTCTCCTCTACTTTCGGTGGAGAAAGCAGGTGCTGTGGGTAGTGTGTTGCACAGCTCGACCAACGATCCACAACTGCCCCAACGGCATGCAACTTCCCCGAGTGCCGAGTCTGGAATGTATCCGGAGACTCAAAAGAGTGAACTGCAGTCCTCAGACGCATTTCCCGTCATCCCGGCCAGGCCGAGAGCCGGTAAACACCACAAGTCCGCTCAGTCGGGCACGGGACTTGAAGATACGCAACCAAATGACACAAATACTAGTTCCTCTGGAGCGGAGGAGCATATGGATGCCAAACAATTGAGTAAGGAGCCAGAAAAGCTCACTGAAACGATTGGTACAGGTGAGAGTCCAACGAATGAGAATGCTTACTTGGGCGAGCCATCATCTTTCCGAGAGCACGAAACCAAGAACTCAGCCGAACAAGCGGCACAGCATCCCAAAAGTGCTACTCAGATTTCAGAAGTTGTCCCTGTAGAGGCGGATGCCACGGGCCAGCCACAAAAGCTGCTTCACACTGAATCGAGAACGTCCGACTTATCGCACGATGACGTTGAAAATGAGTCCGAGCCCGCTGTGGAGTCAGAGAACCTCGTAGTTTTGCAACTGGATACAGAAATCCCAGAGCCTACGCAGCTGGAGCACATCAATCTAGAGAAGCAGCCGGAGTCCTTGCAATTGGAGCTGTTGAAAGAGGATCTTCCCCAAAGGGCCGAGCCTTCAGTAGCCGAACACAAAACGAGCGACACGCCAATAATTCCCAAGAGACCCGACAGACCTACGCCCGTGATCCCCAAAAGACCCTCAAAGACCAAAACCGCCGTTGCGGAAGAGTCCTCTGGTCAAACTGCGAAGAAAGAAGAACCGTCGGTCACAAAGTCAACTGACGACGTGGCAACTGCAGCAAAAAAGGCGCCGCCACCCAAGCCAAAGAAGTTGTCGTCAAAAATTGCGGCGTTTCAGCAAATGTTTAGCCAGGCCCCACTAGAGCAGACTTTGCAGAAGCCGCAGGCGGCGAGCCGTGAGAGGCTATCAAGCGAGAAAACGGATTTTGCCGCAAATCTTCAAAACATGATGGGCCGTGGCGTACCATTGCCGGGTATGATAAACCCTGAACTGATGCGGAGACAGTCCGCTGCGGAGAGTAAAGAGACCGACACTAACGAAGATAACTCGGAATCCCCGGGCACAAGGAGTATTCCGCGCAGAGCAAAGGGCCCTCGTGGTAAGAGGCTCCCCAAGCTGATCCAGGAGACCAAGATCGAGGTCGAGTCGCGCTTCCGTGTCTTTGCCAGCGATCTCTGGGAGGTCAAGTTTAGCAAGCCAGATGTACAATCTCCTGCCGTGAACTCAGACAATGGCAGTGAAGCTGCAGAGCAGAAGTTAGGGAGTACTGACGCTGCTATTGAAGATAAAAGAGAGACAGAAGTCCCTGAGCGTGCTGGAGAGCTCGGGAATGACGCAAACGGGTCGCAATCGTTCTCTGTGCATAGAACAGGAACTCTGGATTTTGTGGACAACCAGAGCGAGAGCGACGCACATGTGCTGCACGAGGGCGAGACTCGCGTAGAGTCAGAGGAGCCCGAGGTGGCGACCGGAGGGTACCGTGAGCCTCGGCCCACGCTAATTTCAGCCGATTTTGGAGCCCGTTACAATGCCATCGACTCTCTTTCAGAGAAATTGAGTGAAATCCAGCAGGTGGACGAGGACGAAGAAGAAGTTGATCAAAGTGCTAAAGAGGAGGTACAAGAACAAGCGAACACTCTCATACTGGACGGAAGGCTTACTGGCGACGAGTTGCCAAGCAATAAAGAAGCCACAAAGTCAGGCGATTCGTCAGGTTTGGACCCCTCAGCGCACAGCCAAGTGTTTGAAGTTACAGTGCCAGCGCCAGAAGGGGAAGTGACATCGCATGGGCGTATAGATGCTGAAGAGTTTGAGGACGCAACAGAGTCCGCTGAGATCCCAGCACAGGCGACCAGCGGAAGCGTCTCTGAGCCGCAAACTCACTCAGAAGAATAGGGTGACAACACTTGTTACACACACACACACACACACACACAGTACATATCAAATGTTTGCATCTATCGGTCGGTGTACCGCGGGACATAGTTATATGGCAGAGTCGAGCTTGCCCGTCGGGAACCCTCTATGCTACTCTTGTCTTTATTTGTGTCGGGTTGGCGAGGACGACTCCCCGACCGTCGACCACTTTCATTTTCCGCGTCCGCTATTTGTTGGTTCTCCTTTTCTTTCTTCCTAGAAGTGTCATTCTCAGAGCTGACTTCTTTCTTGTTTTTGCTTTCTACCTTTCCACATTCATCGTCATTTTCCTCGCTTGTTCTGAGCTTCTTTCTGCTTACAACTGTCTCCCTTTTCGTCGGTAGAAGATCATCCTGGTCTGCCTTGGCGAGCAACTTCTTTCGAAGCAGGGCTACTCTCTCATCGATAAGCTCTTCCGCACAATCTTCGTCCTCCAACCTCTCTCGGAGCTCCATGCATTCGACCTCAATCTGCCTTTTTCTGTCGTGGGCCCGGACTTCTTCCCCGGCATTGCGGCGGGCATCTGCCATCTTTGCTTTAACGATTCGCTGGTGCATCTCGCTGGCCTCACGCTGGCGCTTCTCTCGTATGCCCTCCGACCTCTTGTCGGCGACATTTTTCTGCACGTAGCCCGACGTGCCTGAGCCTCGCGGCGTGTTTAGCCCGATTCCGTTGTAGGACATGCAGCGGAGAGAACTGGGGAAGATGCGGGAACATGAGTTGGCGATGCGCGCTGCGCTCTCCCCACTATAGCGCCTAGCTGGGGCTAACAATAGAGCTGCCGCCTCTTGGCCCATAGACCCTACAAGCTCATAGAAAAGCATGGCCAAGTTCCTCAAAAAGGTCAGGGCGCTTCCGACGGACCCGTCGTCCAATGATGTCCTCAAGGTGGAGTACATCGATGTAAACCTCAACAACTCCAGAAAACTCATCAGCAACGTGTCCTCGGCGAGCACCAAAAGCAAAGAGGCAGTGGCCGAGGCCGAGGCGCTTACAGAAGACTTGCTACGGTTGCGGAACATCCGGAGCGAGCTCTCGTGGGTGGACACGTTGCTTGACGAGACGGCGGCGCAGAACACCGAGACTTGACGTGGCACAAATGTGCATGGGACAACTGGCTACAGCAGATAGAATACAATTTGCAAGCATATGGATATATGTGTATGGGGTCTATAGTGTGTTAAGATATGAAAACAAGCAGGAACATAAGTGCGGGGACGGGGACCGTTGCCCAATGAATTAAATTGAATCTAGTGCGGGCGGTTGGACTCCTGGTCCTCGTCCTCGTCGGATATGATGAAGTCCATGTCGATCTCGCCAGGAGTCTGATACTTCCCGCCGTCGCTCTCCAAATCGACGGAGGTTTTGGCCGCGTCGTTGTCTGTGTTGGGCTTGTATCTAATGATGATGAACGCATTGGTGATGATGAGAGAAGTGCCCAAAATGCTCAACAAGCCCGGGATGTGGCCCCAGAAAATCAAGTCCCAGAACAACGCAAACACCATGTTGATATATATCATTAGCGACGACTTGCCGGCCTTCTCAAGCTGGAGCCCTGCCGCCAAGCAGAACTGCATGAAGAATCCTGACAAGCCGATTAAGCTGAAGAGAAACCACTGTCTGAAGTTGATGGGAACAACGAACGAGAGCGACGGCATGAGCAACGTGGCAAAGAAGCACACGATGCAAGTCGTCAAAGCGAAGTAGCTCACGGAGATCAACGGGTGCGCAGACTTGCCGATCTTTCGAAGAAGCACATACACCGCCGAAGCACCGCAAACGCCAAGAAGGCCCACCAACGTCGCCAAGACACGGAGACCGCTATCCGACAGCTCGGAGGAGTCTGAATCCGGCGTTTCCTTCCTGGATTCTGCGCCAAAGAGAAAGTCTGGCTTGGCAATGAGGAGAATTCCAGCCAAGGAGAGGAGCGAGCACACGGCCTCCAAAATGGAATACCGCTCGCCCAATGTCACCCAGGCGAAAAACGCCGTCACCATTGGAATCAAAAACGTGATGGACACAGCGTCCGAGAGACTCAAGTACTGCAACGAGTAGTACAAGCCAAACACCCCTATGAAGCCCAAAACGCCTCGCATAATGAGTAGCGGCCGCTTGTCGCGGGGCCCGAAGGGCGCGTCTTCCACGCTTTTCGTGATGAGCATGTACGCCACGCAGAGAACGTATGTGATGAACATTCTGGCAAAAAGGATCTGGACCGGGTGTATCGGGGTGTCGAACGACGGATCCGCCTCTAGAAGTTTGCAAGTAAGGATCATGATGGAGTTGAGAAACTGCGACATGAGGAGGAGGCTGACGCCCAAGTTGGGCGTGACGACATTGGCGTAGAAAGCGCCGATTTTGGTCTTGAGGGCTTCCATGCTGAAGTGAAGTGGTAGACAAGATTCGATGCAAAATTGCGCCTCTTCACTGGACTACATAGTGGGGCTTTGCAGACCCCGTGATGCGTCACCGCGCAGAAGGCGCAGAGAGAAGTTGTGGCCACAGCTTAAGATGGAATGCGGTGAGCTCGACCGTGTATTTTGTGCAACAGAGTGAGGAATCTGCCCCTCTATTGCAGATACATTTGCTGCTCGTGCCTCACAAGCGGTGCCTGGTGACTTTTGTGCCCGGCAGCGTGGGAGCTCCGCGGGGCTTAGGGCGCACGGTTCTGGGCCCCACTGTGTAGCTTTTGACACAAAAATGTAGGATACGCATACTGAGCCTCACCAAAAAGCTGTCTCGTGCTGTTTGGCCGCACTACATAGCGCTTTCTGCTTTCCCGTTTTTGCAGATCCTCCGCGTAGACACATGGCGAGCTTTGCTCGTTTGCTGCGGGCCGCTTCCGGAGCTCGCTGGGGCAAGACCGCAGACGCAGGATGGTGTCAAGCCGCCCGGAGGCCTAAGTGCGTGCATGGTTTGCAGCCCCGCTGTGAGATCTCCACGCAGACAATAAGGATGATTTGTAAGGCCGCATGAGCCGGGCGAAAAGGTCAGCTCAGTCCCCCCTGCAAAGACAAAACTGCAACCACAAAAAGAAAAAAAAAAGCCACAGAAAGAATCTACCGCCACAGAAAGAAAAAAACAATTCCTCTTTGCAACCATGGACTACCCCAATCCACTTATTTTGTCCTCAAGATTGCTCGCCGACAACGTGATGGTGTCGGTGTGCGGGTTCAAGCGGTTTCGCAAGCTCAGCTTCGGGGCCCGCATGGCCCTTTTCAACACTAAGGACTCAATTGTCGTGTGGTCGGCGATCCCCTACGGCGAAGAGGTGGCGAAGGCGTTGGAGCAGTTCACGGGCCAGAAAGCGGGTTTCAAAGTGTCGCACATCATCGTGCCCGACCACGAGCACACGTTGGCAGTGCGGTCTTTCAAAACCGAGTTCCCCGAGATCAAGATCATTGCCCCGGAAGGTGTCCCGTTAGGGGATTCGATCACCCCGGACTACCAGATCTCCGCCAAGCACGCGAACCAAGTAATTGGGTCGCAGACCTTGAAGGAGATCGGCATTACGGAGCCCGCTATTTTGGAAAACTTTGAGTTTGTGTTCCTCCCTGCACACCTCAACAAGGAGCTCGTGACGTACCACAAGCCGACGAAGACGGTATTTGAAGCGGACTTGCTCTTCAACTTGCACACGGGTGAGAAAATGGAACAGTTCGGCGTGAACACAGGGTTCCCTGCCAACTATAACCCGTTCACCGGCTGGTCCTTCCTTTTGCGGTACTTCAACCCGGATAGCGTCGTCGGCCGGATAATTTTCCGGCAGTTCGCGAACCCGAAGCAGTCTGCGAACGGGCTCCGGGCCATCTACAGCTGGGACTTTGACCGGTTGGTGATGTGCCACGGCAACATTCTCGACAACGGAAAGGCTGCGTTTGCGAAGGTTTTCGGCAAGAGCCTAGAGTAGGGGGAGGCGATTACTACGGGGGTGATTACTACGGGGCAATTACTACGGAGGCAATTGACTAAGGAGGCGATTGCATAGGCAAGCGATTGAATAGGCAAGCGATGGAGAATGCAGGCCATTGAGTATGCAAGTGATTGAGTATGCAAGCGATTGAATAGGCAAGCGATTGAATACGAAATCGATTGAATACGCAATCGGTTGGATACACAGATGGTCGGACACGCTAGCCGTTGAATACGCAATCGGCAATTTTAGTTACAGTTTATTTTGTTTGTGCTATGTAATGGTGCTCTGTCTCTAACGCGCGCCCCATTTTAGCGTGCACTCTATTGGTGTGCCCTAGGTAGGTGCTTGCTTGTCCCCCACAGTGCGGCGCAAGGTTCCGTGGGTAAGCAGGGCCGTGCGTAAGCAGGACCGTGCGCAACCACCCATTTCACCGCCGCTTGTTTCCACCAACAACTATTCTCTCTCAATTAAATCAACCATGGCCACTGCAAAAATCGCAGAATTGCCTCCCGACAACAACGACGTCGCGTCCAAGTTGTACGACCACGACGTCTACAAGCACTATGCGGACCTCCACCAGGAGCACACGCTGAAAAACCCGCTCAGTGGTCAGATCCAGGAGAACCTCGCGCCCAACTTAACCGGCCACGTATTGTCCGGAGAAAATAGGATCAGCTTGAGGTCGCAGCTGCTCTTCGTCATCGACGACAAGTTTCTCTCGCAGTTCAAAGACATCGACAAGATGTTGGGCGGCGACAATAACCGCAGCTACACGTTTTTCCACTTGGGCAACCACCTCACCGGCCACCAGGACATCGTGCACGGCGGGTTGCTTGCGACGTTGGTGGACGAGCTTGCCTGCAGACTTGCGTTCCAGAACTTCGAGTCCAAGAAGGGCGTGACTGCAAACTTGAACATCAACTACTACCAGCCATGCTATAGCAACTCGTACGTGATGGTCAAGACTAGTCTCACCTCGAAGAGCGGCCGCAAGTGCTGGACGAGGTGCGAGCTTTTCTTGTTGAAGCTCGACCAGGACGAGATCGATCTCAACGAGGTTGAGACGAAGGCCAATTTGCTCTGTGCGGGCGACTGCTTGGTCATCGAGCCGCGCCAGTTGCAAAATTAGCGCTAAATGCACAGACAGCTTGCGAAAAGGAAAATGCAGACAGCTCGCAAAAAAAAGACGCGGAGGGCTCGCTCAAACTAGACCTAGACGATCGCTGCCCTTTGCTTTGCTCTGGCCGATTTCCAACTTGGCGCTCTTGGCCCCGAACTGGATCGCGCGCTTGGGCTCCTGTGACGCCATTTGCAACCCCAATTTAGTCTTTGCCAACTGCCGCAATAAATGCTTTCTTTCAAACCTCATCGCCCGTTTCTCGCCCTTTTTGGTAGTCTGCGTATGCCACTCGAGCCGCACCTTGAGCTGTGGCTCCACACTCAGCGTGACCCACTCGATTAAGCTCTGATCCAAAAACGGGTACCGTAGCTCTTTGCCCCAGCTCGACATGGCACGGTCGTCGCGGCCGAGGTTTCGCTCGTAGATGATGTCAATGTCGTGCATGAGTGAGCGCGAGAGCTCGTCGTACCGCTCCTCGACGGCCTCCTGCGCCGCATCCTCTTTGAGCCCATGGAAGATGTTTTCGTGCCGAGAGTACCCGCCAAACAACTCGTCTGCGCCGAGGCCCGAAAAGAGCACTTTTGCGGACGAGACGTAGTGCCCTGTTTTCTCTACACACGTTTGCTTTGTCTCTTTGAAGCTTTCCCAGGTACATCTTTCTTCCTGAAAGACCCTTGGGCCCATCTCCACCGCGTCGCAGTCAAGCGCACGCGTAGCGAAGTAGAACGCCATCGCGATCGACAAGTCCATCTCAGTAGCACAGGGAAAGATTAAGTTGAGCACGCGCTGTCGGTGGGCGAGCCAATGAGCGTACGACACGTCGACGTGAACGAGGCGAAACTTCACGTTTGTGTGCGCAAATTGCTGGCAGAGCTCAAACCACGACTGCTCGCTAAGGAGCCGGTCAGGCGACTCACAAGCGCTGAGACCCGTGCGCGGGTTATCGAATCCGACACTGAGCAAGTCAATCACGGCATTTCTGCCGGCGTCCACGTAGTTTTGGGCCATCACCGATGCTAGCACTGTGCAGTCGAGACCGCCGCTGAACAATACCGCCAAGTCTGCGCCGCCCAGCTCCAGATGAAGCGGGTGGATCGTAACCTGTCGCTTCCAGCACGCGTTTCGCAACAAACGGTGCAACTCGTTCACGCGTGAGCTCAAGTCTTGTTTGCTTCTCCGCAAACTGCTCGCGGGAACAGGCGATGGGCCCGCGCAAGTCGAGCTCACAGCACGTAGGCTGAATCTCTGCAAGTCGAACACATAGAGCGTGTTTCCCTTGCACTCGACGGTGTTTTCGGCGTGTGTTTTTGGGACAGACGCAACGGTAAGCTCGTCTGGCCCCAACGTGTACGTCAACGAGCGCTTGCCCACAGTATCTTTGCCGAAATACACTTTTTGTGCTATAGTGTCAGTGATGACGAACGCAAACTCGCCCTCTAAGGCAGCCACAGTGCGCCATACGGCCGCTTCGCGGTCGTGGCCAGAGTTCACCGCGTGCACAAGCGAGTCAAACACGAACTGCGTGTCGTTTATGTCCATGCATTCTTTGCTGTAGAGCTCGCCATTGAACTGCAAGACCAACCCGTGGCTCCAGAGCGGCTGCGTTGTAAATGGCTGCCTGAGCGAGAGTACCGACGAGAAGAGGTGAAAAAACCGACCGTTTTGCTCAAACTCAACGTGCCGTGCGTAGTCCGGGCCCCGCGCAAGTATCTTGGCTAGAGATCCTTCGATGCCAGCCAACTTTTTTATGTCAAGAGTGGTTGATATTTTTCTAGAGCCAGAAAGAGGTACGTTTTCCAGCTCGTTTTGGCTATTTGGACTCGGCTCTCCGATAGTGAGGTGGTCCATCTGCGCCACGACCTGGGCCACCACCTTTGCGTCTTTTTCGTTGCGATGCTGCTGCGCTGCCGGCTGCAAGCGCCGGAGCTGCTCTACATTGGCGATTTTCGCCTTTGCCAGTTCTGAAAGCACCGTTTCTTCGGCCAAGTCTCTCTCAATTAGCGTGGAAATTTCGGCTGGCCCGAGCTCTGCACTGAAAAACGAGCCTGGCTCAACAGCACACCCGCAGTTTTTTGCCTGTCGTAGCGTGGGAAGCCATTCTTGAGTAGGTAGTGGGTTTCTAGCAACTCGGAACGAAATCCCACACATTGAAATTGGGGATACTCGCCGCTTTAGTGTGCAGCCAGACTTGAAGTTGTGAACTTCGCTCGATGCTCTTCGCAGCCGATTCGCGCGTATCTTCTCGCACAGACAGGCCAGGACGCTGGGCAACACGTTTTAAGTCACGGAGAAGCGCTGCTGTAATTTAAGCGACGCTGCTAGTACCAGTGCATACGTACCTGAAACAGATCAGAAACAGATCAGAAACAAGTCTCGCAGTTCTGTAACCGCTCTGAGACAACGCCAAAACCAGCTACAGCAGTTCGCACATCCTCCGGCCATGCTACGCCGCCCCGCTACCGCTATAAAGTTGACGCCCGAAGATATCTTAGAGTTTGACGACTCGGTGTCAATACGGCAACATTCGACGCTGTCCAACATCGACCAGAGCCAAGAACAGCGCTCGAGCGTGCTCAAAGACCCGCCATCCCGCAATGAGCGCCTTGGGGTGCCCGATAAGCGTTGAAACGGTGACTTTGCGGCGGCGTTACGTTCACTGTAAGCCTTTTTGAAGCTGCTACAGCCTCCACTTTACCTTTGCTGATGGCAGTGCTAGTTTGTATGTTGTATATGAATCCTATATCCCGATCATGAATGCTAGCTGTAAATATAACAGAGTTTTCGGCCCGTTTGCCCATCACTTCCGGTTCAACGCCTTCCGCTGTAGCCACTGGGTTTTGCTGTCGAGCACGCTTCGCTCCGCTCGCGGTACTCTGTTGTTGACGCTGGTGCTCTGCACTTGCACGTAGACTGGTCCTTTCTGAACTGCGTGCTTTCTCATGTCCTTAAGCTGCCGTAACTTTTCTAGCTTCATCCTCTTTCTCTCCGCGGCGTGCTCTTTCTCAAAGTCTTCGGCACGCAAATGCTTTCCCCTTGTTTCTTGAGATGTGTTTTCGTCCTCGTCCGCTGATTCAAGCACATCCTCCGGCAAGAGGTCCGGGAGCTTGTCCGCCGAAGCTAGCTCTCTTATACGCTCCCGCTTTTCCTCTTGTTGCTGGCGGAACTGCATGTCTCTCTGTTTCCTCTTCTCTCTCTCCTGCCTTTTTAGCTCTTGTTCCATTCTTTGTTTCTCCTTGATATTTGCAAGCAATTCCTTTTTGGCAGTACTCGTAGACTCTTCCTCTGGAGCTTCGTCCGACTCGTCGTCCGAGTCGCTTTCTGCACTGCTCTCTGACTCTTGGTCTTTTTCTTTTGGCTCAATGCTCGCTAAAAGCGTTTCCGCTTGCGGGTGTTCTCCATCCTCCAGAAACTTGATTTTTTTGCCCTCCGAGGCAGTCGTGCGACCGCTTCTAGTTACCACCATTGCCAGCTTTACAGAACCGGACCCTTACTAACAAAGACGTAGTCGCCTCTCCAAATATCAACCGAGTTTTTCAGGTGCTAAAATCAGCCCTGGTCGCATCGCGCGGGACGAGTCGCGCCAGGCTCAAAAACTACTTCACGGTTCCCATTATCCAAGAGTTGACCCCATACAGCTTCCACGTCGACTTGTAACGGTCGCGTTCCAAAACGCTGACGTAACCTCTTTTCACAAGTAGCTCAGCGGTATCTTCGCGGACTTCAACACCATGTATCACGAGGGTTTCTAGAGTGAAATCTGCCTCGGCTCCAGCATCACCGAAAAGGCTCAAAAGCCCCGTTCCGTCAATCTGGTGGCAGAATGAAAGATCCAATTTTTTCAAGCGGCTTCTTTCAAGCCCTACCGTACGTCTTAAGCCCGCATGAAATAGCCTCAATGATACGTTATCAAGGTCGATGTTCGGCAAGTAGAGCTCGGAGAGTGCAGGCACAATCTCGAATAGCTGCGAAAAGGTTAATGTCGCAGATCGGGTGAATCTTCCGCTTTCGAATTGTGCGTACCGCAAATGGCCGAGGTTCAAACTAGTAAGTTTATTATTGGTGTTTGCGAGAGCCACAATCTCCAAAACGTCGCTATTCCTGTTAAGCGCGGAGCCATATATGTCGAGGCTCTGTAATGAGTGCAAGCATTTGAGTTCATCAATCCTGGGCAATGGTCTGTCGTCTAACTCGCGATCTTCCCGTTGCCGAAAAACGAGTTTTCGTAGAGTAAATGACGGCTGCGTATCGTGCAACAATCTCAAAAACCCTATAAGGCTCAAAAAGCCGTTATTCTCCATGAACAAGGAAGTCAATGCAGGCGTGTTACCCAAAAATACTCCGAATTCTCGTACGGATCCGCCGAACTCATACGTTGTAATTGTCAATTCAGTAAGCGCAGGAAACTTCACGCTCAAAAAGAGTGGCCCTCCGAGAAATGTGGGACGCTCACTAAATCTCGCTTGCCCTTCCGCATTCAAATCGGGATGGTTGATAGTAACCAACTTTTTGATATTTGGCAGGTCTTTAATATCGCTCAGCTTTTTAACGAGTGCTCTTCCAGGGTCGGACATCAGGAGAAAGTCCATCGAACGTCTCGGATCGCCAGTAAGGGAGGCGATCTCAAGAGTTTCCAAGCTGGGAAACATGTGTAGAAGAACATTCGCGTTGAACGGATACCCGGCTACGCCAAATTTTAAGTGCTTCAAGTGCGGGCCAAAGACACACTTCCAATTCCACTCGTCGAACTTTTTGAGCAACAAGTCAATCGACGTAAGTCTGTCGTAGAATTCGAATCTTTGTAACCGAAATATGGGGTCGGTGAAGAGGCTGTCGATGATTTTGCTCGTGTACTGCTTGTTGCAGATCATAAACATGCCAAAAGATAGCACGTAAGGATTATTGGGGGACGATGCCACCACACGCCTCATAAACTCAAGGCCGCGGTAAAAGTTGGCGGGCAACCCATTCCGCCTGAGGTAGAACCTATCGCGGTAAATCGGTGGATTCGTCGTGAGCTCGTTATACCACTTCTTGCACACGAAGTGACATTTGAGAAGCGACGACAACGGCAAGTACAGAAATACCTGCTCGATGATCTCTGGCGGGAGCCAGTCGAAGAAGTCGTTCGACGTGCGCTTCGAGAGCTTCTGGCGCCGAGCGAGAGGTAGAATCAGATTCAACGCGGTCTGCAAACCGCGTGAAGAGGACACTCGTTCCAGCGAACTACGCCCAACTTCCTGGCCCTTGCCGTGAGATAGGTCACCACCTGCAGCAGAGGCAGCTGTCGAATTCTGAGATGCACCGCGCCCATTGCGCAATACATATTCGAGCGCATCGTGTCGTTGCTTCAATTTGCGCACCAACTTCTCCGAAAACTCGTGCGGTACCTTCTGCAGCACCTTGCGGACGACAGCAAGGGCCGCCGAGTACAGTGCGAGGGCGTCCAGCGGCTTTCCTGTCGCCGCTAGGATCTTTCCCGCCCGTAAATAGCCTCTCAAATCAAGCGGAATCTTCTTTTGGGCTGTTATAGCGTCCTCCAACGCCGCCGGCATGTCGCCCAACTTCTCGTAGCACGCCGCCCGCTGGTCGAGCACTGAAGCAAGCTTGGGATGCACCAAAGGGCCGACCACGGGAGCGGGGCTGAGATTATAGTACTGCCGGGCTTTCTTGACCAACTGCCCATCGTATAGCGTGGAGAGCTCCTCCACGAGCGAAGATAAGATTTCCAAACACTGCGTGTAGTGCGTGGCTCTGAAGTTGGCCACCGCCAAGTTGATTTTGCTGGTGTAGATCTCCTCACGTAGCTCCATGGTGTGGTTTTCGGAATTCCTGAGTGACACGCGGGGAGACGTAATATGTGTTGGCGCTGGCCTTGCTGCGTGCAGCAAGATGCGCCGGAATTACAGTAGCAGCGACACGGAGACCGCGGAGAGATGCAAATACGAACTGAGGCAGATGGCCATGCGACAGCACTTTAGGTGCCTTGCTGTCTTTGTTCGGTCTGTCGTAAATTTCGATATTCCTTGCAATCTGCCTCTTCTCAGCCAGGCCCATGCACCAGCACCCCAGATATTCCTTCACGCGCACATGGCACGCGGTCTCTCCGCAGTCTGCAGCTGAGCTGACGAGCTGGTTGCGAGAAGCACATTTTTGAAAGAACGAGACAAACACAAGCACCGTGTGCGCGTATTGGCTCCCGTATAATGATTGCAATTTTCTCGCTCTTGCTCCTCAATGTGTTTATGGCGCTGGTGCCGTTTCTAGCGGGGCTTTTCGCGCTCCGGGCGACGGTAGCTGCGAATCACATGGCAAAGCTCTCATCGCTAAGCTCGGGCATCCTCGTTGGCACTGCGTTGGGCGTCGTTCTTCCCGAGGGCATTGCCACGCTTCTGGCGGCGCATGTGGCCATTGCGTCGCTCGAAGCTCTCGGAATTTCCGTATCGTTTGTTGTTGGCGCCGCGACGTTGCTGGGCTTCATCGCGTTGTATGTGCTAGGCCACGTATTCGACGAAAAGCGCTCGTTAGACATTTCGACGGAGCTGTGGCAGGGCCGGCGGTTCTCCCAACAGGCGCTCGCGTCGCTCTTGACTACCACGATCACGGTGAGTCTTCTCGTGCACGCTACCGTGGACGGAATGGCGCTTGGCGTGGCGTTTTTGGACAGCAGCCAGACTTTTAAGCTTTTGTTTTTCTTCATGGTCATCATCCACAAGATCCCCACCGCGTTCAGCTTGGCGGTGGTGCTTTTGAAGGACGGACTCCCAACGAGCTTGTGCAGGTTCCACCTCCTAGCGTTTTGCGCTGCGACGCCGCTTTCGTCGCTCGTCACATATTTGCTCTTCTCTGTTTTGCCTTTGAGCCCGTTCGTTGTGGGCGTGCTCATGCTTATCAGCGCCGGGACATTTCTCTATAGCGTGTTGCAAGTCATGCAAGACTCTGAGCCGCACAGCTACACGGTGCTGGTGACCTCGGTCCAGCAAACGCAACTGGAACACTACCAGGACGCGTCGGGGCAGTCCGAGCTCGCTCTCACCATTGCGGGAATGCTTCTACCGCTCTTTCTCTCGCTCGCTGGCGGCGACTAATCATAGAACATTTAGCTAATCAACACTTCTTCTTCTCTCCGATATCATCTGAAGTCGCCTTGCTCAGTTGCTTGCGCTCATTTTTGGCTCTCTTCTCCTTGTGGCCGTGCTCTGCCGACCTGGACTCGGGAATTATCGAGTCCATCTCCTGGTCGCTGTTGAACGGAGTCACGCGCGAGTCAAACTCGACCCTCTTGCTTGCAAGGTCCCTTGGCTCCAGGTTTGAGAACGAGATCTTGTGGAGCTTGGGGCTGTGCGTATGGGCGTCGCTCTCGTGGCGACTTCTGCTGAACTGGCGCCGTAAGTCCGGCGAATATAAGGACTTAATTTTGTCCTCGTGCTCGTTGTAGTAGTTCTTTAGGTTTTGCGACGAGTTATTGGTTGAGTTTTGGCCCGAGCCGTTTGCAGACTTCAACGGCTCTTTTAACAAGTTGAGGCCCACCAGGGAGTTGTTGAGAGAGTTGTTTTTCGAAAACCGCGGCAAGTTGGCCTTTTCCTTTTGGTCTTCTGGGGTGGGGGGCGTCTTGTTGCCCAACATGAGTGACGCTAACTGATCGTAATCGATGTCATTGTGGATAGTCCGCTCGAACTTCGGGCCCGCTCTTGTTCCAAATATGGTACTCGAGTCGTCTTTCATGTCCCGCAAGAAGTTGCCAGAACTGAGTGCCTTTTTCATGCCTGCTTGGTGCAGAGAGCTGCTTGTGCCGTGGCCGTCGTCGGTCCCGTAGTTCAAAACGTCAAGGTTCGCCTCGCTGTGGATCGACGAGGTTAACTTGTGGCGAGACTTTGACGGGGTGGTCAAGTACGAGTCGGTGTACTTTCGCTTAGGGGTTATACCCTCGTCGTGGTCCTTCCCATGGTTGCTGAACGCGCTTTTCTTCGTCGACGCAAACCCAGTGGAGTTGTGTCGTCTAATCATGGGCAATTTGCGCACTTCCTCCTTCTTTTCCAGCATCGACAGCCGAGGCGGCTCAGTATACTCGTCGCTGTTGAGCAACGGCGAGCTCACGAGGTAGACGGAGTTGGACGTCATGATGGACGACAGCTGGCTCAACGGCACGCCGTACGAAAGCCTGTTGTTTGAGTTGGAGATCATGCGGCCGCGCAAGGCAGAGATCTCCTTGTCGAGGGCAAACTCAACGCCGCAGTGGTTGTTGATGATGGTGATTTTCGGCCACGCGGCCCTGGCGCCCTTCAAGATGAAGTTGAGCACGAACTTGGGCTTCGGGTTCGCGAACAAGAGCAAGAAGTCCGAGAGCCGCAACTCGGGGAGAATGGTAATGTCGCCCGAGTAGCTCTGGGTGAGGATGGAGATCACCTTGGAGGTGAAGTTCTTCTGGATGTTGAGCTCGTACAAGATCTGGAGAAAGTGGATGACCTCGTTCAGCAAGAAGTCGTAGCAGCCGTTCATGACGTTGCGGAGCGTGTTGGCCAACTCGGAGTCCGTGCTGCCGCCGATGCTCCCGACAGAGATGTTGAGGACCGGAGACACGTGTGGGTTGACTTGCACGGCGATGATGTGGTCGACGTTGAACATCTCGGAGAGTCGCATGATGGGCAAGTCGCCGTCGAGCGAGCCGTCCACGTACTTCAGCGACTGGTCGTTGTTCCACTCGCGGATGGTGTTGTTGGCGGGGTTCTTCTCGTAGATGGAGTTTGAGGGGAAAAAGCCCGGGAGCGAACACGACGCACACACCGCAGACCAGATCAAGCAGTGCGGCGCGGTCAAGTAGTTGAGCAAGCGCGTCTGCTCGTGGTTGGACGCCGGCGAGACAGTGATGTTGAGGATCTTGCCCGTGCGGTTGTACGCCTCGCGGAAAGTCAAGTTGCCCACAAACGAGTGCACGGTGTCGCGGACGCCGTCAATATCAAACACCGTGCCGTACTTGATGAAGTGGCTGACGCTCTCGAGCAAGCTCTTGAGCACGCTGTCGGAGTCGTTCTGGAGCGACGACACGAAGAAGCGGAAGTCGCGGTCGAGCACCTTGCTGAGGAGCTGCGCCGTCTCCTCGTTGGTGTGCGTGCAGAGGATGCTGGCGATGACGGAGCCCGCCGAGGACCCGCTGATGACCCGTGGGAGCAAGTTGTTCTCGAGAAGCGCGATCAACACGCCAATGTGCGACATGCCAAACGTTGATCCGCCCGACAACACCAACGCCGTGCGGCCGATATTCTTGCGCGTCTGCATGAGAATCCCGAGGAGATACCCGTCGTCGAGCGGCACGTTGTCGTCGTGCACCAACGCCTTGAGCGCCGTCTGGCACTCCTCAATGTACTCCTCGATAAGCCGCTTTGTGCCTACGTGCGAGTGCCGGTAGAGGCTCAAGCTGCCCATGTTGGCAAAGTTGCGCGTCCACTTCGTCCGTATCAAGTACAAGAGGAGCTTGTAGTCTTTGTTGAGTCGCGCGCTGCGCATCTGCTCCATCTGCCTTTGTACCAGCGTGTAGTCGTACTCGGTCGACTCGAGCTCGGCTTTCCATGTGTTGTAGCCGGTCAACTCGTCGAGCTGGGCGGAAATCCGGTACCACTCCGCGTACGACGTGGCCCGTTTCTGCTCAAAGAGCAACCGCCGGATCTGCTCGCTCTGCGAGTCTTCCGAGGGCAAAACGGCGCCCACGAGCGGTAGTTTGCGTGCTGCTGCCATGAGCCTTGACGTTCGGCTCGCAACGTAATGTTCCTCGGGTGGTGTTAGCGATGGGTTGTCGTGCAAAATGCGCTGGAGCACCGTTGCGTGTGTGACAGCGACGACTTCAGGCATTGCAGTTGTGGGCGGCAGCAAAGCTCGTTATTTTTTTTTGGTTTTGTTGGTGTTGTTGCAAGTGATGTAGATGCAAGCAAGTGTCAAGTGACGTAGGTGCGGGAATCTGGGGAAGCGTGTGATTTTGCGCGGTGCGGCTGGAGCACGGCCACTTTGGATACTGCCCGGGCGCCACGCAACAACCAGCAGTGGGAAAATTGTATATTTGAAACACACCTGAAACCTAGAGGTTGAACGGATACTCGGGGCGGCCGCCAAAAATGTCCAAATTATTCCTAATGTTTCTGCTAGGCTGCTGAGCTGGGGCACAGGAGTGCATAGTGGATGCCACGGCCAGCCACCAGCTGAGTGCCAACAACAGCTGTGGAATAGAACAAGAATTGCCACCGCTATGCAGATAAGCACCCCACCTAGTCACTCCCCTTTACAGCCCCTCTCCCATCGTAACCGCCTTCCGCAGCCAACGGCTGGAAGTTGGGGTCACGTGACCACATACAACGCTGCCTCGTAGGACCCTCCACGAGGGCTGTACGATGGGGAACGTGTGTCGTAGCAGCTATTGCAATGTGTCTGAGGCCCTTTCGGTCTGTTTCCACTCCCCATTTCTCTCCTCCCCCACCTTTCTCTCTCCTCTCTGCGCTGCGCTGTGGGTGCGAAAAGCGTCGCGGCCCCACCGATGAGGCACCACCGATGATCTGAAAAGCTCGCCTGCTCCACACATTTCCCTCGGAGTTGCTTCCCCCAACTTCTAGCCCGCAAAGTTGTTTTCGCTGCGTCTTCTACCGCAGAGAACACTCTCGCCTTCTGCATCTCGTGCTGTGCGGCTGGCGTCGTCGCCGTCCCATTTCTCTTCGCCTCTGTCCAAAAAAAAGCACACTCGTGGAGCCGCTGCCGCTTCTGCATCGCCTCGTTTCGCCAAAGCACCTTCCCGCCACAGCGCATACGTCCGCAAGCTCGCTGACGACCGCACTCACCTGTCGTCCATGTTTTCCGTCACTACCGTCTGCCACAAGACGAGCGATAGCCAACACCCGTTGGTGATGCTCACCAGCCGAAGCGGAAACCGGTACTTCCTCGGCAAAATCCCCGAGGGCGTCCAGCGTGTCCTCAACGAGCACGGGTTCCGGCTTGGCCGGCTCAAGAGCATTTTCTTGACCGGGATAGTGTCGCGGTGGTCTGATATCGGCGGTCTTCCGGGTCTTTTCTTGACCTTCAGCGATGCCACCAGCAGAAGCATTGACGTGTATGCAAATTCGAGCAAGGCACTTGCGTACATCATTGCTACCTGGCGCTACTTTGTGTTTCGCAAGGGTGTCGGCATAAACGCCTTGGATGCCGACTCAGAGGCTTTGGTCGAAGATTCTAGCATTGCATTCCATCCCGTCAAGATCGCACCGTCGCTCGAACGAGCAGGAGCCCACAGCTCGGAAACAGTGCAGCTGCAAACAGTATTCCGCCAGATCAAGAGACTCGTTTCGCTAATGTTCCCGCAATACGCCAACAGCACAAATCTGGAGTCATTCAAGCTCGACCCCAGCGAGACTGAATTGCAGACACATGTTGCGCTCCCAGTCCCCAGCGAGGTGGTTGACCTTTCTGCCCAGAAATCTCTTAGTTTCGTCATTCGCTTCTTGCCCATGCGTGGCAAGCTCGATACAGCCAAGGCCAAAGCTTTGGGCATCAAACCGGGGCTCGACTACAAAAAGTTGACCAGCGGCGAGTCCGTGCACAACCCCGACGGCGAGCTCGTGCACCCAAGTCAAGTTTTGGGGCCCGCCAAGGCTTTCCCCAAGCTACTAATTATAGACATCCCCAATAAGAGGTACCTCAGTAACACAATCAACAGCGACGAGTGGTTTCTAAAGTCGGAGACGCGTGGCTCGGAGGATGTTGGACTCGTGTATCACTTTTTGGGCGATGACATCGACCTCGACCTGCCGGAATACGCTGACTTCATTCTGAAGTTTCCTTCGGAGTGCAAGCACGTCATCAGCCACTCTAAAATCGCAGACGACACGTTAGTGTTCAAGACCTACTCGGTGCACTTGCTCAAGTTGAAAGCAATCATGAACAACCACTTTAACCTACCCCACATCGAGGAGCACAAGCAATTGGGCCTGCACTGCAAGTTGCGGAGTCTTCAGCAGTACACTATTACGCCTGGCAGCGTGGAGCTGAGCGAGGACGACATCGTAAGCGAGACCTGGAAGTCTTTACACGATGCTGAATGCACTGCAGAAGAATCTTCATCCCAAGGGTTGGCCAATCCCGTGCTTCCGCTTTACTCTGACTCGTTTACGTCGTTGAAGGACCAGGTCCAGATCGTGACTCTCGGAACGGGGTCTGCGGTTCCGTCCATCCACCGAAACGTGCTTTCCAACTTACTCAGAATCCCATATAAGGACCCAGAAACGATGGAGATCAAGTATAGCTCGATCCTCTTGGACGGAGGCGAGAACACCTTTGGCAGCATGTTGCGCAACTACGGGCACAACAACCGCGAGCAATTGAAGCAGATTCTCGGCGAGTTGTCTCTCATATTTCTCAGCCATTTGCATGCGGACCACCATCTAGGCATTATATCGGTGATCAGTGCGTGGTACAAGCACAACAGAGACAGCAAGCGGAAGCTCTACCTCATCGTTCCGTGGCAGTTTAATCATTTCATGAAAGAGTGGTTCGAGCTCGAGAAGTTCTCTTCTGAAATCGACATGGACAGAATCGTGTACATCAGCTGCGAGCAGTTTGTCCGCAACCCTGAACCAGAGTTCCAGCAGATACAATTGAGCACAATGGAGGAGGGCATCAGCAAGGGTATCGCACAGGTAATTCCCAGAGCCGAGTTTTCGCCGCTTTCATCGGAAGTCCATAAGCAAATACTCGAAGATTTGCATATTCTGCTGATTCAGACCGTTAGAGCCGCCCACTGCTACTGGGCTTACTCGGTGAGTATCGATTTCGAGCTTGGCCAAGACGAATCGTTCAAAGTGTCGTTTTCTGGGGACACGCGGCCCAATTCCAAGTTCGTGGATATTGGCAGGAACAGTGACTTGCTCATCCACGAAGCTTCGCTTGTCAATGAGCTTATCGAGGAGGCACTTGCGAAAAAGCACTCGACCATTGTGGAGGCCATCAAGGTGCTGATGTTAATGAACTGCCCAAAAGTGGTGTTGACCCACTTCAGCGCCCGGTTCTCGAAAAATCACACTTTTGTGGAGAATGCGACCGAATTCATCGAGGCTGCAGAAACCATGAAGGAGTACCTCGGCGGAACCGCGTTCAACATCTTTGAGACAAGTCGCCCACAGGAAAAAGAGTTTGATCAGCTAGAAATCTGCTATGCGTACGACTTTTTGTCGATGTGGTACGGAGACGTGGGGTTCCAGAAGCCGCATTTCGCAACCATCAACAAGCTCTCCAGCTCCGACGCTGACGAAAAGCAAAAAGAGAGAGACGAGAGGGAAATGCAAAAGAAATCGCAGAAGCGAGTAGCCCAGAGGGCCCAGAGGCTTGCCATGGGCCGCAAGAGGAAATTGCCGGCGGAAAACGAGAATTCGCCAGACAATTGACTACAGAAAGTGGGCGAGAAGGTGTACCGATGCAATCAGATATGGCAATAGATACCAGAAATGTGCATATTGAGGTAAAACGTAAGACATTGGAGCTAATTGTCTATAATCTTAATGAGCGAGAGTCTATCTTCTGTCTTGTTACTGGTTGTACGTTTTTGTAATTGTCCGTTCTGTGAATGCTGTGTCTTGGTCAGATCAACAGTTCTGCTTCAAGAGTGCGCGTTACCTCCACAACTACAAACGCGCCGACACATTCTCAATACACCAAAGTACTTCAACAAGCGCTAGCCTAGTAAAGAACTACTCACGTACCGCTGCAGCACCCCGAGCACCATGACGTATCCCGTGACGGTGCTCAGTCCGTGGATCCTCCGGGCTTTGGTGGAAAACGTCCCGGACAAACGCGTCTTTACCAGTGCAATAGTCAGCAAGAAGTTTCTAGAGTACACGGGTCCAGGCCACAGCAGTATAGGCAGCACGCCGCTTGTGCGGATTTTCAGCTTTGCCCAGACCACGGAAAATGGAGAGTTGGTTGCTGTAGTTAATGACGCCGCCCACCGTATTGTGGTGTTGTTCACGCGGAACGCGGTGCGTCTGTTCGAGGCGACATACGGACAAAGACTCACGTACGAGACTGCCCGGCGGCTTGTGATACTTCGCAGGGCCAGTCTATGTTTTATGAATACCCACGAGCATTTTCTGCGGTATTCACGGGCGCTCTCAGGTGTTTCTCTGCGGTCTATCTCCGGCAACTCGTTGGTGATGTTCGAGGTTCACGAGCTTGAGTTCTTTCTGCGGGATGAGCACTGCGTGGCTTCGGCTATTGATAACAAGTTGGTCTTCGTGTATGAAGAAGCTGACTACCGGCGAAAATTCATGAGGAGTCTAGCTCAACACCGCACGCGTGAGGCACAAACAAGAGTGGAAAAGGGAGAAAAAACCGCAAAGGCGCAAACCACACGAAGGGTAGAAGACCCGGACGCGGTGGGCGGCCTTCGCACCGATCGCCGCAGTCAGCCGTACGTGACGTGTAGTGTGTTACATGCCAGTTTGGTGGAGGACGATGACGGAATGGTCACAGACGAGGACGAGTTGCCTAGAGAAGAAATGAGTCAACAAGCCACTTGCTATGTTGCTAAAACGAACGGTCAGGGACTCTCCGGTTAGGTTTCAGGTGGCTTTGGGGCCTTTTTCTGCATTCTACTGGTTGGCGACTATGTGGTGGCCACGCGTGGGCCCGCGATTTTGCACCCATTTCCTAATTCTGACCGTAGCCACAAAAGCACACCCTACGTTCTCACAGCTTTAGGACACAAAACACAAAGAAGGGCGCACGAAGGTAACCTCTACAAAGAGCGCTCGCCGATTCATTCTCCAAAGCTTACTTTTTCGCCCCAATATCCAAAGCTTTCCATTTCGCCCCATTCACACGCAGCGAAATATAGCCACAAGCTTGTACCGGCTTAGCTAGCACAATGGCCCACCAATACAACCGCGGAATACCTCTAGGCTTCACCAGTAACACTACGGCGGAGACTGAGGACGTTTCGAGAAAAGCCGCGGTGCTTCCCGCAAGAAGAGCGGCCCTCTCCGAAAACAGCCTGTTACTTCCACTATTCGAGCCGCAGGCGCAGGCTTCGACGCCCGACTCCGGGCCTGGGGACTCCGAGATGCGGTATACGCACCGGGCCCCGGCGGTCTTGCTTGCGACGGCACTGGCGATGTTGACCTGCAGTATAACTTTTCTACTTGTGGTGGGGTGGCTCCTACTGTCCACTGACCGGCGGAGCGCAGCCCAAACGTACGTACCGCGGCACCCGCAGCTCTCCACAACAGATAGCTGATGGTGAGGTTCTCGCGAAGTCCTGGTGGTGTTCTAATGGTAATGTTCTGTTAGGGGCGAACGTGCCTTGTGTAGATATATGTACAAATGAAACCCACAATTACATGCTAGCGTTCACTTACCGGCGGCGGGGCCGGTCCTTCACCTTCATGCGGTTGACGTTCTTAAACTTCCGTGTCTTCTGGAACTTCTTGAGGCCCCACATGGACTGCGACACCTTGTTGGACTTGGACTTGCCTCGCCCACCACCGTGCGGATGGTCGTGTGCATTCATCGCCACACCTCTGACCTGCGGACGGAACCCTCTGTGGCGGCTGCGCCCCGCCTTACCCCAAGATACCGCAGAGTGCTCTCTGTTGGACACCGTGCCCAACGTGGCGTGGCATTCCTCGTGTATGTAGCGGTGCTCACCAGAGCTCAAGCGAACAATGACCTTTTTCTGCTCCGGGTGCTTCGACAACAACCGCGCAAACGTGCCGGCAGCTTTGACCAACTGGCCGCGCCCCTGTGGGCGCAACCCGAGGTTGTGAATGATGGAGCCCACGGGCAACATGCGCAAGGGCATACAGTTTCCACGCTGGATGACGCGCGAGCTGACGAGCGCCTCGTCAATCTCGCCGTTGTTGTTTTGCTTCATCTCCTCTACAAAGTCCTCCGGGAGCCCGTTTCGGAACGACTCCACCACGTCGCCGCTGCGCAAGCCGGACGCGGCCAAAATGTACGACAAGTTGCCGGTCTCGTTGTGCTGCACCAACGCAATATGGCCCGAGCGGTTCGGGTCGTACTCGATGCGGACTACCGTCTGCTTTCCACCGATAAGCCTGTGCGAGTCGACCAAGCGAACACGCTTTTTGTGGCCTCCGCCGCGGCCTCTCACCGTGATGATGCCTGTATTGTTGCGCCCCGCGGTTTTCTTCTTGGGCACCGTCAACTCCCGCACCGGGCCGCCCTTGTGGAGGTGCTCGTGGATCGGCTTGCGGAAATTCGTCGAACCGGGCTGTGCAAGCCCGTTGGCGTACGATTTCACCTTGATCTGCCGGGCCGCTAGCTTTCGCTGCCGCCTGTACGTCTCGTCTTTGCGCTCCAACTCCGTCATGTCGTCGAGCGGCGGCACCATGGCCAGCACCGGCGACGCTCCTGCCAGTATGGTGCTCTGGAATCGGGCAAACAGCCTCGTGGCCGTAGCCCACGTCCGCTTACTCAAGGCGAACATGCTTTACGGTGAGAGTCTGGCTCTTTTTTTTTTTTGCAAAGGTTTTCTCGCACTAAAAGCCTGGTGTACGGGTGCACGATCAGTAGGACTGAGCTAGCACTGGCAGCTGCCACCTGGTGTTGCACAATACGGCGCTGGGCCGGCCCAATTGCGGCTGCCACCGTCTGCCCCGCTATGCCACTGTTGCCTAGTGGTCCCGCCGTCGTCGGCTTGTCTGCCCTACGTAAGTGTGCCACGCACGACCCAGCAGCCAATCAGTTCGCGCGGCCCCACCAAGTGCGAGAAGTCGCACTCTAGCTTTTCCAGAACCACCAGAAAACTCACGTCCACACACCTACAACCATGATGGCCTCCCGTGTTTTCGCCCGCTCCTTGGCCTCGGCTGCCAAGTCGACCAAGCCTCCCATTCAATTGTTCGGCGTCGATGCCACATACGCTAATGCGTTGTACTCTGCGTCCGTGGAACTGTCGTCGGTGGACGCCTCGTACGAAGGCTTGACCAAGGTGTCGAACTTGATCAAAGAGGACCCAAAGGTCAACGAGTTCTTGACCAACCCTGCATTGGACTTCAAGGAGAGAAAGACCGTCATCGACACCATCGCGCAGAACTTGAAGTTGGACAAGACCGTGTCGAACTTCTTGCTCGTGTTGTCTGAAAACAACCGTTTGGGCGAGTTCAGCTCCATCTACAAGAACTTTGGCTTGTTGTTCGATGCGTACAAGGGCGTCGTTGTGGCCAACGTCATCTCCGCCAAGCCCTTGGACTCCAAGATCTTGAAGAGATTGCAGACTGCCATCCAGAAGTCGTCTTTTGTCGGCGACGGCAAGGCGTTGAAGTTGTCCAACGACGTCAACCCGGACATCCTTGGCGGCTTGATTGTTGACGTTGGCGACAAGACCGTGGACTTGTCCGTTGCGTCCAAGATTGCCAAGTTGAACTCTGCCATGGGCGAGTCGTTGTAGGCGGGCCAAAACATAGAACATGACCAGCTGGTCCACACATATTAGTCAATAAAACACTTCGATATTGCACATCTGGGCTGCTGCCGCTGCTGCTGCAAACACACTGTCCGGCTTTGCGTCTGGTAGGTGCATTGCACTTGCGGTAACCTCCGTTTTTGTGAAGTTGCCTTTTCTTCCCTTTTTCTCCTTTTCTTCTTTTCTTCTAACGTTGTCTATTCTACACTCCGTGCTTCCCGCTGACTAGGGTTTCCCGGGATCATCCAACGGACAAAGGTTGGCAAGTCGCTACCACAATTCCAGCCCAAACGCACTTTTCGCAGGCCCTTGGCCAGGCGCAACGGAGCGCAACGGAGCCCAATGTAGGCAATATGGTTTTTGCCGATTTCTCTACGATTTCTCTCTACGATTTCTGTCTACGATTTCTGTCTAGGCAATCTTCCGCTCAGCGTGCTCAGCGTGCTCCGCTTGCTAAAGTTGGTCTCCATATTTTGCTAAAATTGCCTATTTCTGCGTGTTTACTCTGTGTGCCTCATTCTAGGCCCGCTTTCTGATCAGATCGCGCTTCTCACCAATCAGTATGCGGCCATTCTTCTGACAATCCCACGCAAAACCCTGCAAAATGGAGAAAACCCGTCCTCTGGAGCCGCGTCAGAGCCGCAGCAAACCCGTGTTCGTGCGTGCCAAGCGTTTTGTGGTTGTCGCCGCGCTTTTGCTTAACGTATTCGTCTATTTCTACCCGGACATCCTCAACGCACAGGACCAGTGCCAATGGCACAACACTCTCCTCCAAAGCAAGTACGATTTTCTCAATGACAACTTCAGCATCGAGTCACGGTGGTTGCAGACGCTTCTACTCAATTTCCCGTCGCTCCAAGCGCCCAAATCCGATGCAGTGCACACGGACGACGGCCGTGTGTCCGACATCAACATCCTCACTTTTGGCGACCCGCAAATCAACGGCAACTGGCCGATCACGCCCTACGTCAAGCGCCTAGATAACTACGGCAACGACTACTACTTGGGCCACATCTACAAGCAGATGAGCCGGCGTTTGAGACCCAGCCATGTCGCAGTCATGGGCGATCAATTCTCGTCGCAGTGGATTCTTGACTCCGAGTTCTACAACCGCACGCTCCGCTTTGTTGAGCGGCTCTTCCCGCGTGACTTGCCGTACAAGCAGACGGTGGTGGACACGTGGGCAAGACACCAGGACTACGACTGGCAGGCGTGGCTTCTACAAGAAAAGGCCATGGACCCTGCGGAGAGGTACCGTTCGCGTGTTTTCCACGACACGTACGACTGGATCTTCCCAGAGCACAAGCAGCCGAACTTCGACAACCCGCTCTTCATCAACTTGACCGGAAACCACGACGTCGGGTACAGCGGCGACGCTACGTGGCAGCACATGGCGCGGTTCCACTTGCTTTTTGGCAAGAACAACTACGTGATCAACTACAACGAGGGCACGCCCGAGGAGTGGCGGCTTGTGGTGTTGGACTCGCTCTCGCTCGAGGGCCCTGCGCTTCAGGAGGAGTTCCGCAACTACACGTGGTCGTTTCTTGAGTACTTGAGCCGTTCGAACGCCGGTTTCAAGGGCTCCACCATCCTTTTCACGCACATTCCGTTCTACAAAAAGGCCGGCTTGTGCGCGGACGGGCCCGAGCACATCTACTACGAGAACTACGAGAAGGAGCCCTACAAGAACGGCAAGCTCCGCTCGCAGAACCACTTGCTCCACGACACCTCGCAGAAAGTGCTCGACATTGTGTTCCCCAACGCGGACAAGGAGGGGCTCATCTTGACGGGCCACGACCACGTCGGCTGCGACAGCTGGTACAACTACGAAAATGGTGAATGGGTGGCGTCGAAAGCGAAGACCGAGAGTTCGCGCAAGCCCATCCATGAGGTGGTGGTGCGCGCAATGATGGGCGAGTTTGACGGGCAAACGGGGTTGGTAACGGGCCAGTTCGACACGCTGGACGCCGAGTGGAAGTTCCTGTTTACGTACTGCTCGTTTGCCGTGCAGCACATCTGGTGGGCGTCGAAGGTGGCGCTGTTGTTGGCGTTGTTCATGCACTCTGTGTCGATGTTCGTCTAGCACAGCGACTCTTACCTTGACATATACTCGAACATAGTCTTTTTTTACTTGTACAACCCACTCTGCGACACTCTATTTCTTTTACGGTATTCCTTTTCTTCTTCTCTTTCGGCTATTCTGCCTTTGTGGCGGTTTCCTCTGTCTCCTTTTCTTGCTCTTCCTTCTTCGCACCGTTCCCGTCCGTTGCGCCTTCGTCCTTAAGCTTCTGCACCGTTTCCAAAGCGCTGTTGACGCTGACTTCCGGACTGATCTGGATCGCCTTCACTTTCAAGACACCATCGACAAAGATCCAGTGGGACCGCTTCACCCCAGAAGGCGACTTTTTCGCACCCAAAACCGAAATAAGCTTCAGCGAGGGGTCCGACAACAACGGGTACTGCAAGCTTTGCTTGGTGACAAAGTTCAATTGCGCCTTTGGCGAGTCTGCGGAAAGCCCGTACACCGATGCCCCGAGTTCCTGGAGGTTGGAGTAGTTTTTCTGGAACCCACATGCCTGTCTGGTACAGCCTGGCGTGGACGCCTTGGGGTAAGCAAAAATGACCAAATACTTAGTCTTCTTGGCCGCTTCAACCAAGGACACTTCGTTTCCGTGCTCGTCCAACAACGTTATGTCGGGGATGCTGTCGCCGACGTTCAATTCGTGGGGTTTTGGAGCAGTTTCAGCTTTTGGTGCAGCTTTGGGCGCAGTTTTGGCTTTCTTGGCCGGAGGCTGGCCATCCGACTTTTTGGCGGCGGCTGGGGTCGCTGGGGCCACGCTCTTGGAGGCGTTCGCGGCGTTTCTGGCCGATCTGCGCAACTCTGGCATTTTCTGGTGGTGGTTTCTTTTGGTGGTGGTGGTGGTGGTGGTGGTGGTCAGTTCACTGTGCGGAGCAAGCTAGGTAAGTTCTGCGATGGGTGAAAATTGAGAGTCACAGCAGATCACGGGGAGCGACAACGGGCCGTGATGGCTTTTGGAAAAAAAAAAAAAAAAAAAAAAGAGAAATTGAGTTTCAGTAGACACCGAAAAAGTGAGCCCCGGATAGAAACTCGCCAGCCGCTATCAACTGCCGGCCAAAAGCCCAATACAGAGGTGTTCGTTCGTCGCGTGAATAAAGAGGCTGGGGCTGCGCGTGCTACCAGGCTAGAATAAGAGGCGGAGAGAGAGAAGGCGGAGATAAGCGGGAAGTGTGACAGTGTTCCGGAATTAAGAGAAGAGAAAGCAGGACTGCGCCAAGTAATACGCACAATGCCGGTCTTGGTTTGCCAAGAAGTGGTTGGCAGCAGTTTCGTTACTGGCGGCAGCCAAGCCTGGCGGAGTGCTCGTACTGGGTGCAAAACGTGGGGGAGCGGCGCGGCGTGGGTGGGTAGCGTGGAGGCGTATTTTTCTATGCCTGTCGTTGTGTTTCCTGTCTTCTTTTTCATTTTATTTATCTTTCTCCTTCTATCCTTTTTCCCCGTTCCCTTTTCCTTATCTTTGCTTACGAGTTCTGCACTCTCTTGCGGGCCCTCTGCTACTCTTATTCTTTTTACCTCGTGCTCTCCTATTCGCACGGCTCGCCGCGAGGCTCATGTTCGCAGCTCACCAAAAAGCAGATCTCGATCTCAAAGCACCAGCACCGTGCACACGTCTCTGACAAAAAACCCCATACCGCCGCCGCCAAACCTCCCCCTCCTTTGCTGTTCCGTGCCCCGCTGCTACATCTTGGCTCCACGTGACCAAACTCAACTCTTCCACGTGATCTTTTTTTTTCCCTCACCGCCGGTTCCGGCTCCGCGGCCCTTATCAGCTCGCTTCTCGCGTATGCAGCCGCACCGATAATCACACTGGCGCGCGTAACCGATCTTACAGCGAAGCGCCACCTCCACCTCCAACAGCATCTGCACACGTTTGCATTGTTTGCACGGCGACTAGCAGAAAACGGGCTTGAGCAGCACCCAGCAAAAGGTACTTGGACAGAAAAAAGAATATTCGAATTTCCGGCAAAAACAGCCCCGTTTCGCCCAGCTTCGCACAGCCGCTCTCCATCCCCCCATGAAGCGCTTGTTCCGTCGAAAGTCCACCCCAGAATCGTCGCTGCAGCGCTACAACCCACAGTACGATGGACGCTGGGACTCCCACAATAGTCCCAATGCCCGTGACCAGGATCTGCTCCGCCGCAGAAGCTTGATGGCGCTCCTGCTCCATGAGGCAGAAACACTCCAGTCGTGGCCCCAATCCGACGCCGAAACCCTCACGATCAGCCGCGAGGAACGCATGGAGTTCCAGCCCACGTACCTCGAAAACTTCACCAACTACCTCCCGTACGTGCTACGGCGCCGGCGGGCCGAACAGGCGCCTGCGCGGATGCCCCGTCGCGTACTCACGCCGGAGCCTGAGCGCGACGGCGATCTGGGCGCCGAAAGTGACTCCGACGACGAAAAAACCATGGTTTCCCAGGCCGACGACCCGACCGTGATGCAGCGGCCCGTCGACTGCTACCGTCACAAGCGCTCGATGATAGTAGCTACCGAGCTTATCCGCAACACCACGCTTTTGTTCCCGGACGACAAATCGTTCCAGTTGTTTCGCGAGTTGCGGGCAAACCACAAGAAGTTGCGCAAGCGGTCGTTTTTGCAGAATGCTGAGTCCTCCGGAGGCCGCAGGGCGAGCGTGGGGCTGCTTTCTCGCGACCTTTCGCCGCCGCGTAGTGCTGCGGCCGGGCGTCCGCTCAACGGAGGTGTTTCGCAGCCACCACTTTCGGCTGCAACCAACGGCACCTTCACCGAATCGGTGTCTCCGACAAACACTACCAGTTACGATGTATCCGGCGGGTCTCGCGACGATTTACAGCCGCTCTCGGGCGGCGTCGGCGCCGCTGTAGACACCAGACAACACATCATTCCCCTCGAGTACAAGAGACAGGGCACGGGGTTGCCGCTTTTCAAGATTGTCGTTCCGTACATGTCGTCGTTCCGTAAGCGGACTCCGTACATGATCTTCCGCCGGTACTACGAGGTGCCACGCCCTCCTGCCGCAGCGCCGTCGACAGAGGAGGAGCGCTTCGAAACGTACGACTTCTGCACCGTGCACACCAAGAGCTCCCAGCACTACAGGCGTCACACGTTTCTGTTCAAGCCGGAGGGCAAGCCCGAGTTCAAGGTTTTGGCGTTCCAGAACAACTACCGGCCGTTCACCGACTTCAAGTACAAGAACACCCGCTTCCGTGTATTTGGCACCGCGATCAACATGGCCTACGTGCTGAACTATAACCCTGAGCTCAAGCTATTCGTGCTTGACGACGACCAGCCGTCCTTGACAGACTGCTTGATTGAAAAGAAAAGCTCCAGTCTCCTCTCGTCGCGCGCCAAACGGTCTCCGTCCGTCGGCGGGACCGAGGACCCTTCGGGCCAGGCTCGAAACCCTGACCCGCGTAACCCGGAGGACTTTGTGAATCCCACACCGTCGCCAGATAACCCCATCATTAAGCAGAACATGGGTGACTTTTCGAGCTGCTTCTACAACAACTACGTTCCGTATGAGATGCCGCCGTTCGGCCGTTCCATCGACGCATGCGCGTACGTGAAAAGCATCCCTTTTCTTCCCAAAAAGTACTCGGAGAGCGGCAAGTTGGAGATCTACGAGGACCTCATGGGCGTGCAGTCTGCAAACCTCTCGTCGACGTTGTCGGTGGACCACGACTCTCTTATCTTGGCAGTGGTCATGCTAACGCTCCGAGAGACAAGTATCCGTTCGTCGGTCAAGCACCCCAGCGCGTACGGGTCGCGGCTCAACCTCGTGTCGACGTTTGGTGTATCAGGCGGCCTTTTCGTGTCATGAAGTTTCTCTCTGGATCCGCCGGAGACCTATGGGTGGTTCGGTCATGCAATCTTAGCTTATATATTTAAATTAGATTTTTGTGCTGGCACTCGCTCGCAGCTCTATCGGCTGGGCGAGCGGGAGCGGGAGCGTTCTCTTCTTGGGGAGTTGGACCGCGAGTACCGACCGCGGTCATACTCGTCTCCATCGGCTGGCCGAGCGTCGCCGTCGGTAGGCGGCCTGCCTCCACGGCTTCCGGAGGATCCGCGGCGGTCCGAGCTCTCATAGTTGCGGTCGCTGGGCCGTCTGCGGTCGCCGTTGTAGTATCTATCGCGAGGATCGTAGCCGTAGTCGCGGTCATCCACCGGCCCGCCTCTGTAGTCGTCGTATCCGCGGTACCCGTAGCTCTCCCTGCCGTAGTCGCCGCCGCCGTAGCCGCCGTAGCCACCATCGCGGCCACCACGACCAGGATACGGCCCGTAGCCGCCGCCATAGCCGCCGCGTTCGTAACCGTAGCTCTGGTAACCGTAGCCGCCGCGGCCACCTCTTGGGGGAGGGTATGGGCTGCCGTACCCGTAGCCGGGGTAGGCGCCGCCGCGGCCCCTGCCGCCCCTGAAGCCACCTCTGCCGGCGTATCCGCCTCTAAAGCTGCGTCTCGCCGAATATGGGTCGGAGCGAGCGAGCTGCACGACTAGGCCGTCTTTCAAAGAGTATTGGAGCGTTTTGCCGTCGAGCTCCAACGCCTTCTCGCAGTCTTCGCTGTTCTTGTACTCGACAAACGCGTACTTCTCGCCGTCGTCGGTTCTGGGAGGAGGAATGTCGAGCCGGACCAATTCGCCATATCTGGAAGGTTAGTGGGAGTCTGGAGGAGAGGCGAGAGCGGGAGGAAAAAGCGGAGGTTGCAGGCGAGAGCGAGCGGAAGACGCAAGAGGTGAGGACAGAGGAGCGGGGTCGGCGTTGCGAGCGGCGAAACCGCGTTGGAAATCCGCCCCACGTTGGAAATTTGCTCCACGTTTTGGGACGGTGGGGCGAGAGGAGGGCAGAGGCTAGGGAAATTGGGGTATGGAGGAAAAGCGCAGAGGGAGGAAAAGCGCTTATGCCAGGGAAGGAACGTACTTTTCGAAGTCCGGCGCCAAGTCAGCCGCCTTGGATTCTTTGGTGAATCCCGTGACGTAGAGGGTGTTTTTCGGCATGGTGCCAGTGGAGCTGAAAAGTTTGTGTGAGGCCGGCCAGGTGTAGTGTGTGGCGAGCCGGAGCGAACGAGCGGGCACGTGCAGTGTGCATGTGACGTGTCACGTTTCTGCCTCGGCCGCCGCCGAGGCGCGCCGGACTGCAGGTGGCGAAGGACCATCACGTGTCTTTTTATTTGCAATCACGTGCGAAGGCACGTGACTATCCTCACTTCTGTTCCCCCCTCTCTGGGCCGTCCCAACACCGCACCCAACATTTCTCGCTTATGCCAATTTGCAGGGCTGCAGCATCACGCTAGCCTTGCCTCACTAACCACGCCGTGGTATTCTGGAAGCCTCCGTGCAGTAGGGCGGGCTGGAATCAGAGGCACGGCGGATCGGTACGGTCGACCCACGCTTAGCGTGTGTTTTTGTTTGTGTGTACCTGTTCCTTATTTTCACGTTGCCTTCTAGTGTTTTGCCTCTTTCTTATTCTTTTTCGTCTTTTTTGCCCCTTTCTGTGACACAGCGCTTGGTCCCTTACCCCTCGTATTGCAACCGCCAGGGCGCCACTGCAAAAACCTAACGAATAGTTACCGTCTGCTCTATTTTGCCGCCGGCCGCCCCTGACATTCCACCCCTATATTGTTGGCCGAGTGCTTTTTTTTTGCCGTTTTTCCGCGTGCTATCGGTAGCTGAAACGCTGCACGTTAGCTTTTAGCCGCCCCGTGTGCAAAATCGCACTGCGCTGCTAAAATTCTCGGCCGGGCTCAATTCCTGCCTGTTCTTTCGCAGTTTCGGTGAGGTGGAGTATATTGTCTTGCTTGCGAGACCGACCCTCAACCACCGCGCACAGGCAACCGGGTCAGAGAAAAAAAAAAAAAGCCTGTTTTTTGGAGCCTGCTTCCTCTCCACCCACCGCTTCCTTTTTGCTCGCGTCCTCCAGATTTGCACGAGTGTTCACTCGCATCTGTTTTTTTCTTTGAATATCCCGATACTCCCACGCCGCAGGTTTTGCTTCCCCGCTCGCCGCCGTCTGTCCTCTGTCTTCTGTGGGCATAGTCCTTCTACCGGCAACCCACCCTAGCGAAGTACCTCCGCCACCTCGACAAACATGGCTATGGCCGACGACAACATCGGCATGGGCCACGCCGGCTTGCTCGACACCGGCTACGACGAGCACGATATCCTAAACGAATTCTTGGACCAGCGAGTCTACGATTCCCAAACCGCAAACACACCAGTGGGGAACGGCAACAACGACTTCGAATCCGATCCTCTTGCAAGCTTCCACAACGACATCTACAGCAAGTTGGCCAGTGGCCAAGAGCTCTTCCCCGAGGGACTCGACGGTGCGCTCGACCGTCCCGTGCAAAATGGCTCTCCTTCCGACGGCGCACCCTCCAACGTGAAGCAGGAGGGCGGCAGCGAGTACCTCTACCTGAGCCCTCGCACTCAGGCGTCGTTCAGCCTCCATCCCAGCCCTTCCCAGTCCGTCACAGACAGCCTGCTTCCGTATAATACCCACACCTTAGACGACCACGACGTCATCCGGAAGGAATTCTCCAAAGTGAAGTTCGGCAACTTCAACATGAACCCTTGTCCGCCATCCATCAACGTTAGCGACCCTGCGGCGTTGGACTTTTCGCCCAAGGCCATGGCCGAGCTTCCATATCGACTTGACGTGTTAAATCTTCCGTCGTCATCGCGTGTTGAGACCCAGATCAAATTACGTTTTCAGTTTAGCCCGGCTCCCAAGGAGACTTTCCTTCGTATTCCCCAAGACTTGATATCAAAGACCAAGTTCTGCTTGGAAGACCCTTTCGAGTCGCTTCCCGAAGTTTTGAGGAAGAATATGCTTTTCACAGAGACCTACGTGTTGACCTCTGACTTGAAGAAGTCTTGTAACGTGTGCTCCAGGTGTATCAAGAGGGAACAAAAGAGGGCACTGAGGTCTAAGAGCCGCTCGAACGAATCCAGTAATGGCGACTCGCCAACCGCTACTGGCGCTGCCTCAACGAAGAACAACCCCAACTCTTGGTCGGACGAAAAGATGATCAAGAAGGCAATCTTCTTCAACTGTAAGGAAATTGTTAGTTTTCCGGCTCCAACTGGCTTGGTGAACGATGAGTCAAAGTCTCTCGATATATCCGCAAGAATTATCTGCTACTGCCGACATCACAAGGAACTGGAGGGTTTTAAGTTACTTTTCGTGGTCCGTGATTACGATAACAACATTGTGGCCAAACATCTTTCAAACCCAATCATGATCATGGACAGAAAAAAGAACTCCAACTCTTCCCTGAAGGAGCATTCTATGGCAATGGGCTCTTCGACCCAGTTGAACAACTTGGCCGTGAAGGACGAGTTGGCCGGCCTTGAAAAATTGCATCCTCTTTCTCCGAACTCTATCGAAGACTCCACGTCTGAGGCTTTGGTTAACACAGATACGAATAATGACCTACCCCCACGTGGGTACAAGAGGAAAAAGCTCTCGTTCGATGACTCCTACAATTCATCAACTAACCCCATGTGCAACGGTAGTGGCTTTTCACCCTTGAGCAACAGTGACACAAATGCATCGATTCACAACCTTAGTGGTAAGAATGGTCTACATACTCCATTCGGTGGCAGCCTTGCCTCGAACGGGTTCCCTCAAAGCATCGCGGTGCCCAGACAAAAGCTGCTGCTGCAGATTCCGCAAATGTTGAATTCCGAGCAACAGCCTGCCATTCAGAAGATTATTCCCGCTCAAGGTCCAATCCGTGGAGGTGTGGAGGTCACTCTTCTAGGATTCAATTTCCATCCTGGCTTAATTGTTAAGTTTGGGTCTCAAAATGCATTGTCTACTCACTGTTGGTCCGAGAGCACCATCGTCACTTACTTACCTCCTGCTGCGCACCCTGGACAAGTCCTCGTTAGCTTTGAGGGCCATGACCACATCATGGTGGGAAGTCAGCTGCTGATATTCACGTACACCGACGATACGGACCGTCAATTAATCGAGCTTGCTCTTCAAATTGTTGGATTGAAAATGAACGGAAAGTTGGAGGATGCCAAGAATATCGCTAAGCGCATTGTTGGCTCTGACAATACTGATGGCGCCGGCAGCCTCGTGTCGTCAGAAAAGAACTCTCCGGGAATGAACGCGGAAAGCATAGAGTGGTACGACAGTGCACACAAAGCTGTTGAGAAGCTTTCCCGGTCTGATATGTCAACTGAAGACATACTTATTAACTTTCTTTCTCTTGTTGACCTTCCAAACTGCCCGATCATCATCCCCAACTGGCAGTTATGCAACTACCAAGGCCAGTCGCTTCTTCATCTTGCTACCTTGAAGAAATACACCAAGCTAATTGGATTCTTGATAACACATGGTTGCAAGATCGACATCAAGGACAATCAGGGTCTCACTCCGTTGTTCTTCGCATCCATGTGTGGCTACAGAGACTTGATCAAGATCTTCGTTGAGTGCAGATCTAACTGGAATCTCAGGTTAAGCAACGAGATGTCGTTGACTGACTACTGTGACTTGAATGTGCTCGACATATTCAACAAGCTAAGAGCCAGTAGCTGGTCCGGTAACGACGAGGGAAGTACCAGCCATGGTTCCAGTTCCGATGGCGGCGATGAAGTCATTAACCGGTCGTGCAGCATCGACTCTTTGAATTCCATGTACCTAATGAACTACGGAAAGCATGTCTCTCGCATGGTCGCCGAGTCTTCTGAAGCGGAGACGGTAGCCAAGAGCCGTGCTGGAAGAGAGAGCGAAAGCGAACTTTTCAGTGACAGACACGAAATCTCAAGCGGAAAGAATCAGGACCACTACGGCAATGACTCGACGGATTTTGCAGATTCCGAGTTGGACTCGGAGGACGATTTCTCCGACGATGGAAGAATAGTTACACGCCGCTGGCAGAAGAGCATAGACGAGGACGACTACTACGATGATGAGTCCGACGCTTACGTGAGCTCTGAAGATGAGGTTCAACGCAGCGCTGCGGAGAGACGTGTCCCTGAAGCTCATGTCAAGCCAGGGCTCTGGCAGAAGATGAAAACCGCAGTGTTTTCAAATGACAGCGATACCCACTTGCCATCGTACGACGATCTATTCCCCTTCGGCAACGGTTTCTTGAAGCCCAAGACGCCCCTTGAAAAGGAGCTCAACCACATGGGCAGCACTGAGGAAGCGAGCTCAAGCATCTACAAGGTTCCGTCGGAGTCGCACTTCGAAGACGCGGGCATCGCGTCCGACTCGTCCGAGGACATGGTGATGACGTACATCAACCACCCACGCAAGACCATCAAGAACGACAAGATGTTGTTGTTCTTCTGGCTTCCTGTATTGGTCATGATCGTCGGGTTGTTCGTGTACCTGTGGGTTACAGGGTATAATCTTGAGGCCATCGAGATTGTGAAGGAATGGGTGCGCAACTCCGTCGGGAGCGTTGTCGTTGGAAACGATCGTCTTTCCAAGGTGTTTGCGTCCAAGCAGATTCAGCAAGTCGTCGACGCTGCCTCAGCGTGACTGGGGGTATATACAACTTTAATTTAACGGTATTCTACGTTCGAAAAAAAAAAAAAGAAAAAATAAGCAGGTCAAAGCATTCCACGTAATCACCAAATGGAGTCTTTGCAAATTGTTATATCCTGCAGACAAGGCGCAGGCATCAACTCATCTTCCCCACGCTAAAAAGTGCAACTTGACAAGCAGAAGCGCCAAACTTTGCCCCTGCTGTGAACTATGGCCGGGCTTCGACTTCTACTACTCAAAAACAAAACCACACCGCGTGACCCCTACCATGACGTTTTTTCCCAGTCGCACCGGCCGGAGTTCATTCCGCTTTTAGACCACGCTCCGATCGACATTGCACAAACCGTCGAGTATCTCACCAGTAGCACGTTTCTTAACCACACAAGGCAGTTCATCATCACGTCTCAGCGCGCAGTGGAGGTCTTGCACCAGTGTTTGGACGAGATTTCCGCCTCGCGGCCAGAGGCTGCGGAAATAATCCGGAGCAAAGCCGGATACACCGTCGGGCCAGCCACGGAACAAATTCTCCGGGACAAGGGGTTTGAAGATGTGCATGGCGGGCATCTGTGCGGCAACGGGTCGAAACTTGCTGACTTGATATTGCAGGAGCGCCTTGATCAAGAGGAAATCACGAAAAGCGTGCCTCTAGTGTTTTTCACTGGCACAATTCGCAAGGACGTCATACCCCAGAAATTGAAGGCCGCTGGCGTCGCAGTGGAGGAAGTGGTCATTTACAAAACGGAACCGAAAGACCTCATCATCGACAACTTCTTGCAGTGCTGTGAGCAGGAGATCGACTGGGTGGTGTTCTTCAGCCCGCAGGGCACGGAAGAGATCGTTCAACACATCACGGAAAAATGGCCCTACCGGGCCCGGGTGGCCAGCATCGGGCCTACCACAGAGGAGTACTTGCTTCTGAAGGGCATCGAGCCGCATGTGGTGGCCCCCAGCCCGACAGCGCAGGCGTTGTACATTTGCATCCAGGAGTGGGAGGAGCGTGAGAGGGGAAAAGAGCGGTAGAGAGGCAGCAAAGAGAGGCGAAGAAATGCGAAGAGAAGTGGCGGAATAACAAATAGCATAGCTCGTTAAACATACATATTGTTTCCTGCGCAGCCCTCGTCCGCGCCAGTCAAGCGTAGTCTCGAGAGCTTAGATTTCGCCGGAAACTCACTTGCGGGTGGCCTTGACCACATCGATGATCTGCTGCACTACCCCGGGGTTCGATAACGTGGAGATGTCGCCCAATTGGTCCTCCTCGCCGGCCAAGACCTTACGCAAGATTCTGCGCATGATCTTACCGGAACGGGTCTTGGGCAAATCGTCCACAAGCAAAATCAACTTGGGCGCCGCAAACGGACCGATCTCCTTCCGGACTGTAAACACTAACTGCTTCTTCACGGCGTCGATGGTCTCCTTGTCGTCGGTCTTGAACGAGGACTTCAATGACACGTACGCGGCGACGGCCTGACCTGTCAAGTCGTCCGCGTACCCCACGACAGCGCTCTCGCCAACCAAGTCGTGCTCGATCAAGGCAGCCTCGATCTCTGCCGTCGACAAACGGTGGCCAGACACGTTGACCACGTCGTCAACACGGCCCAAGATCCAGAAGAACCCGTCCTTGTCGCGAGCGGCACCGTCTCCCGTGAAGTAGTATCCCTTGTACACTCCGAGGTAGGTGTCGATGAAACGGCTGTAGTCGTTGAAAATACCTCTAGTGATGGAGGGCCAGGCGTTCTTGATGGCCAACACACCTTCGGAGCCGTTCTCCGTGAGCTCTTGGCCCGTCACTGGGTCCAAGATACGGGGGTCGATTCCGAAGAATGGGAGCGAAGCAGAACCAGGCTTCGTCGAAGTCACGCCAGCAAGCGGAGTCAACAAATGGGAGCCGGACTCCGTCTGCCAGTACGTGTCGACGATGTGAGCCTTGCCACGGCCAATGTTGTCGTTGTACCAGTGCCAGACCTCTGCGGCGATTGGCTCGCCGACCGAGCCGAGCACTCTCAACGAGTCCAACTTGTAGTTCTCAATGTACGAAGTGCCGCCTCTCTTCAACAAACGCAAAGCGGTAGGCGCGACGTAGAACTGGTCCACCTTGTACTTGTCGACAATCTGCCAGTACCGAGAGTAGTCAGGGTAGGCAGGTGTGCCTTCAAAGACCACGGTTGTCGCACCATTGAGCAAAGGCCCATAGACCACGTACGTGTGTCCGGTAATCCAGCCGATATCGCCCGCAGTGAACAAAATGTCCTCCTGGTGCACGTCGAAAGTGTACTTAGTCGTCATCATTGCGCCCAACAAGTACCCTGCGACGTTGTGCTGCACACCCTTGGGCTTTCCGGTGGAACCAGACGTGTACAACAAGAAGAGAGGGTCCTCGGCGTTTGTGGGTGTAGGAGGGAAGTAGTTGCCGTACTTCAGGAGCTCCTCGTGCCACCACAAGTCCTTGCCCTTGTTGAAGGGAACATGCGAGTTGCCGGTTCTCTTGAAAACGAGGACGTTGCGCACCTGGGGCAAGTCCTTGAGAGCCTCATCGACAATCTTCTTGGTTTCGATGGTCTTGCCGCCACGCTTCGACTCGTCCGCGGTGATGACGATATGCGAGTCAGCGTCAACGATCCTGTCCCTTAAAGAAGTGGAGGAAAACCCAGCGAAAACTACAGAGTGCACAGCACCAATACGGGCAATGGCCAACAACGTGACCAACGCCTCGGGAATCATGGGCAAGTACACCGCCACGGTGTCGCCCTTCTTGACGCCCAACTTGGTCAATGCCTGGGCCAATTTGCACACCTGTTTGAGCAATTCGGCGTACGTAATGGTGGAGCCTGCATCGGGCTCGTCGGCCTCGTATATGATAGCAGCCTTGTCTGGGGTTGCAACGGCCCAGCGGTCAACGGCGTTGTACGAGGCGTTCAATTGGCCACCCAAGAACCATGCAGGCAAGTCGCCGTTTTTGAAGTCGTCTTCTGGGCTTTCTGGGTACCGAGCGACATCGAAGGGCCTGTCCCAGGACAAGAGTTTCTTGGCTTGGTCGCCGAAAAAGGTAGCAGGGTCTTCAATGGACTGCTTATACATTTTCTCGTACTCGTCCATTGACGCCAAGTTAGGGGTGTGTTTGCCCCTGTCGAAGAAGCCCTGAGGAGGCTTGAGAGCCTTCTCATGATCCAAAACCACTTCGGGCATTTTTTTTTTCACGCTAATAAATAGATTTAGGTAGTGGGCTGCGGGACTGCGAGACTAAAGCAGACGTCTAAGCAGATGGAGAGCGGTTGAAAAAGTGTGGGCGGGAAACTATCACAAAACACAGCTCGGAAGTCACGCTTTTTTTTCGAGGTGCAATTGAGAGTTTTCTTTCCTGGGGTGGGGGCTCGACCTCCACAGGAATCCGGCACCTTTATAAATTCTGGGGTGATGTGCTCGGACTTTGTGAGACCCCACAAAACGAAATGCGATACTGCCCCACAATCCTGCAGGTGGCTAGGTCGAGGAAATTTTGGCCGTTGGCACTGGCGCGTAGCGGATTGGTCACGGATTAGGGGACGCAGGCCAACATGCCCCCGTAGTGCAATTGTCCAATGGTAGGCCCGGAAAAAACTGAGCAAAAAGGCTAGGACTCTCTAGAGAAATATACGTCGGGTTCCTTTTTTTTACCCCCTCCCCCCCAGCACGCACTCGAGCGTGCTGCTAAGCTGTGTCACTAAACTGGCGCCGCTTGTTGCGGGCGGCAAAGTTCAATAAATAAGTGAGAGCAAAACAAGTTCGCACAAAAAGAGCGAGCACTCTGAGCACAAAAAGAGTGAGCGCAAAAATAGTGAACACAAGGACTACAGTTCGCACCTTTGCGTCTGAAACAACGCTGCTGTGCAGCATGCGTGTGTGAGGGTGCGACACCAATTGCAAAGCCATATAAGTACAGGTCGCCCCCTATCCTTTTTTTACTTGTGGGTGCTTGGCATTGTGTTCTGCGGCCCAAACCGGACAAGGGGGGAAACGTGAGGATCGGGCGCAAAGTCCGTCCTGCAAGCGCCCGCACCACGCGTCGCTTATCCCGCCAAGAACAAACTAGGTCGGGCTGCGAGGATGGCGCTAGCTTAGAAGGTGGATGCGCGGTGAAATGTGGGGGCCAGCAGCGAAGTGGCGTAGCTCAGGCTGAAAAGTGACAAAAGTGTTTTGCCAGAAGCTCGCACATTGATGGCCGTCGGCTCGACGTCAGTATATACGAGTTTGTAGCGTGTGGCAGAGGCTAGGGCCAGGGCGGCGCCGTCGGCAAGACGCGGGACAGCGGAGCCCCAGTGCCGGGCCCGCGCTCTGGGTGCAATTTGTGGTGCGCCTCCAGGCAACGCGAGAACTTCTGCTCCAGAGTGGCCAGGTGGCCAGGCAACTGCGTGAGCAGGGCCCGGGTGGGCCTGGCAGATTTGGCTGCTTGCGTGCCCTTATTTTTTTCTTTTTATTTATTGTGTGAACGCCAGAGATGGCGTGGGGCCGTGTTTTGTCTCTTTTTCTTTAGGCTCAGTGCGCCCGATGCGACCTGTGTGTTTTTGCCTTCGCTGCGAACGGCCACTCTGGTGCTGGACGCACAGGCCCACGAAATCTGGAGCAGCCAGAGCAAAGCGTCCACAGCGCCCAGTGACAGAATTTGCTGAGCCCTTTGAGGACAAGCGACGTTTCCATTTTGTTCCAAGCTGTTGTCCAATTGGCCAGGCAGCCGCTGAGCTCAATTCGTTTAATGAGCATTTTGGCCCACTAGCACCACCACTGACACACTTGTACTACCCACTCACAGTTGCACTACCACTTGCACCACAAAAACTCCCCCGAGACTCTAACACAGCTCACATGTCGGGGATAGCACTCAAGTTCACGTCGCTCCTCCTCCGAACCATAGCAAAGCCCATAGCGGTGACGCTCAAGGCGCAGGCAAAAGAGCACGAGCTGTTCAAGAAAGCGTGCATCAAGGTCGCCCAGACGGTCCACTCCACAGACATTACGCTCCGCATGCGGCTTCTAGGCGAGAACAAGATCAAGATCAGGCCGTTGAACGACAAAAAAGCCATCGAGTCCGGCGCAAACTTCCTACTGGAACTATTTATCTTCTCGGTGGCCGGCTCGCTCATATTGTACGAGAGCAACCGCAGCCGCGTCAAGGCCAACACGGAGAAACTCACCGTCAAAAACGACATCGAGGAGCTCCAGGACGACATCCGCGAGGTCAAGGCGCTCGTGGAGAAACTCTCGGCGGACTTAGACATTCTCCACGACATCACGACGGAGGCCGCCCGCGAGAAAAGCACCGCCGCCCGGCTCAGCAGCGCCGCGGCTCCAACCTAAAAAGACATGCTGAACAATTCTTGACATTAATATACAAACATATATAGTACATTAGGGCGGCAGCCACAAGGCACTGCGGCGGCGTCGTCGGCCATTGCCGCGCGCGGGGTCTACGGGGGCCAAGCACGTGCTCAAGCCACTTCTATCGGCTTGTCCCAGGCTACTTGGGTCCCTTCTTCTTCTCGACCTTCAACAACAACGCCTTGTTGATGTGTGGCAACACACCTCCGTACGCAATGGTAGCCTTGATCAAGTTGTCCAACTCCTCGTCGCCCCTGATAGCCAACTGCAAGTGTCTGGGCGTGATTCTCTTGACCTTCAAGTCCTTGGCGGCGTTTCCCGCCAACTCCAACACTTCGGCCGTCAAGTACTCCAACACTGCCGTCAAGTAGATGGCACTCTTGGACCCGATTCTGACCTTGTGCTGGGCGTTTCTCCTCAAGTATCTCTTGATTCTGCCCACGGGAAACTGCAACCCTGCTTTGGCGGAAGACGAGGTGCTGGCCTTGTTTCCTTCGGCGGACTTGCCTTTGCCGCCGTGTACTTTTCCTTTTCCTGACATGATGTGTGAAGAACGAGTAGTAGTTGTTGTTTGTTTACGTTGTTGCTTGTATATACGCACTGGTTCGCGCCTGGGGGTTACCCGCCTCTGGAGTCCGCCGGGATCTGGCTATCCCACGTCGGTCTGTGGATTATGCCAGTCGGCTCTGAGGCTCTTGGGCTTTTTGTCGTTCTGCCTGAGTGATCTACTTCAGTGTAATTTTGATAAACTTTGCTGTATTGCGGCTGGTGTTGGCCGTTTGCACTGCGGTGCTGTTTTGGCCGGTCAGCTGCGAAAAGCTGCGAATTCGGTTGATAGTGTGTAGTCGCGATAACCCATTAGAGTACAAACCTTAGAGGGAAACGCAATCAGGACAGAAAACAACAATGAGAAAAAAAGCGTCTTCCTGCTGAGAGCCATGAAAACAGTGATTAGGTGGCGTTATTACTATGGACACCGCTTTATTTTATTGATATTATATGTCACTGACAGACCTAGAATACCCAAATATTTGTCTACTAGAGCAAAACAAGGTGCCGCCGAATGAATACAGTGGAGGTAGAGTCTTTACACTCTACACACTTGTGCAGCGCGGGTAGTCCAGGCCAGTGCCTGTTTTGTATTGGGTCTGTGTCCCTCACGAGTTGATCAACGAGTGAGCGCCAAGCTTGTCCAAAAGCCTCTCCACCTCCGACCGGGACTTCTGGAGCTCGGTGCAGATGGAGTCAAAGTGCTGCGAACCCCGCACGAGCTTCACCAACTTGACGAGCGTCTCGTTTTGCGCCTCTCTCTCGCTGTCCTGGGTCGATTCGTCCTCCGAGTCACCAGAAGAGTAATCGCTAGCGTCACCAGCGCCGCTCTGCAGCTGCGAGTCACTGTCAAACACATCCAGATCCAAATACTCCGCAGAGTCGTTTTCGAAAGAGCTGTTCAGGTCTCTGTGTCTCTGGATAACCATGCGTAGCTTCTCCGGCTTCTCCTTGGATCCGCCGCTCAGACGCTCGACGTTGTAGTTGAAGCTCACCGTGCGGGTCTTCTTGCCCATTTTCAAGTTGCTCTCCATGACCACGCTCTTCAACAAGCCTGAGGGCTTGGAGCTTTCCACGCTTCGCCTTGCGGACGCGCGCCGGATCTTCCTCTGCAAACGCTCAAGCACCTCGTCGTAGCCGTCCGCGCCGGACTCGCCGGACTCGAGGTGTTTTGTGATCCATTGTAGGATCGGGTACAGATGCACGCGGTAGATGATTCCTCGCACCACGCCAAAGTTGATGAACCGCCGGATGTCTATGTTCTTGAGCGCTTTTCGGTGCTGGATGTACCACTCCTTGAGGGTCTGCCCTTGGTTAAGCAGCCGATAGAGGTAGAAAAGCGTGGCCTTCGAGGGGATCTTGATCTCGCCGGCCTTGCTCGACAACTTCGACGACATCCCCGGCGTCAACGTTCTTGAAAGCGGGCTCGCCGAGTCCGGAAACTGCCGCGGCGCCGAAGGTGGCGGGAGCCGTACTTGGCCCGGGATCCCGCGTGGAACGTGCGGCAACGCCGGAGTGCCGCCGACGCTTGGCAACGGCGTGGCGGGCGTAGTTGGGTTCGTGGATGATGCAGAGTTGGTGTACGATACTGAGCCAGAGGTGGTGGGGTAGTCGTCAAAGCTGCTTGCGGTGATAATGTACGCCTGGCACTCCTCGGCCATGCCGTTTGTCTTCAAGAACTTGCCGACGTTGTTCGTTGGCGCGTATATGTTGTTGAACTGGAAGATATCCACCAAGATGATGCACTGGTAATGCATCAAGTGCTGGATGCACTGCTTGGTGAGGAGGTAGTCCGCGTCGGCCAACTGGCTGATGCGCTTTACGGAGTTAATGCCGTTGATGAACGGCACAATCTTCACCATTGTTGGGTCCCACACCACGTCCATTAGCAGCGCGAGCTTGACCGTCAGCATCGGCACCTGGTACGCACGCAAGTTTACTGGCGGAGGGAGCATCGGGAACAACTTGATGTCTACACTGTTGGCGGTGTCAATAGGGATGCAGCACTCCGAGTAGTTGTTGAGATCCTGGTACAACTGGTGGATGAGCGATTCGATCGACAGCAACGAGAGCTTCTGGATTTTGCCGTAGCCTGGCGTGCTGTAGGCCAGCGTGGCGGTCGCAGCCTCGGCCTTGGTGCGGTCGCTGAAGAACGCCTGGTCCTTGTCTAGTTTACTCAAAAGCATCGACTGCTCCTCTAGCGCGCGGAACATCTTGCCCATGCGCGACACCGCAGACTCGTACGGGCTGGTGTCGGAGTCGTAGGGCAACACAAACGCAAAGTTAAAGTTGAAGGAGTTTCGAGAGTACTGACTGGACTCGATGTTGACCGGCAACCCGAGCACGCGGTAGCCGTTGATCTTGAACGAAACGAGTTTGTTGCATAGCTGCGGTTTCGGGATGATGTAGTTTTTGACGGTGTCGAAGTTGAAGAGCACCTGCTCGTTGCTGGCGGTGCTGGAGTCCAGTGAGCTGCCGATCGAGCCCTCGGGCACCTGGTGCACGATCTGTGTGCCTTGCACGGGGTGGAACACCGCGTAGAATATGGCCGAAATGGGCACAAAGCCGTCGCTCGAGATCATCACGCGCAGTATGCGGAGCCAGAAGCCACACCTAAGGAACTGGAGTTGTGGGGGAAACGGGCCAGTCTGCTCTGCGCAGATGGGCCCAAGTAGACCAGCGCGAAGGTGGTGCGGCCTAGCAGTAGTGCCAGGCCCGTGCGCCCTGGGGCCGTGGGCGCGGGTTGGCGCAAAAAAAAGGACGGCCGCGCGGCCCTAAATATGTTCTGCGGTCGTTACGTGCTACGTTCTTCTTGTGCGCCTCTCTCTGTTTGTGTGCATGTGCATGCATGGGAGTTTGTGTTTGTGTATCAAGATTGTTTCAGTTTGTGTGAAAATAGCATGACAAACGCATGTTTCTGCAAGAGCTCTCAAGTGCACCGTTGCGCCCTTTTTGTGTATAGGTGTTTCATGGGGCCGGGATTTGCAGCCACAAAAACCCGCGCCCACAAATCCCCGCGATTTCCTCGCCCTAAGCTTCTTCTCCTCAATTTAAATCGCACTCGTTTTTGGCGCCTCGCCACTACTTCGCAGCCGCGGCGGGACCCGCGCTCCAGCTACACCGCTTACATCACATCTGTGTACCCCCAGCGGAGTACCGAATGAACGTTGCCAGTCGCCAAAAAATGCCAGCAAGAGACGAGAAGAAACTATCTTGCACACACTGCAGAAAGATCAAGCGCAAGTGTGATGGCGCAAACCCCTGTTCCAGCTGCAAACAGAGAAGCGTGCCCTGTGAGTACAAGCAGACGGACCGTCGGTCGCAGCGCTTCTCCATCGGGTATATCAAGAGTTTGGAGGCAAACAACGAGTTCCTCGAATCGACGCTTACCCAGCTAGTCGCACTACGCGACGACCCGACGCAGTTGGCCGCAAAGCTCTCGTCACTACAGATTTCGTTCCCGCCGCTGGCGGCCAAATCCTCCACGGAAATGCTGCTGGCGCTTTCTGCGGATGAGCACAGCGAACAGGAGCTTAACGACACCCGGCTTCCTCCGAGGGACCCGGCGGAGAAGTTCTTCTTCACGGACGACCACCAGTACTTCGGGCCGGGCAGTATGTACCCTTGCTCGAAGATGGCTCAGTCGCAAAGAGAGCCTTTTTTGAGTAATTTCGATGATGCTCCTCCGGAGGTGGTCACCATCGAGCAGGACTACGAGTACGTGGCGAATTTGGTCCGCGGGTGCATTGACACTGAAACCCCTAGTGCAATGCACTTCCTTTTCGACAAGCGTAGGTTGCTCAAGGACCTCGACGAGCGCAACTTGTCGGGAAACTTTTTCTCCGAGGAGCTTATGTATGCCATCTGTGCGGCCAGCGAGCAGATCACTTGGCGGGAGGCTGGTGCTTACGGCGATTTGGTGCTTCGGAACCTTTTCCGCAAAAATATCCCGCTGTCCATAGCGGTGTCGCAGTGCTACTCGCTCTTGGCGTTGCACTGCATCTCTAGGGCGCAGATCTCCAAAGGCTGGATTTTCAGTGGCCTTGCCATTCGTGTAGGTATGGACGTTGGCTTTGACACCATTCCGCTTGGCAAAAATCCGTGCCCTACCACGAATCGCTGCTTCATGGGCACTCTCATTTTTGACTCCTACGTTGCAATGTCCGTGGGCAGGCGGCCGTCCATCTCGCAGAATTCTCTTCCTGTTCTCAAGCTAGAAGGCGAAAGCGAGGCGGACTACCTTCAAATCAAAGCGTGCGTTGAGCTCGTGGAGCTCACGCGCGAGATGGTGCGGGCCACTTACCTGCCAATCGAGTTCAGCCAAGATCCAAAGACAAAGTTCTTGTACAAGTTCAACCGAGCGAAGTCCTACAACGTCAGGCTCTCCAAGTGGAAGCAAAACCTTCCGCCGGAATGTCTGTGGCTGTACGCCTCAATGAAAGCCTCCAAAGACTTGACGAAACAGAGCCACGTTCTCAAGGTTTTCTACTACTACATCGTGATATTTTTGAACAAACCGTTCTTGCATGTTCCAAGGCAGCAGTCCACAGTGTACTTAATGGAGGAGTTTTCGAAGGAAATGCTCTTGATTGTCCACCTGCAGCTTGCCCTTCTCGATGCACAGAGTGGCCGCAAAGTTAACCTGAGCGAGATGCCCAGACCGGAGCCTTTTCTTGAGACCGACACAAACCACCCTTCTTCACTCGTGACGTGTGTAGTCACACTGCTCACGTACGTCCTATTCGTGATGATCACCACTCAACCTGAGCAATACATTTACTTGAGCCGGCACTTCAAGGCATTTATTCGGTACTTGAATTACATCAAGATGAGGAAATTCAGCACAAGAGAGAACCATATCACGACATTGATCGAAAGGTTTGCTGAGTTCCGGGAAAAGTGGAATGAGAACTCACCTACACGGTCGCAGACGGCGGACAAACTTCTGGCCAAGCTGGGATCGTCCAGTTCGGAAGATTCGGACTCCAACAAGCAATCCCCCGAGTCCTACAATCACCCGGAAGAGAGTACAGCACATGTGATGAGTTTTGGTGACCTGCAGCAGGGTGCAGACGACATGGAGTGGGATAAGTCGGTTTTCAGTCAGGATTTGTTCCCCGAGCTAGGAGACGGGTTTCTCTCATTCTACGGGCAAGAAGGCTACGGCCTCATGGACTACCAAGCAAGCAGCGACAGAACCGCGGAGAAGGCGCCGTTTGACCATATACATTACGGCGCCGCGGCGTACGCCAACGCTCCGGATACTTTTCAGCCGGACATCGACAGCTTCCAGTTGCCTCCTTCTTTTCTCAAATCCACAGTTCTACCTACGGAGGCAGACTCGCAACTCTACGATGCACAGGGTCACGTTCATGCGCCGGGTCCCACTCAGGCACAAGGTCCCGTTCAGACGGAAGGGACCGTTGAAGACTTGATGGATCAGCTCTTCGAAGGCAATGGCGCGGAGACTGTGGGCAACGCCACGGGCTTTAACGACTTTTTTGGGCAGCTGTAGCGAGCGGCCAGTGCTCGTGCCAGCGGCTCTACTAACATACGTATGACGACAACTTTTCTAAACTACTCGTACTCTCTTTTAGGGTGCTTGGTTTAGCGCAGGTTTCCCCATGTCTCCGAGCGTGGTTTCCTGCAGTGCCCCCGCGCCATATGACAGAATTTTCTGGAATTTTTTCCGTGCGCTCAACATATATACCCGGAAGTTCCTCGCGCATCGTTCCCGGTACCCCAAGACTCATCCAATCTACCACAGAATAGCCATGTTGAGAGCACGTGCATCCACAGCAAAAAACGTCGTCCGTCAACTCTCCCACAAGGAGCTCAAGTTTGGCGTGGAGGGCAGAGCCGCGCTCTTGAAAGGTGTCAACACTTTGGCCGATGCCGTGTCGGTGACGTTGGGCCCCAAGGGCAGAAATGTGCTCATTGAGCAGCAGTTCGGCTCGCCCAAAATCACCAAGGACGGTGTCACGGTGGCCAAGTCCATCACTTTGCAGGACAAGTTCGAGGACATGGGCGCTAAATTGTTGCAGGAGGTGGCGTCCAAGACCAACGAGTCTGCCGGAGACGGTACCACGTCCGCCACCATCTTGGGCAGATCGATTTTCACTGAATCCGTCAAGAACGTGGCTGCGGGATGCAACCCAATGGACTTGAGAAGAGGCACACAAGCCGCGGTCGAGGCCGTGGTTGAGTTTTTGCAGCAAAACAAGAAGGAGATTACCACCGGCGAGGAGATCGCACAGGTCGCCACCATCTCCGCCAACGGCGACACCCACATCGGCAACTTGTTGGCGTCGGCCATGGAGAAAGTCGGCAAGGAAGGTGTGATCACGGTGAAGGAGGGCAAGACCTTGGAGGACGAGTTGGAGGTCACCGAGGGCATGAAGTTCGACCGTGGGTTCATCTCGCCGTACTTCATCACCAACACCAAGAACGGCAAGGTGGAGTTTGAGAACCCGTTGATCTTGTTGTCGGAGAAGAAGATCTCGTCGATCCAGGACATTTTGCCATCGTTGGAGTTGTCCAACCAGACCAGAAGACCATTGTTGATCTTGGCTGAGGACGTCGAGGGCGAGGCGCTTGCCGCGTGTATCTTGAACAAGTTGAGGGGCCAGGTGCAAGTGTGCGCCGTTAAGGCGCCCGGCTTTGGCGACAACAGAAAGAACACCTTGGGCGATATTGCCATCCTCTCGGGCGGCACTGTTTTCACCGAGGAGTTGGACCTCAAGCCCGAGAACGCCACCATCGAGCAGTTGGGCTCTGCCGGCTCCATCACCATCACCAAGGAGGACACGGTCATCTTGAACGGTGAGGGCTCCAAGGACGCCATCCAGGCCAGATGCGAGCAGATCAGACAGGCCAACGAGGACGCCGCAACCACCGAGTACGAGAGGGAAAAGTTGCAGGAGAGATTGGCCAAGTTGTCAGGCGGTGTTGCCGTGGTCAAGGTCGGCGGCTCGTCGGAGGTTGAGGTCAGCGAGAAGAAGGACAGATACGACGATGCGCTCAACGCCACCAGGGCCGCCGTCGAGGAGGGCATCTTGCCTGGTGGAGGAACCGCTTTGATCAAGGCTTCGCGTATCTTGGATGACGTCAAGAGCAGCGCCGAAAACTTTGACCAGAAGTTGGGCGTGGACATCATCAAGTCCGCCATCACCAAGCCTGCCAGAAGAATCATCGAGAACGCTGGTGAGGAGGGCGCCGTCATTGTCGGCAAGGTCTACGACGAGCCCGAGTTCAACCGCGGCTACGACTCCGCCAAGGGCGAGTTCACCAACATGATCTCTGCCGGTATCATCGACCCCTTCAAGGTTGTGAAGAACGGTTTGGTCGACGCTGCCGGTGTTGCCTCTTTGTTGGCCACCACCGAGTGCGCGGTTGTTGACGCACCGCAGCCCCAAGGCCCAGCCGCGCCACCAGCTGGCGGCATGGGCGGCATGGGAGGAATGCCAGGCATGGGGTTCTAAGAAGCCCTTAGCCACCTGTACATAGCTAACATTCCACCAGAAATGACAGTAGTGTAGAGAGGAAGAGGAGGTGCACGGAAAGAGAAGACTAGGGAAGAACGTAAAAAAAGAAAGAAAAAAAAAAAGACAATAAGCAGGGATTAGATCAGGAAATCCAGCAGCGCTTTGGCGATGTGGATCGCATCGCGCAGTGTGCATAAGAGGGCATCTGAAGATCACAAGTACCAATACATACATAGCAGCACAATTACACCACGGAAAGCGCCGTTACACCGCCAAAAGTTCGCTAGAGCTCTTGCAGACTACACAGCTGGAAAGTGCTCGTTTCTGCGACTCCACACACATTAATATCGCACGATTTCAATGCGAAACACGCGACCGCCATGTTCCAGCACTTACAGCAGACATATCTGCGACGAAATACGGGCTCCAAGCGGAGCCGCCTCTACCATTTGCTACGGCAGCACGCCCATTTGAACGTGGTTGCACGGCTCGAGACAGCGCTCGAGCGAGAGCTCTCACTGCGAGAAAAAGCGTCGACTTTACGCCGAATTCTGGACCTCTACGCCAGCCGCCAGTATCCCGAGGAAACGTACGAAGACTGGCACGAGACGGGCACAGGGACGCCAGTGGAGCCGCCAGGGAAGGTCTCCGCTCTGAAAAGAAGGCGCGTAGAGCCGCCGCGCCGCGCAGAGCGGCTGTCTTCCGCAGACTACGACCAGTACGTGTTTGCGCAGGTTTTGCAGGAGTTACAGGCGGAAACTGGCGCCGAAGTGGCAGCCAAAGGCTCAGCTACGTTACGCAGCGAAGCAGCGAACGGGACACACAGTTTAAACGGCGAAAGCTCGAGCATCACTCGTTCTGGCGTGCCGAGTCGCACCCCAAGTGAAGGTACGGGCGGCATTTCCCCCGATAGTTCCAGTTCCAGCTCCGACGACGACTCCAGCGAGTCCTCCGGCTACAGCAGCGACTTCCAGGATGCCTCTGAGCCGCACGCGGCACCGAAGACCGCCGAAAACAGCGATGAGTCCGACACTTCCGATGATGAAGACGTACACCCGGACGTGGCGTACGCTCGGCGCAGCCTCAGGCAGTGGCGCCGCGGCGCCGACACTCGTCGCAGCTGGGCACGCGACCACTACCGCTTGTGGCGTGCCGGGCTTGAAGTTCCGGGAGATTTGGACGAAAACCCGGACCAGTCTGTGCGGCAGCTGCACGTGCGCACATTGACCACACTAATGCACTTGAAGATCCTACAGCGGCAGTGGGCCGGGGCGTACAAGGCGTTTGCGCTCGTCAGCAAGCTTCCGCAGGTGGACATGCGGGCCATCTGGCCCTTGGGCGTGGAGATTCTAGCACAACTACGCCTGGAAGGCCGAGCAGGCTCGGCAAAAGGCGCCACCCGTGCCGTTGCGCCCAAGTTGCGGCACTTTTTCGACTGGTTGACGCTCTTTCTACCATTGTACCGGCGCGAAATCGTACCGTCGGCGCCGTTCCAGGGCCCTGTGTTCCGTACTGGCTCCAAGACACACACTCCCATGTACACGATTGCGTCGCTTTGGGACCGGTTGGCGGAAAAACAGTACTCGCGGCTCCGGGACGCACTCGACGACCTCTTACTTCTGCCGCCGTACAGCCAGGATGGCGTCTTCCACTACATGATGGCGCTCTGTTGCGTGTGCGAGAACGAGGACTTGGCGGCGGTGTTTGTGGACTTTGGCAGCCACGATTTCCTCGCAGACAACTCCGCCCGGCTCGGCGATTTGGCCGACGACATGTCGCTCGTGGCCAGCAAGGACGCTATCCGCGCCCGCGTGCTCCAAAACAACGTCCAGGCGAGAGACATGCTCGACGCGTGCGAAAAGGTCAAGTTTAGGTGTGAGCGGCCCGCAGTGGAAGCAGCGCTCGACCGCTTCGCCATGATAATGCATGGGGAGAAAGCGGACGGTGTCCAAAGCTTCTTGGAGAGAGCCGAAATCGCCGGAAAGGCCGAGGAGGCAGATACATCAGAGAACGCAACCCCAAAACCATCTCTGCTGCTTCAAGAGCCTGTGCGCTACGCTTTTCGCCACGGAGCCGTGGTTCCGACCGCCAGCAGTGCGGTACTGGTGCCGCACAAGTACTGGAGTCGGCTCGTCGAGCTGCACGGCACTCTGGGGCTCAAATCGTGGGTGTGGCAGTTTGTCGCACGGCTGACGGACGACTCACAGTGCTTAGTGTGCGGAGAGCGCTTCGGCAACGACCGGGGAATTGTGTCCGTGCTAGGCAAGCACTTGAAACGACACGGCGTCACGATCCACAACTTCCACCGCAAGCGCAGGCTCGTCTCGGGCCCGGAAATGGAGGCCATGGTGCGAGCTCAGGGCAAAACCGAGGCTGCGGCAGGACAAACGGGGCCACACAACTCCCGGCCTGGCAGGAAAACGGCTGGAAATGCTACGTGTAATCAAGGTAGTCTGGTCCACGACATTTCTGATACCAAAAGCTTTGAAAACGGTACTGTCGCAGATGTTTCTGCCAACGGTGCAGCTCGCATAGAAGTTGCTACAGAAAACGGCGCTGTGGAGAAAGAAAGCGGCACTGTGGAGAAACGGAGCGGCACAAGAACTCCAAGCTGGCTCAGCGAAGAGCTGGACTCCAGCGACGGGCTGGTCAATAATTCACCGCTCAACGGAATCTCCACCGCCGCAGCGCAAGATGGGCCAGCACTCCGCTCCGAATTACCAGATGTTGACGACGTGTTGCCCAGAGCCAACAACAGCATCATGGCCGACAGCAGCTTCGGCCAAAACGGCCATGCCTACCTTGGACTGTCGCCCGCGCGCGCCCAGGGTAGCGTCTACAGCAACGACAACGACTCTTTGGAGTACTACAAAGACAAAAACAGAAAGTTCGACGGTTTTAGCCCCGACACAACGCTCGCCAATCAGACACTTGCGTGGGACGCAAGCCGAGAGTTCCACGAGTTTGCCGTGCAAACACAAAACACGGTGTTTTCGTCCGATGAGTCGAGCGGCGAGGACGAGTTTCCAAGCGGGCCTCGGTCCGCGGCCACGCTCAGAAAGCGCCACATTTTGGGCGGTGGTGGCTCTCTTTTCGGCACTGGCGACAACTTGTTGGACCAAACGGCGCAGGAGCCCGCGTTGACTCTACACAGCTACTCTGAGGGGTCGGAGCTGGGCTCGTCGGAACTGAACTACCAGGACGCGGTTTCCGAGCAGTAGCATCAAGCAGAAAGCTTGCAATGATAGAAGCGGGCATCACTTCGGACGCCCCAGGCAAGAAGGGCAATGAAGAAAACTCATTTATAGATATATAATACAGCGCTATCGATTGTTTGTGCATCTTCCGTGCGTCGTTTATCATTATAAGCCGTCCAGCTCGGGAATCTCAGCCTCAGTCCGCCCGGGGCGTACCCGTAGACGTGCTCGTCTCTCGGGGAAGTTGATGATGAAGGTGCCTGGCTCCGAGGTGGAGTTGATGGCGAAGGAGACCCAGTCCTTGGGGATGAAGTGGGAGCCCGGCCCCGCCACTGCGCCATCTGTGGTCGAAGACGCTCCAGCCGCCGGCACCGAGTAACTCGTCGTGCGGGTCGGGGAAGGACCTGGCGCATTGGCGGCCAGGTGCCCTTGATCCGGCCCAGTGGCTGTGGCAACGGGAACGGCAGCTGTTGGCCGAGCCACTGGGGACGGCGCGGGCGGCTGCGCGCCAGTTTCCGGCTGGGCGGCGCTCGCCGGCGCCGGTGGTTTTGGAAAAACCGGCTGTCTGCAGAGGGGACAGCTCTCGGACCGCTCTATCCAGTCCTTCAAGCAGCAGAGATGCAATATGTGGCCGCACTGAAGCTTCTTTGGGTGCTTGCGAGGATTCAACGGCCGTCCTCTTGTGAGGGCGAATGCAGACGGAATGTGCATGTCCTCGCGGCAAATGATGCACACATGGTCTGCTGCAACCAATTCCTCTTGTGTAGGGTTCGCAAGCTGGCTCTCCAAATGGCGAGACAGCGAGAGGAACGTCACGAACTGGTAGACTTGCTTCACGGTCTGATGTATCGACACTACACAGCCTTGGATAATTGGGATTGGAAGTGAAAGCAGCGAGTGGAAGAATAGAGTGTGGAGAAAGACCAGGAAGAAGATGGTCTTGAGCGCCGACGTGATGATGCCGAAGCCCTGCACAAATAGAGCACGGTTCTCCCAGATCTCCTCGTCAAGCTCGTCGTCATCGCCGAGTTCATTTTCCCCATCGCCAGACAATGGCTGAGAGCTGGCGCACCGGTAGAATATTAGCTCGTAGACATTGAGCACCAACTTGCCCAACGTCGAGAAACACTCAATGCCCAAAACGCCAAATTGGATGCCGAATAGCAAACTGCCCATGGAGCTCACGCCCTGGAAAATGTCGTAGGCCAAGATCCGCGCCATAATGATGTCTGCAGCAAGGAGAAACACGAGCATGCGCACATGGAGGTTGAGCAAGAACGACAGCAACACGCCCTTCTTCGTGCAAGACTGCAGCGAGATCTTGTTCACGACTTGAACCTGGAGAAAGTCCACGCGGTCAAATGTGATGATGTGGTATACTTTCAGGAGGACAGTGAGGCCAGCCCATATGATGTTGAGAAGAAGATTATTGTCGTTGAAAAGGATGAAAAGGAGATTAAGTCCGTAGAATGGAAGCTGGTCGGCAATGTGCTCGATCTCGATGATGCGGATCTGCCGGAAGAAGAGCCGTATGCTAAGAAGCCCGCTTAGCAAGAAGCAGAACACCACGAAGTTGAGGAGAATGGTGAGCCGGAACCCGTCGGTCAATTCCTGCATGAGCGTGAGATAATCGAAGGAGTTCGACCCCAGGAACGCTAGCGACGTTGCGAACGACGACAAGCTTAGGGCGCCGTACGCAACGAACCACAAGAGTCCCCTGTTTGCCATGGCCCAAGTATGATGTGTGATACGTGGCTGTAGTGCGGAGGTAGCTATCCGTGTCGCGTTTTAGTCTGCGAGTCGTGCGGGGCACATAACGTCGCTAGGCAAGGACTGAGCGTGGGTCGCCTTCAGCCATGTCATTTCCCCAGCGGGGTCAATTGCGGAATTCGGCTCTGATGGAGCCCGTTGTTGGCCTTGAGCGGGCTGACTGCACGGCGTCTTTTGGCCTCGGGGCTTTCAAACCGCGTAGGCGACCGTAGCAGGTGTTTTGGCGATATCCGCGACACTGGGGAAGCCAAGCCCTGGATTCTGGTGTCGATGCTTTCGAGGTCGACGCTAGCGCTCTTCAAACTGCTAACAACGTTTTCTTTGTTGCTGCTCAAGCCTCGTTCGATCGAGCTGAAGGCGTCTGCTGCCCTGAGACTCGTGGCCTTGATGTCGCGTTCAGTAAACTTGTTGAGATTTGCAACCGCGCCCTTGAGCTTTTCGTCAACTTTTGCTTGGATTGCATGGCCGGCCTTTTGTTTGCTCTGTGCATGCAGTTTTTCGAGAACGTCGACATTTGACTTGACGTTCGCCGTCTGGCGCTCGATATCGCCAATGAGCTCGTTCTGCTCGTGGTATGACGACTGTAGAGCCCGCGTGACTTGTGCCTGGTTTTGCGCCAACACAGCGAGAGAGGCAGATTCTAGCGCACGCAGAAGCTCAGCCTGGTTGCTCTCAAAAAGACGCTCCACCTCGGAGCACACGTGCGAAAGGACTTTGTTTTTGAGGGCCTTCGATTCGACGGCTAGTCTTTGCCTTGTGCTGGCGAGCGTCTCCTTGTGAGCGTCGGCGTCGAACTGGGCCGCAACCTGCTGGCTGAGCTTCTCCTGGAGCCCGGTGATGGCCAGCAACTGCTTGTCGACAGAAAAGCTTTTGAGCGAGGCAAGCTCGTCCTCACAGGCGAGCTCGTCGTCGAGAATATGCCCGATTTCCCTCTTCATCTCCGGGAGGAACGATCCCACCAACGCGTGGGACATCTCTGCGAGCGCCCGGTGCGCGGCCGCCAGCTGCTGGTCGAGGCTCTTTCGCGTGGTCTCGAGGTCGGCGGAAAGCTCGACGCTCGCGGACGACACCGACGCAATCGTGCTTTTGATGATGCCGTTGACTACCGCGAGGTTGCTCTGCATGACTTCTGCGATCTTCTGCCTCTGCTCCGAGTGCCTGTCCTTCAAGCTCTGCAAGGAGTTGTGCAACGCTGCGGCGTCGGCCGCATGGCGGTCCACGGCCTCTTTCTGGCGCACACAGTCGTTCTCGGCGGCGGTGAGGCTCGCGCGGAGAGACTCGATCTCGGCGTCCTTGGCGGATAGCTTCGACGCGAGACTCGCAAGCTCGGCGTCCTTTTCCTTGACGTTTGTCTGTAGCTCGGCAATGTTTCTGTTGTAGTCGTGGTAGTTCTGGATGCTCATCTTGATGCCGCCGTCCTTGTCCTTGGACGCCATCAAGTCGCGCGTGAGACGCGCCACCTGGTCGGACAAGTCGCTGACCAAGACTTTCTTCAAGACCACGTCGCTGTCGTGGGCAGACTGTGGCATGTTGCGGATATTCTTCGCCTTGGACGCGTAGTTGAGCGTGCTGACGGTCTCGTTGGCGTTGAGACGCGCGGGCGAGATCGTGGCGATCAACGCCGTCTTGGTTTTGCCGCCGATGGAGCCCTGGAGCAACCGCGTGAGCTTGGAGTCCCTGTACGGGATGTGTTTGGGCTCGCGTCCCTCGCTCAACGCGTTGATGACCTTGCCCAACGTGAGCAAGCTCTGGTTGATGGCGCCGGCCTCGCGTGCGCGCTCGTTGACGGCGCCCGACTTGTGGATGTCCTCGGAACCGGCCAAATCGACGAGGTTCATCTTGGAAACGCGGTACTCGGCGGGGCCGCCGTCGCGCGGCGCCGCGCGCTGGCACAATATGATCGAGAAGATGGTGTGGGAGCGCGAGGAGAGGTCGTTGAGCTTTGTGGCGCTTGTGCGGCGGCGGCCAAGGCACTTTTGGAGGATTTTGAACCCCATTTCGCAGCTGTCGATGCTGACCTCGGTCAAGTTCTGGATTGTGGCTGCCAGGCGGTGGCTGGACGAGTCTGCGACCAAGCGGAGCTTCTGCCGCACGGGAGCCAAGTCTAATTCGTCATTGATGAGGTCGTGGAGCTCCTCTTTGTACAATTCTACGCACGAAAGCTTGACCACGCGGTCGGACGACGCCGCCAGCGGGCTGAAGAGCCGCAGCAACACGCGCGGGATGATCCCGGCGTTGTCCCCGTGCAATTCGCCGCACATGGAGTGTGTTTTGCCGGAGCCAGTCTGGCCGTACGCCAAAACGGTGACGTTAAGACCTGCCACGAAATCATGGAAGAGCGGCAATGCCACGTTATCGAACACTAGTGCCTGGCTGGCGGCTGGGCCGTACACCTGGTCGACTTTGAAGACTTTTCCGGGGGATTTTGGCGCCGAAAACGGGCGTGTTTCTGGCAGCACGTCGGACGCCACGGCGACGTAGGGCTCGTCCGCGGAAAACACGTCGCTAGGGAGCTGGACGACCGGCGGCGACTTAGCCGCAACCTCCTGGCGGGACCGGGCCCTACACCGGACGACGACCTGGATGTTGTCGGACATGGTGTTATTGTGGAGTGTTTGTTTTGATCTGCGCGCGGTGATGGAGGAGGCAGGAAGTGGGATGAGGCCCGCCGAGAGGGCCTGGAGGAGTGCGCGCCAGGAAGAGGAAGAAGGTGGAATCAAAGGAAGAAAAGATGAGGAAAAATGGGTATAAAGGTGGAAGAAACTGGAAAAAAAGGTGCATCCGGAAAGAAACCAGCTCAGTGGCACGGATGTAGGTTTAAGGAGAGCTTGGAGATCCGTCTGTGGCGTTTCCTTGGGCTGTTTCGGAGGCGCGGCTTGGTCCGCTGCTGGAGCCCTTTTGGCGCCGCGCTGGGGCCGTTTCTGCCTCGCCGTTTTTCGCCGCCTCGCTTTGCACCCGCTCCAGGTTTCGTGCCTCATAAAGGTTTGGGAGACGAAAGAGCGAAAGCATACTCTCATCAGCTGCCCACAGTGTCTGGCAGCGGTGGCATAACAAAATATTATTTGTGCCTAGGAGAAAAACATAGCTCTGTGCTTGTTGCCCACTGCTATGACGCACTGCTTTGGCGAGCAGCACTGGTCCGACACCCCAGCACTTGCACCCACAAAACACAGCGCACCCACTGGATCGAGACACAAAAAAGAAAGATAACTACTCCCGTCCACATTTACTGCTCCAGCAATCTTCGACTAGAGAGCAAAGTAGAAAAATTCACCAGTTTCGATAGGGCATCAATGACCTGGGGTACGCTGGTGCACGGGTGCCACAGCAGCCACTCGGCAGCCAGTGGCACTCCAGCACTCCGATACGGCCCCTGGTGAACGTGGTATACGGCAGCTGTTGTGAAACATGTTCTGTTAGCCACTACTAAGAGCGCATTCTGACATCGACACTTCTAGTGTGGTTGACCTAATGAGCGTTCTCGTACAACCCTGTTCTAGTATTCGCTTGTATTAGTACTTATGCACATCTTCTTCTGCGCTGCTCCTACTCCACAGCCTTTAATGGACATCTTCCATAGCTTCAAGTAGTATTGTGTTGCCCGATGCCGGCTCTGGTCCAGCCGCTCAATCAAAAAAGTCATCCTCGTCTTCCTCGTCGCCCTTCCGCTCAAACACAATCCGGCTCTGCTTCTTCTCGTCGCGCGCAAGCGACTCCAAAACCTCTACCACGTCACGCTCGCCCACCTTCCGTGTGAGCGACCCCATCGCCGCCATCTTCACTAAATACTGCTCTACTTGGTCCGCCCGCTCGGGCCGAACCATGCGCACGCGGGAAAGCCGCTCCCGCGCACTGGGCTCCAACAACTGCGCAAGTACCGACGTTTTCTGCTCGTCCTGTCCGCCCGCATCCCTGCTGGCGCCTTTTTGGAGCTCGGCGAGACGTGCCGCACGGATGGCGTTGAGCTCGCTTTCGTCCATTCTCTCTCGGTGGAACAGAAACAGGTGCGCAGAGCAGCGTGAGCAGCGCAAGGCTGATGGGACGGTGGGATACTCGCTCGCGCGCCAGCACCAGAAACCCGTGCCTCCCGCCGTGTCGCTCGTGCTCGTGCTCGCTAAACATGGCACGGCGCACCGAGAGGCCACCCCGCCACAGCAAATGAGCGAGAAGTCTGTCCTCCGGAAATACAAGATCGTGTTTTTGGGCGACCAGAGCGGTATGTGCACTGTGACGTGACGGAGATGGTACTTTGTTTGCGCGGGGCCGGGCGCCTTGGTGGCTTTTGCCTGGGGCCCTGGGTCCGGCCCGCTGCGTGCGTCCGCAAACCCATCTCCTGCCATATCTCCCACAAAAAACACCAAACGTATACTAACTCAGCAGTCGGTAAGACGTCGTTGATCACGCGGTTCATGTACGATACCTTCGACGATCAGTACGCGGCCACGATCGGCATCGACTTCCTCTCCAAGACCATGTACTTGGAGGACAACAAAACCGTGCGGTTGCAGCTCTGGGACACCGCAGGACAAGAGAGGTTCCGGTCGCTCATCCCTTCGTATATCCGGGACTCACACGTGGCGGTCGTGTGCTACGACATCACTAGCCAGAAGTCGTTTAAGAGCTTGGAAAAGTGGATCAGCGACGTGCGCATGGAGCGTGGAGACGACGTGATCCTTGTAGTGGTCGGCAACAAGTCCGACTTGAGCGCGAAGCGGCAGGTGAGCGCGGAGGACGCCGAGGCGCTTGTGGCGGATGTTGGCGCCGAGTTTTCCATCGAGACGTCGACGAAGGCGAACCATAACGTCAAGCTCTTGTTCAAGCGCATTGCGTCGTGTTTGCCGGAGTTTAAGGAGACGTCCGAGGCCGAGAACAGGGCCGAGACCGTTGACGTGAGCATCGAGAGCGCCGCGCCGCTGAGCTCGTCGTGCTGCTGAGCACTGCGATGGCTTTCGGTGGGCGGGAGCGGGCTTTTTTTGGGGTTTTGCCGAAGCGGCTTTTTTTGGAGGTTTGCCGGAGCAGCTTTTTTTAGGGTTTCCCGGAGCGGCGTTTTCTGGGCTTGCCCAGGCGTGTGGACGCGGCCGCCTCACGCAGCACTACCACGGTATACGGACGGAAGATAGGAACGGGATCTCTGGGTGAACTAGCAGGGCCATGTGGCCACGGCCCGCGCATGCATGAACCAAGTTGGCACAGCCAAACAGCGATGACTAATAAACATTACTACGAGAGGAGTGTAGGGAGTAGGAGACGAAGGAGAGGAATGAAAGGGTAGAAGGATGGATAAAAGACGGATACGCCTAAGAGAGATCTGCGAACAAACGAGATTTGCGTCGTAGACATATCCGGGAAAGCAGTGGGATGAAATGGAAGAAGAGTAGAGAAACACACCAAAGAAGAAAGCACAGGGCCCAAAGTACAGGGCCCGAAGCACAGGCTAGAATTGCCGGGCCGGAGTTAAGAGAAGAAAATAGCAGGCAAAAGTGTGGCCCACAAAACAAAACACCAAGTGTCCAGATACGATACGCATAGTGGCTTCGCCAGCTAGTACTGGCTGCGGGCAGGCTTGCGGACAGAGGCTGCGAGTGCCCCGGCCGCTGCGCGTGACGGCAAAAGTAGCATCAGCGAGCGAGCCCACACCAGAACACCGTCGCCTAGCCGAATTCTGAGAGTCATGCAAGCACCGCTGACGTGGAGCGTTCCCCTCGAGACGCCCAGGAATTAGCTCACCTGGTTCCAGAAGCAAGTGGAGCCGGTCGCGCGTGCAGGACCGGAGCCCATAATGGACAATGGTTAGGTGTGCTGCAAGGGTGGACAGAGCAGCGCCCGGGTGAGAGCGCACGGTTAGACCAAAAACGCAGAAAAAGACCCACAGCCGGAGCTCGCTTCCAGATACAAGCAGGAATCCCGCGCACGCTGCTCGTCTCCTGCGCTGAATTTCAGTGTAAACACGCGTTGGTGGCTGCCAAGCTCCAGGCCCGCGGAGGTCCCAGGCTGCATTGCGCCGGAACGCTTGCCGGGCCTAGCGCAGGCGCAAAAAGCCCCAATCTCACCCGGTGCCTGCATTGCTGTACAGAGGGTACAACGTTGCGGGCGGCGACTTTTATACTTTCTGTTGGATTTTGTGACACCTCCTTTTTTTTGTGTCACGCCCGGTTTTTGTGACACCTTTTTTGTGACACTTCTTTTCTTTGTCTTTTTTGTGGCACTTCTTGGCACTTTGTGGCACTTGTTTTGTGGCACTTGTGTCACCTCGTATTTTTTTCTCTATCCTGGATTTTGCGGGTCGCGGGGCTGTAAGCCCCCTTGTGTTTCACCCTACCGTCCTGCCCTGGTCAGGTCCGGCGAATGCTTTTTTCTGTCTTTGCGCGCAGGCCCCGCAGCACACTCGTACCCCTGAAACCCGGCACCCCTCCAAAAAAAAGAAAAGGACGGAGGCGACCACGAGCAACGAGCAAAAAAATAGCAAAATCGCATAAACGCCACCACAGAGACTGCTTTGCTGCCTCCAGAGATAAGCGCCCGGTTGTGGCTTTTGTGCTAGCAAACCGTTGCTGTCCCTCCGCGTATCTCCGCCCCTCGCTGCCACCGTCCTCTACGTCCCGAGATCACCTTCTGCGCGCCAAAACGTCCCTATGCCTGTTGGCGTTCGCGCGGCCACGCAGGTTAAATTTAGACCGACGGGCCCACAACAAACGAAAACGCCTAAAAAACGCCAGCGGTTGTACCTCACATTCTCCAGCTTTTTGTGCGCCCCCGTTTTCTTTTCTCGCCTTTCTTCCCGCTAAAGTCTTTTCCTTCCTTACTCCGGCTCTGCGCTGCTACGCTCTGCTGACCCCAGCCACGTTCTTTTTTTTTCTTTGTTGCCATTGTCGGAGCGTCGTCCCGTGTATTTTTTTTCTTCCTGTCCTGGCACCACCTCCGCTCCCTCCGCTTTGCCCGTAAAAAACAAACGGTTTTACTCGCCGGCTCCCAGACAAAGACAAAAAAAAAAAGCCACACACACAAGCAGGCAGATCCAGGCACATATCCATTTAAAAACAGCCGCAAACCACACCAGCAACAACCGCCCTCACGTTCCCTCCACGCCCCCATCCATACATTCTTACCCCACCCCCTGGGCTAGCCGCAGGCCATGTCCGACAAAGAAACAAAGACAAAACGCATCCTGAAGGGCCGCGTGTTCCAGTGCACGGGGTATCCGAACTGCAACAAGTCGTTTACCCGCTCGGAACACTTGGCCCGCCACCGAAGAAAACACACCGGCGAGCGCCCGTTCTCGTGTCCGCACTGCTCGAAAAACTTCTCCCGTTTGGACAACCTCCGCCAGCACAAACAGACCGTCCACGCTTACGAAAATTACGTAAAGGTGCGTCTGGAGTCACAGGCAAAGCACTTGGCCGCCATGGACCCGCAGCCGTCGCCGTCCCAGGCCTCGTTCGTGCCGCCGCTCCGCCCGGAGAAGATCCCCGGCACGCCGCCCGCGTACTTGTCCATGAATGGCGGTCTTGCGTCGTCGAAACATTTCAGCACGCCGCCGCTCTCGGGCTCCAGCTTGTACTCCGTATACAACCCTTACTACCTCGAGCATTCTCGCGCGAGCCACCGGCTGGCTGCCACCGCGACGTCCGAGCTGCTGGACGGCCTCCGAGAACCGTTGAAGTTCAACTCGCGGTTCCGCCCAAAGCCCTTGTCACTCGTGCAGTCGTTCGCCGACGACACCTTCCACAACAGAGCTTCCACTAACAGCCCCATGGTGTCGATCATGCCGCCGCCCAACACCGCACCGCCCCTCACAAACTTCCCCACGCTGTACTTCCATGACCCGTCCCGACCTGCGCTCAAGCCGTTGCAACACGGCTCTATGATGTCTCCATTATCCCCACTCTTTCACCAGTCCTTCAACCAGGTGGCGTCCCACTCCTTTGCGCTTAGCTCGAGCTCCTCTGTGCCGGCAAAGCTGCCCTTGAGCCTCCTGTCCTTTCCGAACGTGCCGCCTGCTAATATACTGGGGTCGTCCCCGGGCTCGCTGAGCAAGAGCGCGGGCGCCGCTGCCACCACAGACATTTCCTCGGAGACACGGACATTGGATGCCAAGTCGCCTACGCGTGTGAACATCTCGACCCTTCTATCTGACGACAGCTCTAGCGGAGAGAACTAACGAGAGAACTATGATGAATGAAGTGCATGGCAAGTGGGAGTATTGAGTTATATGACTTCACACCGATATTTTTGCAATGAAAACGGATGAGTTGGAAAGGAGGAAGAAAAGACAACCTATCACTGGTTCTTTAATAATGCGGACCATCTTGTCCGTTCTTTTAGCTGGTGCTGCGCTACGCGAGAGAGAAGAATGCCACACACATCGTCCCAACAGACTACTTTCTGGCACTAATATCCGTTTTACCTTTTCTTTTTACTCAACCAATACACTCAACCAATACATTTCACCTTGTCATTTCCACACACACACACGCACACACCGGTGCCTCTACCCCCTGAGGTGCCCCTTCCACCTGCGGGAGCGACGTTTCTCACGCATCTCGCTCAATACCTGCGCTTGCCCTCGATCCCGGACTCTAAAGCTCGGCCAAGCTGCTGACGTGCCGGTCACGGTCCGAACGTAAATACTCCAGCTTCAGACTTTTCAATAAGTCGTCAACAACGTCGAGCTGGCCGCCCAAGCGTTCCACCGCGTCGCCATGGAAAGCGCCGTCGAGCAATTCCACCATGGTCCACGCGAGCTTCCGGATTCTCTCAACCTTTTCAATGTATATATGGTAGGACCTCCACACGGCGTCCTCTTGGGGGAATTTAGTCTCATTGCACTGTGCTCTTGTCGCCAGAATCCGCTCGATGTTCTGTGAATTGATATCTCGCGTGAGTGCAGGGATCACTATCTCCGAGTAGAGCCTCTCGTATTTCTTGTATACCTGGAATAGCTCTCCGTTGAGCCGTTTTTTGCTCTGCCGAAGCTCTAGTAGCCTGTAATTGTCCACTAGCAATTGCCTGATGCGCTTGTTTTGCACACCTTTGAAATGTGACTCGTCGTAATCCACACTTCCGAGGTTAAGGTTCACCTCCAAGAAGTTCCGGAGGTAATCGCCTTCTTCCTCCCCTGCCCCGGTGTGTACCCCGGCATCCATTTCTAGTTCCGAGGGCTCCTTCCTCTTGCCATTTCTGGCTTTAGTTTCAAGTTCGGTTCGGCTTGGTTTCAGGACTGTTTCAGCGCTCTCTAATCCCTTCTCCACTGCGGGAAACCGTAACTGCAAATCCGCTATTTTTGCGATTTGGCCCACAAGCTTATCATTCTCTTTCAACGCAGCACGTATTTTCTCTACATGCTCGTAGATTGGCTGGCAGTTGCCGGTGTTTAGAAAGAAATTGAAGTCTCGTTGTGTCATAATAAGAAGTGGTCTTTGCGCTGAACATTCTACAGGTGATACGCGCTTGAGATCTACGGGTGCATCACGTGACGCATCAACAACGACTGAATGCGAGTGTAGCATGAAACTAAAGACGTATTATTGCGGGGTTGGCAGCCAAGGGGAGAGGAGGAAGCCTAAGGGGCGGCCGCCTCTTCTTTTTGTTGCTGGAGCTGTGCGTTTCTCCTCTCATGTTTGCCTTTCTTCATGGCCTGCTTTAACGCGACCGAATCCAATGGATCTAAGAGCTCGAAAGAACAAAGCAATTCCTGTGAGACCGCCATAACGGCGCCCCAGTTGTCGAACTCGCCACAGTAGTTGGGTGCACTGAAAACGGTCACCAACGTTCGGTCGTTGAAGAATTCGTAGCCATCTTCGACCACCATGTGTGCGCGGCAGACCAAGTCGAACCCAAACTTGGTCAAGAACTTGTTGATCGATACCTTCGAGAACACGTACGAGACACCCCTCTCGTTGTCCTCCCACTCGTTTATTGTATCTGCCGGGTCCGACCATAGCAAGTCATTTAGAAGGCCAAAATCTGGGACGTCTGTGGGGCGGGCAATATTTCTGATCTCATCCATTGAGTTCAACACCGGCGAGAGCCCACCATGCACGCAAAAGATCTTCCCTGCGACGATAGCGGCAATGGGGAGGGTATTGAAAGTGTCAATGAAAAGCTTCCACGTCTTGATGTTGCACCGGCGCTTACACTCATCGTAGAAGCCGTACACTCGAGTGACGTTTGCACACTCGTGGTTGCCACGGAGGAGAAAAAAGTTCTCGGGGTATTTGATTTTGTAGCAGAGGAGAAGGAGAATAGTCTCCAAGGACTGCTTGCCTCTATCCACGTAGTCGCCGAGAAATAAGTAGTTTGACAGTGGAGGGAACCCGCACTTTGTGAAGATGCGGATCAAGTCTGAGTACTGGCCGTGCACGTCCCCGACAACCTTAACAGGAGGAGAGAGCTCGAGGAGCGGCGGCTGCAGCAAGAATATTTCTCGTGCACGGGCGCATATCTGCTCGATCTCGTTGTTCTTCAAGCACACGAACTTGGTCCGCTTGCCCAGATACCCTGCGTCGAGGAGCCTCTGGATGAAGCCTTCTAGATCAATGTTATCGGACGTGCTCAACTGCTCGCCAAGAAGCTCGCGAGAGTTTTTCGAGGAGCCGCGACGGGAGTTACTGAAACTCGAGAGAGAACGCGCGGAGCGCTTGGACGACACGGAAATGGCGTCGGATTTGTCGTCGTGCGGGCCACTGCCGTTGGGGCCGGTGTGCTGGGGAGTCAAGAACGCACTTGAGCGGTTTGAGTGGTTTGTGGACGAGCGAGAGAGCGGAGAGGTCAAGTCGTCGCCCTGCGAGCCGTTGACCGCGAGCTTTGCCGATACGTCCAGGTCGGTGGTCGTTCTGGACACGAGGATCGGGGACCTTGGCTCGGGCGTCAACATGGATGCATGCGTGGGGGTGAGGCCCGGGGTGTCGTCGCCTGCGCGCGTCGACAGGCTCGGTAGAGACGCCGAGGAGCCCTTGCGGTTGACTGCTTTCGGTGAGTCTGTGTTGTTGGAGAGCGACATTCGAGATCTCACCGATCGGGACGATTTGGCCGACGACCCGGTGTCTGTGCGGGTGAGCGGCGGGCCGCTCTTGGCCTTGGATGGACTGTTTCCCATTGTGAGGTGCTATGTTAGTTGTGGCGGGGGCGTGTTGCGTGGCCACAAGTCTGGGGCGGTGGAGAGCGGGTCAGGATACGGATTCAGGAGAACAGGAGGAACTCGAATATCCGACGTGGCAGAAGCGGGGGCGGAGCGACAAAGAAAGCGATTGCGGTGGGCCGGGTTTTTGCGTGCCTGTGTGTATTTCTCGCTTACGTGCTGAGGGTCCGTTTGTCGTTGTGAGTAATTTGCCTTCGGATTGAGTTGTCGTTTCGCGAGCAGCACTTGAGCGAGCGTCAGACACGGACAAAACCAGGGGCGAGCGGAATAGCTGAAACGCCAGAAAAAAGGAAAAACAGCCGCCGGAAATTGGGCCGGAGCAAATTATTCAGGGGGCAAGCACACGCGGCACGGGTTCGGGCAAGTTTGCAACGGAACACACACACACACACACAGAGGGTGTCGGGGAAGGCTCGGCGCGTAGAACAGGCCAGGGACCACCGGGGAACGGGGGAATCGAGGGTACGGACTTCGGCGTGTGCACGGGGAAACCAGGGATTCAGAAACAGCAATCGTCCGTGGGGGAAACGCCTCGGGAATTGATCGGGGGTGAAACGAGACCGGAAGCGGGAAAAAGAGAAGCACGTAGCGCCAGGAGTTGTTGCAAGGGCACAGTGGTGAGTTTGGTGGAGGAAAATGGAGAACCGCCGCGCACGCACGTGATGCCAGGATTGCGGCCGCCGTAGTAGCAAGCAGCGCGCGAGGAGGCGCCAGGCGCGGCTTTTGGGATTGGGGCCGGGCGAGGTGGCGCCAGGCGCGGCAGCTGGGGCCGTGCGCGACTGCTGGGGCCAGGGCCGGCTGCCGCACAGCGTCCTTTGGGCGCGCTCTGGCCCCAAGGCGCGGATTCTGATGGGCGCAGCGACAGGTGGCCCTAGTCTCTGAGCAACCTCCTACCGCGCTATCTCCTTCCGCAACACAGCACTGGTGCGAGGACACAGGGAGACACCACTTGGGCAACCCACAATTTGACACTCACGAGGCATCTACAATTGTGGATACTGCTTAAGTGCCGGCGGAGCCTACAGGGCATCGACTTTGCCTTCGTTCGCCGTCAACCAATCTCATTTTGGCCCTGGCGACACTAGTACAAACCTACAAGTTTCTGTTGGCACACGATTGCGCATGAGCGCACCGTTGGGCTGAGCGCCGATGATAAGCCCAGCCCACCTGGCACCGGCGGGCCCGCTGCAGCGAGGGTCCACCCCGGCCCGACTTCCGAGGGTGCGCTTGCGGCCTCTCGCTCGCGGCCTCTCGCGCGCGCCCGGCCTCGCGCCCGCCCCCGCATCCGTCGAACGCGCCAAAATCGCACTAGCCGCACATCGGAGGAAGGGCCCCGCTCGCGTGCGGTCGTGTGCCACCCCGGTTCGTATTCGGAAATTCGATGCTATCACGGCCCCTCCCTTTATATACCCCCAGATGCTCCGCGCGCCTTCGGATTTTTTTTGCTTCTCCTTCCATAACTATCAACCTCAACTCTCCCTCCCCCAACACCATTTTGGTTATGCTCGATCATGTTTGCGCTCGTTCAAGAAGACCATGAATCCTGCCATAAGCGAAAACCACGACTGCTACAGTCTCAGGGCGCTAGCACGGGTATTATCAATAATTCTAGCCCCCTGAGACTGTCTGTCAACAAAAAACCTCTTAACATCTCGATCTCCCCCGTGGCGATCCAGGATTACCGCCGTGTGGCCAAAACGCTTGCTTTGGCGTTTGACAAAGACCCGTTTGTCAACTACGTGCTCAACACTCAGTTGGAGTACCCCTCGGACCAGCCGCGGCTTGCCCGGAAGAAACACGACTTGATGTTGTCTTTCTTTGAATTCTCCGCATACGAGTGTATGTCGGTGGGCGGCTTGGTCTTGGCGGTGAAAGACAACAACTTGGAGCTGGACTTGATCCAGCAGCGGTTGAAGCCGCTGGCATTGTCCAAAGTGCCGTTTTTAGGTGTTGCCTGCTGGAACCGGTTGGTGTACGACCGCCGTGAGAAGTGCTTCTCGTACCCTTACTCCATGTCGACGTTTGCCAACATGCATCCGTCGTCGTTGAAGTTCAATCTTTTCTCGTCGTTGGCCAAGTGCAGGCTGAAGGTCTCTAGGGTCGTGGAGACGCAGTTGCTGCGTGAGCGTGACGCTGTCTTCGAGGAGATGTTGTCCGCGGGCTCCTCCATCAAGACCTCCGACTTGATCTGGTACCTTGGTGACGTGGGGATTATTCCCACCATGCAGGGCCATGGTTTGGCCAAGAAGTTGATCAACCACTGTTTGGAGAACTACATGCTGGGCCATTGGTGCTACTTGGAGTCTTCCAACCCTGTGAACCGTAAGTTCTACGAGAAGCTAGGATGGACTTTGAAGAAGACCTTTGTCGTGGACGAAGAGGCCTCTGCCTCGGACTCCAGTTCCGACGAGGGCGACTCTGCTGGCTCTCGCTCTCGAAGAGGCTCGTTTCTGGTTAAGAAGACTCCGGTGCGTCGAGAAGTCCTTTACATGGACTCTTTCATTTTGTCTGCATAGATAGAAGAATAGACAACTCTCGTCCTTTACAGCGTAGACCGCTCTTGTTGCAGCCTATTTCAGCACTGACAAGATCTCTCATGACATAGACATAACAAGAACTTTCTAAAGGCGACGTAAACTTACCTGAATCCGCTGGGTATAGGATTTTCGTGCAAATCTGGCTGGAAGTTACCCAGTGACCCTTGAATGTTCTGCCTTTGTTTCAAGTTCCCGTGAGAAACGTCTGGTCTAGTGTGCCTGCGATCAAGTTTGCGAATACGCGATGCCGATATGCGCGAGCGCACCAGAGCCACAGACACCGTTGGACCTCTGAAACGTTTCTGAAACAGCGCTGAAACATATAAACCGGAAATGCTTCGACTACTCCCACGGAGAGCTGCTCTAGCAGCCGCAAGGTACGCTTCGAGAGCCAGCGGTGCGCCAGACGCAACCAAGCCGCTGCTGTCGCATTCTTCTGCCCCCATCGACGACAATGGACTATACTATGGTAAGTTCACCAAAGAGGAATACGAGAATGCCAAAAAGTACGTCACCACGCAATACGAGAAACTCGAAAAAGAAATCAAGGGCGACCACAATGTGCGGGAGAACGTTGGCAAGATGGCACAGTTCCCGTCCAAATCCCCGCACAAAGCGGTGAATAACCTCACAGACCTTTTCGAAGAAACAATCAAGACTACCGGCCCGATGTCGCTCTCGGCGTACATGAGGCAATGTCTCACGCACCCGGAATTCGGGTACTACACCACGCGGAACCCACTAGACACCAAGCACGGCGACTTCGTGACTTCCCCGGAAATCTCGTCTGTGTTTGGCGAGATGATCGGCATTTGGTTGTTTTCGGTGTGGAAGGCTCAGGGCCTGCCCCTGGAAGTCAATGTGATCGAGTTTGGCCCCGGCCGCGGCACGTTGATGCATGACGTGATGAGGGTATTTTCAAAGTTTGTAACCAAATCGGGCCACTCGATCCAGGGCAACATCGTGCTCATCGAGGCGCTGCCGGTCCTCCGCAAGGAGCAATGGCAGATGCTTTGTGACGCAGAGTCGGAATTCACCACCGAAGACAATGGATTCAATGTCTCTACCTCGAAATGGGGCCAACGCGTGACGTGGGTCGACACGGAAAAGGATATCATTAGCGACAACACCGCGTGCAACTACGTGCTCGCGCATGAGTTTTTCGATGCATTGCCGATAAAATCGTTTACAAAGACTGAGAGCGGCTGGAGGGAACTTTTGGTCGAGCACACACCTGCCGTCGTTAATACACAGATGAAGCTTCCAGCCGCCAGCGGCGAATCTCGGGAACCGAAGGACGACAATGCGAGTCTTTCGGACGCGCCGAAAGAGCTTCTTACCGAGTTTCACCTTACTACCGCGATCTCTGAAACACCCTCGTCCTCGGTCCCAAAACTCAGCGCACGGTACGCTGATCTTCCTGTGGGCCTGCGCATCGAGATCTGCGCGGACGCCGAATGGTACATGGCCCGCATAGCGCAGCTTGTCAGCGCCAACGGTAAGGGCCAGGGTGCTGCCCTCATCATCGACTACGGCCTCGCCGACGAAATCCCACTGAACTCGTTGCGGGGCATCTACAAGCACAAATTTGTGTCGCCGTTTTTCAGCCCGGGCGACGTCGATTTGTCCATCGACGTGGACTTTGCGAACTTACTGCTTCTCGCGCAGCGTGAGGCTGCAGTTTTCGGACCCGTCGAGCAGGGCCACTGGCTCCACGCCATGGGCGCCGGGTACCGGTTTGACCAGCTCATCAAGGCTGCAAATCTGATGGCCAACAAAGAGCTGCTCTACCAGTCGTACCAGCGGTTGACTGCGGACGACGCGATGGGCAAGATCTACAAGTTCTTGGCGGTGCTACCGAGAGGCTCTGACAAGCCCGTTGGGTTCGGCGGCACAGCATAAACTTGCGTTGACAGCGATCGGTTGGACGTCACGGTATACTCTGCACGTGCCTTGAACCTTCGCGTGATGTATGTCTCGTGACTTAATGTTCACGTGACTGGCGCAACGTGAACGTGATCCGCACCGGCCTCAGCACCGGGTTCCTCAGATGCGTACCACTAGCATGCTTTCCAGGTACATCGGGTGTAGAGCAGCAGCGCGTTTTGGCGTCTCGCCGCGTCCTTTCCTCAGGACGAAAAGCACCACGTTTGGTGAGTTCACGCCCGGGCCCCCACGCTTGCCCAAGGAAGAGCAAGAGGAGTTTGAGAAGCTCCAGAAGCTCGCAAACTCGCAGGCTGCGATCGACGAGTATAACAGGCAGATTCGCGAGGACGGGGTCTCAAGCAGCGAGGTGTCAGTTTCGGACAAGTTCGGCTCCAACACGGACGTGGGCATCACGGCGCAGTACTTCAAGACGATTCCGGAGTTTGAGGGCGACGTAAACCCGGAGACCGGCGAAAGGGGCGGACCAAAACAGAACCCGTTGCGGCACAACGACTGGTCGTACAACGGGCGGGTAACGGACTTCTAGGCGTTCATAGAGTGGTAGAATAAATTTCGTGGTCAGATATTAGCACGTTTTGTATTATGCGGTGATTGTGAGTTCACCGTTATCGGGATTAATGCGCGGTGCGACCGAGCGGTGGTGCGACTGAAAAGAGATAGACGCGGCCCGGCGTTTGCAAAAGTTGGTGGCAGTTTCGAAGCCGTTCCAAAATTGTTACAGGTTCGTAACAGATGTATTTCAGGTATGCACTATGTATGCTGCAGGCAGGTCGGGCCCCTGTTTCATGTCAATTTGAGTTGTGTTCTCGCCTTTGACGTGCCTCGCGTGCAGCCGTGCGTGCTTCTCTGCCAGTGCGCACCTCATCGCACCTTACCGACTTACCCACGATGGGCGACGGCTTCAACCCGCTCGATCTCTTCACGCCGGCGCCGGCTAGTGACACTGCTGTTTCATCGCTGTTTCAGCCAGATTCTGGCGATGGTCCGTGCAGCGCGGCCGCTGAGCCAATCAAAGGGCAAGAAACGGACAATGGTGCAGACTCGCAGAGTGGCCAAGAGCTGCAAAATGCCCTAGAAACCGCGTGGCTCCCCATAGATCCACACGACCTCCCATTGCTCCGGTGCAAGCCGCCAGCGGAGGTACTCCTCGCGTTTTTGCAGTTGCTAGCGCCGGAAACTGTGTTGAATTTCGGCCCGAACGAGCCCTCGGCTGGTGCAACCGGCCCGGATTCGGTGGACCCTCAGCAGATCTTCGCCCAGCACAGCGTGCACGTTTCTGGCGAATCCTGGAACTGGCTCAAAACGTTCTGCCCCCGGTTCTCGACTCCGGTCCGGCTTGCGTGTGTTCTGGCCCTCGCTCCAGCGTTCCGGGGCTCGTTCTCCAGCCCGTACAATGCGTGGTTGACCCGGCTCGTGGCCTCGGAGTTGCTGTGGGTCAGCGACCACCAAGCGGCGGCCGTCCAGAAGTTGGCAGCACACCGCTTGGCCGAAAACTGCGGCCGCACGGCGCAGCCCGAGATCCTCCGCACCATCAGCGTCAGCGGTTTGGCCCGCAGTTTTCGCTTGAAAGAACCGTCGCTCACCGCAGACAACTTGGGCCTCAAAACGTGGGGCTCTTCGTTCGTTTTGGCGTCGCGGCTCGCGCGGAGCCCTGCTGCTGATTATTTGCAAGACCCCGTGCTCGAGCTTGGTGCTGGCACGGGACTTGTCGGGATGGTCGCCTGTGCATTGGGGCACGGGTCGACGTTGACGGATTTGGCGGAAATCGTGCCGAATTTGCGGGACAACGTGGCGTTGAATGGCATAGAGAACGCTTCCGTGGCCGAGCTCGACTGGAGCGATCCTTCCCTGTTTGTTGCAGATCGGGGCACCGCCCAATTCGCCACGATTATCTTGTCGGACCCGCTCTACTCCGCGCAACACGCACCGTGGATCGTGAATATGGTGAACCTATTCCTACGGAAGGACGCCAGTGCCAGCGTGCTCATTCAGGTGCCCGTGCGGCCGAGTTTCGAGGCCGAGCGGGCTGATTTGTGGCGCATGATGGCGGAAAACGGCTACGCAGTGGCCGAGGAGGCGGAGGAGCAGGGCTACGACGACTTCGGGGAGACCTCTTTCCTCTTCAGGAAGTACGTTGCAGACATGACGCGTGGATTTGCTAAATAGGACGTCAGCATGAAACGAGTTTTCGTCTATAATATCACAGGAAGCCCTCACAGCCGAACACCTCCTCACAAATAGTCCTTCAACCTGCGCAAGCGAGTTACGGCGTCCTCCAACATCAGGTCGTCCTTGCACACGGCAAACCGCACGGAGTTCTCCAAGATGTTGCCCTTTCGCTGCGCCGCAGGCACAAACTCCGTGGGCGGGATGCCCACTACGCCGATCTCCTTGATCAACCAGTACACCAACTTGTAGTCCTTGGTGCCGCGGTCCTCGATGTCCTTCGGATACTTGTAGTCCGCGGGGACGTTCAACTTCTCGAAGTTGACCAACAAAAAGTAGCCGCCCTGCGCCTTTGTGTAGGGCAAGCCCAAGTCGTCAAACACCGACGTGAAAAGCTCGTATTTCTTAATGTAGTCCTGTCTCACATTCTCGAAATAGTTCTTCTCGTGCGCGACCTCAAGACCCTCTGATACCGCCTGCTGCAACGGCGCCGGGGTTGAGAAGCAGATTCTGGTGTGCGCCGCGATGACGTACTTGATCAAGTCGCTGGGCCCTTGCACCCAGCCGACTCGCCAGCCGGTGGCCGCAAACGACTTGCCTGCAGAGCCAACCGTCAATGTCCTCTCGGCCAACTCAGGTAACTCCGGCAAGTTGGCCGGCCTGGGGAACAGCGGGAGGTAGTACAAGTTCTCGTACACTTCGTCCGAGAGGACGATGAAGTTGTGCTCAATGGCCAACTTGCCGATGCGCACGAGCTCCTCGGTGTTGAACACTTTCCCGATCGGGTTGTGTGGCGTGTTGATCACAATGATCTTCGTTTTCTCGTTAATCGACTTCTCAAGCGCGTCCCAGTCGATCTCCCAGTCGTCGCCTGACAGCACTTTCGAGCCGAACAGCGCCGGTGGCTTGATATCGACGTACCTGACCTTGGCGCCGGTCATCTCCACGTTCGGAATGTATTGGTCAAAGAATGGCGAGAACACAATGACCTCGTCGCCGGGGGTCAAGAACCCGAAAAACACAGAGAAAATGCCCTCGTTGGCCCCGGTCGTGATCACCACCTGCGACGTGTCAACGGGGCGCCCGAGGTCGTGGGTGTACTTCTGCGCCACGCTTTTCAAGAGGTTTGGGTTCCCTTTTGCCGGCGCATACTGGTTGAACTGCGGCTTGGAGAGCGCATGACTCACCGCGTCTTGGGCGAAGTCCGGAGGGTTATAGGAGAAAAAGCCCTGGCCCAAATTGACCACGGGCTTTCCGAGCTCCTGCTGCGCCAGAGCAGCAGTCTCGTTGATCAACGACCACACGTCTTTGGCAGACGGGTTCTGCTGAAAGTATGGATTGTGCAACAGTTCTGCGGAGTTCTTGGCGTGCGACGACATTCTGGCTGCGGAGAAGTTTCTGGTAAGGTGGTGCGCTCTTCTCAAACTGAGCATTAAACAGCAGCAGAACGATTGACGAAAAACAGCGGTGGATGTGCTTTGTGTGGAATCGGCTTCGTTATCAGTCGGCGCAACAAAGCCGAGTAGTTCCGAGGTGAGGCGTCGCGCGCGAGTTCCGAGGGTAAGCAGAGCTCGGCGGTTTCTCCACAGAGGGGCCTGGCTTTCGTCTCTCGGCCCCGTTCAGCGGCCCAGTGACAGTGTAGTACCGCCTGCTGCCCACAAAGCAACGTCAGCCTTCTTGTGTTGTTGTTCCCAGTGTATTTTCGAGGGCAGTCACGTGCAATAGCGCTGTGGCTCGCTTGAGCGAGCTTCGCGTCATATTGTGCTAGCACGATGGCTAGCTGCAACGAAGCAGCGTTTTCTGGCTTCTGTGCACGAGTAGCGGAGGACGGCCGCCACTGCCGGCACCCTTCTAACGAGCTGGCCGCTGCTCTCTCGTCCCCCAGACTCGGATCCTGAAAAATCCTGGGGTCGACTTGGCCAGAGGTACGGGTGCACGCCTTGAAAAAAAAAAAAGATTGCCCTGTCTGGCTCTTCGCTTCTCCGCATAAATGCTAGCCAGAAATTTGATAGGAAGGGGCTCGCTAGGTCTTGCTAGGGGCGTCTCGCCCGCAAGAGCGCTTCTGTTCAGACCGGACTTTTCAAAGTTTAAGAAAATCGAGCAGCCCCCGGGCAACATCGTGGGCACGGTCAACGATGCATACAAGATTCCGTTGGTGAGCCCGTACGAGAGCAGTTACCACTGGACGTACGAGCGGATATTGTCGATGGGGCTCGTGCCCTTGACTGCGGCGCCGTTTTTCTTCGGCGTCAATTCTCCGTACGTGGACACCGCGTTCTGCTTGACGGTGTTGTTCCACTCGCACTGCGGGTTCAAATCATGTATCATAGATTACATCCCGGAGAGGGTGTATGGGTTCTGGCACAAGGCTGCGGACAGGTTGTTGACGTTTGGCACTTTCGTGTCGATGTACGGCATCTACGTCCTCGAGACCACGGAGAACGGGTTGTTTGACTTTGTGTCGAGGCTCTGGGGAGCGTAGCCGAAACAGGTAATCTGGGTGTAAATAGGTGTTTAGCATTGAAGCATTGAAACATGACGCCGGGCTAGACGCTCCGGTGGCGTAGTCGGCAGATCGCAGTTGGCAAAGGCACTCAAGACTGGGGCTTAACCTCTGCAACTGCGCCAATACTAATGAAACTGGAGGTGCAGCGCGAAACAACGGCAAGGCACCCAAATTTCTTGCTCTGTGTCTTTTGTGGACCAGCCGTAGCGGGCCAGCAGCTCTGATGCGTATTCCCGGCTCAGCCCTCGACGGCACCCTCGGGCTGTAACATCTCCTGGAGCTGTCGCCTCGTCGAATGTGGCTCTTCGTCAGAATGCTGGCGGCCGCTGCGCCGCTGGGGCAACTTTACGTACTCTGGGCCACTTTGGCTCGGTAGGGCCGACACCACGGACTCAGCAGCTGAAAGTTGGGTCCTTTCGGCGTCCACGTCCGCGCCACTTCCCGGTGGAGGCGGCGATCCGTCTGTGGCCGCTACTTCCAGATTCAGTGCATCCCCGTTTTCGGATTTCTCCTCATTCTCGGAGTTCTGGGCATTGACGGCCGGTTCCCTTCCATTGCTCTTCCCCGCGTCAGCTATTTGCACTGCCTCGCTGGTCTTTTCGTTCGGCGGCGTCGCCTCAGGCACCTCATGCTCGTTTTCACCGGAAAAACTGGGCGAGCCGGCGGCTTCCACAGCCCCAGCGCCAACGAGGTGGCCGTTTCTATCCAGAACAGGTCCTTTGGAGCCATTTTCGTCCAAGTCGGCTGCGTGGGGCCCACTACCGGGGCCCATTTTCTGGCGTTTTCGGCCCGAGCCATTCTCTCCGTCCGAACTTTCCTCAGCGCTGTCGCCCTTCCCCCAAGAGATGAATACATATTTAGCTGACGTTGCAGGTCCCGGCCCGAGATCCACGACCACATCACCGACGCCGTTTTCCGGCGTAGCGCAGGATTCGGACCGCGTTTCTCGCGTCACGTACGCCAGCTCTGGCGACAGCACCAAAAAAACCCGTGCCAACGCAGCAAAGTATTTCTGGGCTTGCGCCACAGTCGCTAGCAGGTACCCGCTCTCGTTGTAGCAAAGTAGAAGCTCAGCGACGCGGTGGACGGTGAAGGGAGGCGCGTCAGCAAACGGGCCGTTCAAACGCGCAGAAACCGCAGCCAACGCGGCGCCAATGGCGTCCACGGTGCCCTGGGCGGGCGCGTGCGCGTTTGTGGTGGCGGCCTGGCGGACCAGGTGCTCGAGATTTTTAAGGTGGGCGTTGATAAGCGGGACGATCTGCGATCTCCACACTGAGTCGTCGCACAAGCACTTGTTCCGCAATACGGGAAGCAAGAGCCGACGGAGCTCTGCGTCGAGCGGCGGCACAGAGAGGCGCGCCATGAAACAGATGTGAAACAGGGGCAGATACGAGACAGGCACGAAGCAGGCCGCAGAGACGCTTTTTCCTCTTTGAGCGTGCTCTGTACTGGACCGGTTGGTTTCCCCGGTGCGCTCTTCTCCACGGCGCGCAGTCGCTGCTGCCGCAGCTCGCGCGACAGACAGCACAGCACTTACCCAGCGCTACACCCGTGCACCAAGCTAGTTCACTAGTTGGAAAAAAAAAACTGCGGAGTTGAGCCCCACCATGTCGTCGCTACTTAGAGCCGCCACGAGGCTGTTGGCTGTGGCCAGGGCGCCCGGCGCTCTCCGGCTTGGCGTGCGGGCCCTGCTCCACTTTTCAGCGGTGCAAAACACGCCAAAACTGGCCGAAATCGGCTTGACCGCAAAAGTTTACCCATTGGAAAAAGACACCATCACAGAGCAGGACGTCGACGAGTGGTTGAGCGCCGTGAAAACGTTGAAGTCTGGCTCTGCGGCGCCGCAGACAGAGGCCGAGGTCTATCTCAGCCAGCTTCTGCAGCCCGAAGAGTTTTTGCAGGAAGAATTCGTGCCCACGGAAGAGCAGCTTGCGGAAGCAGCACAGTTCAAGGACAAGCCCGTGCCGCTTTTGAAGGACCCCGTGGTCGAGAACTTTACCAACCTTATCATGCGAGATGGCAAGAAGGCACGTGCTGAAAGCAAGCTTTCCAAGGCATTGTACGTGGTGTATTTGCAGACTCGGAGGGACCCTGTGCAGGTGTTGTACGAGACGTTGGACCGGTTGGGCCCGTTGTTCCACACGAAGGTCAAGAAGACCGGCACGGCCAAAAACAGGACGGTGCCGTTCCCGTTGAACCGCAGACAGCGGAACCGGTTTGCGATTTTGTGGATTTTGGAGGGCGCCGAAAAGCGCAAGTCCTCGGACTTCTCCGTGCGCTTGGCCGAGGAGATTATCGCCGCGTGGGAGGGCAAGTCCTCGGGGTACGACAAGAAGCAGCAGTTGCACAAGAACGCCATCGCCAACAGAGCGTACATCGAGTTGTGAGTTGTGAATGGTAACACTGCTGCCTAGTCACGTGCATTGTATATAGAGACGTTGGGATTGTTGTAATAAAGAGCCGTTGGACTGGTCCGACTTTTTTTCGTTTGTGGTGGCGTTTCTGCTACTCGTATTTTACTGTTGTGTTTTTTGGGGCTGTTACTGTGTTGGAACACGTTTCTTGCTTCTTTGTGCTTTCTTTCTGTTCTTGTTTTCGGTTCGCAGTTACTACGAGGCTCCGCGCAGTCGGTAGAAAAGTCTGCAAAAAGGAGCTAAACACATACCCAGCGAAAACACAATTGGCCTGTATTTTCCAAAAATTAGCTCACAAGACGCTACTATCCCAGCAGGTTACTCCTCTAGACTTACTCTGACGTCTTCATTGTTGGTGAATTGCTCTACTTTGTAGTACAAACACAGAGCCAGTCTAGTAAGCACTTTAGCTGCAAAACCACGCTAGAACGGCAGTTTTGAGAAGGGCAGACTTTCCATCGGCCACCAGCCAATTACAAACGCCGAGCGCTACGGAATCTGTCTGGCGAGACTCGTGCGGTCCTTTTACTCTCTTTTCGCAGCCACAAACAGCTTCACCAAGAACTATAGGGGACAAAGCACGGCCACATTCGCACAAATGGGCTCCACGCATGGGGACAGTACGCTTAAGAAGCTCGTCCACTCGGTGGCGTCGTTGGACCTCCACACGCTTGGGGCCGCGTGCCACAACTTGCGCTATGAGGTGGACTACCACCTCATCCACGCCCGGTTGAAGTACTACAGCAACTCCAAGAGCCCACGAGTTATCCACACGAAACTCGACAACCAGCGCTTGGAGACGTTGCGCACCCACCCCCACGACCCGTACAAAGTCAAAAAGGGAGAATTTCTCAAGGTGGCCCACCCCGAATGCAATACCGATTCGTGGGACGGCTTGTTGCCTTACTACTACGAACAGCACTCGGACGTGGAGTCGTGTCCGGAGATTCCCGAACTTAGTGCTGCAGAAGTCAAGCCCGGCACCGAAAACGGCGGGCTAAACCCTAACAGTGGGGCGTTGGGCCAGAACTCGGGTGATGTGCAACACGCCAGTGAAAGCGCCAACTCCCACGGTGTTTCCCGGGCAGCCAGCCTGCCCCAAACACCTTACCAGCTAGGAGCAACAAAATGCGGCACGTCACTGGCACTGGATGTGACTACCACGGTAAAAAGACGCATCAAGCGCACCATGAAGAGACGGCTGCGGTCCAAAACGGCCGAGCGCAGCCCCTGGTCACTCGCAGAAATGGTCAGGTCGCTGCCGTTGGAGAGCATGTGGCCCAAGTCGCACCACACAAATCACGGAGCCCCAAAACCCTGTGCGCTGGCTGATATACTTGCACTTTACGGCAAGGATGCGTCGGGCAGCCACGGGAACCACGCCGGGCCAAACGAAAACTACGGACCTCGCCACAGAACACGAAGCCCCGCTCGGACATCTGGCCAGCCCTATGTGCCAGAAACTATGCTCGAAGACAAGAAAGTGTGGCAAATGGTGCTCAGCGACATCTCGTTATCTGCTGCCCGGCTCTCTACGGGGAGCGAGGGCACGTCGCGGGACGACTACGAAAGCTTGAAGGGCGACTTGACAGAGGCACGTGTCAAGGTGCCGGCAGTGCCGGGGGCGCCGGCACCCCCGGCAAACTGTGACTATTTTGCCGAGAACCTCAAGCAGGGAAAGGCGAAGTTCCACGGCACGGCCACGGCGGTGACGCTCCAGCCGGAGGAGTGAGGTGGGTGCAAAAAGCGCGGGCGCGGCTGAACGGGTTGGTGTGGAGGAAGAGAAGAAGACGCAGAAAATGGTGGCACAGAGAAAGTGAGAAAGAGAGAGAAGGCGAGAGAAGGAGAGAGAAGGGGAGGGAAAGAAACAGGACAAAACCGGACAGCCCGGCAGATCGTGGTCACGACCTCGAAGCGTTTCTGCTCTGCACCTCCTGGCCGCTGAGTATTATTTGCAGTTGTCTGCCGCTAGGCAGTTCTACAGCGTTTCGACATGCGCCGAATATTTCAGGTTCTTGCAAGGTTCACCAATGTGGCCCCCTTCGCCCCTTGTTGCAGGTATGGACGTACTGCCTTGCCCCCTGCGTTGCTGAAACAAATGTGAAACAAGCCAGACTGACAAGGATGTTTTCTCTGCAGGCCGCAGGCTCACAGCCCCTCCGGCGAGGATTATTTAAGGAGCGCACTCCCCCGTAGTTTAGATATGTAGCCAATCGCCGGTTGTACGCGGATGGCTGCAAATACAGATCGCAGTGCCGTGTTATGCAGCGCGTACGTCCATGTACGGTCGACTTGTACAGCGCCAGACGCTCCGTCCCTAGTCTCGCACTTTTCCCTACGCCCAGTCGCACTCGACTCGCACGGTCCGCCGCCTGCACACGGCACCGACCAATTCCCATTCCGCTCATTGGCCCAATCTCAAACTTTTCAAAGCTACCTCACCACCGCAAAAACACCACCTTCTCCCGACCTCTACACACAATGATCCGTGGATTCCGCCTCGGGGCTGCCGCCTCCCGCCGCTTTGTCAGCACCGCAAACTCGACCACAAAATACACCACGTTGTCCAATGGGCTCACCGTTGCAACCGAGCAAAACCCAAACGCAACCTCTGCCGCTGTCGGCTTGTACTTTGGCGCCGGCTCCAGAGCTGAAACGCCTTACAACAACGGTGTCGCGGCGTTGACTGCCTCTATTTTGGGCAAGGGCCTTGAAAACGGCGTGCTCTTGTCGTCGCAGAGCACGAAGGAGACGAACGCCATAATCGCCCAAAGCACCAACGACAACGTCGCCGCTGCCGCCCAGGAGTTGTCGAAAATCGTGTCCAACGTCACCGACTTGATCTCGAAGTCCGACTTCGAGGCTGCAAAGACTGCTCAGCTCGCTAAAGTCGCAGACTTGGAGTCTCGCCCATCGAAAATGCTCTTGGAGCACTTGAATGCCACCGCCTTCCAGGGCTACTCTCTCGGTTTGCCTACCTTGGGTACTGCCGACTCTATTCCGGACTTGGAGAAGCAGGACTCCCTCCGCTTGTTGGAGAAGCACTTTGTCGGTTCCAACGCAGTTGTGGCCGCATCCGGTAACTTTGACCACGCCGCTTTGGTTGACGTGTTGGAGTCGTCGTTGAAGATCCCTCAAGGCGTCAAGCCTGTCGTCGCGCCAGCGTCGTTCTTGGGCTCGGAGGTCAGAATGAGAGACGACACCAACCCAAAGGCGTACGTGTCCATTGCCGCACAGGGCGAGGGTGTGAACTCGCCAGCTTACCTCGTGGCCAAGGTTGCCGCGCACATCTTCGGAAGCTACGACTACAGCGCCGCTATCGCCAAGTTCACCTCTGCTAAGTTGGCCTCTGTGGTCTCGGAGTACCACATTGTCGACAAATACACGCACTTCTCCACGTCGTACTCCGACACCGGGTTGTGGGGATTCAACGCGGAGATTTCCAACCTCACGCAGATCGACGACTTTGTCCACTTCACCTTGAAGGAGTGGAACAGATTGTCCGTCTCTATTACGGACACCGAGGTCGCCAGAGGAAAGGCCGCTTACAAGACCGCGTTGTTGGCGTCGTTAGACTCTCCTATTGCTGTCTCTTCCGAAATTGCCAACAAGGTGTTGTTGCAAGGCTTCAAGGCTTCCATCTCGCAGGAATTGAAGGCTATTGATGCTATCACTACTAAAGACGTCAAGGCATGGGCCTCGGCCGCGTTGTGGGACAAGGACATTGTCATTGCCGGTACCGGATCCATCGAAGGTTTGCTCGACTACAACAGAAGCAGAAACGATATGGCAATGATGAGATTCTGATCTCCCTCCTACTTTGTAGAACCACCTTTACATAAACGTCGTGCCGGTCTTTTATTATATAATTGCATCACATATTCTTACAGAATTGAAAATACATTTCTAGAGAAAAGCTTCTGGGGTTATCCACTGTGCTTCATGCATATATTTCTAGAAAATAGCTTATGCGGTAGGTTATCCACTTGGGCTCACACTTGTTTCTGCGGGAATCACACGTCAATCTGCTTTGCCTCACGGTTCGGTCGCCTTGCATCAATCCACTTTACTTCAAGTCTTGATGAAAAACTTCTGGGGTGTCCACTGTGCTTCATGCATACATTTATAGAGAATAGCTTATGCGGTAGGGTATCCAGTCTGGCTCACACTTGTCTCTGCGGCAGTCACACGTCATTCCGTTTTGCTTCACCGTTCCGTAGCCTTACATCAATCCACTTTGCTTCAAGTTTTGCTGGATCATCATGTCGGTCACGGCGTTCAACACAAACCTCATGGTATCGGTGTCCGTTGCGCACGTGCGGTGCACGTAGATTGACTTTCTCGTGCGGTTCAACGCTAGAAGCGACTTCTCGAAAAAATTGAGCACCTGGTTCACGTCGAGCGGGTCCTTCTTGTAGTCGGGGAAGTAGTCTGTGAACGGCGAGAGCGGAAGCTTGCGTTCTAGTAAGTCTACTTTGTTGAGGAAGAGAATGAATGGGGTGTTCACGAACCACGACGCGTTGCACAAGGACTCGAACAACGCAAACGACTCGTCGATCCGGTTCACGCGGCTATCCTCGTACAATTTCTGGTCATACTCCAGAACAGCAAAGACAAACACAATGGCGTTGATGTCCTGGAAAAAATGGATCCACTTCTTTCGCTCCGATCGCTGCCCGCCCGCGTCGAGCACCTTCAACGTAGCGTTCTTCACGTGGAACGTGTTCTCCGTGATACCGGTGGTCTTAATGCGGCCCATGATGATGTCACGGTCCGTGCAGCAGTAGCGAGGGTCCTGAAACTTGAAGGCGTTTTCGAAGTAGTACAGCGCTGAGGACTCAAGCTGAAACTTGTGCGACTGGTCGAAACACGCGCGGATCCCGCTGTCGTTGCGCCACAACTCCGAAATCGCCTTTGCAATGTCCTTCCTCGAGTACTGCTGCCGCAGTTTGTCTTCTGGCGCTGTTTCGTCTATCGTGAGAACGCCCGACGAGAGCTCGTCGTCGTCGTTGTTCTCTTCCTCTGACTTGCGGCGCGCTTTCTGCGCGTAGCCAATGGCGTAGTCGTTGACAAACGGGTCTTCCGCCTGCGCATATTCGCGTATGCCCTTTGTGTTGACAATCACTCGCTTGTAGCGGGCAAGCGGCAGGTTTTCCCGGTCGCAATCCAAAGGGAACTTGTACTTGCGCGCGTTAATGAGGAGCATTTTCATGGACTCGATCATGTCGAACCAGATCACCTCGGTGTACTTTTTGCGCTCGTAGTCCGTGAAGGAGTTGCTGTGCAATAGCCGCATTTGCTTGAGCACGGTGGACTTGCCGGACTCGCCGGCGCCCAAAAGGAACAACCTGATTTTGTTGGCCTCAGATTTCCTCTTGAGGTTCAACGACCGGTCGATGGCGTCGGAAACAAGCCGCAGCTGGGCCTCGTGCTCCTCCGAGCCGTCGATAGTGCTAGCGACACAGCCCATAGTTGCGAGTATGGGCGACCGAAAAAAGAAAAAAAGAAAAAAAAAAAGGTCTAGCGGCAGGCCAGGGGTATTACCGGCCATATATATAAAGACGAAACGCTTGTGCAGAAATTTGCAGCAAATGCGCCCCTGCGCGGTGGGCAGGTTAGGTTAGGTGACACAGGTGCACACACACATTTTGGCTGTCACACTGCGAGCAGCCCCAGATCTTTGCCCGCAGCTCGTTTTCGCTGCGAGAATTTTCGACAGGTTTGCGGCGGGACGGCCGGCCACAAAATTAATGCGCTGTTAAAACTATTTAGGTGCTATCGGGGGAGCCTTGCCTGGGCGACGGCAGCGACAGCCGTGGGACTAAAAACTAGTCCTAGATCTATGCAGCCCGCTGCGGGTGCCCGCTGGATGCAGGCCACCACAGTACACATCTTGCAAACTGAAACACCCGGCCCCAGGGCATATTATAAATGTGGGGGACTCGCCGCCAGCGACGAGGCATGACGTATGTGTTAGCTACTGCATCCGATTTACCAGGGTAAGTCTGGGCGGCGAGGGCCGCCATGTAGTAGTTTAGCGCACGCGGCTGCCTCGGGTCGGGGACGGCGGATGGTGGCAAATCGAGCAGGGAGTAAGCACACAGCAAGGAAAGCACTCACCGGTAAGGACAGCACACGGTTGCAAGCCAGCCAAACGCCAGCGGCAAAGAAACGCCAGAGGCAAAGGCCAATGTCTTAAGCCACCGAGTGCAAAACCGCCGCCGCAGGCTCCAGCACGGCAGCAGCAGGGCTTATCATGACGCCTGCGCTACACTCGTAGAACACGGGCTAGCAAGCAGGAATCAGACAAAACTGACAGTGAGCACGTAGAGGCCGATGACAATCACGGTGAGCGCGGCGCACTGCTTGAAGAACGTGATAAGGTTCCAGCGGCGCATCCACAGGATGACAACGGCGCAATACCGCTCCAACGCAGGGCGGAGCGCCGTCGACGTGTAGTTGGCGAGCGGGCGGACAGACGAGGAGCCTGAGTCCGCGCCCTGCGCAAAATTGGACACCTTCTTCGACATGTTCGCGCCGTCCTCCAAGACAATTGCAGAGCTGTACTCGGAAGGAAGCAGCAGGTAGTTGTACCGGCGCTGCTTGACGCAGAGAAAGAGCAACGACAACGCGGTGGTGATAGACATCGCCACGTACACCGCGATGTTTACGTACGGCCGTGGGAGATAGCAAAGGTGCGTGTCGTACACCAAGTTGTTGCCCGCAGCGGAGTACGACAACAACTGCACCGCCGGGTACCGGATGCCCATGGCCATGCTGATGGACTTTACGGTGACCTCGCGCACGGAGCCCGGGTGCTGCACGTCGCAGTAGTCGTGGTCGTCGCCGGAGAAGATCAAGTCCGGGTTCACTGTGCGCAAGATCTCGTCCAGAAGCTCCGCGGTGAGCGCCAGCTGGTACTGGTAGCCGGCGCCCTGGATGAAGCGGCTGCTCTCGCGGAGCGGGCCGCACGGAACCGTCAGTGTGTCCCGGTAGAGCGGCACGTGCGAGAGCAACACCCGCGGCACCTTTTTCTTGTGGAGGAGCTTGAGAAACATCGCAGAGTGCTCGCGCAAGTTCTCGTTAGTAGAAGAGAGCGACACAGTGTCGAGCAGCACAAATTCTACGCCGCCGACGTGGAAAAGCGTGTTGGGCAGGCCGAAGTGGCGGGTAAACCGTTCTACCAGCGACGCCTTGACGCCGTCGCCAAACCCCACGTCGTGATTTCCTGGCACGTTGGTGAACCAGCGGTAGCCGCGGGCGTACTGTGCCCAGCGGTTGAAAATGCGCTCGAAGCGGCGGAATTGGCCCTCGTAGTATGCGTCCAGCAGCAGCCGCCCGTTGTCCAAGTAGTCGCCCAAGAACATGATGTGGTCGGGCTGAAGGTGCGTGACAAACGCCCAGTAATTCTGCTTCAAGTACACGTCCACCGTGTGCTTCGAGAGCGCAAGCAGCATTGCATTACGACCCGGGTACGTGTGGTTGTCGATGAGCTGCGGGTCCGCAACGAGGAGAATGTTGCTCTGCCGCAGCTTGGGCACCAAGACGCCCGGGTCCGCCTTGGGCTGCTCTGGGCCCTTGACTTTGGCCCACGAGCAGTGCCGTGCTGCGTTTCTCGGTACCATATGCTCCTGGTATACGAATACGAGGAGCCAGAGGGCCGAGACGAGGAGCACGACGCCAGAGGAGCTGCGGAGCCTTGGCAAGAGAGGTGCCATTCTAGAAAGGGGCGAGGGGGGTTAGTAGGGGGAGGCTCGACGGCCGTTTAACGAAGTTTCTGTGAGCGTGCGGCTAGCGTACGCTTGTCGAAGAGGTCTTGGCGGAGCGGAATGCTGAGATCAAGATGAGGCTGGTGTGCTCAGGTGAGTCTGGTCAGATGAGGCTGGAATGCTCAGATGAGGCTAGTGTGCTTGCGGTCCGGCGGCTGTTTTTTTGCGTCTCCTGGGCCACGGTGCGGACTGGGGGCGTGCGTGTGGGCGGAAGCGAAGAGACTGAGGGTGTTTACGTAGTGACGAGGCTCGCCCAAACCTTATTTGGCGCCAAGCATTACCTTCGATGGCTTGACGTGGCGAAGCATGTGCACATGATGCGGAAAAACGCGCATCGCTTATTGTGTCGCTTATTTCCCAGCGCCTTGTTAGTGTCCTGGTGCAGGCTAAGGTTGTGCGAACTGAGGTCCCTGTGCAGGCTGACGTCCTGATACGAGTGGAGGTCCTGGTGTGGGCTGACGTGCGAACGGAGGTCCTGGTGTGGGGCGAGTTAAATCCACACACGAGTACTACGCAAAATGGCCCTGGACCTGGCCCTGGCCCTGTATCTGGCCCCCTCAGCTTGGATCCTCGCGGGCCTCTTGGCCGCCCTCGTAGCCTACAGACAGTTTTTGGTCCTCACACGTGATGTGCCACTGGAATACCTCGACGAGCAGAGCGTGGTCGACAGTACCAGGCGCGAAAACGAGCTGGCCATCCACAAGCTGACCAAGCTTGACTACTCCCAGGGCCTCCGCGTCGGTCTCGCCATCCGCTACAGCCACTACAAGCTCCGCAATGGCAACCTCAACGACGTGTGGGAGCTCTGCGTGGCGCATGCCCACAGGAATCCTCGACTAGCGGTGCGCGTGAACCACAAGAGCGTTTCCGTGGCGCAATTGAACAGTCAGAGCGAGCAGCTCGTGCGTATTTTTGGATCTGTGGGCGTGGCCGACGAGCTCGCTGTACCGGCTCGTCTTTTGGCAGCGTCGCCCACGGCTTTTGCCATTGTACTCGCATGCTTTCTCGCCCAGATCACCGTGCACTTGTACGATGAGCATTGTGAGGACGAAATTGCGCCCGCCGGTGGCCTCCGCGTTGTAGAGCAGCACGGCAGCACCGCGGTGTACCGCGGGGCCGACAGGCTTTTCGTGTTTGAGGACGCTGTCGACGCTGCTTCGGCGTCTACTGCCTTTGACAACGAGTACTGCGTCGCCAAGGACCGCGGAATTGCCGTGCGGCTCTCGGCACGCCTCAACCACAAAGTCGCCGTGCTGACGAACTTCACGCAGTCGAACCTAGTCTCGGCGGTCGCCAGCTGCCTCAAGAGCCTTCCGCCGCTGCACGCGTTGTGCGCAGACGACACTTTGGGCGTTGTCTACGACGGCACTACGTCGGAGGGTATTATGAACGGCCTAGTTAAAGCCTTGGCGGCGTTTGTCGCCGGTACGAGTTTGCACATCGCGCCTGATTTGGCCACTTGCATGCTATATGATATGTCGGTCGTGCTGGCAAACGCCGATGCCGTCCGTGACTTGCCCACCAAGGGCCTGGCCTGGGACTACCCGCTCCGGGCGCACCGGCTCTACTCGCTCTCATGCAACCGCTTCAGCGGGCTATCGTGGCGAAAGCCGTACCCGCGGCTCCGGTTGGTCTTTGCCCATCTGCCCATCAATAGCGCAAGCGGCACGCTAAACACCAACGCGTTGCGTGCGTCGCTCAGCGCCCATGTCGTCACAGAGTACGGCTACTTCAACGCCGCGGGCCCCATCGTCACCAGCGATATTTTGGACTACCGCACATTTCTGCCGCAGCTTCTCCTGCAAACACGCGGCCACGGCGCGGTGTGCCAGTGCGACGAGATCAAGTTGGTCGATTACGACGGCATCAGCGCCGGGAAAGTCGCAGTTCGCGGCTACAACTTCGGCAAAGCGACCAGCGCTATGGCCGGAGTCGGTGAGACGCGTATTCTCCCTGACGACGACGGCTTTTACCAGCTTCCCGTACACGCACGCTGGGGCTCTGACGGTTGCTTGTATATATGCAAACCCTAACATCTGCAAAGCCAGACATCTGCAAAACCTAACATTTGCAACCCCTAGGGCGTTTTTTCTGGGCGTCTCCAATCGCCTATGTGGCGCTTCTTGGCGTGTGTGCTGTTGCAGGAGCCGCGGGCTCGTCCGCATCGGCGTTATCCGCCGTTTCTGGGGTCGCTGAGCGGTGAGCTGTCTCAGATTCCTCGCCAAGCACAGAGGGCCCTCCGGTAATCTCCGGGCCCTGCGCCCTGCTGCTCTGAACACCGCTGTAGAACGTGCTCCAGAGCCTGCCCACATTCTCAAATTCCTTCCCTACTTCCACAGAGTCGCTCAATGAGCGGTTCAACACCTCCAAGTTGTACACCACCGAGTCCATGGCAGCAGCAATTTCTTGCACAAGGTGATCCCGCTGCTGCTCGAACGACGCCGAGCCTGAGGGGTCGGGCGACTGGGAATTCATGGCGGAAGTTTACGGTTACTGGAAGACGAGAACTAGCCGCTGGTCTGACAACAACGCCAGAAGAGGAAACGCGCGCGCGAAGATGCCGAGCCACCCTGCCCAATGTGCACCCTTGCACCAGCAACTATAAAGGTTTTTCGTGCGACGGTGTAGCTTCCTTCTTTATTTTTAACTTCAATCGGGCAATTACATTGAGCAGCCGTGCTGGACAGCGGTCCCCAAAGCGGATGCACTCACACGCCCGAGAGATTGACGTGAGCGACAGTTCTGCCGGAACTCTTTCCCGTGAAGTTTTGGCTCTACGTTCGTTCCGACATCTGTAGACAAGCGGTACACGAATCTTGTAACAGAAGTGACGCCCTAGGCAATCAAACCACCGTATGCTTCTTGGCCATATTGGCTGCTGGTCTACGACGCTTACGTCTCTAGCTCTCTGCTTCTCACAAACATGAGCTATCCGTCAGTGGTGGCTCATGCAAAAACCTTTAGCACCCCTCGCGCTGCTGTCACACAATGCTACATTGGAATGACTAACAATACAAATAATAGTACATAGCGATGACGGCTTTGGCCGTTCCGCAGCTAAAATTGCGTTCACATCCTCCAACGGAATCGGAAGGCGCTCGACAATTTGTTCGTGTGCATGTTTGCATTTTCGTTTTTGCATTTTCTGCGTTTTTTTTGCCTTCTTTTCTTTTCTTTTGTACTTTTTAGTTATCCTTCCGTTGTTCCTTATCCCAGGTCTGCTAATGTTACAACATAATACAGAGTGGCCCGGAAACCCATGAGCCAGAGCGCTGCGCAAATACAGGCAAATGCCTATAGCTTCTTCCCTAAGCACAAAGACACCGAACATGGCGTTGACTTTTTAGCGGAAGACCTTTTCATGCTGCAGCGCCTGGCGTAATCCTTTTTCTCGTCAAACTTGGCAAACGACGAGCAACTTTTAGGGTAGCTACCCAGGCTGCCCGAGCCAGACGAAGACACGGACGACGATGATGACGACGTTTTCTTCTTAGATAGTAAATTCATAAGGAGTGTGGTGATGTGTGTGGCAAACTATGAAAATCCAGATGGTTATCAAAATCCAGTTGGTTTGTGTGTTACTTGCTTGCTATCTCTCTTCGGTATCAATGGGAACCACTGATGGTGTTAATCCATTCTCGGGGTGCACGCTGCGAAAACCGGGAAAGACAAGAAAAAAATCAGTCACAAAAGTGAAACCAAAGTGAAACGGCGCCTTTTCGGATTTGCAGCCAGAAGCGTACCTGCTGTGATCAACACAAACTCACTAGCAAGGAGACAGCGCTAAATAAGGGTCACCAAGAAAACGCCACTCAACAAAAACCTAAAACAGGCAAGGGTGACCGCCGAGGAGTCTTGCGGAGACGTTAAAAACGACTTTTAGAAAATGGAGGAGGAAACTTATGAAGAACTTTATCGAAAAAAAAAGGTGGTGGCAGGAGAAAGAGCGGCTACTTGACGGATAATCAATTATATATAATAGCGACGGCACGAAAACTTGCATCTCGCATTGAAGCGAGGTGCGAAAAAAAATACAGTAAAAAAAATTCCCTCAAATTGGCCTGCACCGTGCGAGCGTGAGTGATTTTTTCGTGGGAGGATGTGACAGTGCGTCGCTAAGTTGGTGTTCGCACCTTCTGCTTCCGGTACAGCGCAGGCGAGGAACCCGCGGAAAGAGTGGTGCGCGCACACTGGGTGGAGGGAGAGGGGAATTGGCAACTCGAAGCCGGGATTAGCGGTGGGCCGGTAGGCACCGTGGATGCAGCGGCTGACGCAGGGGAAACACAGCAGAAAAGTTTCTGGAATAATTCTGAAACATTTCAGGACATTGCTGCAACAAAACCGCCCGCACCGACGCCACCTTGTAGCCCCCCTCTTCGGAAACCCAATACCGCCCAAAAACTTCCCTAGTCTAAACAATGCTACGCAAGCCAGCTCGAGACAAGAACGCGGCGCCCACACAGGCTTCCGGGAGAGGAAACTTTCGAGCAAAGTCGCACTATATGCAGGATCGGGAGACTTGCCATGCCCTAGCACGAGATTTTCTCATGTAGAGGGTTGCTGTGGTGCCTGAATCCCCCGCCGAGGCAGCTTAACATGCTAGAAAGGAGCTGGCACAAAAGCTTGTTCGAGACTATTTCGGGAAAGAGTGAAACTCCTTTGCAACAAGCGCGAAGACCCATATTTTAGCTCTGTTTACTTTTTTTGTGTGTTAATTTTTTTTTTTTTGGGCCCAACCTTATTTTCCATACCATGCGGCCCGGCTACTTAGACAGCGCTTAGCGGGTAGTCGCATCACGTGCATCCGGCTCGAAAACCCTCGAGGAAAAGAGGGCAGCGGCGGGACCCCGAGATCAGGTGAGAGTGCATCATGTGATATACCAGGACAAGCCATCGCTAGTGCAGCGGTCACGTGTACCGACTACCCCAGTCGTTGTTTTTGGTGGCAAAATCATCGTTGGGGCATTAGGAAGGCTTTTTGGGGTTGGCGTGCTTGTAGGAATTTGGATCTGTTGCGGCAGTTCCTTTTTGAAGCATTTTGTCTTTATTTCTGTGGTGTCTTATCTGCTCGCTTCCCTTAGCCCAGGTCTTCTCATCATCCTGTATCTGTGTGCTCCATACTAGCCATGTCTGAACGAAAGGCCATCAACAAATGGTATCCGCCAGACTACGATCCGTCGAAAGCGCCGAAGAAGAAAAAGGTTAACGCGACGGCGGAGAAAGTCCGCCTCATGGTGCCGTTTTCGATGAAGTGCCTCCTGTGCCTGGAGTACATTTCAGCTCGCAGGAAGTTTAACGCCAGGAAGGAGGTTACCCTGGAAAAGTATATGGGGATCAAGATTATCCGGTTTCACATTCGGTGCCCGCGATGCAATAGCGCGTTGGTGTTTCAGACGGACCCGAAACTGGCGGGGTTTATACCTGTTTCGGGCTGTCTGCGCAATTACGAGTCTTTGGCTGTGAAAGAGGCGCCAAAACCGATCGAAACAGAGGATGAAATCTTGGAGAGGCTCGAGCGCGAGGAGCAGGAGAACCAGAAGTACCAAGAGCAGAAGCAGCGTCGGAAAAATAACCCGTTCTGGCAATCCAGGACCGGCGATCCATCTGTAGACGCCATGGCAAACCTCGAGGAGAAGTTGCTTGAGCAGAAACGCGAGCAGGACGTCCACGAGCACTTGGAGCAGCTCCAGGCAAGAGCACTCAGGCTCCAGCAGGCTGGAGACCTGGATGCGCTTGCTGGCCGAGCGCAGGAAAAGCTCCAGCAGCAAATGAAACGTAGTCGGGACGACGACGACGACGTCAAGCTACCGAAAAAACGCGTGAAATCAGCTCTGCTACTGCTTGGGACGTCAGAGCAGCGGTCTGCGAGCCCTGCGACGGTTCTGGGCAAAATTGTCATTCGGAAGCGGGCCAATCACGCGTCCAACACTTCTCGGCCTTCCACTACAGCTACGGGGGCAGCTAGTGTATCGAGCGTATCGAAAGGGTCTGCTTTTGGTGGGTACGAGTCGTCGTCCGACGAGTCCAGTTAGGCTGTGTTTGTATAAAGGTGCTTGTTCGCCCAAACCAGGAGGACGCATCAGCACATTGTTCTAACTAGTTGAGGGCGAATTACAGCGATGGCCCGCACCGCGACTGTGCGTGGAGGCAGAGGCTAACAGTTGGACCGACATTGTTCGAGAATGCCGTGGCGAGAAGAGCAAGACGAGACGGGGATGAAATACCGGGAATAGCAAAACGTAACATCGTCCGGCAATCTTGGACAGCCATGGCACGCGCCGTTTCCGGCGCAGTGAGGGTGAAGTCATTGTCGCACCGCGATGTGTAATTTCCTTCGAGAGCACTTGAGAAGTGGTCTGCCACCTTGCACTGGCCAACATCTTCCCACTCAATGTCTCGGCCTATCGACGTGGCCACTAGACCTCTCGACCTCTCGTTTGGTGGCCTCTTCTTCCAAAGGCTCACTATTGACAGATTCCCCCTTCCACCGTTTCTATAGAATACAGCATACCGCCCAGCTGAGCTCATGTGTAGGTAAAGGTGTCGAGCGTAACCACCTTGGTCTCCGGAGGAGGCACCGTGGCGTGATAGCGCTCTTTGATCTCAACTAGACGCTCGATAAGCGGACCCACCGTCTTCAGGTCCACGTCCTTCCGGCACAAAAGAGCGCCCCGGATGTACTCGACGGAGCAGTTGTAGTAGGTTTCCAAGATCTCGTGTTCCCATATCTGTGGGGCCTCCTCCTCGACGTTCTCGCACGTGGCCACGGCAATCAAGAATTCCAACGCACTCAAGCTCTTGACTAGGTACATGGCGTCCTTGCGCGAGAAGAGGTGGTCCAAGCCCTCGAAGATGATGCCGATGTCGCGGTTCAAGGCCTCGGCAAACGACTTGTGCTTCTTGGTGGCGGCCGGGTCGATTTTCTTGCCGTCACCGTGGAGAATGTTCTGGTACCCGATGCGGATGTAGTTCGTCATCACCGTGTCGAGGAGGACAGCAAACGTGAGGTTGTAGATGTCGTAGGTGGCGTAGCCCTTCAACTCCTCCATGTATTCCAGGATGGTCTCGACGATCTTCTGGGCCATGCTCTGCTCGCCCGAGTTGGGCCCGCGCTCGCGGTCGTACCACTTGCTGGTGAACACCGACGACAACGCGGGGTACAAGTCGTTGACGATGATCTCGGCCAACGTGCGGATCACCTGCGCGTTCAAGTCCATCGTCGGCACGGATGTCGACTCGAACGCCGCCGCAATGCGCTCCTGGTACTGCGCGTGCACCTTGGCCTTGTACTTCGGCATGAGCTTGTCCAGAAGCCGGTCGGTGTTGATCTCGTAGGTGTTGGCGAGCGCGGTGAGGTACTCAACGAGGCCCGGCTTGGTCACCGCGGCGATCTCCGCGTCGGTCATGGTGTTGATGTCGTATACGGGCTGCGGCTTGGCCGCCTGGAGCTTCAAGAACCGCTTGGTCTTGGACTCCTTGATGAGGCAGTCCTCGTTGCTGAAGATGGACATGTACTTCATGAGCTCGTCGTCGATGAGCCGCGTGTACGCCTCCACGCGCTTGTTGTAGCACACAGCCCAGTTTTCGATGACGCCGACAAGCACCTTGCCGTAGCCGGAGTCTGCGGCCACGTCGGCCTGCTCCTTGAGCATGCTGAGCGTGGTTTTGAAGTCCGGGAGCACGTACACCTCGGTCATGACCTCGAAGCTGACCACGTGGTCAAACTGGTCCACGTCGTCCAAAGTCTGGCGGTACGAGTACATGTCGGGGCTCTCGGCGCGGTTCACAAACGCCTCGGCCTCCTGCGCCATGAGCACGTCGTTCCACTCGGTCATTTTCGTCACAATCACCTTCAGGTAGTCGTCCAACACCGTTTCGCGGAGCTCCTCGCCCAACACAGAGCGGAGGTGCTTGCTGCGCAGCGAGGAATTACCGTGGAGCGACGCCACAAACGTGCTGTAGTGCGCGTCGTACGCCAAGATCCGCATCAAGTCCTCGGCCGGCGGGCTGCCGTGGATAATCTGCATCGTGAACGCGTGGAGCCGCTTATAGTACGCCTGGTGGATGAACTCGGCAATATGCCAGTCCTCAGGGAAGAGTGGCGCAAACGTGCGCTCCACAAACACCAATTCGTCCTCCAACCACTCGAGGTTGTCGTACACGGCCATGGCGTCGCCGCGGAAGTGCTCCACGCACTTGTCGAACGTGTCCGCGAGGCTGGCCTCCACCCTGTCGTAGAAAAACTTGCGGTAGTGCCGCGGCTGCGCCCGGAACCGCAGGTAGTCTACTGTCTTGCGGCTGGCGCCGTCGCCGAGCCCCAACTGCCGCGCAAGAAGCGCCTTCTGGTCCTCGGCGGTCTCGTACTCGACTATGCGCACCATTTTGTGCACCATGGCGGTGTTGCCCTCCTTGACGGCCTCGGTGATACTAACAACAATCTCCTCGAGAAGCGCGTTGTACAGCCGCACCATTGCCGCCACCGGCGCAACGATCCTCTGGATGATCGACTGCGTGTCGTCCGACAACCCACGTGACTCCTCGTGCAAGTAGTCCAGGAGGTTGCGGGCCTGCGTGACGTTGTAGTGGATGCGCATCAACCCAAAGAGCGGGTACTCGATGTTCTGGCTCACCGCGTCGAACTCCGTGCCGATCATGTTGCTGATGTGCTCCACGTACTGCCTAAAGTTCGCTATGTCCGTGTATAGGTTCTGCGCCTGCATCATCTGCTGGTACACCACCAGCACGCTGCTGAGCGTCTCGTACTCGCGCGTGTTGGTCACCGTTTCCTCTTGAATCGCCCTCATTTTGCCCATGTTTGCCTTGACGTCCGCGAGCTTCTTCTCCGAGACTTTGAGGTTGTCTACGTTGGCCCGGATCGAGTCGATCTGGCTCTGCGTGGTGCTGCTGAGCTTGTGGTCGATGGCCGACTTCTCCTTGACGAACTGCTGCCGGAGCTCGTCGATTTTCTGGAGATCATCCTCCACTTTGATCAAGTTGGAGATCCGCGAGAGCGTGGCTTCACTCATGCTGCACAGGGCCGTTTTTGCTGCGGGCGTTTTGATAGACAGAGTAACACGGCACGTAGCGTTCGCTGAGAGCACCCGGAATAGCCGAAAAGGGTGTGCGTCAAAGGTAGGAGAAGCGTGTCGCCGCTCCACAAACACCGAGCCGAATGCGCTAGGCCATGGTGTTGCGTCACGTGACCACTCCACCACTCGGCCCGTGCCCGCTACGTGGCGCCTCCGTTGGACCTACGCTATTGTCGTCCGCCGGCAGCCGCCCACTTGCTCTACATTTGTGTGACTGCTTCTTACCGCTGGTTGATTGTATGTACGCTCGTCCCTCCCGACGGCTGCTCACCGGTCGTGGCTCTGGCTGCCGCGCTTGTTCGGCCCGTTGTACCGTCTGCCGTTGTGAGGCACGAAGTTGCCGTGCGACGCCGGATGCATCGGCTGGCTGCCGCCCTGGTACGGGCTGCCGCCACCCATTGACACGTCGCTGCCCATCGGGCTGTGGCTGCTCATGAATCCGGGCGCCCCAAACCCGCCTGGTGGGAGGTACTGCGGGTCTGGCGCATACATCATCTGCGGCTGTCCACCTGGCATACCTTGGAATTGCTGGTACATCATTGCAGCGTGCAACTGCTGCTGGTAGTGGACAGCCATGGGGTTCTGCATCTGCGGTGATCCTGGATATTTGTTTCCTGCCACGGGGCTCTGGTACCCACCAGCCATGTGGGGCATGGTGTTTGGGGCTGCCATGAACGGAGCACCGCGCCCTTGCACGGCGTTCGGCGCTTGGCTGGAGCTCTGGTCACTGATGACTTGCTCGTAGGTTTCCTCCACTGTCGAGTCCCAGGTGGGCGGCGTTTGGAAGAGCTTGTCGAATACAAGCGGCGTCCCGTTTTCCAAATGGCGCTTGCGCACGGTAGCGAACAAGAAAAACGACTCTTGGAACCGCTTGCTCTTCTGTTTCTGCGACTCTGCGGTAGGCACTTTGCTGGCGCCACCGAAAAACTCCGCTGCGCTGATCTGGTGGTGCCGTCTGACGCTGGTCGAGCCGGACGACGCGTTGCCGTAAGGTCTCTGGTTGTGCATGCGAGCAGAAGGGTTGTTCGGTGACCTGCTGCTGAACTGGGCTTTCTGTGGTAGAGGCGACATTTGCACGTGCCGAGACGGCGTGAACGCTGCAGCTTTAGGGTTCAACTTGAACTTCAGAATCTTCTTCTTGGCCAGTGCATCTTCCGGCAGCAAAGCGCCGCCCTTGGCAAGCGCCGGGCTGTACAGAGAAGGTGCCTCTGTTTCAGTGGTCGCCGCCGAAGTAGACGCACTGGTGACGGCGGAACGCGCCTTGTCCTCCTCCTGCTTCTTCAATATCTCGTCCTGCTTCATTTTGTCTTTCGCCAAAATTGGCAAAAGGTCGTTGGGGATCTTGTGCGGCACCTTGAAGTTGGCCGAGAACTCCCGTAGAGAGTTGAACTCGCTTTGTGCGTTCAAGCGGAACGACTCACCATGTGCGCCAGGTACGGGAGGCTTGGGTGGAATCGACGACGGAGGATCCTGCTTCGCAACTTTGGCTTCCCCTAGCTCGGGCTTATCGCCGCTCTTGACTTCAGCCACAGGCTTCCGCGTGGCAGAGCTGGAAATGATAGCAGGGTCATTGTGATACTGAGCCGCTCTCTGCCTCGTGGTACTGTAGCGGTTTGCGGTTGCAGGCTGCGCCGCCCCCGAGGCCGCCGAGGGTTCCAGATCGTTCGAGATACTGGCGTTGCGAAGCGCTGCCATCAACTCAATTCCGCGCTGATCCACAGGCCCGTCTCTGATGACTCCAGAGTACTTGTCCTCCTCGTCCATGCCGCTGTCGTCTACCGCAATACCTCGTTCCTCCAAAACGTGGCGGTCCGTGGACGCCAGGCCCTCGATCTCGCGCGCGAGCCTCTCTGCATGGGCTAACCGCTTGTGGTAGTCCTTCGCGCTGGTATTTACTCTCGTCGTGTAGAGGTGCTCATCGTAGGTAGAGCCCACGCCAAATTTCTCCTCGTTGGCCTTGAACTGGTCCCAGCCGCCGCCATCATCTGCTTCCAACGACAACTCTGGCGTGTCCGCGTCAGGTACCCATTTCTGGAACTCCTTGCCTTTGAACTTGTACCCTGCGGAAATGTCTCTGTCCGTCTTGAAGGTCAGAGTGGGCGGATTAGCGACCGACGGGGTTGTTTTCGCGGCAGAGGCCGACGGAGGCGCAGCCGGGGTGTGAACTGGGCCTGCGGGCGTAGCGCTGGCGGAGGGTACTGCGGCAGCCGCTGCAGCTGCGGCGGAATAAGACGGTTTCGTCTGCGGACCAGCAGGTTCGGTCTTTGCAGCGGCCTTCGCTGCTGGGTTGGCTCCTGACGGCGCCAAATCGGCCCCCTCGGACTTCTCCGCCTTGTTTGCCGCCGTATCTGCGGAAGCTGGCCTCTCTTTTTCGGCGTATTCTACCTTTTTGGCTTGCTCAGAGACCTCGGGCGACCGCCCACTATGCGTAACTTCAAGGTCGATCAAGTCCTTCGCCTCAATCACGAGTTTCGCGGGCAACGCCAGGTCGACGTTGCTCTTCTCGTCAAGCAACGGTTTGCCAACCAACGCTGGCCGAAGTAATACCGCAGATAAGTGCCTCTCCCCCGCTGAACCGATGTCTACCGACAGCAAAGTGCCCCTGTACTGCGCACCCGACGATACGGTGGCCACAACGGACTTGCCGCACGCGTGGGCGAGCAAATCCACCAAGCGATTCCTTATATTCAGCTCGGTGTGCGCGTTTCCAGTCGCGGCGGGTGGCGGACCGGTATCTTTTGGGCCTGAATTCTCGCCCAATCTTGCATTTTGCCTGCGGGCACCGTTGAAACCGTGCGTGGAGCTGAGAGAGTGCGTCGGGGGCGAAGCGGCAGCGCCGTTTGTCTTTCCTCCCCGGTTATTTTGACCCCTCATAGACTATGTAAGCGTTGGAGGGCTTTAGCACCACAATTAGCGTAAAAAACTAAAAAAAAAAAAAGATCCTGCGGCACAAGTGACAGTGGTAAAGCGCTAGGTAGAGCGTACCGTGCAATGAAAGCAGATTATTCCAGCAAAATCGGAGCTTTTGCTGTTGATTTAATCAGCAGAACCAAAACAGTGGTAAGCTCCGGAGATTAATACTCGCCCCGTAAATGCAACGTCGCAGTGTCTCGGTAAACTCGGCTGTGGTTGCAGAGCCGCGAACTTTACGCTTGAGGGAAAGCAAAGAGCGATTGGGGCGGCGGATCGTGCCTTTGGTTGCGCTTCTGCCGGGTGTTGTCCGTGTGGTTTCCGTCGGGCTGATGTTCGTTGTTCGGTCGCTGCGCCTATATGGCGGACCCTCGCGTCCTACGGGCGTATACAAAATGCACCCCAGGGATTAGCTGGTGCAGTCTAGCTGTTTTGTCTTTTCTTTTGTCTGGTTTTCGTTTCCTGCCTTCCTTCCTTCCTTTCTGTCTGTCTTTCTTAGGGAGGCACAGTATTTGTTATCTTCCTGTCCTTCATTCTGTTCCTCTCGCTTGTTTCTTTATCGCTTTTGCCGTTCGCAGTCTGCGCCGCCTCAAGGTTTGTTCGGCTGCGGGGCACGCGCACGCGAGGCCGATCAACGGCACCTGCGTGCCACCAGGAAACTGGAACCGCAGATCGAGAGCACGGTCTGGCACTCTCCGCTTCCAGTCGCTTTTTCATTGATTTTATTCCCCCAGTAGTGCTTTTTGTATTGCCGGCCACTCCCATCGCTCTTACGTAGTCTTCCACGGCACAGCCGTGCGCCCCTACACTGTGACCCCACAGCGCTGTAGCACCTTGCCTGTAGCTCAGTGCACCATCAACAGAAAAACCCGGCGATGCCGAGCCCAATCTCCACCTCGGCAACCGTCGAGTGCCAGTACGTCAACACAAACTCGCGCACAAACTCCAAGTCCTGCGCGGAGTACGGGTCGAGCTCCATGTCAACAATGTCCTGGGGCGTAAGCTCTAGCGTGATCTTGCCCTGGGGCTCAGCAGTGCCTGGCTGCTGCGCACCGGCCAACGCCTCGGAGATGATCTCCTCGGTGATGTAGAACCACTTCTTGGTCAACTTGTGGAACTGCCCCACGATCGATGTCAACTGTAGCAAATCGTTCTTGAGCGAGTTGTAGTCCTCGGAGCTCTGGTCCTCGTTCAAGTTGACACGGTCAGCCTCGCGGTCGGTCGTGCCGGCGCTCGCAAACCACGCAAATGCCAGCCAGATGTACTCCCTCCATGACATGGGCGCCGTGGCGTCGTTGAACCACCACGCGGGCTCGCGCGTGAGCTTGTTCTCCCTGTCCTCGCCGAAGTAGCCAAAACGCAACGCGGAAAAGATAGAGTTCGCCGTGCGGATCGATGACAGGTCATCGCTCGACGTCGTCCGCTTGAGGTCAGCCTGCGGGAGCCGCTTGTATACCTTGAGGAACTTCGAGTAGTCATTGTACGTGGCCCTGATTGGCTGCCGCAAGTTGGTACTCGCAAACAACTGGCACGTGTCTAGATCTGTGGACGGCATCACCACCGCATAGTCGTACAATTGCGTCTGGTACTTGAGGATCTCGTCGCTGGTAGTGGCGATATAACCGGGGTGGTGCTCCAAAAACCCGCTCTCCATGTCCAGCAAACCCACGGTGTACAACGGCTGCGAGAAAAGGAGGCCGTCGGAGCCGGCGGCGTCGCACTGCACGTTCTTCGGCACTACGCTGAGAAGCGATACAATATACGCCAACGCGCCGCAGCTGGCGAAATCCCGCGGAAGAGGCTCCCGTACCAAGTCAGGCCCGCCCTGCGACGCGTGGTTGAAGATTAGCACGCGTTTACGTAGCAACGCCGCCTTATAAATCGGAAAAATAAGAGGCCCGACGGCGGAGAGCGTCCCCGGCAACTTATTGAGCGGGTGATCCGCGTATATGGCGTTTGGCGGACGGCTGGACGGCACGTCGAGCAAATCGGGCGCCGTGAGCGTGTCGTAAAGCAGTGCAACTGCCGAAATTTGTCCGCTGTTGAGGAACCCCGCTAGCGTCGTGTCCAATACGGCCAAGTGCTCCCAGCCAAACGCCGAAAACTCGTGTGGGCGCCATGTTTTACCCTTTGGCGGCTCCACGAGCACGCCGAGCGAGTACATTTTCACAAGCAGCCTGTCCTGGCCGCCACCAACGTTCAGATTGAGCTGGCGGAAGCGTGCCAGACCGTAGTAGGTTTTCCCGGCAAAATCGTGGGCCAAGTAAATCGTGGCCGCCTCGTATTCGTGGATTCCTGAGGGGAGCGCCTTGACCTCTACTCCTTGTAAATCCATTCCGTCCACCAGTTTGCTCCATGCCAACTTGTAGCCCTCTTTGGCATCAAAGTGGGCAAGAAACACGCACACAGGCTTGGGCACCGTGGCGTTTATGGCGGTTTCCGACGATGTAAGCGACATGATGTGGTAATCAGGTCGTGGTTACGTATAACAGTTAGCCGCTAGAAATGGTGCGACGGTGGCAGCGCAGCGGTGCGCGCAGTTGGGGCCGGGCAGGTTTTTCTGGCGCGAGCGGCGCGATCTTAAGGCGAGATTTTGGGGCCAACTTTGCGTAGGATGTACGGCTTTCGCGGGATTTGGCGCGCTCCGTGCTAGCGTGCTGGGACCGCACTGGGGCCGCATTCGGGCCGCGCTGAAGCAACTGGCCATTCTCTGGCACTACGCTCAAATTGCGGCCCCAGCCAACGTAGAGCCACAGTGCGGCTGACGAAAAGAAAACTCTTTCCACCAATGGACCCGCGTGTGCGCCAGCTATTCAAGCTGTTAGTCTACATGGGCAAGGATTACCCGGCCAGCTCTGGTGGGTACGGCAGCTTCATTGTGAGGGCCAAGCGGGCATTCCGGGCCACGGCAGTGGCCGGGCCCGAGGAGCTCGAGCAGGCGTTGAAGCGGGGCGACTACGTTATCAAGGGTATGTTTAGCACAAAGCCGCGGGGGAACAACACTAACTTGCAGAATTGGAGGCGCTCTATTTTCTCCATAGATACAGGTATTTGAAACGTACGTATAAGTGAGCGGTAGAATGCGGTGGGCGTGGGGTGGTGAGACACTAGCGAGAGACAGTCGTGGAGCATGCGTGAAACACTTTTGAAACACTTGGGATGCATCGGGGCAACACATCTGAAACACATCTGAAACACCTGCGTCTCACAATATACTTCCATCCCCGCTCACGCCCGGATCCGCAACACAAAGTTCACAACAACCGCAACCAAAAGGAAGATGCACAACATCGTGGGCCCAAACCGATCGTCGTATGGCCCGCTGCCCCGCATCCGGATGGCCTTAGCTCTCCAGTGGTATGTGACCAATGCATACAACATCGTTGCCATGGCAATAAACGTAAACAAACCGGCACTCACACGCCCGATCTTGTCACCAAAGTTCAACAACCCAACACCTAAAGACCCCAAGATGACAGTGAAGTTGAGCCACGACAAGAACGTTCTCTCGTTGGCGAAAAACACCTTGGGCTCGACCCTGGCGGGCAATGCGATTCTCTTGCTGGACGACATGATTGCGGAGTAACTGAGGAAGGTTTGTGGGTTTCCTCTGCGTCTGTTATACCTTTTTTTGCGGTTTCTGTTCGATAGCGAGTAGATAGCGTGGGAGGCCTGCGTACGCGGCTGTACGCACGTGGGCGATAATAAAGTGCGCAGTGCGGGCCAGTCGCAGTCAGGCAAAGAGCATTCACGGAGGTACGGAGGTATGGATCTGTTGTTCTTAGTCGTGCGCCGCCATGCATGTAGAGATCGCTACAAGGTGACAGAGGATGTTCAAATAAATAGATTCATTAACCACAATTAACTGCTCATCTGGCCCAAGGCAAGTTGATCGGGCGCGCCGTGATGTAGGAGTTTCCAGAGTTGGCCGTACCGGCGAACGCGTTGTAGAACGCAATGAACGCTGTGATCACTCCAAACACTCCACCTGCTCTGGAAACGCCGACCTTGCCGGTGAATTCGCCTGCGGCAAGGAGAATAAACGTAAGAGTCAAGAACGCAAACAACGAGAAAAACGCCACGGTAGACTTGAGCGTGCACAACGTCAACATAAACGTGAAGATGGCCCACGCAATCAAGAAAAACCCAACCGCGTCGCTGAGCTGCTCTGTTCCGTCGTACGCGGCAGCAATGCCAAACGCGTCAAGGTTGATAGCAGCAAACGCGAGCCAGAACCCGCCGTACGACGTCAACGCGGTCAACGCAAAAGTGTTGCCAACGAATCCTTCCCAGACGCCGGCAACAAACTGCGCAAGGCCTCCGTAGAAGCACGCCAATCCAACAACAACGTTCGACACCTTGATGCCCATGGCCTGTGCGTTCACCATGGACAACACAAACGTCGTCAATGCAAAGCCACACAAACCAAGGGGCGAGGGGTTACCGAGGTTTCTCTTGGGCACAGGTGCACCACCAGGGTTCAACGTACCGCCGAACGCCTGCATTAACTCGTGTCTGTGGTACGTGTGGTCACCGATGGTCACGTATTGGTCGGCATCACCGGACACCGAAACCTTGTGGAGCGTGGGTGGCTCATGGCCCTCTTTGTGAGAAGAAGCTGCTGAGTCTGTGGACATTGTCGGATATAAAGCGGAGATAGTGCGGGCCTGGACGAGCGCGAAGTGGCGGAAAGAATACTTGCTATGTTCGCTTGCTGGCGGTCTGCAAAACAGAGGGCAATCAAAAACAAGTAACGCTCGATTGCCAGTGGCGAAAATACAGACGCAATTCTGGGGATTCCGTTCTTTATAACAACGCACCTTTGTGGGGTAGCCGTGACTTTCATTCGCAGCCTGTACAAAGGTGGTGCGATGCCGTTGAGCGTAATACGAGGGACACGATAAGTCGTTCACAAAACGCTCTCTGCAGGCGCAGTCTCAGCTTTCGCCGTACACAATTTGTCCGTCTCAGTGTTTGGGAGCGTAGTCGTAAGTCAGACTCGAGTCCAGGTACCTCCAGTGTGTTGATGGTGCTGTTAAAGAGCGAAAAAAATCTAATTTTTTTCCAAAATCGCTGTTTTGCCCGTCCCCCCTCAGCACCACTTCTGCTTGCTTGGCAGCCCCACAAAGCTACCGTTCGCGCCACGGCGAAAAAGTCCGAGATTACGAGCACTGCCCCGTCCCCCCACAAGTCTCTTGCTGCTCGGGATGGGTCACTAAGACTCCGGGGCCCGTGAGACAAAACGATTCGACAGCTGTGCAATTGAAGAAGCGTGAAAGGTGGGAGATCAATTGGCGGCTGTGAAATTCGGCTGGAGAAAAAAAGAAAAATGCGAGGCAGCCTTTTTGGAGGGACCACTAACTCGCGTCTCGCTACCGCAGCGTTCTCGCGTTGCCTCCAGTTCAGGTTGTCGCGTGAGATTCTATTGTGTCACCCCCGGTTTCATCGGGATTTCTGTATATTACATAGTGTCTGCCTTTCGTCCGTGTCCGCTATTCCGTAGAAAGTTTAATTCATCATCATCAAGGGGGGATCCCCGGGAGTTCACGGTTTAATGTCTTAAATTGTTCAGGAGTCCGTGGCCACGTTGTGCACCTAAACCACCTGTTTGTAGTAGTCACGCAAGTTCTTGAACCGCTTTTTGCTCCGTCTGCTGCGGTGTACTACTCTTTTGTAAAGTTGGGCTACCTTCTTGAAAGCCACCTGCTCGCCTTGTAACAGCACGGCAAAGTTGATTAATGCCACTACTATCACAAGGATGTATTCTTTGGTTGACATGTTTGTCAATTGCATGAAATCGCCCCACCACGAGTCCAGATCTATGCCGAAGAGCGCAATGGACAACACAATGGCCAACGCCAAGTTGATCAAAAACGGCTTGTTTTTGTAAATCGGTTGACGGTACGGCGGGCCAGCGCATAGAATTACCGCGTTCAGAATGTACTGCAAGTTAGTGTATAGGAACAACACCGTGTTATCAGAAGACTTTACGTGATCGTCATCATCCGAGGGCGCCGGCTTTATATACCACGGCTGCCGCTGAACATGCAACCACATGAAGATTTGGAAAACGGTAATTACCACAATTTGGCAAAGGAGGGGTATCAACACTTTTGGACTGACCAAGTTAGCCGTGGGACGCTTTATTGCCAATTTCTCAGAAGGCTTTGTCCATGCCATGAATATGGCCAACGGCAAAATCAAAAAGAGATCGATGTACAAGAACTGGAAGTCGCCCAAGTTCGTTCCTCGCTTGTACAAGAGACTCACCGTGACAAATTGAATGGCCGAATACAACGACATGTATTTGAAGCACGAGAAGCTTGTGACCAACGACGATCTTCCCTCTCTGATCACATCCAAAACACAAGAGATCTCAAATACCCTCGATGTGAACGGAGCAGCGACAGATGCTTCTGCCTCACTCAAGGAGATCCCGACGTCGGCGGCCTTTAGCGCTCCGCAATCGTTAGCTCCGTCCCCGCAGAAACCGACAGTGTAGTCGAGCTTCTGAAGCTGCTCGACCAACTCGTGCTTTTCGTCGGGAGACATACGTGCGAAGATGTTGCACTTTATCAAAATTGTCTCTGTGATTTCTTCCCTTTGGAGTTCCACCAACACGTATCGAAAGACGTCTCCCGTGATAGCGAAAATGTAGTCGTGGACATCGTCTCTGATGTCGCGGGAGATTCGCTGGAGAGTAGTGGGGTCCAACTTGATTTGGCTGTCGTGCATATCCTCCCAAATGAGTCCTGTGCCACCTGACTGGGCGATCTCGTCTTCGTTGGCAAACCGTGGGATGAAAACTTGCGCGACCAGAGGATCTATAAGGCCACACTCTCGTCCCACGCTCACCGCGGTCAAGACATTGTCTCCCGTGCACATGACGCTTCGTATCTCTGCGTCTCTGAGTTGTTTGAGAGTACCCTTTGTGGAGGCTTTTAGCTTATTCTCGAAGATGATGAAGCCAGAGAACTGCAAGTTTTTCTCAGCCTCTGCCCTGTCGAGGTGCTTGAGGTCGGTCTTCTTGCTCAAAACCTTGCTGGCGCACGCGATGACTCTGTACCCACTGTGCGTGTATCTGTGGAGGAGCTCGTCATAGTCGGATGGGATCGACATCGGGTCACAAATGTCAATCATTACTTCGGGGGCACCTTTTGTGTACACGTACGTGTCGTCCTTTTCGACAAGCACAGACATTCGTCTCAACGCAGCCATGAACTCAAACTCCTTGAGGATTTTGTATCCGAAGGTCTCTTTGCCAACGCTATCGAACACAAGGGGAACGGAACAGCCGCCAAACTCCTCGACAAAGTTCCAGTTGGTAAAGTCGAACATTTTGACGTCCAACGGATCGCCGACCAACGAGCCGTCAATCAACCGCAACGAGTGGCACGACGCCATGCACCCAAGCAAAAAGCTCTTGCTGTTGGTCTCGTAGTCCGCGGCTCTGGCAGATTGGTCTGAGAGTCCCACCACGGAGGGGATGAGCTGCTCGAAGACAATTTCCTTTCTTCCCTCGGCATTTTTTGTAGGGTGGACCCCCAAGATGTCGAGACCGTCTTCGGTAAGCGTGCCTGTTTTGTCGAAGCAGGCGATATCCAACTTGCCCCCGATGTTGATTCGCGTGGGCGCAATGCAGAAGATTTCCTTTTGCTTGAGCCTGGCGACCGCAAACGAGGTTCCAATCGTCAAGGTCGCAGGCAACGCCGGGGGGACTACTATGGTGATGATGTCGAGAGCCCGCAAGATCATAATTCGCTTGGAGAGGCCCAACTGGATGAAGTTGTAGGTGGAGTAGATGAAGCCAAGGAAAGCGATGAGGGTCATGAACCCGATGTACTTGAAGGAGTCCTCGTAAAACTTGAAGCCCGTGGGCTTGGGGAACAACATGGACCTAACCAACGAGCCCTTGGTGGTGTTGAACCCGGTTTTGAGCACCATGGCGAGCACGGGCTCGTCGTTGGTGGACTTCATCTTCAAGAGTCTGGTGCCGTTGTACAAGAACGAGCGCGAGAGCGTGGCGTTGGTGAAGCTCTCGGTGAGGTACTGGACGGTATCGTTTGTGGCGGGGGCCTTGGCCACGGGGACGCTCTCGCCGGTCAACATAGACTCGTTGACGACACACTCGCCGTTGACCAATAACGCGTCGCAGGGGAGCACGGACAACGACGGGTCGACCTCGAACACGTCACCGGGCACGAGGTCCGCGGAGTCGATCTGGGACCAGAAGCCGTGGCGCCAGACACGCACGTCGCAGTTGAACACGCTCATCTCCTTCAAGCGCGCGATGGTGGCCTTCGTCTCCACGAGCGTGTTGACGATGGACACGAGCGAGATGATGAAGATGCACGACGCGTAGTAGTAGTAGTCGTCGGCGAGCCACAAGAAGATGGAGAAGACCTGGAACACGTAGAACGGGTGCAAGATCTCGTCGGCCAAGAGCGCCGCGGTGGACTTCTCGTTGAAGGCAATAACGTTGCGGCCAAAGATGTGCGTCCGCTGCTCCTGGAGCGTCTGCGACGTGCCGTCACGGAGGTTCTTTGCGCTGAGCCAGTGCAGGTCGTACCACGTGGTATTTGTCCGGAACAAGTCGTCCACGGGGCTGTAGAAGAACTTGATGTAGCGGTACTCGAAGTAGTGGAGGTACGGCACGACGGGGTCCAGGTCTTTGGACGCGGCGCCGGAGTCCGCGGCAAGATCCTCCTCCGGCTTCGCCAGTACGGTCAAGAAGCTCAGGAGCCGGTCGCCGAGCCGCACGCGGGCCACGTCCGCAAAAACCAACTCGCCGTACTCGTTTTCCACGATGCACCAGTCCGCACGGCCCAACGGGCACGGCGTGCCCATCAAGCTGACGCGGTAGCGCGGCACCCACCGGAGCACCAAGTACGCGAGGCCGAGCGTGGCCACGCACACCGCGTAGTACACCGCAGATTTCCACCAGCAGTTGGCGTAGCCCGCAATTCCCACGACAATGTCTTCTTCGGCCAAGTAGTACCGCTGGAAGTGCGCCGTGGGCGCGTACGCCTGCAAAAACGCTTGCTCCTCGCGACCCAGCGCCGCCGACGCCGCGCTGGCGGACCCGCCGGACTTGCTGCTGGACGCGGAGCTGCGCCGGCGGTACCGCTCGTCGAAGTTGGACCGCACATCGTCCACAGACGCGTTGTCGGCGTCGTCGGCGTCGTCTGCGCGTTGATACGGCGACCGCGGCATGCGTTCCGCCGATCCAAAACTGCCGGCCAGCGCAGCCAGGCCAAAGCGCTGCTGCGGCAGCCGCGCGGGTGCCGGCGGCACGCCCTCGGCGTCGTCAAACTTGTCTACAGAGTAATCCCAGTTGGTGTTGTAGTCTACCGGGTCGTCGGGGTTTTCTAAGGTGGACCCGCCCGGCGCGGCCTCGATTTCGTCCTCGGTAAAGTAGCGGAAGTGCGCATTGGCGCTTCCGTGGGATGCAGCCGACGCGTTGGAGCGTACGGACCGCAAGTCCAAGTCGTTGGCGCTGGCGCCGTACGCCAGGCCGTGCGCGGCAAGAAGCGGCGAAGCCTCGCCCAGCAGCTCGCCGTCGTGGCGCAGGCCGAACCGATGCGCATAGTGGAACGACGAGATGGACGACGGGATCACCTCGGACGTGGCGCCGGAGAATACCTCGTAGTTATTGTCGTCGAGGATGTGCGAGTCGAGCGACGTGACGCTATTTTGGCGAGAGCGGCGCCCGAGCGAGCTGGGCCGCCGCGCGCGGGAGCTGTGCAGCGGTCTGTGGCGGGGCATGAGTGGCGCCGATGTGTTTTCAGGTGTTTTTGGTGGTGGCGGTGGTGGGGCTTTGGCAGGGCGGCCTTGATGGTTGGTGAGATTTCAGTGCGATGTGCGATTTTAACCGCACGCGATAGCAACGAGCTCGGGTGTGCGCAGCGAAAGCTGGGGAAGCTGGGGTGCGGTCAGTCTTTTTTTTTGGTTGTGTCTATGGTACCGGTTGCTAGATTGCCATGAAGTTGGGACTGGCTTGTTGTTCGTTTTTGTTGAGTTGTTGTTGTCTTTGTCTTTCTTTTGTCTGTTCCTCTGTTCTTAGGTCGCTGCTGGCTGCGGCTGGACTGTCCATAGGTGAGTTGCTGCAGAAGAGCGTTTCTGGGGATCCGCTGCAATCGTACACATTTTGCCCAGAATCTCCAGTTTTGTTGAATTGGATCTCTGCTGCAAGCTTTTAAATGCTGCCGGATTTTATTTTTCTTATCAAAACATTGTTTTCGCTTTCTTGCTGCCCGTTGCTTACTCTTACTCTTGCTTGCCTCTCACTACTCTGACTCGAGGGCCCTGCAAATTTCCCACTCACCCAGGTTTTTGGAAATCCCCAATCCCACATTCTTTCATTCAGCGCTGTCCCAAATATGCGTTCTCTTATTCCTGCTTGGCTCGTTCTTGCGTCGCATGTTGTTTCCTCTGGCGTTTGTGCCCAGTTCTCTCTGCAGCCCAGGCTGTTCGCTGCATAAATCTGTTTGCATCGCCAATGTCCCGTGTCAAAGCATGCCAATTTCAAAAGCTCTTGAATTCCCAAAGTCCGCCGTTCCAGATTTTCCGTTCTATCAAATTTCTATTCCCGTTCGCTTTCCTGTCTGCTCCACTCACCACTCTCAACTATTTCTCTCTCACTAATGCTCCTCAATCCCCGAGACTCCCTTGAAATTGCTCTTCTGGTGTTTTTCCAGATTCTGAATTTACCTCCACCTCCCTATTTCTTCTCCCCTTTGGCTTTCACACTTGCTGCCTCTTCTCGCCCTGCTCTTGCACCCACTGCGAACTACACTTGCACCCACTGCGAACAGTGCGCACATCTCCGCCAACCACCCACAATGGCGCTCAAACTCAAGCTAAAGGTCAACACTGCGCCGCCGAAACACGACCCGCTGCTGCTGGCGGCAGGCGCTACGCCGACCCAGCCGAAAATCAGAATCAAAAAGCCCACCATGCCCAGCGGGGCTGCGCCCAGAGTGACCAAGCCAGGCCCACCCAAAGAAAAGCATAAGAAGCTCAAAATCAGCCTCAGCAGGCCCACGGAAACCCCCAGCGCGCCCGCAGACCGCCCGCCCGCCGGCACGCTCCAGCCCATCTTGAAGAAAGTGCCCAAGGTCCGCGTTAAGCCCACGCGTGTGCCCGGCGAAGGTTATGATTCTGAAGCGCCGGACGTCGAGGACGACCCGCTTCTAGAACAAGCAATCGCGGTCCGTTTTGCCGACGACGCCAACTTGGACTTCCTCCACAGCGCCGCAGACACCGGCGACTTCTCCAACGTCAACATCAAGTGGATCACGCGCGATAAAGCAGTAGTCAATGTCAATCTGACACTTTACTCTGCGCGGCTCGTCGACTTGCCCACGCTCGTCGAGCTCTACAAAACCGTAGACAAGAAAAACATCTTCAAGACGATCGACGTCAGCCAGATCCTCCTCGTGTTGCGCACGATCAACCCGAAGCAGTTGAACATGGACGCAGACTTCGAGGTTCCCGAGGAGTACACCTACACGCATCCGCTCTACAAAGTCTCGAAAAACAAGGAGATCCGCCCGTCCAAGACCGTCTACCGGCACGGGCTCGCGCCGCCGTTCGACGACGTGTACCGCCGGTTCCGGCCCTTGAAAACAAACCACCGCGTGATGGCAGACATTGAGCTGCGCGTTGACGAGATTGTTCGCCGCGACAGCGACGCCCAGGAGACACACTACGAGTACGTAAACCCACGTGCGCAGCAGCGGACCTACGCCAAGGACGCACGGCCGCACGGCCGGCTCCCGACGACGCCGACGCCGCTGTCGTTGCGCACGGAGCTCTCGCGGTCGCCCGAAACCGCGCAAAGCGGCGACGCCCCAGCCGACGACGAGGAGGAGGAGGAGCAGATGGCGCTCGACCTCGAGGCCGACCTCGACATCGCATTGGAGCAGGAGTTGGCGGACGCGTTGGACTCTACGTCAAACAACGCCGCTGCGGTGTTGATGAAGTCGGAGTACGGCAACGACGCAGACAACGACGTCACGGGCGCGGACGGCGACGACGCGGACGAAGACGAAGATGACGACGACGACGACGATGATGATGAGGATGACGACGATGACGACGATGACGACGACGAAGAGGATGACACTACAAAGCAGGACAACTCCATGGCCAAGAAGCTAGAGGAGGAAATCGCAGACCTCCACGCCGCGGCCGAGAAGCAGAAGGTGTTGTTGGCGACCGCGAGCTACAAGATGATGCGGATGAAGTTCCAGTCCGCGTACAACAACTTGAAGGCGCAGCTCGACCAGAAGAAGCGCGAGTTGGCCAAGATCCGCGAGCACCAGCAGCAAAAGGACGATGCTGCAGCGGCGCGGGCGCCCACCGCCGACGACGACGAGAACGAAGACGAAGACGACGATGAGGCTGACGACGCAGATGACGCGGACGGCGCAGACGACGTGGATGTTGACGTTGACGTCGACGTCAACGACACCGCGCCGGATCCTGCCATCTTGGGTACAGACACGGCCACACCACACGAACAGCAACCCAGCCAGCGCAACGACAACGACGAGATCAACAACGACGAAGACTACGAGGACTTCCAGGGCCTCTTCTGAGTCCACGCCCCCTTCTGAGCCTAGGCCCTACTCTGAGTCTGGGCCCTTGGTCACGTGACGTGCTAACTTCCCTCTCCCGAACGACTTTAGTTGCTACATTCTGTTGCTTGCGGTAGTGTTATGCGCGGGCAGTGGAAACACGGCTGCTCCTACTGTAGTGGCTGCCGGTTTGAGCGCTGCCAGCTTCTTTCCGTACCTGGGGGTGGGTGCCTTGTCGGCATGTACTTATCTCGGCATGGCCGCGGCTGCAGTGCGCAGTACTTCATCATCGAAACAAAAAAAAACGCTCTATTGTGCAGCGCAAGACCCGCCTACTGCCCCCCGCAAAAGTCTTCCTCTGCCTGTCTTTGCTCACTTCCGAGTCAGCCGAACAGCACAGCCCGCCGGAAACACGCCAGCGCTACCGTTCTTCGTGTGAATTTCCGTTAAGCTTCCCGCGAAGTGCTGCCCCCACAAGTTCGTCGCACGTGCCACACCGTTTTTCTGCCCCCAGCGCAAAAATGCTCACGAACTCGATCAAATTATTGGCGTCCGACGTCCACCGGGGCCTTGCCGAGCTCGTGGCCGCACGACTCGGGCTCCGGATTACCCCGAGCGAGTTGAACAGGGACTCCACGGGCGAGGTCTCGTTCAGCATTGGAGAAAGTGTGCGTGACGAGGACATCTTCATCATCTGCCAGATCGGGTCCGGGGAGGTGAACGACCGTGTGTTGGAGCTCTTGATCATGATCAACGCGTGCCGTACCGCCAGTGCCCGGCGCATCACGGTGATCTTGCCCAACTTCCCCTACGCGAGACAAGACCGCAAGGACAAGAGCAGGGCGCCCATCACGGCCAAGCTCATGGCAGACATGTTGACCACGGCCGGGTGCAACCATGTGATCACCATGGACTTGCACGCGTCGCAGATCCAGGGCTTTTTCGACGTGCCCGTGGACAACTTGTACGCGGAGCCCAGTGTTGTGCGGTACATCCGCGAGAAGGTCAACTACAAGCAGGCAATCATTATCTCGCCCGACGCCGGCGGAGCCAAGCGCGCCGCGGGGTTGGCAGACCGGCTAGATTTGAACTTTGCCTTGATCCACAAGGAGAGGGCGCGTGCCAACGAGGTGTCGCGCATGGTGTTGGTGGGAGACGTCACAGACAAGGTGTGCATCATTGTGGACGACATGGCGGACACGTGCGGCACGTTGGCCAAAGCGGCGGAGGTGTTGTTGGAAAACAACGCGAAGGAGGTGATTGCGATTGTCACGCACGGGATCTTGTCGGGCAACGCGATCAAGAACATCAACAACTCCAAGCTCAAGGCGCTCGTGTGCACGAACACGGTGCCGTTCGAGGACAAGGTGAAGCTCTGCCCCAAGCTAGATACGATCGACGTGTCGAGCGTGTTGGCTGAGTCTGTGCGGAGGCTCCACAACGGCGAGAGCATTTCTTACTTGTTCAAGAACGCGCCGTTGTAAGCTACACCCGAGAACGAGCGAGAGTAGCCAGACAATTACAGCAATAAAACCACACAGAGAATGCAAGAGCCGTAGAAGTAGACTGTGAGAAGCAAGGCGAACACGGTGTAGAGCAGAGCACCGCTTATACAACACAGTGTAAGCTCGACTCAAGCCTAGTATCGCTCCAAGTGCCAGAAGGCTCTGGACTCAGTCGCAACTGTGCGCGCGCACACCATACTCCACCTTCACCACCACCACCAACAAAACACAACGAATCACACCAACAGCATGCCGAGGCGGTTCAGGGCGTGTCTCTTCGACTTGGACGGCACGTTGCTCAACACCGAGGATATCTACACCGAGGCGTCGTCGCAAGTGCTCGCGCGATACGGCAAAGGCCCGTTGACCTGGGACATTAAGCTCGACTTGCAGGGCCGGCCGGGCCCCGATGCCACGAGGCGGTTGTTGCTGCACTACCAGATGGACGTGCCGCCAGAGGAATACATGAAGCAGGCGTACGACGTTTTGCAGACAATGTGGCACAAAAGCGCGTGGTTGCCGGGCGCACAGCAGCTTGTGCGCAGCTTGCACGAGAAGGGCGTGCCGTTGGCGCTCGGGACGGGGTCAAACATGGAGAACTACAAGCTCAAGACGGCGCACCACGCGGCAGACTTCCGGGCGTTTGGGCGGCACGTGTTCACGGGCGACGACCCCCGGATTGCGCCCGGAAAGGGCAAGCCGTGTCCGGACGTGTGGTTGGTGTGCCTTGAGAGCATCAACGCGCAGCGGCGCGCGGCGGGGCACGACGAGATTGCCATCGACGAGTGCGTGGTGTTTGAGGACGGCATTCCGGGGGTGCTTTCGGGCCGGAACGCCAACGCCACCGTGGTGTGGGTGCCTCATCCGGGGGCGTTGGCAGAGCTTGCGGGCCGCGAGCTGGAATACCTTGGGGCGGACGACGGAGAGATTCTTGCGTCGTTGGCGCACTTTGAGCCGGCGAAGTACGGGTTGTGAAAAAAAAAAGTGCGGTGATGCGATGAGATGGCGCCGTTGTGTTGGCGCTGTTCGGTGCATCGTTAGCATGTGTTAGACATATACGTGTTGGCGGCCGGCAGTTGCAGTAACGGCAGACGAGAGAAGACACTTGAAATGTGCTGCCGAAGTTAACGTTCCGTTTACGTGGTGTTCCGTGTTTAAAATCCTCAACGGAACGAAGTCCTTATGATATAGTCCTGTTTTTATATGTTTTTATAGTCCTTATTGTGTTGTATTCTCTAGTGCTACTATTCTTTTGGCTGGTTTGTGGTTTTTCGCAGCAGCACCAAAAGCCGCACCGCTCAAGTCTCACTAACAAGTAACATATACACCGCGCAAATACAAACCTACCTGACACCGCCATACATCACCGCACACCCAATAGCAAAACCGTCACGACCAAGCACAGAACAACCACATAAAAGACAAAACAAAAAACAAGAAACAAAAACAGCACACAGGACTACTACTTCGTGCTGGATCACGTGGCACACCTCTCCACACAATCTACAGAAACAACTGTACGCGTTCGCAGGCCAACCCCCCGGCCATAGCATGATCGGCACCGAGAGCTACCGAATCTCCATCCAGATCTCGCCAGTGAGCCCAAACACAACTCCAGACCACCCCGCAGCGTCCACAGAACACTTCTTTGCCGACTACCGCTACTCCAACATCTCTGTTTTTGGGTTCGACTACCCGAAAATGGCCCACGAGTCCTGGCAGGACCAGGAGCCGCTCCGTGCGCGGCTGTTGGGCGACGGCGTGATCCGCCTATACCGTGATTTTGAGACCAGCCCGCTGCTGCTGCCCGCGGTTGGCCCCACGGCGAGCGCCGGCGCCATCGACGATACTATGGTGTCGATTCTTGCTCTCCCGACGTACTTCACCGCCACAGACCTCTTGGGGTTTGTGGGCGACAACTACGTCGAGAGCATCACGCACATCCGCGTGCTCAAGAGCGACAAGCCCAACCGGTTCTTAGTGCTTTTGAAGTTCTCCGACGCGGTCACCGCTGCCGATTTCCAGTACCACTTTGACGGCAAGCCGTTCAACTCCATGGAGCCCGAATCCTGCCACGTAGTTTTCTTGAAATCGGTCACGTTCGACGGCGCAGAGCCCGCCGCCGTGCCCAACCTGGACATCATGATCCCGTTTCTCCTCCGTGACCCGTTCACGTCTCTGGCGGCGGAATCCACCGCTGTGCCAACACTGGAAACCGGCTCACGCGCAGGCTCTGTCTCCGTAGAGCTCCCTACGTGCCCTGTGTGCCTCGAGCGCTTGGACAGCGAGGTCTCGGGCCTCCTCACCATTCCGTGCCAGCACACGTTCCACTGCCAGTGCCTCTCCAAGTGGAGAGACGACACGTGCCCCGTGTGCCGGTACACCACCAGCATCTCCAACCAGAAGATCCGCCGATCCGTGCGCCGGCTACTGCAGATCAACCTGCGGATGCAACAACAACAACAGCAGCAGCAGCAGGGGCTCGAGGGCGAAGGTGCCGCGACAGCACTGCCGCTGGCGGCAGAAACGTGTCTGAATTGCGACAACGCCGACAACCTCTGGTTGTGTCTTGTGTGCGGCAACCTCGGCTGCGACCGCTACGCGCCGGGGCAGCATTCGTTGAAGCACTTTGTCGAGACGGGCCACTGCTTTGCCATGGAGCTCGCCACGTCCCGGGTGTGGGACTACGCGGGCGACCGCTACGTGCACCGGCTCATCACGAGCGAGACGGACGGCAAGATTGTGGAGTTTCCAGAAAAGGGTGGTACCGAGGCAAAATCCACCGGCAAGGCCAGCAACGACGGAGTGGAGTACTCGGAGCTTTTGCTCTCGCAGCTAGTCAGCCAGCGGGAGTACTACGAGCTACTACTTGGCGAGAAAAACGCCAGCACAACATTGCGCCGGGGCTCCTCGGTGGCGGGTGGCTCGTCCCGCAGCCAGCAGCCGCAGCCGCAGCCGCAGGCGGACACTGAGGGGAAAGTCGAAGAGTTGACCAAGCAGCTCGACAAGTTGACCACGAACGTGATACCCGCGCTCAAGCAGAAAATCAGCATCAGCGACGTGTCGCTCAGGGTGGCCACGCGCGAGTTGGCGGACGCCTCCGCGTTGAACGACGGCCTCTCGCAGAAGATCGAGTACTTGGCGGGCGAGAACGACAAGCTCCGCGCGCAGAACGAAGAATTGTCCGACCAGGTCAAGGACTTGATGTTCTACCTCGAGGCGCAGGAAAAGTTCAAGGACCAGCCGCCGGAGGTCACCGACGGCCAGGTCGTGATGAAGCCCAAGCGGCAGGGCCGCAAGAAGCGGTGAGAGGTGAGGCGCACCGGCGCATACTTTCCTCTGCGCAAAACGACACAACGCTTTGGCCGAACGGGCAGTTCCGCCGCCCATGTTTTACTAATCCCTAGGCGTCCTGTACATTGCCAGGTTTCTTTTACCTTTCTCGCTCTACAGTCTTTCCCCTACTCTACACCGTGGAAAGCGGGCCGACCCCCAGCACGCATCGCACCTGCACACAGGCTCATCTCGCTCACTATACATTTTTTTTCCAGCCGTGGAGACTAGCTGCCCATCTTTATTGCAACACACAGCAATATGGACACCGCTGCGCAGAAGACAAAGCTCAGCAGCAGCGACGTTGTATTCCCCAGAGGCGGCACGTCCGCGTTGACGCCGTTGGAGGTGAAGATGATCTCCAACCAGGCAACGGAGGATGTGCTTTTCGAGCAGGCGTCCGAGAACAAGCGGGCCAAGTCCGACAGCGATCGTCCGGCGAAAAAGCGCAGAAAGGCAAAGAAGGGCCCACAGCAGCTGGAAGCGGACGATGAAGACGAGAAGCACATGGCTATCGAGCACCTCAACTTCCGCAACATGGTCCCTGGTGCGTGCGTGCTTGGCCAGGTCGTGAAGGTGTCCAAGGTGCGGCTCTCGTTGGCCATAGGAGACAACTTAGTCGGCCATGTACCCATTACAGCAATTAGCGAGGAGCTCACGGCACAGCTAGAAACTTTTGAGGCCGGCCAGCAGTCTGACAACGAGGATTACGAGGACGACGACAGCGAAGATGAGGACGGCAGCCGGAAGACAGCTGCGCAGCAGTTTATGAAACCCGAATTTCCCAAGTTGGCCAGCCTTTTCACCCCCGGCCAGTGGTTGCGCGCCGTTGTCACCGCCGGCTCCGGCAAGAAAAAGAGCATTACGTTGTCTGTGGAGCCCGAGCTCGTCAACGCCGCAATGGAGGAGGATGACTTGCTGCCCGGAAACACGCTACAGGCGTGCGTAAAGTCCGTGGAAGACCACGGTGTGGTGGTGAGCCTCGGCCTCAGCAACTTCCTGGGTTTTATCCCGAAGAAGGAGTTGAAAAAGGCTGACGTGCCCATGCTGTCGCTCCATCCGGGCCAGGTTCTCCTCGCTTCCGTGGCGGACAAGTCCTCACGCATAGTGACGTTGCGACCGGTGCAAGCGGACCCCGCCAGCAAGAAGAACGCCGTGACAGCGATCTCGTCCATCGACGCCGTGCACCCGGGAGCGGTGGTCAACGCCGTGGTCAGCGATGTGTCGGAAAACGGAGTCGGCGCACGTGTGTTCGGCATGGTCGATGCCAGTTTCTCCCTCCCGCACTGCGGCGAGTACTCCGTGGAGAAGCTCAAAAACCACTTCGCCATCGGGTCGACGGTCCGCGCGCGGGTCATGGCCGTGCTCCCCAAAAACGACACCAAGAAGTTGGTGTTGTCGCGGCACGCCAAGATCCTCGCGTTGGAGCCTGCGTTGAACCCAGAGCCGATTAGCGCGTTTCCCCTTGGCTTCGTGTTCGAAGAGCCCATCCCAGTCTTAGGCTCCGACGACCAGTACATCTACGTCTCGGCCGGCTCCGGCGTGCACGGGCAGGTCCACAAATCCAACGCCGACCCAGCCAAGGTCGCCACGATAGACTACCCTGCGGGCTCCAAGCACGGAGCCCGCGTCATGGGCTACAACGAGGTCGACAACCTCTTGGTGTTGACGTTCAATCCTAAGGTCATCAACTCCAAGTTTGCGTCCGTCGCCGACGTGCCCGAGGGCGAGTACATCTCTGCGGCTGAGGTCGTCAAGATTTTGCCCGACAGCCAGGGCTTGGTGGTCAAGTTTTTCGGCGACTTCGAGGGCCTTGTGCCTACCAACCACATGTCCGACATCCGCTTGGTGTACCCCGAGCGCAAGTTCAAGGTCGGCTCAAAGGTCAAGGGCAGAGTGTTGAGGAAGTCCGGCACGAAACTCTTTGTCACCCTCCGCAAGAGCTTGGTCAACATGGACGAGGACTCCATCGTCAGCAGCTTCGACAACTTGTCCGTTGGGCTCAGGACCACCGCCATAGTTGACAGGTTTGTCTCCGGCGGTGCGATCGTGTCGTTCTTCGGCTCCATGAGGGCGTTCCTCCCGAAGAACGAAATTTCGGAAACCTTCGTCGAGAATGCAAAGGACTACTTGAAGCAGGGCCAGGCTGTCACTGCACGGATCATGAACTTCGCCCCCGAGGAAAAGAGGGTCGTTGTCACGTTGCGCCAGGCCGCCGAACTCAGCAGTCTGCAAGTGCCGCAGCTCGAGAGTATTGTTGCAGGCCGCAGCATCACCAACGCCAGCGTCGTGGAAAAGACCAAGGACGCAATCATCATAGAGCTCGACGGCACTGAGTTGCACGGCCTCATATACACCGGCCACTTGTCGGACGGAAACTTTGAGGAGAACAGGATCATCCACAAAGCCACGAAAGTTGGTGGAACCATTGAAGTCTTGGTCCTTGAGAAGAACATGAAGCTGAGGACCGTGGTCGTCACCGCCAAGAAGTCTTTGATCAACGCGGCTAGAGCCGAGGCGTTGCCTTTGCATTACGAAGACGTCCATGTGGGCTCGACGTTGTCCGGGTACGTGAAGTCAGCAACCAGTATGGGCATCTTTGTTAGGTTTTCTGGAAAGTTGACGGGGTTGGTCTTGCCCAGGAACGCCTCGTCGGCCCCTACCGAAGACTTGCTGACCAAGTTCTTCAAGAACCAATCTATCGCATGCGAAGTCATCAAGGTGGACGACGAAAACAAGAGGTTCCTCTTGTCTCTTACGTCGGGCCAGCGTGCTACCTCCAACAAGTCTAGCGTCTTGAAGAACCCGGTTGACTCTACCAAAAAGGTTTTCTCAGACTTTGCGTGTGGCGAGGTCACGTCGGGCGTGGTCGAGTCCATTGAGCACAACTACGTCAACGTGCGTTTGGCAGACAACTGCTTCGGCAGAATCCACGCCAGCCAGTGTAACAACAGCTGGAAGGACATCAAAGACAAGCGGCATCCGATCTCGGGCTTCTCCGTTGGTGACAGTGTTTCGGCCAAGGTCATTGGCTACTTCAACACCAAGAAACATCGCTTTTTCACCGTTCCTACCTTCACAAACGACTCCGTCATTGAGTTGTCTGTGTTGAAGTCAGAACTCGCAAGCAAAACTCCTTACAACATCACGCCTGTCGAAGACGTGAAGGTTGGCTCGGAGCAAGTCGCATACATCGACGCATTTGACCACGGTCACGCGTTCGTCACGATTGCACCTGGCTTGGTGGGAGAGGCGTCGGTCTACAATCTTTCCAGCAAAACCGATGACTATGAAGATTTTGAGGCCAATTTCCCCGTCGGCTGCGCGTTGAAGCTCAAGGTCGCGGGCGTGAACGCCAAGCGGCACAGAGTGGTGCTCTCGGCCAGGAAACAGATTGAAGATGTGGCTGCCTTGAGGCTCGGTATGCGCTACCCGGCGAAAGTGTTTTTCGTGAACGAGTCGAACGTTTTGGTCGAGCTTGGCGAAGGCGTGGTTGCTAGGGCCTTCATTACCGATGCCTTAAACGACTACGATCAGAAACTCGAAGAAACTTACAAGCCTAACCAGGCAGTCATAGCCACCGTCATGGAGATTGACAAGACGGATGGTAAGGCGATTGTCAGCTTGAGAAACGAAGAGCTCGCCAAAGACAAGGTCATCGGATCCATCGACGACCTCCACAGAGGCGACTTAGTTAAAGGCTTCATCAAGAAAATTGGCGATGCTGGACTCTACGTGTCGTTGAACAAGGACTTGTTCGCGTTGGTCAGGGTATCGGATATCTCCGACGCGTACTTGAGCGACTGGAAGAAGTACTTCAAGCCTTACCAATGTGTCCAGGGCAAGATTTCGCAGTGCAAGGCCGAGGGCCGGATCTCCATGACCATGAAGGAGAGCGAGGTCAACGGCCAGTTGGCCAGCTTCAAGACGTTTGACGATTTGCAGGTTGGCCACAACTACGACGGAAGCGTTAAGCGCGTGACCGATTTCGGAGTGTTTGTCAAGTTGGACGGCACCTCGAACATTACGGGTCTCTGCCATCGCTCTGAAATTTCAGACAACAAGATCGAGAACATCGGCGACTTCTTCAACGAGGGCGATCGTGTAAAGGTCAAGATCTTGAAGGTTGACAACGAAAAGAAGCAGCTTTCGTTGGGCATGAAGGCCTCGTACTTCACTGAGCTGAGCAACGAGAGTGAGGACGAGCAGATGGAAGAGGACGCCGACAGCGCGTCGGAAGACCAAGACGATGATGAAGTCATGGGTGACGCGTTCGAAAAATCCTCTGACTCGGACTCCGAGGCAGAAGTGACCCAAGATAACACAGACGGGCTCAGTGTCAACGGCTTGTCGACGAACGGGTTTGACTGGACGGCATCTATCTTGGACCAGGCAGACAACAATGACTCCGACTCCGAAAACGACTCTGACGACGCTAAGGAGACAAAGAAGCGCAGAGGAAAGGCCAAGAAACAGGTGTTGGACCGCACGGCCGAGATGAACTCGAGGGTTCCCGAGTCGGTGGCTGATTTCGAGCGTTTGCTCATCGGAAATCCAGACTCCTCCGTGCTTTGGATGAACTACATGTCCTTCCAATTGCAGTTGGGAGAGATTGAGAAGTCCAGGACAATTGCAGAGAGAGCTTTGAAGACCATTAACTACCGCGAGGAGCAGGAGAAGATGAACATTTGGATTGCCATCCTCAACTTGGAGAACAGCTTCGGCACCGAGGAGTCTTTGGCCGAGGCTTTCCAGAAATCCATCCAGTACATGGACAGCTTGACAATGCACCAAAAGTTGATTGGAATCTACGTGTTGTCTGAGAATTTTGCAAAGGCGGAAGCACTCTACAAGGTCGTCTGCAAAAAATTTAGCCTGAACGTGTCTGTGTGGGTGCAGTGTGGCTCATACTATTTGGACCGTGAGATGCCCGATGAGGCACACGAGGTCCTCGCTAGATCATTGCAGTCATTGCCCAAAAGGGACCATGTCGAGGTAATCAAGAAGTTTGCGCAGCTCGAGTTCTCCAAGGGAGACGCCGAGCAAGGCAGATCATTGTTTGAAGGTCTTATCTCCGATGCACCTAAGAGAACAGATTTGTTCAACGTGTATATTGATCAAGAGATCAAAAACGGCGACCGTGAGAAGGTTGAGGGTTTGTTTGAGAGGGTTATCACCAAGAAGCTCTCGCGTAAACAGGCCAAGTTCTTCTTCTCGAAATGGCTCGCATACGAAGAGGAGAACGGAGATGAGCAATCTGTGGCCCACGTCAAGGCACTTGCAGTGGACTACGTCAAGAAGGGGGAAGCGCAAGAGGACACAGAGCTTTGAGAAAAAACAGGCTCACATTCATCAGCGGTGCAGCCGGCACCGCGATACATATGTCAATGCATAAAATTTGTATATAATCAAGATTCATTAGTCTCCGGGAACACCGCGCCTAGAATCTCATCTAGAATCTCAAACATTAAATGTTTGTTGAGGTAGTCGTTTTGAAACATCTCCAAGATATTTGAGCTCGCCTTAGCTGTATTCTTGAAGCCAAAGATTTTGGAGCACGTTTCATCCATGAATATCTTTAATAGTGTATTGGCTTCCTTCCTGGAGGTCGTCTGTTCCGACTTGGTCCTCAACTCTGGCGAATCTCGAAATTTTCCACCTGGAAAAAGTATGTCGATTAACATATTGCACAAGTCAGCAATATTTTCCTCGTTTTTTAGATTGCTTTCGATTTGTGTGGTGATCGTTCGCTCAATGGTGGAACCAAGAACCTGATGTAAAATGACCAAGAGTGCGCGACCACGGAGCCAGTTACTTTTGCTAAGATCAAAAACAGCAAGAAGGAGATCGGATATCGGTTTGACAAAAGGCACATAACCGTTTCTCTGCTCATCCACCTCGTCAAACTGTTTCAACTCCCTCTCCATCTCCCTCATGCTTTGCAAAATCTCGTCATTGCGTTGCGATGTGAGGTTTGAACTCGTCTTCGACACGGGCGCATGCGCCAAGCCTCGGTAGAATCGATTTAAAATCACATCTTTCGTCTTTCTGGCGTTCGGTTCACTTTTGTCAATACCAAAGTTGTCCGAAGAAAGAAAAGATCTGAAAGCTGGCTCCGAACACACATCTGGGAGCGTTAATAAGTCCTGCAAATACTTCTCCAAGATGGGCTTCCTCGTTTCAGTCTGCTGGCTTTTTTGGAACTTCAAGTACGGCACTGACTTCTTCGGGAATTTGATATTGTTCACCTCAGGGCACTTTCTCTTCAAGTGCTCGTTAAGCTTGTAAAATTGGCTGAAGCGACGTGCAACAATCCAGCCTGCCACTACCTCGTTGGGGTCCTCGCTAGAGAATTTCTGTACCTCGATGATGTACATAACATACGGTACATTCTCGTCTTTACCAAACACACAGGACTGAATTTTCACCTTGGACTTTCCGTACAAACTATTGTCGTTTTCCTGAACGATGTATTGCTGCTTTTGGAGCTCTTTGGAGTCAATTTCTCTTTCAAGACTTGCATTCGAGCGCTTCAAGATTTTGAGTTCGCCCATGTTGTTTGTGAGCTCAGCTTTTTTGATCAAGGAGACAAGAATGTCACTTTGATTCGACAAGTTTTCGATATCGTGGTCCAAAACATTGATCTTCTCAGCTAAACTCAAATCACCCGGAGCGGCAAGAAGAATCTCCAGGCGCGACATCGGGGACTCGGCATCAGAGCCGGCAGGCTCCGAGAGAATTGAATCGTTGTCAGACTCATAGTCACTGCTTTCGAACAATGCAGACAACCTCGTCAGACTGCTGAGCTGCGACGCGAGTAAATTGGTATCTAGGGGTCTCGTGTTGTCTCCGAATAAAGAGGCTCTTGACGATTTTGTGACGAGAGTAGCAGCTCCAGAGCCTTCGTCACGGTAGGGTATAGGTCTAGAGCCATCGTTTTCCGAAGGCGAGTATTTCATGATCTTCTCGAATGCGGATTCGACAGCTTTCACCACAGCAGGGCTGACGGAGGACACCGGGTCCGAGTCATTGTGCAGCGGGGTCTCGTCAGGCGGGAACAATACGGACACAATTCTGCGATCGTTGACTTTTTTCGGTAGAGCCGAGTCCAAGTCGGCATATCTGTCTGAATTCTTGAAGTCGGTGAAGTGCACGGACTCCATATGAGAGAAGAGAAGACCTTGCAAGTCAAACAATGCATTGCGAGCATTTTGATAGAGCTCCGTTTCCTTCAGGGACGGCAGCCGTAAGTACGCTTCGACGGCGGAGCGAATCTCAGGCGGTACGTTGATCGAGGGGGCCAGGAAGTATTGAGCATGGATCTGGACAATATCGTCGCCATTGGAGAACTCCAACAGTAGCGGGATTTGCGAGTCGCCCGAGTCCTCGAGCGGCGCTTTCATGAGCTCGATTTTCTGCCAGAGATCGACATCTGCCTCGTGCTTCGACCGGCGAAGGAACTCCCTGAACACCGTCGCATGCTTGGGCTCCGTGAGGATAGTGTCCAAAGAGCTGGCGCCGGAGCCACGCGTGATTTTGGGCCTATACGAGATGATGCGCTCAAGCGCTGCGGAGTCCAGTGAGTACGCGGGGCTCTTGGAGTCTAGGCGGGCTCTTGCCTCGTCGAGTCGGGCCACAAGCGCCTGCACGTCTTCCTTGGACTTGCACGCGCGAAGGTGTGCTATCCAAGTGTCAGCGGCGTCCAGCGCGATAGGCGAAGATAGCCGCGGAAGCGGCAGCGACGCAGGCGAAATTGTCGCCCCACTAGATACCTTGGCTGCAAGCGGGCCCGCCGCGGTGCTGACCGCAGACGTTGTGTGCTGCTGCAAAGCATCACGGAGTCGCTGTACCTGCTCGCGGTGCTGCAAGTTTGCGCCGATTGCCTTTACGATCATCTGATTGAAGAAGTCGCCCTCCGCGAGCACGTCAAACACGCTGGTGAGTACTGTGCATGCAAGAATCTCTCGTAGAAGCACATTCACGATGTTGTTCGAGCTCTCGCGCTCCAGGACGAGGAGCGGCACGATCTGCGAGACTTTTGTGCGCAAGTACGCTTTCTCCTTGGTTCTGGAGTCGGGCCCGGGCAACGCCAACGACACGCCCGCGTGTAGTTTTCCGCGGCGAAGTTTCTGGGCGGTGGCTAGCTTGCTCTCCATAGAGTAAGCGGCGTCGTGCAACACGGGGCTGGCGGTGAATTGCGCGTAGTGGTCGGTGACGATGGGCACGATGCGGAGCACTAGTAGTTTGGGCATGTCCAACGCCACGAGCCTCGTTTTCAACTGCGCAAACACGTGGCGGAGCTCCACGCGGATCGAGTCTTGGAAGAGCGTGAACGCTGACACCTTGGCGAACCACAGGTCGATGAACTCGGCCACCACGAGCTCGGAAAGCCGGGTCAACGCGGCGGAGACTGCGGGCGAGCCATCCAACGGCGGCGTTTCGAGCTCAGCAGCGTCGACTTGCAAGCTGCGCGTGTAGCTGAGCCAGCGGTGTTTGTCTAGGAACGAAAACTTGCGGGAAGCAGGCGTTTTAGGCACGTACCGGGCCTGTTGTGTGACGGCGGCTTTGTAGGCCACGTACGCCACGAGCACCACGTTTAGCGTGAGCCACCATAGTAGCGATCTTCGAAGCGCCACGGCAAACACGCAGAGCGGCACGTACTTCCACTGGCGGAGGATGCGCTGGAGCATGCTGGTTTTAAGTTGAGCTCCATGCGGCGCTGGGCGAGGTGTTTCAGCTGTTTTGGTGTTGTGCGCGTGCGCGTGCGGAGCGAGAGATCGAGAAGTGTCTGATAAGCTCTACATGAATTGACTGTGGGCACACTGTTTTATTGGGTGATTGATTATTTATCGTTGCCATTTTCAAAGCTTATGCAGTGTCGTCTTTATTATGTAGTCTTTTTTATGTTGCCTGCTTTGTGGTGCGTTCTGTTGTGAAGTCTACTACTGTTTGGGTGCTTACTCGCACGATTGCAGTCTTGAATGTGACGTCGACCTACTTGCGTGGTGAGCATGCTTAGATTCCTACTTACTTGCATAATGATTTCTGTCCGTACGCATTTCTGAAAAAGTTACTTCTGTCACTTGCGTGTGTTCCTGTCGGTGTAACTGTCCTCTGTTCTTGCCAGCCATGAATTTCTACTTGTGCTATCATTGTGCTGTCATTGTGCTGTTATTCTGCTGTCTTACTTCTAGTGTCTAGTGCTGTAATGTATGCTGGATGCTATGCTGCGCGCTTAGTGCCGTGGGCGTTTCTTGGTGGAATCAAGCGTATCTGCCCTTCGTTTTAGGGTTGAGTCTGACTTCTCAGACTTCTCTGGTCTTTCAAGTTTGTCTGCCTCATTATCTTTTCTTTTCCTGTCCGTGCGGTGTTCCTTCCCCGTTTCCTTGGCCTCGCTCTTGGCCCTCAGTACCTTGTCTTTGCTTTCCTTGTTCTCTTTCTTTTCCTTCTTTTCCTCCTTTTCCTTCTTTTCCTTCTTTTCCTTCTTTTCCTTCTTTTCCTTCTTCTCCTTCTTCTCCTTCTTCTCCTTCTTCTCCTTCTTCTCCTTTTCTTCCTTTTCTTCCTTCTTTTCCTTCTTTTCCTTTCCTTCCTTCTTTTCCTTTCCTTCCTTCTTTTCCTTTTCTTCCTTCTTTTCCTTTTCTTCCTTCTTCTCCTTCTTTTTCTTCTTTTTCTGCTCGTCTTTGCTTTCCGTCCAGTCTCTGCTTTCCTCCTTCTCTCTCCTCTTCTCCCTCCTCTTCATGCTCTTGATCTCCTCCTCCACTTCTGCAGCCGCAGCCTTTGCATCTACGGCAACACTCTTAACATGTGCGTTCTCCGTCTTGCCGACCGTGCCTGCCAAACCCTCGCCCCGTACAAACATCTTGTATAGCGGCGACGTGGCCCGGCGCATATGTGCAGCGACCTCTGCGCTGTTGCATTCGACCGTGACACCATTTTCACCCGAGCTCACTTCGAGGCTCTTTAGCTGCCCGTCAAAAAGCTTCTCCCACCACATATCTGCGTCGTTGCCGTCGGAGCCGAGGCCCTTGGTATCCTTTTTGTGCTTGACGAGAATGGGCTTTTTGAGCCCGCCGCGCTGTAGCGCCTCTCCCTCTTTCCATCCATACGACTGTAGATACGAGTTTGCGTTCATTGTGCGAGCCAGACTAGGCGATTTTTGGGCAAAACTTTTGTGCTGTAGCGCTCTGCCAAATCCTTAACAGCTACGCTTGCTTAAGCTTTAGTAGACAACAGCAAAATACTTTTGTGTTTTTATGCTTCAACGCGTAGGTTGCTTCACGGCTCTTCTGCTAACGGTAGGTAAATTGTATGTAAATCAACGCGGCTCATCTCATCTCGCGCAGCGATGGATGCGCACAACCGTGCTGGGCTGCAAATACCACGCAACACAGAAAAGAGGAAAAGCCGCTCACTAAAAAGGAAAATTGAAGCGGGACTGAAACCTATCCGATCGCATCAAACATCACCGAGACCAGGCCACCGTCTCGGCAACCAGAAAAACTTACAATGCAGAACTCAAACATCGGGCATTCCGAATGTGGAGTCAACACGTGACCCTCACACATACAAGTTTCACGTCTCTTACACCGAGTGTGGCACTTGTAGCTCTAACCTCTGAACAAACTGCACCGATACTACCACAGTATGGGCGACGAAGCAGTTCAGCTCGCTGCACTTCAGGAAACCGCAGCCGCCGAGCTACGGAAGAACCCGCTCGGTTTATCTGCGTTTCACGACGTAGAAGACTACGTTCGCCAGCACGATTTGCCAGTGACAAGCTCAATTTGGGCGCTCCGGCTACAGTGCAAAGCGTTATCCGCACAAGACATTGCACAGTGGGAGCGGGATGTGGAGGTTGAGTTCCCCGACGCGCAGCAGAGAAGGAACGCAAAACACAGCATGTATACGTTGGTAGTAGGCGAGTATCCCACTGCCAAGTACTACCAAAAGCTTTTAGAATATTCAGACAACGCTTCGGACCTCTATCAGGCGTATGCCAAGTGCCTGGGTGACTATGCGAATAGCCAGCAGTTTTTCCAGGCGCTTATCGACCACTTTGTTGCTGCCAACGACGAGAAAAGTGCCGATTTTTTCTATGAAGGCCGCCTCAAGACGCCCCACAAGCAGTTGCAGCAAACTTACGTGGAGTACTGCTCGTCGCAGTCGGCAGGCCCGCATCTGCAAGTTCCCTACGACAGCACGATGCGAGAAGCAAGTAAGCAGCTCCACACTACAGAAAAAGCGCTGAGGTACTATGATAAGTTCGAGCTAGAGGTCGCAAATGACCCGGACAACGCCGAAGTATGGAATCGGTACATCGGACTGGTATACAGCTACGGCGACCGATCTGCGTCGTGGCCATCTTTCCTCGTGGTTTTCCTCCGGAGCTTGTTTGCTGGCTCCTACTGTAAAGTCGGGCACAAAACGTGGCTCTCTTTGTCTGAGCGGGTCGTAGTGTACGCGAGAGGCTCCCAGCTTCCTGCGGCGCAGCAGCTATGGCTATTGTGTCTCTTTTTGAAGATGTACCCCGACAATCCAGAGCCATTGTCGGCGTTACTTTGGCACTGCGACTCTGTCGCGCAATACAATAACGTCAAACTGCGCCTACTTGCCATTTCGGCATTTCAGAACGGCGAGTCAGAGTACATGAGTGTTGCCAAGGACTTATTAAGCCTGGGACACGCTTTCGAGAGAAGTTCCGGGCTGGGCCCGGAGTTTTTGGCTCTCATTTCACTGCTTTGCCAAAAGTTCCACCACGACGAGAGTTTATTGGAGTTATGCCTTTTGTTTTTGCAGCAAAGCGGCCATTTTGCCCATTGCAAACTACTCTTACTCGAGAGCTTGAAAGGGCTGCAGAGTGCCTCTCGTTTCCTGTTCGTTCTCCGGCATTTGCGCAGCATGGGCATGCTAACCGAGTGCCAAAACCTCGTGAAGTCGTCCGAGCAGAAATTCCTCACCTACGATGAGCCGCACGTGGTAGTGGCCGCTGTCACTGACTACTGTCGATCTGTTGCCGATGTGAGCACGCTTCCTACGCAATTCAAAATCATCAAGAAGATGGAATTTGCCTTGCAGGACCGAAACAAGATCAACGAAAAGACAGATGCAGTTGAAGAAGCTGAAATACAGGTGGAGGCAATTCCTAAAAAAGATGTTCCTCTCCCGAACCAGGCGTCGAAAAAGCGCAGGCTCGAGAATGCACAAGCCCCAGAACAGGGCCGCAACAGAGAGCAGCTTAGGCTAAAAGTTGTACCAGTTCAAGAGTCTGCCACAGATACAGATATCCGGGATTTCTTTCGGGGCTACGCGGAGCCCGTCGACGTGACACTTGTCCGCGCAAAAGAAAGCTTTGCCGTCGTTGAGCTCAGTTCCGAGCAGGAAGTGTTGACTTGCTTGACAAGAGACCTCAAGCCGTTGCAAGGAGCGACTGTTCGCGTCACAAGATTGACCGCAAACATGGTATGGATGGCAAACTACCCTGCGCACTATGGCTTAGCCGACATCAAGCAGTTGATTCTCGAGAGGACTGGGCAAGTACCGTTTGCCGTGCGATTTCCAACTCAGTCAGAGTCCTTCGAGCGCAGATTTTGTTTCGCAGACTTTTCTGACTCCAAAACAGCCTCCCTCGTGAGGGAAAAGCTCTCAGGCTTGCGGATCGAAAACCTAGAGATGATGGCGGAAATCGCGGATCCGTCTGCAAAGATCAACAGGCAGTCGTCCCGCAAAAATCGCCAGATTCTTCTCCAAAACTTGAACTACAGCAAGACCACCAAGGAGTCGATACTTAACGCGTTTTCGGTGTTTGGCTGTATTAGTAACGTCAATATTCCCGCCGGTTACAAATCCAACCAGAGAAAGGGCTACATAAACGGCGGCCTTGCGTTTGTCACGTTTGATAAGCCCGAAAGCGCAACTGAGGCCATGAAACTAAAGGAGATGCGTCTCGACGACCGTACAGTCACCATTTCCGATGTCGTCGAGAAGCCAAACAAGAGGCCAGCTGCTGAGGAGGTACGCTCAGTCACAATCAAAAACGTGGACAGCACTGTGTCTGAAGCGCAGTTAAAATCGTTGTTAGAGGATAAGGTGGGCCGCGTGACCCGGATCAGACTTAGCCCGGCCCAAAACGCGGCGTTAGTCGAGTTTGCAACTGTCAAAGACGCGGGCAAAGCCAAATTTATATTGGAGGCAGTCGTACTCGGTAATCGAAAGTTGGAAGTTGCTTCCAAGCTGGAGTTTTACGAAGAACTCAGGGCCACCCAGGTCCCTAGAATGATGCCTCCCATGTTAATGAGAAGGAAGAGAATATAGAAAACGTGCTACAAAAGAGTACCTAAATTCAAACCATTACGATAAATACAACCCATTGCTCGTAAGAAGCAACGTCAAGACTCGCTACGAGTTCTAAGCGCTCCAAAGCGAAGAGAGATCGCCACCGGCCCCGTTGTAGGCGAGCACGTTAGGACTGGCGATGTCAAGCCCTTGGACAACATTATTAGTTCCGAACTTAATGAACTTTCTCTTCATTTCAGCCGGGGTAATGAGACTGCCAGTACTGAACTCGGACTCGAGCTCAGGTTGCAAAGACAACAAGTATGACAACAATCCAGTGACGTGAGGCGCAGCCATAGAGGTACCAGACATGGTCTGCGTCTCCAGCCAGATGCCGACAGAGGTTATGTCAACACCAGGGGCTTGTATGTCCACACACTTTCCGTAGTTGGAGAAGTCAGCTTTACGGTCTGCGTTGTCAATAGCACCCACAGTGATTGGGCCTTTGGCTCTGGCCGGCGAGACATTGCAAGCGTCCTGGTTCTCGTTACCAGCAGCAACGGAGACGTGCACACCAGCGTTGGCCGCTGCGTTGGCAGCCAAGTCAAGCGCCTCGGAGGCGGCACCACCGATGGACATATTGATGGTAGCACCCTTGTAGCCCTTCTTTTGAGCGGTCACTTTTTGTTGGTGGTCCTTCACAGCGAACTCAATGCCCTTGATGATATCAGACGTGGTACCACTTCCCAAGAGGTTCATGACCCCAACAGCGACCAAGTCAACGTTCTTGGCAATGCCGTAGGTCTTACCTCCAATCGTGCCGGCAACGTGGCTGCCGTGGCCGTGGGCATCTACACGAAGCTTGGGGAAAGCGACAGCGTTGCCCCACTGCGCTCTGCCCTCGAAGTCCGGGTGGTCAGTCTTGATGCCAGTGTCGATTACGTAGGCCGTGACGCCTTTTCCGCCCTCGTTGTCGTAGAGGTAGTCAGTAACGGCTGGGTGGACCAACCTGCGCTGGGAAACACGAGCCACGCCCCAGGGGGCGTCCTTCTGCGTGTCGAACTCGTTGATGTGCATGATGGAGTCTTGCTCTACAAAGTCCACCATCTCGTTGGCGCGAATGGCGTCCAACATCGCGGGCGGCAAGTAGCCGGAGTAGCCCCGGAAGGCCAGAATACTGATAAAGTCGAGCGACCTGGACAAGAGCCCAAGCATTTCGGAGCCGAGGTCGCGCTTCATCAAGGTGGCGAACTGGGCGGACACCCACTCGTTGTGCGCAGCATACTCGCTGTCGGAGTAGCCGTCCTTGAGCACAACAATGTACAGATGAGGCACCACACGCGCGACCTGGGGGGCAATCAGGGCGGTGTTAGGTGCCGAAGCGGGAACAACGGGGCTTTCAGCGGTCTGTTCGGGCAACTCGAAGACCTGTTCCAAGTGGTTCAATTCGGGGATAAGCAACGCGTTTGCGCTGGCCAAAAACAAGGGCAAAAGGTGGAGCAACTGCATTGCGGGCGATTAATTCTGGCTAAATGGAGTTTTGGCTAAGCGAAAACGACGTTTTTGGAGTATTGAGGGTTCTTTTCGGCTCGGCGGCTATGGCGCTCGGGGGCAAATTGCAGTGAGTTTGCAATTGGCGAGAAAAAGTCGTATCAGGACCACAGAAAAAACCTGGAGATCGTTTCAGGCAATTCCTCAAGCTGTCTTAGGCAAGGCTGGAGAAACAGGGGATAGGTGGTGGTTTCTGTGCACTCGACTATAGAAAGAAGTTAGGCGGGAGTTGATATTCGCCCCGCAGCCGGCTTATCAGCCCGAGGCGTTGTGTGCAGTGCCTTAGTTTCACCAGCGGTGTGTGAGCTGGCAGCAAGCAGAGGTAAGAAAGAGTATTAAGCGGGATTTCTTGGCGGTGTCCGACGGAAGTGTGGAGGTTTTGCGGTATTTTTGTTAATGTGGTAGCGGGCGAAAGGTGGCCGGTTTTTACGTGTTTCTGGGGCGGCAGTGCTCTTAGGGCAGCGAGCCAGCATATGACAGTGCTCAGTGAGGCAGAACGGCTGATGATGGGGCACAAATGCACGCCGCTGTTTTCTTTTGTGAGTTCTGTTGTTGTGGCGTTTCAGAGACGTTTCACATCTGTTTCGGGCCGTTTCAAGCTCTTTTTTCCCGCTGTTTTGTGTCTCACATTTTGCAGCCAATGCTGCCCAGCATATCGGAAAGCGTGTCCATTTGGCTGCGCACTAGTGCCGTGGCCACGCAAGAAAAAGCAGCTAGGCCACAGCGCTACAGCGTCGCCTTGAAAAGACCAGACAAAAATAAAAAAAGAAAAAAGAGAAAAAGTCACCAAAGCGAACAGCTGGAAGCCGATACCTTATTGATTTTCCTCATCGCTTGCGCTGCTTTTCGTCCAACTGCCTCTCCCCAGTGAGTCAGACACCGACTCCACCGTGTGAGCCCATTAGTGCGACTTCACGCAGAAAATTTTCTCGCTTTTCAACCAAGAGTCATCCGCCTAGAATGAGTGCAACGATAAAGTTGGAGAAGACAGACAGAAGAGATACTCTCATAGAGATCGAGAAGAGGTACCAGCAGTACTGGCAAGCGCAGAAGTTCTTCGACGTGGACGCTCCGTCGTATGAGGAAGATCCAGAACAAGATGGTGACAAGTTGAAGGAGACCCACCCCAAGTTCTTCGCCACGATGGCGTACCCTTACATGAACGGTGTGTTGCACGCAGGCCACTCGTTCACATTGTCCAAAGTCGAGTTTGCGACCGGTTTCGAGCGGATGAACGGCAAAAGGGCGTTGTTTCCCTTGGGTTTCCACTGTACCGGTATGCCCATCAAGGCTTCGGCAGACAAAATTAAGAGAGAGGTCGAGCAGTTTGGCGCCGACTTCTCGGGCGTGCCTGCGGAGGGCGATGAAGAAGAAGAAGAAGAGCAGCCCAAGGCGGAGGTGAAACGCGAGGATGTGACCAAGTTCACCGCGAAAAAGTCCAAGGCTGCTGCTAAACAGGGAAGAGGCAAGTACCAGTTCGAAATCATGATGCAGTTGGGCCTCGAGAAGCACGAGGTCGCGGCGTTTGCCGACCCACAGCACTGGCTCAGGTTTTTCCCGCATTTGGTGCAAGAGGACGTGACGGCGTTTGGCGGAAGAGTCGACTGGAGGAGGTCGTTTGTCACCACGCCCGCAAACCCGTACTACGACGCGTTCGTGCGCTGGCAGTTCAACAGATTGAACGAGTTGGGCAAGCTCAAGTTCGGCGAGAGATACACCATCTACTCCGAGAAAGACGGCCAGCCCTGCCTCGACCACGACAGGCAGTCTGGCGAGGGTGTTAACCCGCAGGAGTACCTTGGGCTTAAGATCGAGATCACCGAGTTCACGCCGGAGGCCGCAAAGGTGCTTGCGGAGAGCAGCGTCGACGTGACCAGCAACAAAGTGTACTTGATCGCCGCCACCTTGCGGCCCGAGACCATGTACGGCCAGTCGGCGTGTTTTGTGTCACCAAAGATCAACTACGCTGTATTCAAGTCCGCGGAGGGCTCCTACTACATCACCACAGAGCGTGCCTTCAAGAACATGAGCTTCCAGAACCTCACCGCCGTCAGAGGCGAGCACACGCCCGCTGCTGTGATCAACGGTGCCGCTTTGGTCGGCTCCAAGATCAACGCCCCATTGTCGTTGTTCAAGGACTTGAGAGTGCTCCCTCAGGAGTCCATCAAGCCAAGCAAGGGTACTGGTGTTGTCACGTGCGTCATGTCCGACTCTCCCGACGACTACATCACGTCCATGGACTTGGCCAACAAGGCAGACTACTACAAGATCAAGAAGGAGTGGGTGCACACGGAGGTGCTTCCCGTTATCCGCACGAAAACGTACGGCGACAGGACCGCAGAGTACTTGATCAACGAGTTCAAGATCCAGTCGCCCAAGGACGCCGTGCAGTTGGCCAAGGCCAAGGAATTGGCCTACAAGGAGGGGTTCTACGGCAGCCACATGGTCATCGGCAAGTACAACGGCGAGAAGGTCGAGACGGCCAAGCCTAAGATCAAGGCCGACATGATCGCGGACAACCAGGCGTTTGTCTACTACGAGCCGGAGTCCCTCGTGATGTCCAGATCCGGCGACGAGTGTATCGTGTCCTTGGAGGACCAGTGGTACATTGACTACGGTGAAGAGTCGTGGAAGAACCAGGCCTTGGAGTGTCTTGCCGAGATGGAGACCTTCAACAAGGAGACAAGGCACGCGCTCGAGGCTGTTTTGGACTGGTTGAAGAACTGGGCGTTCACCAGGACGTACGGTTTGGGCACGAAGTGCCCATGGGACCAGTCGCAGTTGATCGAGTCCTTGTCCGACTCCACGATATACATGGCATACTACATCATTGCGCGTTTCTTGCATTCCGACTACTACGGCGAGAAGAAGGGCAAGTTCGACATCAAGCCGGAGCAGATGACGGACGAGGTGTTTGACTTCGTTTTCTACGGAAAGGAGGAGGATTTCACGACCGACGTGCCCATGGAGCAGTTGAGGGAGATGAGAAGAGAATTCCTCTACTTCTACCCATTGGACGTGAGAGTGTCCGGCAAGGACTTGATCCCCAACCACTTGACGTTCCTCATCTACACACACGTTGCGCTTTTCCCCAAGAAGCACTGGCCACAGGGAATCAGATCCAACGGGCACATGATGTTGAACAACGCCAAGATGTCCAAGTCCACAGGAAATTTCTTGACCTTGAGGCAGATTGTCGAGAAGTTCGGAGCAGACGCGTCCAGAATTGCGTTGGCTGACGCTGGTGACACGGTTGAGGATGCCAACTTCGACGAGGCTAACGCAAACGCCGCCATTTTGCGTTTGACGACTTTGAAGGAGTGGTGCGAGGAGGTCAAGGCCAACCAGGACTCGTTGAGAACTGGCGAGTTTGAGAACTTTTTCGACGCGGCATTCGAGAACGAGATGAACTACTTGATTGAGCAGACGTACGAGCAGTACGCGTCCACCAACTACAAGAGTGCGCTCAAATACGGCTTGTTTGACTTCCAGACCGCCAGAGACTACTACAGAGACTCTGTGGCGGTCATGCACAAGGACTTGGTCTTCAAGTACATCGAGGCGCAGGCTTTGATGTTGGCGCCAGTGGCCCCACACTTTGCGGAGTATCTCTACAAGGAGGTGTTGGAGAAGGACGGGTCGGTCCAGACGGCCAAATTCCCTCGCGCGTCGAAGAACGTGTCGCAGGGCTTGCTCGATGCTTTGGAGTACGTGAAGGAGCTGTCGAGGGCTGTGCGTGAGACGGAGAGCGTGGTGTTGAAGTCCAAGAAGGGCAAGGCGGAGGTTGACGCCTCGAAGCCAGTGGTGTTGACTTTGCTTGTGTCCACTTCTTTCCCCGAGTGGCAGGACGAGTACATTGAGCTTGTCAGGCAGTTGTTTGAGAGCAGCACCTTGGACGACAACAAGGTCATCAAGCAGAAGGTGGGCAAGGACATGAAGCGGGCCATGCCATTTATCAACTTCTTGAAGCAGAGGTTGGCCAAGGAGAGCCCCAAGACGGTGTTTAACCGCAAGTTGACGTTTGACGAGGCGGATGTCTTACAGCAGGTGTTGGACACCATCAAGAAGGCTCCTACGACGATCAAGGTGGAGAAGTTGCAGGTGCTCACGTTCCCATACGGTAGCAAGACGGGCAGGGACATCAGCACGGGCGAAGAGGTGGAGATTGTTGCGAGCGCAAAGATTATCGAGAGCTCTGTGCCAGGGCAGCCTGGTATTGTTATCAAGAACGTCGAGTAGACAATAGAGCATAAGACGTCAGAAGAAGAGACGCGCTACTCGCGGAACGAGAAGATAGACGAAGAATGAATAAGTAACAAGAAAGACGAAAGAAGAAGGAAATCAAATGATCGGAAACGTAGAAAGAAAGCCGAGCACACTGCGACAATCTCGTGGCCAGGACGGACACTGCGTGAACAAGCTGCGGGTGTGCGAGTGCAGATTTGCCTATGATCGAGCACTATGCTAGCGGCAACGACAACAAATACATAAACAAAAAAAAACAAGCAAAAGAAAAAGCACACAGCAGTAAGAGAGCACAACGGCACGAAAGCACGCAGAGAAAGCTTTCTACCAAAAAACAGACGACACTTTCAGAAAAGGAAAATCCTGCTGGTTGTGACTCAGCAGCACTAGCTCCTTGCACCTTTCCCGCTCTCACGTGTGCGAGCGAACGGGATTTCACGCACCAGACCATAATATCAGATTTCCAGCACAGGGATTACCACCTCCGCTACCGCCCCGCCAAAACACACCCCACGCGGCGATACCGACCCGGAAACCCGCCAGCTTGAGGCCCTGCAGCACACGGAGTTGCCCACGCCGAAACTCTGGTTAAAAACCCCGCCTCTCGACATTGTCTAGCCCGCGTTCTCGCACCCAACACCTCCGCCGGGGCAGCCCACCAAAACCACACCAAAATGTCCCAAAATACCCCGGAGTACCCGCTCTTGGGCAAGACGCCCGTTTACGAGACCAAGCTCTTCGAGCCCAGGGGCAGAATCGTCGACAGTTTCCTCCAGGAGTCGCTCTCCCCGCTTCTGTTGTCGTGCGTGTCTGACGCCCAGCTCAAGGAGTCCCGCAAGCGCTATCGAGCGGGCGAAAACCTCCATCCGCCCGCCGAGTGCGAGCTAGAAGCACCGCAGAACACCTCGGGCGACGATATGATCATCACGGATTCCGAATCTGCGCCCGAGCAGTTCTCGCACCCGCCCAAACGCCGCTTGACCGCGTCCAGCGGCGGAGACGCCAGCAACAACGCCCACGCTGCCATAATCAGCACCAGCGGCAGTGCCGGCGGCCTCTCCAGCACCGGCGACCGCTGTGCACCTGCGCCCGCGGTGTTTCGGGCCCCAAACAACGCCGAAACGCACGCATCCGTGACCGTAACAACACCAGCAGAAAAAATGCTCCACACGTGTAACCAGACGCTCTTGGCGTCGTTGACAAACTCGCCAGTGTCGGACACAGACGAGCAGAACACGCACCAGTTGGTGTTCCCGCTGCCGCTGGCGTCGCCGGTGCAGTCTGCGGCCGACAGGCCGTCAGCACAAAATGCGTTGGAACGGCAACTCGCCAAGGCGCCCACAAACCAGGGCGAGCTCATCGACATGATCGTCAACTTGAGCGGATTTGTGCTGGCACGCAACAAGAACAACCTCATATACCTGCTTCTACAGCACGTGGGGCGGCTGCTGCTACTGACGTTTTGCGACGTGATCCAAACGAGCCTCAACCACGACTTGCTCACATCGCTCCCCTTGGAGATCTCGTTGAACATCCTCTCGCTTTTGGACGCCAAGTCGCTCATGGCCGTGTCGCTGGCCTGCAGCCGGTGGAACCGGTTGGTCAGCAACACGAAGTTGTGGTGCTACATGCTCCGCCGAGACAAGCTCGTGGCCAGCGACGACGCCATCCAGCGCGAGCTCGCCGACCCGGCCAAGCTCTTCGCCGAGTGGGCCACGCCGAGCCCGTATCTCCGGCAGATCAACTACGCGCAGCTCCTATACAAGAAACGCTCGCTCATCTTGAAGCGCTGGATGGACCCCACTTACGAGCCCAAGCGCATCAGCGTCGCGGGCCACGGCTCTAACATCGTCACGTGCCTCCAGCACGACGACGACAAGGTTATCACCGGCATCAACGAAAACCTGATCAACGTGCATTCCACTAAGAGCGGCGAGCTCAAGAAGCTCTTGAAGGGCCACGAGGGCGGCGTGTGGGCCCTCAAGTACTTCTCCAACACCCTCGTCAGCGGCTCCGTGGACCGTGACGTGCGCATCTGGAACATCCGGACTGGCCGCTGCACCCACGTGTTCCGTGGCCACACGTCCACCGTGCGGTGCTTAGACATCATGCACCCTGTGCAGATCGGCGTCAACGACAACGACCAGCCCATCATCTTCCCGAAAGAGCCTCTCTTAGTCACCGGCTCCCGAGACCACAACTTGCATGTCTGGAAGCTTCCCTTGGACAACGAGCAGGAGTTCGCCGACTTGATCACTGAGACCAAGACTTTCGACTCCAAGGACCCCGACAATCCGTACTTCGTCACGGTGCTCTCGGGCCATACAGACTCGGTGAGGTGCGTCACTGGGTACGGCAACATAGTTATCTCCGGCTGCTACGACACCAACGTCCGCGTGTGGGATCTTCTCAACGGCGGGAGATGCAAGCATGTGCTCGAGGGCCACACCGACAAAATCTACACTGTTGCAATGAACTTCCAGACGCGCAGATGTTTCTCGGGCTCTATGGACCTGTCCATCAACGTGTGGGACTTCGACAAGGGCAAGTTGCTCTACCTGCTTGAGGGCCACAACCTCCTTGTCGGGCTACTAGAGCTTTCCGACAAGTATCTTGTCTCGGCAGCGGCCGACTCGACGCTACGTGTTTGGGATCCCGAGACCGGTGATACTCTCAGCAAATTGAAGGGACACAATAGTGCCATCACGTGTTTCCAGCATGATGGCTTGAGGATTGTCAGCGGAAGCGAGAGGATGCTCAAGCTTTGGGACATCCGGACAGGCAAGTTTGTCCGGGACCTCCTCTCGCACATCACAGGAAGCATCTGGCAGGTGAGCTTTGATGTAGACCGATGTGTTGCCGCGGTGCAGACCAGCAAGAACGGCCCGGCGGAGACGTACATTGAAATCTTGGACTTTAGCACTCCGTTGAACGAGGATCCAGCAATGGAGACGAGAAAGCGCTTTGACTCTATGGCTTGAGCGCATACCCCCACGATTCTGATCCCATATTAAAAAGGTACTATAGAGTTGCTTTATGTGTAAGTAAGAGCTAATTATTATCTTCATGCAAAGGTTTTCGGCCCGCACATTTCAGTCCGAAAAGTAGATTTTGCGTAGCTCCGCTAGCTTCTTGAGCCCCTCGTCTACGTCGTAGTTCGCTTGCACCAGCGGGAGCTTTCTAGGGTCAACGTCGAGGAAGTTGTCGTGAACATCTTGGTATTGTCCGTGGGCGCCTATGTTTTCTTCCAGCGAGACTACTAGATCCACGGTATACTGACTGAAGGGCGTATTGTCCATTTTGGCCACGTACGAGCACCACGGTTTGTGGAAAGCAAGTGCCGGGTCGCTGTGGTGTTCCGTTTCTTGGTCTTCCAGCTGTTCGTTCGGCGTAAGAAAGAACTTCAGGAAACATTCGACGCACGACACGTATGGCACAGACGACATGTCCGGGTCTTGGAGCCCCAGTGCCCAGCCCACGCTTGCCAAGTAGTAGAGCCACGGCGGGAAGTCCTTGTGCAAAACGGAGGGCATATTCTCCTTGGAGTCTGCGAAGTACCGGTTGAGAAACCACGCGTTGGACACCCGCACAAACTCCGCGGGTTTGTAGCGCACAGTCAGCGGAACAAGCCGGCTGAGAGCCTGCTCGTGCCTTTTGGCGGCGTCTAAGTGCTCGAAAAAGCCCTTGAGGAGCGATAGGTATCGCAGAATGAGAATCTCATCAGCGTAACCCACGTGAGCGGGCAAGTAGTACGTGCCCTTGAGCGGAGAGGGAAAGTCCCGCCACGCACACGACATGCGGTGGCCCGAGGACCTGATCTTCTCCGCGTAGACGTGTTTCAAGCCGGCGTTGAGCCTCTGGAGGTCCTTTACGTCAAAGGCACACGGCGCTCCCAGCGGTTGATGGTCCAACGAGTTGAACCGCAACAAAAGCCGGCCGCCGCACCCCCGGCACTCGAGGAGGTTTTTGGAACGGATGCTTCTCGACACCAGTGTGCAACTCCAGCCAAAAGACGCGCAAAAGAGCTCCGTTAGGTCGTTGTCGGCGGCGCCGCAGTACGGCACGTCCCAGTTTAGCGGGCTATATGTGCGTAAACGGTCGAGAAGCGCCGGTCGCGAGTACGGGGCAAAGCCCGAGCCCGTGCGCGGTCGTTTCCGCCCGTCCTGCGGGTCTGCGGCCTGTTTCCGCTTGGATACGTGGTATGCGTAGTGGTTTTTCGCTTTCACCGAGCTGAAGAAACGGATATCTGGGTGAGACGCGTACTTTGCGGGCGTTACGGGCGCCGTTCTGGGCGCCGGCGGCGTGTTTTCACTACTCCGTAGAAGCTCGAGACAGTGGTCAAGCAATTTCGGGGTGCCCGACGAGACTTCCGAGAGATCCATGAAGTGTCCTGGCTGCTGGAGATTGGGCTGCTCTGAGGTCTAAGGTGGAGTGCACGTGACACGAGATAAAAGATAAAGTCCAAGTGTTGGTGGAAGCAGCCGGCGTGGGACTGTGTGGTGGTCGCTTTTTCGGGATGCTATCTGTCTGGAGAGAGGAAGAAGTGAAGAAATTGTAGGCTGTTGGGGAAGTTTACTCTCGGTGGTTTTTGGTGGTGCAGCCCTACTGTTGGGCTGCGAAAGAGGCTCTTACGAACGACACTGCAATTTTGCCAGCAAGAAGTGATTTATCTTTTTTTGTTCGCCCCAGGTCGGGGAAATCCTCATTCCAGTTGCCGGTCTCCTACGACTTTATTTCTATTCTCGATTTCCCTTGTCTTTTTTTCCCTTTCCCTCTCCCTCTCCCTTTCCCTCTCCCTTTACTCGTTTCGCTCACTGAGCTTGACCTCTCCCGGTCCTGTACTGCGCGACTAGCAAATCTTCTCAGCGAAAACACCTCCACCACATCCAACCATGGCCAAAAGACCCGTGTTGGAGGAAGTCCACGACGATGACATAGACAATATGGACATGGACGTCGCACAGTTCGACCCCAACCTCAAAACGCCGTTTGCGCCCGTGAGCACGCCGGTGATAACGCGCTCGGAGGGCGCCGAACCCTCGTTCCCCACCATGCCACTACAGCCCCGAAGCGCTCCGCCAGCAGAGAAGAGAGACGATATCGTCGACCCGGAAAAGTTCACAGACGAGGAGAAGGGCGAGATCCGCAAGCTCCAGATCATCTACCCGTGCTATTTTGACGCCAACCGGTCGCACGCTGAAGGTAGGCGAGTCAGCAAGGACTTGGCGGTGGAAAACCCGCTCGCAAAGACGATTTCCGACGCGTGCCGCTCGTTATCGGTGCCGGTGCTCCTCGAGTTAGACAAGTCGCATCCGCAGGACTACGGAAACCCCGGCCGGGTCCGAGTCCAGCTCAAAAAAGACGGTGCGGCGTCGCACCTGGCGTACCCCACGAAACGGGCGTTTTTTGCTGCAGTTTCTCAGTATTTGAAGGCACACCCTACGACACTCGCCAGCATCAGTAAGCAGAGCGGCATCCCGTTCCCGCGTGAGTACGAAGAGAACTTCACGCCGGAGGCGTTGCCCAAGGTGAAGGGCTTTAAAATGGGCACGATTGTGCCGGTGCACTCAAACTTGACGTTGAAGCATCCGATGACGAAGTCGATCTACGACCCGGAGCCGGAGCCGGTGGAAGCGCCGAAGGCGCCCAAGCCGCCCAAGAAGAAGATGATGAAGATCCGGGGATAGCTACAGGGACTTGTAGCAAAGCGAAGGACGTGAAAACGACGGACGTGAAGACGACGGACGTGACGACGACGGACGTGACGGCGACGGACGTGACGACGACGGACGTGACGACGACGGACGTGATGACATCTTCACGTCGGGGGCATGTAAGAGTGACCATACGAAACTGTAATAAACTACATCGCGGCAAAGCAGCACTCGAGCACCTAGAGTCAAAGGACCAAACACTATAGTGACCACACCACCTCATTTATCGTGCTGCACAGCACCGACCGGGAAAAGCGCTAAAGCCTACAAAATAGCGTGGACTAGCCACCGCATCGAGAAATCCGTAGCAGCCACTATGTGAGCAACACTGTCAGCAACCATTGTTTCACAACCACTGTGTCGGCTACTCTGTCAGCATGTATTAAGCCGCGGGAAACTGTATCAAAGGACTGCCACCGGCAACAGCACCGTCACTCGTAACAGCAGCACCAGCACTTGTCTCCCCTACGCCTCCACAGCAGCTCTATTTGGCCGGCGCGTACTGCTTGCGGTACTGCTCGATCGCCGCCAAGTTCTCAGGCGACAACTTGTCCTTCAAATACGACACAATGTCCGTCAAAGACACGATGGAGTGCACCGGAATGCCATACCTAGAGCTGACCGCCTGCGTCGCGGAAAACTGCGAGTCTACGGTGGTCTCCTGTCTGTCGAGCGCAATTACGCAGCCCACCACAGTACCCTGCTCGGCCTGGATGATCGAAAACGCCTCGTTGATGGCGGTGCCCGCGGTCATGACGTCGTCGATGATCAACACGCGCTTGTGCGCCAAGTCGCAGCCGACGATCGAGCCGCCCTCGCCGTGGTCCTTCTTTTCCTTTCTGTTGAAGGAGTACCCGACGGAACTGTACGTTTCCGGTGCAATCTCCGCCAACTTGGCCGCGGTAAGCGCCGCCAAGGGGATGCCCTTGTATGCGGGACCGAAGATGATGTCAAAATCGATTCCTGCGGCAATAATGGCGTGCGCGTATGCGCTGGCCAACGTGGAGAGTAACTTACCGGTGTTGAACAAGCCCAAGTTGAAGAAGTATGGCGACTGGCGGCCGGACTTGAGGGTGAAGGAGCCGAACTTCAACGCGTGGGACTCCAACGCGAGGTCCAAGAACACGGACTGGAAACTCTGCATTTTCGTGCGTTTTTCAGCTAAACCAAATCGCCTGACTTGCCCTGCTGAAAGGTATTCAGGTGAGCGATGGGGAAGATGAAGGAATATCGTGGGATGCACGGGTGTGTCTATGGCCTGCGCCAGGCAGCAAAGGGTATTAGCAGAGGGATAAGGCGAGGGCAATTTTTTTTTACTTAGGCAGTCACATACCGCAGCTACCTCTCTCGTGCTTTGCTTGGAAGACGTAAGGCATGTTTTGCTAGAAGATAGGTTGGTGTCTGTCCGCTGGCGCCGGCAGGGTGATGCCTGATAGATCGCAGTCCGGGTATTTGGGCAATCAGCTATAGTACTGACTATGAAACAGAGGGCTGAAATATCAGAAATAATAGGGTCATCCCGTAGAGTGAATTAGATATTCAAATACAGTGATTGGTTTAGAGATATAAAACAAAGTGGTTGTTTGTTTGGTTTGTGCTTTGCACTGGTGACCGAGCTCAAGAATTCTGTGCGGCAGCAGTGGCACCCAGTCTTTCGCAGCCGATACACTCTTTACCTCAATACTGCAAACCACTGAAAAATACCAGAAGTAAACAGAGCAAAAAAGCAAGTACAAAATCTAAAGCAGGAGCGAAGCTAAAAAACAGAGCACTGGCCCATTGACACCAACCCAATTAGAAAACACCGCCTCTTCCCTTTCCGTCTCCCCCTTTCCGTCTCCGTATTTCTACCATATCTCCATATCTTCTTGTCCTGCGAAATCACTGCGCGCTCTCGGCTTCTCACAACTATGCCAAACGACATCGCCCAGTACGAAACCACAGTAGAGGCACTCGAAAACAGCCACAGACATGACTTGGCCGTGCACCTCTACCTGGCGTTCCTCCTACATCATGTGAACCCCTACTTCCCGCACGCGGCGTGGGCGTCGTGGCCAAAACACCACTCCAAGGCTCTAGACCCGAGGGTCCGGGAATATCCCGAAGATTCGGCGGTGGCCGACCTGGCGTATGGCGAGGAGAGCAAACCGGACGCTGCGGACGCAGCGGCCCTACCGGAACCGGTTTCCGACCAGCTCCGGCACAAGTTCCGCCGGTCCCGGCTGCGCCTCTCGCTCGGCCACAAGCGACAACGTATTAGCAGCCCACGGGCCACGTTGGTCAGCGAAATCCACCTGGTGTTGGAGCGCAAGATCAGGGAGCAGCTCCAGGCGCACGGCCACAGCGCGGAGCGCATGGTGCCCGCGGCAGACTCTGTTTTGGTGGAGGATATGGCGACACGCATTGCATCGCGTTTGGGTAAGGTATTGAAGACGCTAGATCGCCAGCACACGCCGCGGCCAACGCTCAAAAACTGGCAGGACGTGCTCTTGGCGAGCCTCCAGAACGACCGCGACGCCGGCGCCGCCAACCTTGCCGCTGCGCGCCAGATATACGAGCGACTGCGCCGGCTTTTCGCTCACGTAAAGTACAAGTACGAGTACGACGAGGACGAGTACTGTAGTGACTCCAACGCTCTGCGAGGAGCTATCGGGAACCGCCCGGGTGCTGTTGGTGTGCCTGAGTTCGATGTGGAGCAGAACCTCGCTGCCATCGACGCGGCGGGGCTCGCACCAGAAGGCGAGCCTGCGCTCGAGCGCATTGAAAGGCAGAAGAAGGAGTTTGCCTTCAAGGAAAACCTCTTCGTGCAGACGTGGGACGAGATCGGGCGCGACAAGCAGCTCGCGTGGCACGAGCTGGACGTGTTGAAGGAGAAATACGTGCCGTCCGGCGCACGTCTACAGCAGGAGCGGGCAGATGTGCTCTCGGACGTGCGGTTGCGGGCCGCGGACTTCCAGTACCACTTCACCAAATAAAAAATGTATTAAAGCCAGAGAAAAAGAGAGAAGAAGTAGGGAAGAGAGACGAGGGAGGAGAGTCCAGAGAGAGAGTGGTCATATTCGAGCAGGCACGCCCGGCTCAATTTTTTTTCTGGTAGGTGTCACTGATCTCCGTGCCGAAGATGACGTCCCAGAACTTGCTGGTCACGCCGAAGCCCATCTCGTAGTTCTTGTAGTGGTGCTCCAAGTGGTACTTCTTCACGCCCTCGAGGTACAGCGGCAACTTCGTGTGATGCAAGAGGTAGTGGGTCACGTCGTACATGATGTAGCCCAAGGTGCCGCCGGCAAAACCCGAGCACGCCATGTAGAACGGAAGCAACCCAAACACGAGCCGGTAGAACGGATACGCCAACACAACAAACAACGTGGGGGGAAGCACCAACCGCTTCTTGTCCATGGGCAAGTAGTGGTGCACGCCGTGGAGGAGAAAGTGCAACGTCAACGCGAACCGGTTGTCCGGCAAGTAGTGGTCCAAGTGGAACAAGAACCTGTGCAAGCAGTACTCGACAAGCGTCCACACGAACAATCCCATGGCCCAGAGGCTCAACGCGGTGATCTTGTTCTGGCCCATGAGCCCGATGTAGAAGATGGCAAAGTTGCAGGGGAGCCACAACACAGGCACAACCCACCACGACGTCAACGAAAGCGGCTCCAAGAAGTTGCCGAACAACGGCGCAGAGCCCTTGCCGTAGTGCCGTGGCCGGTGCACCTGCTCCAAGTAGAACTCCTTGGAGAAGCGACCCTCCAACATCTGCGGAAGAAGCGGCCGGCTGAGGTCCAAGAACCGGTGACGCCGCGCGTCCTCCGTGTAGTCCGTTTGCACTGAGAGCTTCTCAAGCGCAGGCAACTCGCGGTGGAACTCGGTAAGGTCGAACTCCTCGTCCGCCTCGTCCGTTAGCTTCACTTCCACGGGCACGTGACGCTTGTTGTTCACGAGCTCCGCTTCCTCCTCGGCCGTGGCCAAGTACCCCACCAACATCAGGTCGTCGAGCATCTCGTACGCGCTCTCGGAGTGCTCGTGCACCACGGCGTCCGCCATGACCTCTGTCACGTCTCTGCCGGCGTAGGGAAGAATGATGTCTGCTCCGCCTGGGTGCTCCTCGAGGAACCCCGTGACATCGTAGACTTTGCGGTGATATAGCGTGACCCAGCAGTCTGCCTCCGCGTTGTGTTTCGCCACCGCAGATGTGGAAATGAGGGGCAAAATGTTCGGCATGTTGTGTGAACAGGAAGATGACAGTTTGCACTATTTTTCTTGTTGTGGCCCCACTGCGGCGTGTAGACGCGGCACGTGATGCATCAGCCGATGGTTCCAGCTGTGCCGCGCATTAAGTGCCGGAGTTCGTGGTAGATGTTGGTGCGCGTCCGCGGACTCGGAAACGTTTGCCAGTCCACTGCGCTGCCGCTGAGAGTGAATGCGTATATGTAGTGTAGTATGTGAATGAATGTCCTGTGCTGCATTGTCTGGTATCGTAGCAAGTCTGGCATCGTAGCGTCTGGCATCGTGATGCTTGGCGTATGTTGTCTAGCGTCATAGTGTCGGCCGGCGTCTGGCGTCATACCGTCTGGTATCGCGGTGCCTCTTGCCTTAAAGTCTGGTGTCACTGAGCTGGCGGTGTCGGTCCACCCATCTCACACACGTATCCGCGCACCCGTGGACTCCGCGTCTAGCTGCATAGAGTCGAACTCCGGGTCCTCGTACTCGCCGCTGTCAGACTCAAACTCCGTGTCAATGTCCTGGTCGCCAAGCATGTCGAGGTTGTCGGTGGGATGCTCCACCTCGTACTCCTCCAGACTCATTTGCTGCTCCAAATGTAAGGTGTGGTCCACCAAGTTCAAGTATGCGTACATGAAGTTGGAGAGAATCACTTGCTCGCGGAGCGACCGCTTCGGGTTGGCAAGCTTGAGATGCGAGAGCCGGTAGATCGCTCTCTCCACATGCACAGGGAACCGGTAGTCGATCATCACCAACGTAGATTGAGAAGGCGGCGGCAACGGGAACCCAAACGCAGAATCCGTGAACTCAATAGGCTGGTTGGCTCTCGAGTGTCGTTTGATCGACTTCTTGAGCTTCTCCTGCACTTCGAGGGTTGACTTGGGCTTCCCATCATCTTCCGCAGCCACTTTCTTCTCCTCTGCACTGGACTCGGCGATTGACGCTTCCTTCTTAGGGGCCTTGTCGTCACTCCCCTTGGTTATGTTTCTGAATTTGCTTTTGATTCGAGATGCCACCTTTCCATCCTCGACACTCTTGTTCTCCTTATTCTCGTCGGACGTCTTTTCTGCCTTCGTCTCACTCTTCAGAGTCTGGTCCTTTGAAGTGTTCTTCTCGCTGCTGCGGCGCAGCTCTTTTATCACGACCTTTCCGCTCTGCTTTTGATTGAGCTCGCCTTCCATCGATTCACTGGAGCTCTTGAGCACCACTAAGTCAGCAGTCATCTTCTCGTGGGAGACCGAACTGCTCCGTCTTTTCTTGAAAAGCTTCGTAATTACATTGTCCTTACCCGAAAGGTCCTCTTTTGACGCTGTAGATGATTCCCTCTTATTCGACGGAATCTCAGGCGACGAGGCAGACCTAATCGGCGTTGTAGATGGGGTACTTTTCTCCACTGGGTTCGAAGAATTGGCCACTTTCTCCTTGGACCAGGGCCAGTTCTTTTTACTCTTCTTCTTCGCAGAAGCGGCGGCGTGTCTAGCTTTGGGCAATGCCTGCTCTTCACGCAAGTTGGAGCCTTCAGTGTGAGTACTTGCTGGTTTGGTCGCCTCGGAGATAGTCGTCAAACTCACTGGAGCTGGAACGACATCTTGCGCTTCTTGAGGCCTCACTGATCCTTTTGGAACAGTTTCTTCCGCCACTGGCGCTACCCTCTCTTCTCCTGGCTCAGCTTCCTTTTTGGGGAGATGGCCCTCTTTCCTCAACTGGTTTTCCACCTTCTCCAAACTTGCTGGAACACCGGTCAAATCCAGCTGAGCATCTTCGGGCTCGATATGGTCTATCGCATGTTTTGAAACAGGCGCAGAGTTCTTCTCAGCATCCGCCTTACTTTCTTTGAGGGCCGGCTCGATCAAAGGTTTCAGTGTGGTTGGACGTCTTGGTGGTACCGTAGCATCATTGACGTTCTGCTCGGTTTCCTTCAAGTTTTCTGAAACACGGTTCTTTTTGACATTTTCAATGTCGCGTGTGACTTTGTTGGCTGACGGCATTGATGGCAGAGTAGTTTTCAAAGTTGTGTCTTCAAGGATGTCTCCCTCAATTCCGAGCATGTCTTCATAACTCACGTCATGAGTAGTGAGGTCGAAACTGAAATCGTTCTGCTCTTTCTCCGGAGTAGAGCTCTGTTTCGCCGAAGAAGACTGTGCGGGCTTTACTTTCCTGGACTCGGTCGAGGCCAAGCTCTCCTTGAACTCATTGATCTCATTTCTCAAGAGGTCTAGGTTTTGGTTGAGCTCTCTGGACTTATCTCTCTTCGACTGAGCTTTGTGCCTCTCTGAGGCATGGCCCTCACTGACAGAGCGATTATATGCTTGTGGCCTTGGGCTGCCCGATGCGCGTTGGTACTGGGCGTGACCCTCGCCGTTAGGCGCTGCGTATCGTCCTTTTCTCACGGAGTTGGACTGTGGTGGATAGTTAGCAGCCTGCTGTGTGGTTGGCTGCTGCGTATATGTGGACTGCACGGGCGCCGACGACTGGCGGTAACCGCCATAGTTCTGGCTGCTTCCTGGCACATTCCGTCTGCTGGCATGCACTTGGTAGTCGTCTCTTCGAGGGCCAGCGCGGGGCTCCTCGTCGTGCTCGCGAGAGGGGACTCTTTGGCTGGGTCTTGACGCAGCGTCGTACCGGGGATGGCCCGTAGGGCGCGCAGACCCAGTGCTAGGTTGCGCCGGAGGCACTTTGGACGACGCGTTTTGCTGCGCGTACTTGGTGGCCAGAATGTTGCGTCCCAAGGAGTTCGACGCAGTCATGTAAGGCGAGTCTTTGGCAGAGAGCCCAGCCATGGGTATGGAGCCGTCGCCTATGGCCATGGCGGAGCTCGGGGCAGCAGCCAGGGGGCAAGGAGACGAGCCTTTTGGAGGGCCCTTGTAGCGGAAGAGCACCTGGGAGTTCCGGGGGTTAATGCTCTGCATGCTAGCGCGGTTCACCTGGCGTTTTGCAGCCAGTGGGTCTCTGTTTGCGTCGTACAGAGACACCTCCGCCGACGTTAAGTTGTGCCTGAGCGTGGCCAACTTCTCTGCCTTGCTGTTCTGCAACTGCGATCCGAGCTGCGACGTGTGCGGGCCCTTCCGGTAGTCGAGTCTGCGGCTTCTGCGGAGCGCAAAGTCGTCGTTTGGCGGCCGCCCGTAGTCAGGAGTGTGCGTAGAGTAACCAGAGGAGTCATAGGCGGTAGGTGAATACGGAGAAGAGGCCCGCGTCGCAGAGCGTCTGCGTGGCGAGCCCGTCCCAGGGTATACTCTCGGGCTCGAGGGCGAACGCGGCACGGCAGGGTACGCGCGGGTGTTGAAGAGTTCCTCGGGGCCAAGGTCCAACATCTCCGCTTGGCTAGCATTGCGCGAGAGGTTGCTGGCGGTCTCCATCTCGTCGATGGCCAAGCGCTCGACGTCGCTGTAGCCCAACGAGGACGTGGACAAGGAGCGCGCGAGCGTGACGGCATCGTTGGAGTCCATGCCTGCGAGCTTGGACATTTTCTGGAGCTCGGAGGTCAATTTGCGCAACGACGGGTTGCTGTAGCGGTTTCTGTTCTCGCTTGGCGGGGTGTCCAGCTTAGCTGGACTGACTTTTTGGTCGTCGTTGGCCGGCGCATCGTCCGTAGTGGAAAGAGAGAGCGAGGACCGCTTGGACTGGCTGGCGGACGACTTGGACCGCGACAACTTGCGCTCCAACAACTCGTCGATGGTGCTTTTTACGTGGTTCTTGAACTGCTGAGGATTCACCTCAGGATGCATGTTTGCCGGGACCCAGAGGAGGTCCTCGGCGAATGAGGGGTCGTCTGCGGACGATAGCGACGTGCCTGGCGACGTCTGGCGCAGCTCGGGCGTGCGCTCACGGCGTGGCGGCGAGCGGTTTCGTGGCTCGGACAACTCCGAGGAAGAAAGCTCGCGCGGAGGCGACGCAGCGGGCTCAGAAGCAGCGGCAAGCGGCCCGCGGGACAACGACAAGCCGTCGCCCAGTAGGGCATCGTCGAGAGAATCGCGGTCGAGCACAAACGAGTACGATGCGTCCAGCGGAGGTAGGTCTGGGTCCAAGGACATCAAGTTGCCGATGGAGAGCCGTTTGAGCGCGGCGACCATCTGTTTCTCCTGCTCAATCTCGCGGGCTGCCGACATGTAGCTCGCGGAGGAGTTACGGGCCGGCGAGGACGGCGAGTGCAGAGGAGAATGGGACATATGGCGACGGTGTGCTCAGCAAGGCAACATGTAATGTGTCACAAAAAGTAAAAAAATAAACGGCGGCAGGGCCGGGGGAAAAAAGGAATGGGCGCCACAGGTTTCGGATCACGGCCGGGAGAGGGCTCGGGCGTGCTATACTGGGGTGGTGGTGTTTTCTTGCGCTGGATCAGGCGCTGAACAGCAGAGAGTGAGCGACTGTCAAAAGCCTCGAAACCAGGCGCGCTGTAGTGGTCGGGGCAGCGCCAGAAACCGAAGGGGAAAGTGGTGCTGGCGGATAGGAGCGTGCACGTGAGCGGCGGGAGCGGCGACGGCAGCGGCTAAAGGCAGACACGGTGGTGTTTCTACCAGGTGGAGGTGGTGGCAGCGAAAGGAGAGTTCGCTTACTGCGGAAGTGAGAGAGCGCGACCGCGCGAGCTGGAGTGAAATCGCCAGCGAGCGCCCGTGTCTATGCAGACAATAGGAGCGGGCAAAAAAAGAAAAGGGACGACCAGAAAAAACGAAAAAAAGAGCTTTAGTACACTAAAACGGCCACGGGCGGGCCAGCGCAGCCGCCAACATTTCTCGTCTCGTGGGAAGACGCTCTAAGATTTTTTTTGGGTTCTTGACTCTGTGAGCGAGCGACACCGCAGGCAGAGAGCGGGCAGCAGCGCGCGGCAGCGCGCAGCAGCGGGTGCGCGCTAGTCGAGCTGTCACCAGCGTGACGGCACAAGGACAGTACAGTGATAGAACGAAAAACATGAACATGAACATGAACATGAACATGAATATATGACCATATGACCATATGAACACATCAAAAAATGAAAAAAATGAAAAAAATGAACGTGTGAACATGAACACGATAAACAGGCTGAACACACGATGGTTGCGCTAAGCACTGCCCCACATCGCGCTACAATAGCACCCAGAATAGTGCCGGCCCTGCCACTAACATCCCGCAGTACACGTAGAACATGCGCGGGTGGCTCTGCCGCACGTCAAAAGACGGAAACCCAAGCAAATTGCATGCCGCGTGCACCACCACCGCGCACCACAAGTTGCACTGCGACTCCACGTACACACGGTTCGCCAACAACCCAAAGCACGTCGTGTAGAAAATCTGAAACCCCGTAGACGCCGCGGCCGCTGCAACCAGCCACCCCTCGCGCCTGTAGAGCGTGAGCCCGTGGTGCGCGTGCGCCGCGCCAAACAACACCGGCGTCCACACCGCAATCTGCAAAGCCGTCGCTACCGGCAAAAGCACCGCCAACACCGCCGCCCGGTACACCAACTCCTCAGTGACGGGCGCAAACACGTGATTGCGCACCCCCACGAGGGTGCCGAAGTTGTCGTGCAAGTCTGCGGCCCACTGCTCCAGCTCGCAAAAGACGTACACGGCGATGGGGCCCATGTACAAAAGCGCGACCTTGAGCGCAGACTTGCAAACGTTAAGCACGTCTGTACCGACGCTGTGGCTGGCGGTGAAGCCCGGCACAAGGCCAAACTGCCGTACTACGCTGCCAACTCTGCCGTACGTGCCGGCGCCGTACACGAGCGCGAGAGGAAGAACCACCACAAGCGCCACGCAGAGCACCAGCACGCGGACCATGCGGTGCTTTATGACCGCGGGGTCGTCGCGCGGCAACCGGCGCACGTGCGCTGGCTGGGCCACTTTGATGGCGACAACGTACGAGGTAGCCACGGTGGCGGCGAGCGCGGCGGACCACACGATGGTGGTCTCGAATGGCGGGCTCATGTTACGGGTGCACGATGTGGGTTCGTGTGTGGGTAGGTTCGCGGAGGAGGTGCGGGTGCAGTTTGCACCCAAGCCGCGACTGCAAATCCTGGGTCTGCAAATCCTGGGGCCAGGGCCTGCAAATCCTGGGCTAGCAAATCCTGGGCCCGCGCTGTTCACGGTGGGGGGCCAGCTGCTGGCGGCAATCTGAAATGCATCGGGAACTTTGGGTCTATTGTGGCGGGATCTTACTGGTCCGCTCGCGAACATTATCCGTAAGCTGGAGAAGTACGCACCCTTGTTCCAGCTCTGCAGTGGGTGTCGCGGTATCAGCGTAACTGTTACTGAGGGGTGCTCATACAAAATGCATTCTATGGACTATAATTGTGGCAGAGGCTCGTGTGTTTTTCATTGGCGTTTTTTTTTTTCGTCTTTTGGGCAGCACAAAGTAACAACCGTGCTGAAGCTGCCCTCCAGGATGCCACCGCCTGCAAGCTAACAGGCTTCGCGAGTTTAAACCGCATCCTGTAGCTCGTGTTTATCTCGTCAACAAGATGGTACGCATCAAGGAGAAGCTCATACACCACGTCGACGTACCGGTTATGGGCCCTCTCGGAGTTGTACCTCATTACAATGTGTTCGTATTTCAACAAGTACGCGTACGCTTGCGAGTAGGTTTTGATCTCATTGGCCCCCAACAACTTCTTGAGTTTGACGGTCAGTGTTCTGCTCTGCTCGACTAGACGGGAAGCCTCGACTTTGAGCGAGCTGCGAGGTACCTTGATAAATACACGCGTAATTGCTTTTTGAACTTGCGTATTTCGAAATCTGGCTCGAGTTCCTTTGTTTCACACTCTTTGAGAAATCTTTCCAAGTGCTCGTTGAACGCCATCATTTCCAGTCTCAATTTTGCGCTCCGCTGTAGATTGAGAGCAGTTGCAAAATCTTAAGGGCCTGCTTCGAGCGAGCGTGAGCCTGGCCCAATTCTCCTCTACTTATCCCTAAGATCCGCAGCGCTCTCGTATTCTGAATCGTCTCATTCCAACAGAGATTTACTTGGATGATCTTGGTACTTGTCATAGTGGCCATGCTTCTCATCTTCATTTCCTCCGTTTCACGCTGGTCCATTTCCTCCGCTGTGCACTGGAACTGGAGCTGGCCCATTTCCTCCGTTGTGCACTGGAAGTGGTCCATTTTCTCCGCTTTGCATTGAAAGTGGCAGATTTTCTCCGTTGTGCACTGGCAGTGGAACTGGTCCATTTTCTCCGCTGTGCACTGGAACTGGAACTGGCCCATTTCCTCTCTTGTGCCATTTTCTCCGCTGTGCATTGACAGTGGCAGATTTCTTCCGTTGTGCACTGGAAGTGGAACTGGTCCATTTCTTCCGTTGTGCACTGGAAGCGGAACTGGCCCATTCTCTGTCGTACACTGGAACTGGCCCATTGTACACTGGAAGTGGAAGTGGTCCATTTCCTTCGTACACTGGAACTGGAATTGGCCCATTACCTCCGTTGTACCCTGGAAGTGGCCCATCGTACAATAGAACTGGTCCATTTCCTCCGTTGTACACTGGAACTGGCCGTTTACCTTCGTTGTACCCGGGAAGTGGCCCATTGTACAATAGAACTGGTCCATTTCCTCCGTTATACACTGGAACTGGCCCATTACCTTTGTTGTACCCAGGAACTGGCCCATTGTACAATGGAACTGGTCCATTTTCTTCGTTGATCACTGGGAGTGGCAGCTTTCCTCTGTTGTACAATGGAACTGGTCCATTTTCTTCGTTGATCACTGGGAGTGGCAGCTTTCCTCTGTTATACACTGGAAATGGCCCATTGTACAATAGAACTGGTCCATGTTTCCCGCTGTGCACCGAAAGTGGCAGATTTCCTCCGTTGTGCACTGGAAGTGGAACTGGCCCATTTCTTTCGTTGTGCCATTTTCTCCGCTGTGCATTGAAAGTGGCAGATTTCCTCCGTTGTGCACTGGAAGCGGAACTGGCCCATTCTCTGTTGTACACTGCAACTGGCCCATTGTACACTGGAAGTGGAACTGGTCCATTTCCTCCGTTGTACACTGGAACTGGAATTGGCCCATTCCCTCCGTTGTACACTGGAAGCGGAAATGGCCCATTGTACAATGGAACTGGTCCATTTACTTCGTCGTACACTGGAAGAGGCCCATTTCCTCCATTGTACACTGGAACTGGAGCTCGAACTGGCCGATTACCTTCGTTGTACCCAGGAAGCGGCCCATTGTACAATGGAACTGGTCCATTTACTTCGTCGTACACTGGAAGAGGCCCATTTCCTCCATTGTACACTGGAACTGGAGCTCGAACTGGCCGATTACCTTCGTTGTACCCAGGAAGCGGCCCATTGTACAATGGAACTGGACCATTTACTTCGTCGTACACTGGAAGAGGCCCATTTCCTTCGTTGTACTCTGGTCCATTTCCTCGGCTGTACCGAGCCTCATATTCGCCGTTCTCAGTGATGTTAGAGTTAGCGGATTGTGCCACCGATGAATCCGATGAACCGTCTGTTTCCGACAGAGGTTGACGTTTAGGAACTTGGAAATTGTCATTGTGGCCATAGCTCTCATCTTGATTTTCTCCATTGTACTCTGGTCCATTTTCTCGGCTGTACCGAGCCTCATATTCGCCGTTCTCAGGGATGTTAGAGTTAGCGGATTGTGCCATCGATGAATCCGATGAATCCTCTGTTTCCGACAGAGGTTGATGTGTAGAATCTTGGAACTTGTCATAGTTGCCATAGCTCTCATCTTGATTTTCTCCACTGTACTCTGGCGCATATTCTCCGTTGTCCACTCGTTCATTTCCTCTGTTGTACTCTGGCCCATTTCCTTGACAGTACCGAGCCTCATATTCTCCGTCCTCAGAGACGTTAGAGTTTTCGGATTCTGATTCCTCAGGTCGCAGGTCCTGTGCAAGCGACAGGCGAGAGAACACGAAGGAGGGCAAATAATCGTCAGGCTTCCATTTTGGCCAAAAGTTTGTCTCACCAAACTCTTCTTCTGAGAAATCTCCTTCTGGATAGAACGTCCAAGGGTCTTCGAGACTTTCCTGAGACAATGTAGAGTTTGATATTGCATCCGCTACAGGTTCATCGGTAGGGCTTTCTGGCACTCTAGTAGTCTCTGGAGGAGCGGAACACTCGACGCCGTTTCTGCTGTCGTAAACCGGGAGTATGCCCGACCTCGGAAGCTCTGCGCCGTCTGAACTACCATGCGAATCAAAGTCTGCCCTGTCAGACCCCCTGGAGGGAACCTGAACTGCGTTAAATCTGTTTTCGTCACAATATTTGGCCTGGGCCTGTCTCAATGTCTCCAAAAAGGCCTTCTGAGCAGGCGTGTCCCTTTGCTCAGGCACGGCCATCGCATCAACTAAACCCCTGCCATCACGTCCCTGGACAGGCGTGACCCTCTGCTCAGGAACGGCCTTCGTATCAACTAAACCCCTGCTATCACGTCCCTGATCAGGCGTGGCCCCCTGCTCAGGCACAGCCTTCGTATCAACTAAACCCCTGCTATCACGTCCCTGGTCAGGCGTGGCCCTCTGCTCAGGCACGGCCTTCGTAGCAACTAAACCCCTGCTAGGATGCCCCTGAACAGGTGTGTCCCTCTGCTCAGGCACGACCTTCGTATCAACTAGATCCCTGCTATCACGCTCCCTGTTTTCACGCCACCTGCTAGTACGCCGCTGCCTGCTAGCATGCCCCTGCCTGCTAGCACGCCCCTGCCTTCTAGTACGCCCTTGCCTGCCAGTAAGCCCCTGATCAGGCGTGTCCCTTTGCTCAGGCACGGCCATCGCATCAACTAAACCCCTGCTATCACGTCCCTGGTCAGGCGTGACCCTCTGCTCCGGTACGGCCTTCGTATCAACTAAACCCCTGCTATCACGCCCCTGATCAGGCGTGGCCCTCTGCTCAGGCACGACCTTCGTATCAACTAGATCCCTGCTATCACGCCCCTGACCAGGCGTGGCCCTCTGCTCGGGCACGGCCTTCGTAGCAACTAAACCCCTGCTACCACGTCCCTGGTCAGGCGTGACCCTCTGCTCAGGTACGGCCTTCGTATCAACTAAACCCCTGCTATCACGCTCCCTGTTTTCACGCCTAGCCCGCTCCCTTATAGCACTCCATCTGTTTTCACTGAACCAGTTAACATGCCCCTGCCTGCTAGCACGCTCCTGATCAGGCGCGACCCTCTGCTCAGGCACGGCCTTCGTATCAACTAAACCCCTGCTATCACGTCCCCTGCTAGCATGCCACCTGGTAGTACTTCCCTTGTCGGAAGCGCCTGAGACCGCCATCGCTTCCCTCTCATCCGCTTCAATGAGTTGATTCCATGACAATGTTTTGTTGGACGCACCGGAGCCCGCCAGAGCTTGATCCTTTGCAAGAGCGCTTGGATGGACACTTGGTGGCGCCTTGTTCATGGGGCCTTGCTGCGCTTCAGTTGAAGATGCACCCTCACTGGGAGACGGAGTCTCAGTATGCTGTGTCTCACTCACAGATATCTTCTCCGGCTCTATCCCCAGATCTGCTGCCGTTGAGCCTGTGACAGAAGAACCTGCTCTTAACGTTGCTTCTGTCGAGTCGGTCTGTTTTGGAGAACTCTGCAGAATGAAGGAGAGCACACTTTCAGAAACCTCCTTCGACGGTGTGTTGTCTGAGCTCAATGATGTACGGGGTATATAGGAGTTAGCCTTGCGTCGGAAAATGTAGCCCCGTCTAGTGTCGTCGGTCTCCTCGAACGTTACCGGAAGGGTACTCCAGTTGGTCTTTCTTCTCCTACGAGGGGGCGCATTTCTATCCTTCTGGAAATGTGTAATGCGGTCCCCATTTGACCCCGGGCTTACAGCTTCTGCTGAACGGGTCTCTCCCTGAATGTCTGCGATGTCTGGTCCCTTTGCTGACGGCGGGATGTTGGTGTTAGAATTGCACTCGCTCGTTCCTGATTCCTCCTTAGATGGCCTGCTTTTCGGTGGGGACTCTTGGGTACGAGTCTCTCCCTGTGCACCAGAACTTTGCGGGATGCTATCTGTTTGCTCTTTCAGCGGGAGCTCGTCGCTGGGCAACATTTTTTCTGCCCTCTTCTGCAAAATAGGGCCAACAGCGCCAGAATTGCGTATCCAGGCTCTCAAACGCAGAATACGTGAGTGGTCTGACCGATCCCGGATAGCCAGGTAAGGGTCGTCGAGGGTCAGTCTCATAAGCTTTTGGGCCTTCTCTCCTCCCGCCAGTACCAGCACTTCGGTCAATATAGGCTCAATCTTTAGCTGACCTTTTGCATCAAAATTCTTGCTGTAGCCCACCAATCGTGAAAATACTCTAGGCGGGTCGCATTGTGCCCCCAAAGGTGTCTCCGTGGCAGTAACGCCCAGACATTGAGCTTCCTGCCCTGCCGGCGGCCCGGGGTAGTGATCTTGGGCTACTGGCGCAGCGATTGCTATCGCACGAAGCGAAGCTATCACGGCGGCAGCATTTTGTAGTCTCATGTTTAGTTTCCTGTAGTAAACGGTGTAGTATGCCCCGGGGAAGGGATGCCGGCTGATTTATATTGTTTGGCTATGGCTAGCTGCGCCACTGCAGCAAGACGACACCAGCCTGCGGTTCTACACTGCCATCTAGTGTACTATTGTTGTCTGTAGAGCAAGATCGGCGCATGATGCTGCGGTGGTTATTTATTGGGTGCAAAGTGCATCTTGCGTGGCATCGTCCGAGATTGGCCGCGAGAAGTAAAGAGAAAAACGCGGCCAGTCGCATGGACCGCGTGCAAACACAGCAACGGCGCAAACAGCGTGGGCTGATGGTACTTCGGCAAGTTGGCATACAATGGAGCTGTAGTTTACGCGCCTACGTTGCCCCAGATGGTCGGGCGCGGCACAGCTCCTAAACAAGGCAAAAAGGAGACAAAGAAAACAGAGACAAGGCAAAAAGAGACAAGGCAAAAAGAGACAAGGCAAAAAGAGGCAAGGCACCAACACAAAGGCGAAGAAGGTGAAAGACGCAATGAATAAGGATGCAGAGCGGCTACTCATCAAACAATGCACGGCAGAAACGACATCGTACGGTTTTTGGACATTGCAGCGGTGGCCCCGCCGTCTCAGCAGCAGCAGCAGCCGTGGCTGCGAGTCCGCACAGCGCATTGTTCGGCCGGCGAGGGCCGCACACGAGCAAAATGGGCGGAAGCAGCTTGACACCAGCTAGACATCAATATGACACCAACGTGAAATCAGTGTGAAACCAACTTCAGACCGAATAGAAACCAATTTGAAACCACAAGGCATCGGCCGGCCGGGCAAGTGCTTTGCGGCGGCCGCTGCTCGCCAGTGCCCGCCCAATAGAACGCGGCAATACTTGTCTGACTCATCGCGCGACTCCAGGTTTCGTTATCGGGCCCGCACTCTGCAGGCGCACCGGCACGAAATTTTCAGAGCATCTCCAGAAACACCTTCACAGCATAGAGAGTCCCCCCACAGAGTCCCCCCACAGACCATGCTGCTAATACGTACACAGACAGGACGCCGTGCTGCTGCCCGCAGTCTTGCCACAACAGCCGCGCGGGCCCGGGGCCAAAATCTCACGGAGAAAATCGTCCAGAAGTACGCAGTCGGCCTTCCCCACGACAAAAAGGTCTATAGCGGTGACTATGTGACGATCCGGCCGGCGCACTGCATGTCGCACGACAACTCGTGGCCCGTGGCCACCAAGTTCATGGGTTTAGGCGCGTCGCGGGTCAAGGACAACAGGCAGATCGTGTGCACGTTGGACCACGACGTCCAGAACAAGAGCGACAAGAACTTGGAGAAGTACAGGAACATCGAGGCGTTTGCCCGCGAGCAGGGCATCGACTTCTACCCGGCGGGCCGTGGAATCGGCCACCAGATCATGATCGAGGAGGGCTACGCGTTCCCGTTGAACCTTAGCGTGGCGCTGGACTCGCACTCCAACACCTACGGTGGAATCGGCGCGTTGGGCACGCCGATTGTGCGCACGGACGCTGCGTCAATCTGGGCGACGGGCCAGACGTGGTGGCAGATCCCGCCCGTGGCGAAGGTCGAGCTCACGGGCGAGTTGCGCCGCGGCGTGACGGGTAAAGACGTTATTGTGGCGCTTTGCGGCATGTTCAACAACGACGAGGTGTTGAACCACGCCATCGAGTTCGTGGGCGACGGCGTGGCGAAATTGCCCGTGGACTACAGGCTCACCATCGCCAACATGACCACCGAGTGGGGCGCGTTGTCGGGACTTTTCCCCGTGGACGACGTTTTGTTGGACTTCTACCGCGGCCGCTTGGCCCGGTTGCCGCAGCCGCACCCTAGGGTCAACGACGCCACTGTGGAAGCGTTGGAGCGCAGCCGCGTTGCCTCCGACGCCGACGCCGTGTACGCCAAGCACTTGACCGTGGACTTGGCGTCGCTCTCGCCGTACGTGTCAGGCCCCAACTCCGTCAAGGTGTCCAACTCGCTCTACGACCTCGTCCAGGACAACGTCAAGATCAACAAGGCGTACTTGGTGTCGTGCACGAACTCGCGGTTGAGCGACATCAAGGCCGCCGCAGACATTGTGCGCGGACACAAGGTCGCTGACGGCGTGGAATTCTACGTGGCGGCCGCGTCGTCCCACGTGCAGAAGGACGCCGAAGCCGAGGGCTACTGGAAGGCGATTTTGGACGCCGGCGCCACGCCGCTCCCCGCGGGCTGCGGACCCTGCATCGGCTTGGGCGCCGGCTTGTTGACCGACGGTGAAGTCGGCATCTCCGCCACCAACAGGAACTTCAAAGGCCGTATGGGGTCCAAGGACGCGTTGGCATACTTGGCGTCGCCCGAGGTCGTGGCCGCGCTGGCCATTTTGGGCCGCATCGGCGGCCCTGAGGAGTTGGACGGCCGCCCCGTGCCGGCGAACGGCGACATTGTCAGGTCGTTGGATGTGGTGCCCGCTGCCGCGGCCGAGGGCGCCGAATCTGCCGTCGAGGTGTTGGACGGGTTCCCCAAGGCCATCGAGGGCGAGTTGATCTTGTGCGACGCCGACAACATCAACACCGACGGCATCTACCCGGGCAAGTACACGTACCAGGACGACATCCCGAAGGAAAAGATGGCCGAGGTGTGCATGGAGAACTACGACTCCGAGTTCAGGAACAAGACCAAGCCCAGCGACATCATCATCTCGGGCTACAACTTCGGCACGGGCTCGTCGCGTGAGCAGGCCGCCACCGCGATCTTGGCCAAGGGTATGAAGATGGTCGTGGCCGGCTCGTTCGGCAACATCTTCTCGCGGAACTCCATCAACAATGCGTTGTTGTTGCTCGAGATCCCGGCCTTGATCAACAAGTTGCGCGAGAAGTATGCGGGATCTACGGAGTTGACCATCCGGACCGGCTGGTTCTTGAAGTACGACGTGACCCGCGCCTTGGTCACCGTCACCGACAGCGACGGCGCCGTGGTGTTGCAGCAGAAGGTCGGCGAGTTGGGCACCAACTTGCAGGATATCATAGTGAAGGGCGGGTTGGAAGGATGGGTGCGGGCGGAGCTCGCCAAGTAGAGCATTATTTATAGCGGCTGTATATTTCTTCGTCCAGTAAAAGAGACGTTGCGTTACGACTGATAGTATTGGGGCCTCTTAGTGGCTTGTTTTTTTGCAGCTCATTTGGCACGCGAGCCCCATTGGTGTGTTCGCGAAAAAAAAAATCGGGGCATGCTGGGAATTGAACCCAGGGCCTCTCACAAGTTTGTCTCAGTTCGGTGTACCGAACCGTCGCCCAAAGCGAGAATCATACCACTAGACCACACGCCCGAATTTGTTTTTTATAAAAAAGGGACCATATACTACTGGTTGGAGCAAATGTTTTTGCACCAACACACCTGTTTCGGAAATCCCATCCCAATTTATCCGTGCATATTGCAGCACTACCCGCAGGTGTAAAACTCTCGGGCTCAATTTTTTTTTTGCTAGCGAACAACTAAGGACCCTTCGACTTTTGCAATTATTCCGATTATCCTACAACCTTACGTCGTATCAAAACTTGCAATTCAGCTAAAAATTTTCTTAATCTAAAAATTTTCTTAACCAGATTCATGCTACAGAGGGCTCAACGTCGCGTGCCATAAAAACGGCCCGCCTCTCCCGTCTATGACCTTGTAAAATGCAGAGTGGGGGCGGGATCTTCCCCGCTCAATGTTTTCTTTTCAATTGAGTCTATGCTTGGTAGGTGCTGTACATCTCAACGGATGTTCCGCGTACAAAGTGGCCGCGGCCTGTGCAGGATTTTGCGGGGAAAGCCATCCAAGTAATGCTCTCAGTTGAATTTGCACTCAGTTGATTTTGTTGTACATGCCGTACTTGAAAAACTTCCGGGCCAAAGAATAATAATGCCTGACGTTTTTCGAGAACTCAAGCGTGGCGTCGATGAGTGAGCGAACGACGGCCACCCCATTCCGGAAATGTGTTACGCATGTGTTGACAACCGCTAGCGTGAGGTCGCACACAAACGTAAACAACACAAAGCACCAGTAGAATAGAAAAAATGCCTGGTTCGCAAAGAAGTTTCTGCCTCGATGCTGAGCCACTTCGGCTGACTCGACCGTATCAGCCCCGCTTATTTGTCGAGTGGACAGCGCGTCTGAGTATTTTGTAAACCAGTTCATCGAGTTCCCGCTCGTTTGTGTAATGCGTGGTTGTTCCCTGTGTCTTTATCTCATAAGTTGGACAGCGGCAGTGCTCGAGGTCAGCAGTCGAATGCTGGAGAAATCCGGCAAATGTGGGGTTGAAGGAATGGTGTAGGCTGGAAATGACTCAGATTATTTATAGCGGGGCCTCGCCTTTAAGTAATGATCAAAAAAGGCTTGGTCGCGTGCAGGTCCGGCGAAATACGTTGAACGGAACCCGGGGTGCAGCGCCGCTAACATCCGAGCACTTGCTCACCATGACAAACGCTGCACAACGGGCTATTTCGCATCCGCTATTGCCCGCCGATTGCACTGAAAAGCAAATGGTGCTTGTTCTGGAGCTCGTGATAATAGTAGCTCCACTCACTGCTGAGCCCATCGCTCTTGATGAGGATCTGGTTAATGAGCTTCGACAATTTTATCACCGACCGCAACGTATCCTCGTAGCTCTCTGTTTCTTGCGCACTGGCTTTGCTTCTGAGTTTCTTGTTCGAGACTTTGTGGAGCGACCCTATGAGCTCCTGCTGGTTGTTGATTTTGCTCAACACATTTTCATCCTTTTCCATGAGCTGCATCAAGTTGAATACAGTCAAGTTGATGATATCGTTCTCCAGGTCGTTCAATCCCTTGGTCAGCAACACCTCGAACATTCTAATCTCGTCAATCTGCGTCTCTGTCCGCTGGATCTTGTCGCTGTCCACGTTGATGATCGCGCCGATCAATTCATAGCCCAATTTACGGACCTCAAGTCCTTCATCCACCACGTACTTGTAGGGACCCATTGGTATGACCTTCTTGAACTCCTCTTTTGCCGGCAATTCTTCGAATATGGCAGGCAAAATGACGCGGTCAATTATCCCGGTAGACGTCATCGATTTGTTGTAGATCCCGGTGAGAAGCGTGCTGATTATTGCTAGCTTCAACTCGAGGTTGGGCATCTCAAGATACGGCATCACTTCTTCAATGAGCCGCACATCGAATTCATCCGTCGCGTTGCTTACCATCTGCTTCATGATCACAACTATCGTGTAGATGAGGTACTGGTTGCAGCTCTTGGGCGCGCTGTCGCCGATAATGCTAAGGAGCTTATACTGGTAGTCTTCGTCCTTGTCGATGGCCGTGATCTTGCCAAGGATCTCTCCAGCAAGCTTAAGTTCTGAGACTTCCTTATGCTCGAGATTCCCGTTTTTCACTCTGATCACTTCGAATAGGTCGTCCCACACTTTCCGGAGGTAGTTTGCGTTCAATGTGAACTGCTCCTCTCGCATCACCTGCTTAATGGCAACCAAGTAGAGAATGCGGTTCGCGTCGCCCTTCTCGCTGGCAGACTGGTAGCCTTTCAAGATGACAGGGAGGTACTCGTCGGCGTCACGAACAATGCACAAACCCATGGCGCGAGCGGCCGCCAACTTGACTTGGTCGTCTGAGCTCGAGGTGAGAATGTTGTAAAACTCGTTGAAGGTGTACTTGTCTGACCCGACGCTCGACGAGACACAGCCCAAGAAATGAATGTCGAAAATCACCTCGTCCTTCAGACTTGGGTCGGGAACTAGGTTGTGAGACGTAAGATTTGCCTCAATACGCCTCACTTGCTCCGCGAGGTCGCATTGGATGCAGATGATTGCCATGACTTTGGCGCTGATGAAGCTTTTGGGGCGGAAAATACCGAGGCCAAGGTCAAACAACTCCTGGCCCTTGATCTGGCTGTACTCGGTGATCGCAACAATCAACAGCGCCAAGGGCTTCATGGTTATGTCCTCGTTGGTAGAAAGCTTGACGTTTATCACGCTTTTGAAGAGCCAGCCAACAAAATCCGCGTCAGCGGAAATGCGCCGCAAAGTGTAGCGAAGCCCGTCGAAGCAGTGGTTGATAAGCGTGATGTCGTTTGCCTGCTCCAACAAAGAGACAAGCACCTCCTGCAACGTCTTCATTTCGTCGAGCCCGCCCGCGTACAGCGTGTTGCGGAAAATCGAGTCGAGAAGCGTCAACGCAGAGATGTATAGCGTGGAGTCGCTCGAGGACAAGATGGTCAAGAGCTTGTCGACTGTAGCGGAACATAAATCAGCCGAGTCGAAGATCTCGGGCTTCTCCTCGCATACCCTGACCATTTTCTCGATCGTGTAGTTGACAGTGATCTCGAAGCTCAAGCACTCGTCAAATATCTCCACCGAGGTTTGCATATTGGCGGGCGTCAAGTCGAAGTCGATAATGAGCTCCGCCAACGAGTCAAGGAGGTGTTGTCTCACGTCGCTGGAGAAGTCGCGGCGCTTGAGGTTGCTGGCAACGGCAGGGAAAAACAACGAGTCGACCTGGGCAACGTACGTGTTACTGCCGCGAATTTTCTTGTAGAGGGTTTTGCAAACAAGGAGGATCTCGGCGATGAGGCCGTGGAATGACGAGATGTTGTTGAGCGAGTTGCCGAGGTCGTGGACAATTAAGTCGAGAAGCGGCCGCGGCACGTTTTCCGGCTCGTAGCTCTCGAGCAAAACCTTATATAGCTTGATGATCTCAGGGTAGCTCTTCAACGAGAGGTTGAACGTGCGGAAGCTCTGGGCGAGCCTGTCGAGAAAGCCCGGCGAAAGCGACTCGGCAAACCCAGTGACAAGCGCGTCGATCAAAACTCTGGATGTGGCAAACCTCGATATGCTTTTGGCGGTAAGAAGCCCGGTGAAGATCAGCTCCTCGAGCAGCGGCACATACTCGTTGGCCATAACGAAAAACGGTCCCGTTTCACCGCGTTCCGTGCACATTGTGACGTCGGAGCCAGCCCGAGCACGCACACGGCGTCCGGACTCGGCCGCCATGCGCAGCATGATCACGGTCGTGGCAATCGCCTCGTTAGAGACCGCGTCGGAGTGGTCGGAGATGCACGCAACGAGTTTTGCGGCGGCGGGCTCGGCCAAAACGAGCGACAACGTCGACGGGTTGCACACAAGGACTTTCTTGAGCACAGCAAGCGCCAGCGCACGCAACTTGGCTGCCAACGCGTCGTTCTCGCCGGTTTCCTGGAACTGCTCGATGTCCTCATCGTCGGAGAAGTCGAAGTCGGAGTCGTCCTGCGCACCGTCCTCGGCGTCCGAGTCCTGGTAACGCAAGGGGTCGTACGCGAGGCATTTGTCGAGGATTTCAAACACACGCAACACGTACTGGTGCACAAACACGTCCGGGGACACGCAGGGCACGAGGCTGGCCAACGTGCCCAACGCGTGCTCGCGCACGAGGTTTGTCTGCACCAAAACGTCGATGTCCCAGTCGTCGGAGTTGACGGCGTCGTCGAGCCGCTCCAACTGGAGCCCGCACCCGATTTCCTCGAAGATTTCGCACACAGTTTCCTCAGAGACGAGCCTGGCGTCGCCTACGCGCGCAAGCACGACCTGGAGAAGCGTGAACTCAACGTCAGCCGCGTGGTGGGCGGCGCTGACGGCCGATGAGCCCAATGAGCCCGAGGAGCCAGACGACCGGCCCAAAGACACCACGTGCAGAATGGCCCGGTCGTAAAAACGGGTCTGCAGGGCCTCCAGCTCGCGTGCGGCGTGCCTGACGTACCCAAAACACGTGTCCATAGCCACAATGGAGCGTTTTCCGATGATGCCCGTCTCGGTGAACGCAGCGGCCGTGAGCGACGAGACGATGCGCGCGATCTCGTCGAGCGAGAGCGCAGATCCGAGCGACTTGACGGCCTCGATCAAGATCTCTATCTTGTCGATCGTCATGGGCGAACCTGCGGCGAAAAGCCGGCCCAAAAGCATGTCGAACACCTCGCGCGAGAGCGCACTGCTAAACCGGGCGTGGGACTCGCTGAAAATGCCCCGCAACGCGAGCGTGGGGACCGTAGTAGAAAATTTCGACGCATTGGATGTCTTCTCCACGTCGTCGTAGAGCTGTGTGAGTACCAGAACAACTGTTTCATCGTTTATGTGGCGTACTAACGGCGGGAACGTCTTCACCGCTTGGATCTGCACTTCGGTGGCCGGATCGGAGAGCATTTTGAACAAGAGCGGCACGAAAAACGCAATGCTGCGCACCTGTGCCTTGGGGTTGCTTAGGTACTTCTGGAAATCCTCGAGAGCCATGTAGCGGAGGTCCGGATCGACATCTTTGGCCCGGTCCTCTAGCTGTCTGATGTTGAACATTGACATTGTGGTACTGTGGCGGCGCCGTGAGGGGAAATTTGGCACGGAGTTTCTGGGGGTTTGGGCGAACGGAAGCGTAAATGCAAGCTAAAGCGTAAGAGTGGGTCCAGCGACTGTTCTGGCCGAATTGCTGGGGGTTAGTCACTATTCTGGACTCGTTAACTACGGCGACACTGCTACGCTTGGGCTGGTGCACGGGTCTCGAGACGTGAATTTCACCGCGCTTTTGGCCTGGCTTTGGCCGTGCTTTGGCTGCGGCGGTCTACGGGAAAGATAGGTAAAGTTGGTACATTGATGCTATTACGCTGATCTCGCAGCTATGCTCGTATTTGTTGTTCCCACATGTTTACTTTGCTTTCTTTGCCTTTTTCTCACTCTTTTCCTTCATTTCCTTCTTTTCCTTCTTTTCCTTCTTTTCCTTCTCTTCCTTCTTTTCCTTCTCTTCCTTCTTTTCCTTCTTTTCCTTCTTCTCTTTCTTGTCCTTACCGTGGTTTTTAGTTGTTTCCTTCTTTTCCTTTTTGACCTCATGTCTGATATTGCCTTCCTTCTCTGCTGAAGACTTGATAATTTCGGTCTCCTGTTCGACCTCTTCGCTCTCCGCACTTTCACTCTTGTCGTATTCTTCAGCTTCGATTTCTTCTATGATTAAGTTATCTTCCGGCTCGGAGGTCTCTCGGCTCGAGTTTTCAAGAGACTCCGTCTTTCCTTTCAGCTCGTCGGTACTTTTTGCGGCCTCGTCTTCTTCATCTTCGCTTTCACCTTCCAAGTGGACATCCTCGTCTACCAAAACTGTCAACAACCTCTTACACCGCGCGGCGTACTCTTTGGAGGGGCCCACAGGAGCTTTGACCGGTTCAACTTTCTCATTTTCGCCTTCGCCCAGGCTTTTCTGTTCCTGTTCTTGGCCATCTTTCTTGCCGTAGAGCTCTGCATTCACCTTTTCCTCGAGTTTGCGGCTGTATTCGTTCCACTCGCTCACTACCTTCTTCAAATCTTCCACTACCCGTGCTCTGGCACCGCCCTGGACGTCCTCGATGTACGCGATCAAGTCGCTCTCGTACGATTCCGGGATGTTCTCGATGTTCTTTAGTAGCCAGTTTTGCTTCTGCTTGCTGAACTTCCAATTGTCCTTGTCCTGCGAAAACAGTTTCAAGTACGCAAGCTGGTCTTTCTCTGGCGGAGGGCCACGCTCTGATTTGGGCAATTTTACCCGCTTTGGTGGCTTTTTGGCACCGTCGTGCTTAGTCTCACCCAACAGACGCTTTTTGTTCAACTGCTTCGCCATCTTGCTCGTGACGATGGGGCCTGCCAAGTGCGTGGTCGACACAATCGGGTCCTCCTGAACATCCGACTTCACCTGAAGCCCCAAACGCTTCCATGCCGGTACTTTGCTCATGATTTACGGTTGAATTACCAGATGAGCTCACTGAGGTGATGAGGTGAATGTCGTGCGCGACCCAATGCCATCTCCGCCATCCCCAGTCTCTCCAGAAGAGGATCTCCCCTTCAAATGTCCAGCAAACCTCTCACTCGTCACCCTACATACTTACTTCACCGCCCTCAGCCCGGTACCGAAAAAAAGTGCAATTCATGGACGCTCCTCTGGTTTATTTACAGCCTGCATACAACCTCATTCGGACTATAAAAGGCCTCTTCTCACGCTTTTCTCTAGTTTCACACATCAATAAACGTTACGCCTTCGCTTGTGTAGAACAGATGTAGGTTGCGGGTGGCGGCAGAGGCTCCGGCCCGAGCCAGTGGCCGATGTTCTCCGTCATCGGCCGCTCGGCCCACTACGCAAGATTAATAACACATGGTTTGAGTCCGTCTTGAGCATGCACTCTCGTGATGGATATAGAAATTGTGTACATTTCTCTACACTACGCTTAGCGCGTGAGCCACTAAGGCCTTGTAGCCCTCGATCGCCGCCAAGAGGTCGTCGTTCTCCACGTACTCGTTGTCGCCATGTGCAACGTGGATCGAGCCTGGCCCGTACAAAAACCGCTTTTTGAGAGGCACCACCATGTTGGGCACGTCCGTGGTGTAGTTGAGCACGATGTTGTCGAAGCCGGAAACGTTGAAGTCCAAGTACTGGGGCTCTGTGGCGTAGTATTTGAATGGGCTCACGTGCGGCGTGGCGTCGACCTCGGCCCGGATCAATTCGACCAGCTTTTCGAGGTCTGCAGCGACCCGGACCGCCACCGTCGCGGAGCCGTGGGCCGGAATGACGTTTGCGGCCACGCCGGCCTCGATGCGGCCCACGTTGAGCGTCGAGCTGCCCAAGAGCTCCGAGGTGGGCAACTGCAAGTGCTGCAACCGGTAGAGAAGCGACACGAGGATCTCCGACGCCGAAATGCCGAGGTCTGGGTACCCGGAGTGGGCAGCCCGGCCGTTGACCTCGACGTCAAAGATAAGAATTCCCTTGTGGCCCACGCCCAACTTGTTCTCTGTAGGCTCGCCAAATATGGCCACCTGCCAGCCCGCGTGCAAGTCCAGACTAGCCCGTCTCATGCCTGTGCCGGAGGTTTCCTCGCCTACAACGTAGAGAAGCGACACTTGGCCCTCGGTCAAGTTTCCGCTGTGCACCATGTCGAGAAACGTGATAATCTGCGTGGCGACCGAGCCCTTGGCGTCGCAGGACCCGCGGCCTCTGATCTTAGATCCTTCCACGGAGTACGGAATGTACGGCGGCACTGTGTCAATATGCGATGTCAAAACCACCGGGGTCCTTCTGGTGGTGCCCAAGTACGCGTAGACATTGTAGTTGACCGGATCTTCGGCCACCCGTTGCACCTCTACGGACAAGCCTGCGTTGCGCAAGTAGCCGGCGAGCCACTGGGCCACGTGCAACTCCTCGGAGCTGACTGACGGCGTGGAGACCAACTTCCGGTGGAGGTCAAGAAGCGAGTACTTGTCTGCTACGACGTAGTCGGTGAGGCTGGCGAGTTCCGGGCTGGCAACTTCCGGGAGTTTTGACCCGAGGGCGTCGGGTTCGGGTTCGGGTTCGGGAGCCCGGAACACCTGCTGCGGCAGCGCAGCGAGAGCCAAGGGCCGCCCGAGGCAGAGAAACGCCACGGCGAGCTGCGTCAAAAGCGAATGTGAGCGCATGAGTAAGCGAATGTGAGCGCCGGTTGCGGTGAGAAAACCGGGGTACGATGGAGGTGAAAAATGCTTGTCGCACCCTCGCGATAACGAGGGCGATAACGAGGTGCGAGCTCACCGTAAGAGACCTCATATTACAAGGGCAAATGTCTATGAACGCAGTTTAGCCAGCAATGTAGCCATATAGCCGTGCAATTCATCTGTTTTCTATATACTGGGGAAACGTAGTTCTGTAACGGTGCACGGCCCAGCCCGTTCCAGTGAGTCGCTGCATCCTCACTTTGGGTCTGTGTGGTCTAGTGGTGCAATGTCTGTCCCCTCCGCAGTTTTTTCCTCCACGGCCGGAGCTTGCACCTGGCTCTGCCTCTGCTGGCGCCTCCTCTCGCGGTCGGCCTTCTGCTCGTTTGCCCAGCCCTCGAATTTCGACTTCAAGTCCTCGGCAATGCTCTGCGCCGTGGCATCGCGGTCGCTGGAGTTTGCCATCTTGTCCAACATGTCCAGGATATAGTCGAACGTGCTTGTGACGTAGCCATCCATCTGTTTGTTTGTGCCGTCGGGGTTCAAGAGTTTTTTTACCGCGTTCTGTAGCTTGTCCTGCTGCTCTTTCGTGGGCATTTCCTGCTTTTCGGCCTCAGGGGCACTGGTCTTTTCTTTGGTGTCAGACATTGTTCTGTTACGGTTTCGTAGAAGAAGAGGGTGCTGATGGTATTTGACGCTGGAGGCAAATGCCGTTTATTCGGTGTTGCAGACTGCCAGTCATGTATTTCCTATTTGGGAAGTGCTCACAGTAGAGTTGCTTCCAGTGGGCCAGGCTCCAAGCTGTGACACAGCGAAGAAATCCCGGGTATGTTGACTTCAACCCCCTTAGTTTTTACTGGGCGCTCGTAAAAGTGAAGCATTGATTATATATTGCATTAAGTAGTCAGGGTGCGAGGGCTTTGCCCTTTGCTCACCTGGTCATTTGGGGCCGGTGTCTCCCTCGGTCTTTCCTCGGAAACCCGATTGGAATTTTTGTCCTTTGAGATCACCTTCGGTCTTGCCTTCGGTCTTGCCGTCTATTTGACCCTCCGTCTTACCTTCGGTTTTACCTTCTGTCTTTCCCTCGGTCTTGCCTTCTGTCTTACCTTCTGTCTTACCTTCTGTCTTACCTTCTGTCTTACCTTCTGTCTTACCTTCTGTCTTTCCTTCTGTCTTACCCTCGGTATTTCCATCCTTCTTGCCCCCGTGGTATACTATCTTGGCCTTGCGCTCGTCGCCGTCCCTCTCCGGAACTACCTCGATATCTTTGAGCTGACTTGGGCTCACGTTCTCTTGCACTTCCTCGGGAAACCCCTCGGACTTGAGATTACCCAACTCGCCTAACGATTGGATCATAATTACAAACTAGTTTAAAATATTAACCTGAAATCGGCACCCAAAGCGTATATATAGCTTAAAGTAAGCAACTATCTGCTCGATGCGCGAAGCCCCATGCAAGCGCTCGTCCATGCATAATGCTTTTAGATGTGAGATGTAGTCTAAACTCCCAATTTCACCCCACTGTCGACAGCCCTGGCGTACAGCTGCTGCAGGATTTTCCAGGATTTTCCGGGCTTTTCCCAAGACGCAATTGATCCGCAAGTACTCACGCCCACATGCGTATTTCTAGAGCATGAAGCTCCTCGTAACTGACTGGGACGAAACTGCAACTACTCACGACACGACTGCGCTCATTGCGGAAGCAGCGGCAACTCAAGGGCACAGAGATGAAATTCCGGATTTTAGTCACTTTAGCCGCATCTACCAGGAGGCATGTAATGCATTCGGCGTGACATGTCCGCGGGACGTAATCGCGCGGGACTCGCTCGTCAAGGAGCGGGAGTATCAGCGCCGCATGCGCCAGGTAGAGATGTCGTCTGTGACTGCGTTGCAGGAGACCGGTTATTTCCGAGGAACACCGGCCGCGGCGCTCGTGCTGCTAGCGTCTGCGGTGCGGCTTGACCCGGATTTTGTCCGACTCGCAAAGGCGGTCGACGCGCCGGTGTACGTGTTAAGTGTCAACTGGTGCAAGCGGCTCATCGAGGCGGTGTTGGCGCGTCATAATATCAAGAACGCTGTGGTGTTGTCCAACGACCTAGAGTACGACCGGAGGTCCGTAGCCACCGGCCGGTTCAGCCCTGCCCTCGATATTCGGACCGGGCTAGACAAAGAGCGGGAGCTAGCGAAGATCCGGGGCCTACATCCGGACCGCACGCTCGTGTACGTGGGGGACAGCTCTGGTGACGTGTTGCCGATCCTCGCCGCAGACGTTGGAATAGTCGTTGCCGGGGGCAGGGCCCGGCCATACCTCGAAAAACTCGCCGAGGTGCGCCTGCTCCGGGCAAGCTCGCTGCCCGCCGGGGAAGTGTGGAGCCAGAAGTCAGCATCGTGCGCGGTATACGAGGCTACGTGGAAGGACATAAATGCAGTGTGGAATAACTAATTAACACGGGTCTTCCAACAGGTAAAAGAACGGGGAAATATGTAAATTCGCCAGGTGTGAGAATTATGATGCAATTGGCAGCCTCGTGCCAGCGCCGCCTAGCGCCGCCAGTGTGCTGCTCCGCCGTACGGCTGCACTTGGGCAAGCATACCGCCGTGCATAGGCACGTACTGGCCGTAGACGTATCCCGGGGGCACAGGCATATGGTAGCCCTCGTTCATGGCCTGCGGCGCGGCGGGCGGCGACCGGTGCGGCCCGCCTGGCGGCATTTGCGACGGAGACATCATGCTGTTCAACGGCGGGCCGAAATGCGCCAGCATGGGCGGCGGACCCCGGAGCAAGTGCTGTGGCTGCCCGCCCATTTGCTCCTGGCCGCCCTGCCACAACGGGCGGTCAGTCTGTGGCAACAGCTGCGGCGCTTGCATAGGCAGCTTGGAGTCTGGCTTGTACTGGTATGCTAGCGAGTACATTGGCTGCGGAGGACCGCGTTCCACGGCGCGGCCGGCGTGTACTGGGGGCCCGTACTGCGGCTGGCCCGGTGGCGGCGTGTGCGGAGGTACCGACACGCCTCTGTGCACGGGATCGTAGGGATGGGCCTGTCTGGCGTCGTACGCGGGGCCGTAGTGGGACGCTGGGTAGGCAGTTTCGGTCACAAGCGGCAGATTGGCGTCTCGAGGAGCCGGAGCGTGCTCACCCTTGACGCCGCCACGTGGAGACGCCGACTCGCCCTGTTTCTGGCGGGCCGTTGCGTCGGTCTCTTGCTTGGCGTGGTCCTTGTTGAAGCCCTGGACAAGCACAATGCGCTCCGACGGATGCAACGTGACGAGATCGCGGAGGAAGTAGTTCGGCACGCCCACAGGCTCGCTGAGCTCCGGCACGGGCCCCGCACCCTTCGCCGCAAGGCGCAAGTCCTTGGCCCTGTTCTCGTAGAACTCGTAGCTCTTGGTGTCGCCGAACGAGCGGAAGCACAACGCGGCTCTAGAGCAGGCGTCGGCGGCGTCGCCGAGCTGGTCGTCGCAGCGCTCGTACACGCAGCTCAAGCCGTCCCACGCGGCCGCAGTTCCCGGCAGGTTTTCGTTCAACTGCAAGCGCAACGCCTGCGAGTACGCGGCTAACGCGTCTGGGAGCTGCTTCAACTCCAAGTATAGCTTGCCCACGGCCAACCAGGTGATGGGCAGCGCGTCGGCGCGTCGCAATGCAATCTGGTACGAGTCGTACGCGGCCCGCGGCGAGTCGAGGAGCGTGTACGCCTTGCCGAGGAGGCACCAGGGCAAAAAGTCGCCGCTGCCGTCCTCGGCCAACTGCAGGGAGCCGCCGTTTTCGGTGCTGGCGCCGCCCGCGGGCCGCGCCTCGGCCTCCACCGCCCTGGTGAGGATTTGCACAGCCCGGTGGGCGTTTTCCGGCGACTCGTTGAGCAAAAGCAAGTACGCGTGCGTGATTAAGATCCGCGGCAGCGGGCCCACGGCAAGCTCGGCCTGCTCGCACGCGTCCAACGCCTCGGGGATCTTGTTGGCGCGCTCCATGGCCGTTGCAAGCGCACACCAGAGCGCAATGTGCTCGTCAATGCGCGCAAGCGACGGCGGCGGCAACAGCAACGTCGCCGTAAGCTCGCTGATCAGTAACTCGACGTTGCCGTCGGCCGCAGCGATCGCTGCAAGCTCCGCGTGGGCGCTGCGCGCGGTTTCGACGTCTTCCGGCGAGTAGCTGGACAATGCCTGCGGCAAAATGTGGAGACAGCGCAGCAACGCCGTGGCGGCCTCGGCGCGTGACCCAAGACGGATGAGCGTCTGCGCCTGGAGGAGGTAGAGCGACGCGTCTTCCGTCTGGAGCTGGAGCGCCTGCAGAATTGCCTGCCGAGCGAGGTCGTTCAAGTTTACAAGCAAATAGCACTCGGTGAGCTCTTTGAAAAAGTCGGCGCTCTTCGTGAGGTCCGGATACTGGTCGGCCATAGCCGTGAGCCGCTGTAGCGACGTCTGCGAGCCCACCGTCTCGTTGTTGGCGACGTCCGTCATGCGTAGCAGGCTGCTCCAGCCGAGCAACGCCGCCAAACACCCGGGGGAATGCAAAAGAGCCGTGTCAAACGCCCGCACCGCGACGTGGAGCAACCCCAACGTCGACGCACACTTTCCCGCGGCAACCCATGCTTCTAGCGCCGCGTTGTGGAACTGCTTCGAGGCGTCCGAGCCGCGAGGCGGAGTTTTCGGTAAATGCTGCGAGTTCAGGCGCAGATGGCGCTTTTTTGTTTCTCGCGGCGAGGTGGAGTTGGGCCTCTTGTTCATTGTGATTCGGGCGTGATACTAGCGGAAAACTGTTTTCAAGAGATGTTTCGTGCCCTGACGGTTGTGTTTGTGGCGCGATCTCGGTAAAATGAGTGGAAAATCGACTGGTCTTTTCCCGTTTGCTTCGGGCAGAGCGGAGGAGTCTTGCGTTTCCGGTGAAGGAAGAGTCTTGATTGAGTGGAAAAGACAAAGGCTTGGTGTACAAGTCTCGGGTATCGGGAGTCCGCTCTTAACAGTGCTGAAGAACAAAAAAGCACGCAGGCCAGCTATATGCGTAGAACGGAAAGACCAACAACAGCAGAAGATTATCCGAGGGTAGATGACAAACGCCGTTAGCTAGGATGATGCACCTTTGGGTGAGTTTGTGTGGGTTCTCAAGAAGAAGGTCCAGAAAAAAGCGGCGCAAAGTGGAGCAGCAAACAGCGCAGTCTTCAATGTGTCGACAAGCTTAGAAAACAGTTTCACGACGTCTGCGGATAAGACGGTTGGCAGAAGGCAGCGTACGCTGCATGCTGCAGCTGCGCGCATCCTGCAATGCTGAAATGATATATGCGTGCAGCCCTGGCACGGTGCATTGCGAGTCGACTTATTGTGTTCGCGCACATGGCTTTGTCTCTATTTTTTATTTTTTTCTCTCCTTAGTACTCGCCTAATTCCCACGCCCCACCACAGCCGGTGCTGACTTGTGCAGAACACACCACCAACTTTGCAACGTGTACGACTCTGCACCCCAGTTCAGTAAGTTGCTGGTTCGGTAAACTTGCAGCTGCCTGCAATGCACTTCGGCCCAGGCTGTTCTTTCCATCGGAGAGAAGATCGCTAGAGCGAAAGATAGTTACGCACGGCAACGTGCGGCTCATGGTTCCTCATTAGCGCTGTGCGCATGTGGCCTGGAGGAGCGTTAGCTTGCGTCAGGAAATTACAACCTTTGTTCTTGGTTGAAACCCTTGTGGCCAGTCTTCGCCTGAGCTTGCGGCCACCTTTAGCCGTGAAACACTAACTACGCGAACCACATTATACTAGTCTGAACTATAGTAGAATGGAGACCGGGCAAAACTACTAACGCATTCATATTTTCGTGTACCGCGGACACCTCATCCGATTGTCGAACACTGTGTCTGAAATGCAAGATGATGCACAATGCTCATGCGAGACGCATCAAATCCCAGCACCACGCGCTGGATACGTAATGTGGGACTTCTCACCACACTGTAAGTGAGCCCTCCGAAAGTGGGGTGCTTCGCCAACATTCGCTTGCAAATCCAACACAGCCCAGCGAGTGACGTGGCTTTGGACCTGCAAGCATTGGACGTTAGTTTCGTGCTCGTTTCATATAAGCCGTTTCGTCATCTCCCCCTAAACAAGGTTTCAGGAACGTCCAACACACAAAAGCTGATCTAGTCAATGACTGATCGTCCCAATGTTTATTCCCACATCTCTGTGGTCGTCCTCGGGTTGCTGCACCGTCTATCCATCCACAGCGTACTCGCAGGGCCGCGGAACCAATTACCACATAAATTGCTCGAGGATGCTGGAGTTGCTGGGATAAATTCTAGGGCTCACGCAGATGTATGTTCTCCGAAGCAATTGCAGCTTGCATACCTGAGTTGTGTAACAAGGTTTTTTTGTTGTGTGGTCATGCCCAGCTTGCAGATAACCCCTTTCATGCCGACGCGCGCGAGCTCGCAACACACGACATGGAATTAAAAATATAGTTTCTGCCAGTAGCCATCTCTCACAAAGAATTGGTCGGGTCAAGGGAGAAAGTATTGGCACAGCGTACAAGTCCTCCCACTTATTTCAGAGCCGCAGGTCCCTGACATTCCGTTGGGCTACGCGGGATTATTGCAAGCATACAAGCAAGTGTGAGTCCGTACTCGGCACAGCCCAAAAAAAAGGGGCAGATGAACGTGACTTGCTGTCAAAGTCCAAGGTGGCCATGCCGAGGATGCTGTAGACGTTTGGCAATCTTTGCCACCTTTTTCTATTATGAGCTCGGATACTCCGGCCGTTGTTTCTTTGTTTCAATGCGTTGCTCTTTTTGCTTTTTCTTCCTTGTCGTTGTCTGCACGGCGCGCATGAGGGACCAGCCTTTTCGAGCAGGTGGGCCTCAGGAGCACCGTCGCAAAAACGAGAAGTTGTCGGAGCCTCCTGCACAAGATCATCGACTGAGCATGTAAAATCAGATACTCGTATGCAGCTCTTGGCGCTCCGCGGCAGTACACGCACCACCTGCCGCATCTTAGACGCTCTGCGCATCACTTTAGTCACATCAGGAAAGTTCCGGAAAGGAGCAAGTCATATGCCGCATGGCCCGCATCCGGCAAGAGCAGCGAATTTAGCCACGGAATCACCGAGACGCGCGGCGACGTGATGTCGATCATGTGGCTGGTCACGTGTGAACAATATTCAAAACCACCGCGGCAGCTTCTTTGCGAGATGGCCCTATTCTTCGGTGGCCATGCTTCGGCGACTAGCACTTCGTGCTCCCTTGCTCGGACGGAGGTTTCTTCTTGGCCGTGCGCTCACACTACGACTACATGTTTCAGTGCCCGCTGCGCAGCCGCAGACGTCGTTTTTCCTAGTGGACAACCTCGTGCCCAAGTGCTCATCGTGCGGCATAATGTTGCAAGAAACGAACGCAAAGGCGCCCGGGTTTTACCGCAAGCCCAAGCCTGAAACTGGCCTGAAACATTCCCCTGTCAAAGAAAGCGACCGTGTGTTTGACGAGCATTTGTCGGCGCTTAGTGAAGAGGACAGGGCGCTATTGCTCAACGGCGCGAGCTCAAATATGCCCAGCGCGAAATTGTTGGCCGTAAAAAAAAAGAGGGAGCCGCTGGCACAAGCAGAAAATGGATGCTTGTGCCTACGGTGCCGCAACGCGCAGTTCCACTCGCAGTTCGACGCCGCCGAGTTCCAGGTGGACTCCGTGCAGCAGGTTATGCAGAAGATCCCGCCGGACGCAAACTTGGTTTACGTATTGAGCCTGATGGACTTTCCCATGTCGCTCAACGCGGAGGTGTTTCAGTACTGGCCAGCACGCAATATTCTGTTCGCTATTACCAAGGTGGATCTCCTTTTCCGCACCAACAACGTGGCTGCAAAGTACGGGCCGCAGTTTTTCAAGGACTACTTGCAGCGCATGTACAACGTGCCGAGCACACACGTGCACGTGGTTTCGGGAAAGGACGATTGGAGCACAGAGAAGTTGCTTGATGCCGTAGGCAACAATACGTTTTTCATTGGCAGCGTAAACTCGGGCAAGTCTACGCTTCTCCAGCTGCTCATGTTTCAGGCGCAAAAGCGGCGCGGAAAACTCCCAAACGCCCGCAAAGAGAGGGCCCAGGAGAAAAAGGAAGACCAACTACTTGTTAGTGGTAGAAGCTACGCAGCAGCGCGGGAGCGTGCTCGAGAGTTGGCTAAGTTCAAGCAGGACAAAGGGCCGGGGGCATCATTCATGCCTGGGTTTACGCGGGGCGTTATCCTGCTTGAGCTTTCGAACTCTGTAACGGCGTTCGACGTGCCAGGATTTGCAAACCCAGCGGCAGCACAGCTCTACGAATTTTTGGAGCCCAACAGCATTCGGCAGCTACACAAGGGCGTGCCTTTCTACAAGCACGGCACGTTTGAAGCCAAGTACGTTACTGCCAAAGAAGGCCAGGTCTTAACGGTAGGCGGGCTCTTCTTCTTGCAGGTTCCTGCCGGATGCATGTACCGTGTGCGGAACATGCTCAACCACAAAGTGAGCATTTTCAGCAGCATGGAGAAGGCATTGGAAGTCTGGACCGCGGCGAAGGACCCGCGGGCCGTCGAAGGCTTGTTTGTGGTGGACCACACCAAGACCCACTTGGTGAAGTACGCTGTACCGCCGTTCCACGCGTCGTTTGACCTCGTGTTGCGCAACCTCGGATTTGTCAACATCACAGCGACGGGGACAAAGCCCGAGACCGTGCCTGAGGTGTTTGTGTACTTGCCAGAGGGCGTGGAGGCGATCTCCCGGGTGCCAATCAGCCAGTTTATCACGAGGACGTTGAGCGGCCGGGACAAGAGGGGAAACGTGTTGAAGAAGGAAAACTGGGTGAAACTAAGCACCAAGGAAATCAAACGCTACACGGGGAAGGAGCCGCTCTGGCAGCCACTTGTCCCTGTTTTCGAGAAAGGCGATCTAAGGGCAGGCGCCGCAGAAGAGGACGTCAAGACACGAAGGTCTGGATAATTGTACATAGAGAGAAGAGGAACCGAGTGTCGATGGGGTGAATTCTGCAAACGTGGAGAGCACGTTGAATTCAGCTACTCGGCTAATTTAACGAATTCTACTTTTTATTCGAGTCTCTCCTATTAGGGCTGCCCGTGTAGGTGCATCGACAGCGTCAGCAATAAATTCAGAACCATTTAGAAAAAGGCTGGCGCAACCCCATTGATGATCTGGTCCAAATCTTGCTGTCAACACCCCGGCTGCGAGATGTTGCATGCTTAGCACACGCAGAGCGGCGACTGTGCGGTACCGCGCCGAATAATAGAGGAGAACAATTACCGAGACGACGCAGTAACACACTGCGCCTAAGCCGGAAATGTCGGCTCATCAAACCCGGGAAGGACCCGCCGACGACTAAGCACTGCTTGACGCGTTCCTTGCATTGGCGTAATTACGGTGGGCATCTCGACGACCAAGGAAAAACACATTCCGCGGCCAAAGTTACTCTCTGGCGCCCTGACTGTGTGAAACCAAAAAAAAATGCCTGAAATGGAGAATGAGCGCAGGACTAAACCGGTTTGGAGCACGCACCACGTCGCAGGGCGGTGCAAAGTATGTCCGCTGCAACTCCGCGTACTCCCGACAACCTTTGCAGCCCACTCAGCTTGCATCGCACCAGCGGGGATCTGAGTAGGCAGCGCAGATCGCAAAAAGTGAGCAGTTTCCGGTCTCCACGAGCACCGACCGGCCAGGGTTCCCCTGAAAAATCCTGCTCAATTCTGCGTGTGCTTCGCCTGCAGGCAGGCGATCCTCTCTATCGGTGCAGCGAAGATTCGCGTTGCTCCATAAATGACATGCATATGATCGTCGCGCCGAAGGAGCTGTTCTCGCACTAACGCGTGTTTCCATCGGGACATGCATGCAAGACGTGGCTCAAAGATCGACGCTGTGCGAGAGGAGGAAAGTCGCACTAAACGATGGAGTTCCACTTGCTCCTTACCGGACACTGCTCTTTTCTCTCGAGGAGCTTTTTTCCAAGTTTGAACCAGCGCGTAACTTCCCCGGCCCTTCTGGCTCTTTCATATATTTCTCGCCCCTTGCCGCTCGCCTCCGCCGCACCCGCTGCAGCTCTGAAACAAACCTGAAACAATGATCAGATCCGACAGCCGCAAGTCGAGCCTATTCAGCTCGTTGAAGTCACGCAAATCCGCAAAAGACGTCGCGTCATCCCAGCCGAGCGCAAAAACCGCCGTCGTCTCTCACGCGGCCCACACGCCCAAATCGGGCCACTCTCTACTCCCGCTCGCGCCGGCTAACACAAACACGTCAAAATCTGCCAAGAGACTCACCCTGTTCGCACAGACGGGTATTAACGGTAAGGAAAACGCGTTTTTTAACAAATCTAAGCGGCACTCCGTGCTCGAGTTGCCGCACATAGACGGCCAGGGGCTCGGCGGCAAACGCCACTCATTGATGTGGAAGTCCAAGGGGCTCAGTCCCGCCAGTGAGGTAACTTTGGCCACAGTGTCCACAGAGCTCGGCGATTTAAAGTCTCTCGACAGTATCTCGATTATGTCTCCGTCGCCCAGCATGAACAACGCCGACGTGTTTCACAACGAATACATGTCGGAGCCGAACTTGGAGTTCGGCGAGTACTCCGACTTTCTCCGCTTGGACGAGCAGCCCAGCAGCCCCACGCGGCTCCGGCGCACCACCAACCACAGCAACATCAACCGGTTTTTGGCCAACGATAGCATGTTGCCCATCAGCAACCGCAAGTCGCTCGAGTTTGAGGCGCACGAGATCCAGAGGCTCCAGGCACGGCTCGCGGCCAACGACGACGAGATGCTGATGCGGCTCGTGGAAAACGTGCTCTTCATGTCGTTCCACCAGCGGGACGCGGGCGCCACGCAGAAGAGACACTGGGACGACCTCGATGTGGACGACGTGCTAAAGTGCGACTCCGACGAGTCCAGGAGCTGCTACTTGCAGCTCTGAGGCGGCAGGCCGCGCCGGACAGGCAGCATGCGTCCCACAACGCGATGACAGACACTACAGGTACGAGACAGAAAAGGGTATAGCGACGAATATGACGTACAGCCAGGAGCCGTATAACAAAAGCGCACCACCAACCGTGGAGTAGGTGGTGCTGCGCGCGCGCCGCGCGCGCCCGTGCACCAGGAAAACTGATGGTAAAAAAACCCTAGATCGTCAGCGAGAGATCGTGGACTACGACAACACACCACAGACCAAATGCCCGAATCGGATATCAACGCCTCGGAGCTCCTCGCCTCGTTGTCCTTATCGGGCGGTGTGGGCGCTGAGCTGAAAAAAGGGGGTGAAGACGCCGCCGCCGCTTCTGCGCCAATAGACGCCACGCCAAAGGAGCACACGCCGGCGGATTCCACTCCAGCAGACGCCACGATGGACTCTGCGTCGGCCGACGCCGATTTTCTGGCTGCGGCTTCGGAGGGTGCTGATGGGAAGACCGGTCCAGACGCCGCCGATTCAGTCGAAGAGCCGATGGATGAGTCGCTAGAGGAATCGAAGAAAGAGTCGGCGCAAAAGTCATCCCAAGAGCAAGAAATACTGGTCGAAGCCACGGAAAGCCCCGACCAGCCGGACACGAACTTGATCAAGTCCACGTACGAGGTCAAGGTCAAGTTGGCGGACCTCCAGGCGGACCCAAACTCGCCGCTCTACTCGGTTAAGTCTTTTGAAGAGTTAGGCTTAAAGGACACCTTGCTCAAAGGCTTGTACGCGATGAAATTCAACAAGCCGTCGAAGATCCAGGAAAAGGCGTTGCCGCTTTTGTTGAAAAACCCGCCCCAGAACATGATCGGCCAGTCGCAATCGGGCACGGGAAAGACCGCCGCGTTCTCGTTGACAATGCTCACGCGGGTCGACGAACTGGGAAAGTACCCGCAGGCGCTCTGCTTGGCGCCTTCGCGAGAGCTCGCACGACAGACGCTTGAGGTCATAGAGACCATGTGCCGTTTCACCACCATCACTTGTCGCGCGGTGGTGCCCGGTTCGTACGAAAGAGACACGCGGTTCAACGAGCAGGTCATGGTGGGCACGCCGGGCGTGGTGTTGGACCTCCTCCGCCGGAAACGGCTCGACGTGTCGAGGCTCAAGGTGTTTGTGTTGGACGAGGCGGACTCCATGTTGGAGGCGCAGGGCATGGGCGACCAGTGTGTGCGTGTCAAGCGCGTGTTGCCCAAGTCCACGCAGTTGGTGTTGTTCTCTGCCACGTTCCCTGACGATGTGCGTGCGTACGCCGACAAGTTCGTGCCGAACGCCAACTCGTTGGAGTTGAAGCAGGAGGAGTTGAACGTCGACGGCATCAAGCAGCTCTACATGGACTGCGACTCCGAGGCACACAAGTTCGAGGTAATCTGCGAGTTGTACGGCTTGTTGACGATCGGCTCGTCCATCATCTTCGTCAGAACAAAGGCCACCGCGGACCGCTTGAGCAAGCGCATGACCGAGGAGGGCCACAAGGTGTCGGTGTTGCACGGCAGTCTCGACAACGCCGACCGTGACCGCTTGATCGACGACTTCCGCGAGGGCCGCTCCAAAGTGTTGGTCACCACCAACGTGTTGGCGCGTGGTATCGACATTGCGTCCGTGAGCATGGTGGTCAACTACGACTTGCCCGTAGACAAGGACGGGAGGCCCGACCCTTCGACGTATTTGCATAGAATCGGGAGAACCGGCCGTTTTGGCCGTGTGGGTGTCTCCATCTCGTTTGTGCACGACCCAGAGTCCTACAAGACGTTGATGGCTATCAAGGAGTACTTTGGCAACGTCGAGATGACGAGAGTGCCTACGGAGGATTGGGACGAGGTCGAGAAGATTGTGAAGAAGGTGATCAAAAACTAGTATAGACGTATACAATATCATTCGGTCGAGTATTAACCTCATGATACTATCCAGTGCACGCAGTTCGTAAACCAGGGGACGGGACAAGAAGAGAGAAAGGGTGCTGAGTACAGACCTTGATACTATTCTATCCAGTATAAACAGGTTCGTAACTTATTATGTACATTCTCGGCGGCCGGCAGCAGCGGCCGCACTACTGGTCGAAGGCCACCGATGGTTTGAATCTGGGCGGCGCTCTGCTGGCCACCACGTCCCAGTCGATGCAGCGCCACACGTTGTCAAGATACTGCTTCTTGCCAAACACACCGTAGTCCTGCAAGTATGCCCGCATGGACCCGTCGATAGCAAGCAAGGGCACGAGCTTCTTGTCCGAGTAGATCACGGCCTCCTCGGCTTCCTCCACGGAGCCCAACATCAGGACATTTTGGTGCGTATCGCTCACGGGCTCGGCGATCGTCTCTGCCATAGCCGTTCCCTCAATCTCGTCGCGCTCTTGCTGTCTCTTCGCCGCTGCTTGCTGGCGTGCCGTCTTCTGCAGCTTCAACTTTGAGACCTGGCCCGAGCGCACCGAGTCGTCCACAATCCCGCCGTTGTACGTGTTCATCACACCCAACTTGGTGAATGTGGACTGAGCCTCCGAGCCGCCCCGGAGAGCAGCGTCGGAGTACGTGGCTTGCGCGACCAACCATGCCACGCCGTCTCCTTTGATCGCGTGCGCAGAGTTGAGCAAAAGCGTGCGGAATTCGGCTAGAGACCCGAACGAGTCCTCGATCCACTCGCGGACCGCCTCGTCTTTGGGCTCGTTCTCCACCTTCGTGGATATGGAGGGCGTTTGAAAAAGAGCAGAAAGGCCGGGCTTCTGCACGCGCTGCGTTGCAGAGCCGTCGGCGCCGTCGTTTGGACGTAAAGACTCTAGGCAGAACTGCAAGTTGTAGAGCATGGTCGCACTGGAGTAAATTTGCTTCAAGTCCGGTTTGTTGAACGTGAGAGCTATGAGCTCGTTAAGGTCAGCTGGCGTGTTCTCCACCTTGAGCTCCCCGAGTTGCGAGTTGAGTTTCTTGATGAGATGCTGTCCTCTCTCGAACCATAAGTCTCTGATCGCCTTGTTGGAGTAGAGGCCGTGGAATGGGCTCTCCGTTGTCTTGATGTACTCCAAGCTGGAGATTTCCGGAAGACTGTATGAGAGTCTTCGTACCGAGTGCAACGTCAAGCGGGGCACCGCCAGTGCTAGTCTCGACATGGTGTCAATTTCCAGAGCCTCGTGGATATTTTTTTTTTTTGCACTCTGAAAAACCAAAGTAAGCGAGGTGCTGAGGTGCTCGTGTTGTATGCAGGATGTTTCAAGTTTTTGTGGTTGTTCCAGCGGGTAAGAACGAACGGGTGCCCAAATATGCAAAGTTTTGGGTTTTGCAAAATTCTGATTAGCTGAGTCACTCCAAGAGCCCTGAATTGGTAATTATGTAGTGTTTGTCTGCTATTTTTCCGCTTATAGGCTTTTTTACGGAGAGGAAGACGAAGAAAAAGTGGCCGATATTGGAGAATTACCGCGAATGGTCCTTAAAAGTATAAATATCTGCGGGATTGAAGCATGAAACCGTTTTGAAACAAGTATCACATTGATATGTACGTGGCACAACTACTGCGCAGTGCGAGCCCGCCCACACGTCGCTAACTCAAGTATACCCGAAACAAATTGGTTCATTCACCGGTGGTACCATATATAATTTTCTATAGAAACAAAGTCAGCTCAAGACTAAGGCTGAGATTAATGCAAGAATGTCATTCCATGACTGAGTAATCTGGAACAGAAAAGAAAGTAGAATGCAAAGAGAGGTACTGTTTCATAAACAAGTGCAATCACACTGAGTATTGATTGAGTAAATTACGCTTGAATGCGCTCACCTCTTTCCCACCTTCAAACTTCTGACTCTCCTCAACAATGAAGGGCTTTCTTCCTCATCCTCAACGTAGGACGGCCTGCGGAACTCGCCTGAGTTGTCGTTAGATGTTCTCCGCGACGAAGACTCGCTGCTACTGTTCTTTCTGAGTCTCAGCACCAACGATTTCTTTCTCCCTAGGCCTCCTTTTGGGGGATTTGGAGGAGCCAAGTATTCGTCTGTCTTTGGAGCTGGGGCTCCATTAAGGAAGGTCGTCGATCCTAACCCGGCGGTCGAGTAGCCATGTATTGGCAGAGCCTTCTCATTTGCGTCAAATGCCACAACCGATGGATTCAAGCGGGGAATGTCACTCAACTGGTCAGCGGAACTGCGACGAGGATTCGAGGTTGCGGACTCTTTGGCCACCCTCCCGACAATCATGTTCTGGTCTTCGTAGTTGCCGAATGTCACATCTAGAGGGTCATCCTCGGGGCCACCGCCCTTCAAGGCGGCGCTTAGGCCGTCAGCAGGAAATGCTTGAACTGGAGGGGCCTTGACGTTCTTGTTGCGATGAGGCGTGCAAGCGTCAAAGGGCCCGTCATGATGAAAACGTCCGCCGAAAAACGCGCTGACGTCCAACTTGTCGATCGTATCCAAGTTCTTGGGCTGGTGTGGTGCCGGGGGCTTCTTCTTTGACGACAGTTCCTTAGACGACTTGCGGTGCGAGCGCCTTTCCTTGTGCCTTGCGGAATCACTGTGCGCTCTGTGTGGTTTGCTGGAGTGGGGTTTGCTTGATGTTCTTGACGATGATGGTTTCTGCGGGGGTTTCTCCTCTGGGTATTCTTGGGACTTCGCTCGGGAGCCAGCGGCTTCCTCGTAGGCAGGGGGAGGTGGAGGAGGTGTGGACTTGGAAAAAGGTTGTGGAGTATGCGCCACCGCTTGTGGCCTTGCTGTTGAGTTGGAAGAAGGAGGAGGAGGGGGATCTCTGTAGTGTTTATATTCCCCGTTCATTTCTGAAGCAAAGGGGTTATTGGAGGACATTCTTCTATAATTGTATTAGTAGGCACTCTGGCTAAGTGTGGAAGGAGGCTATGCTTGTTCAAAAGGGAAAGAGCAAAAAAAAAAAAGCGGTGGGTCACGACAACAGGAAACAAGGGTTCGAGACGGGAGCAGTATGATGTGACTTCGCTGTCAACATGCGAATGTGGGTGCCGCGCCTGGCCGAAAAGGCGCTTACTAGGGAAGCAAGCTGGTCCTGCACCCCTCACGTGCTGCACCTAGACTCGCTACCAGCCTGAGGTCACGGGGTAGGCATACCTTGCCAGGACCCCGGAATCGCATTTCCGCCAAGAAAAAACACACCAGCCACAGCGGGTTTTGAACGTTTAGCGGCACTCTGAGTCCAGTATGAGCCATGGCGGGGGCCCTAAGATAAAGACCCGTACTTCAACTCCGATGTTTGGATTTTCGGGCAATACCCGAGAATACGCATCAGGTTTTGACGATTGCGAAATGCAGCTGGAGCGTCCCCCCGTCTTTGCCTAGTCACTGCGGTTGCTGATCATTGCTGGTATTCGTCTGCGAGAATGCTAGACTTGCATATTGCAAGTTATATTCCTAAGCCTTTGCAATAAGTAGAGCAGCTCAGCCGAGACGATTTCAGCAGGGCGAGACGTCATGGTCGACCTTTTCGGACAATTTCTCGCCAGATGCATACGGACTAAAGATAGGCGCAATCGGTATGCTCACAAAGGGAATCTGTCAGCACACCGCAATGCGAGACGAGTTTCACTGCAACAATAGGAAATAAGCAGACCCTGAATTTTGGCCACGAACAAGAAAAAAAAAAAAAAGAAAAAAAAAAAATCAGGAAACAAAGAAAAACGGAAGTCAAAAATTCGCCTCAAACTTGCAACAAACATAGCCTGGCGCAAAAATATCTCTATACGTACCTGTTGTAGTTCACGTCTGAGTCGCTGCCGACTCTGGATTGACTCGGAAATGAGGGTCTCTGGAAAACACGGGATTCTTCTTCATCTGACAGCTCGTTGATGAGGTTTTTGTTGCGCTGGACCCATTCTTCGAAGGCGGAGTTGTTCAGTACAACAGACGACGTAGACCTATTGCCGCCGGCGGGAAATTCGGGCCTGTTTTGCAGCAAACTGCTCTTGCGGAACGGGTTATTGGACAGCCGGCGACCCACAGAGTCGTAGGAATTGTTGGATTGTTGATACATAAAGTGGGAGAAAAATCAACGTAGCTAAGAACGGCTGAAAGACGAGATACGTGTTGGGATGGAAAAACGTTGGATCGGGTACTTGAGTTTTGTGTTGTGCACGCCGACGCGTTTGGAGGCCAGAGCGCGCAAGATTCTGTATGAACAAGTACGTCAATATTAATAGGAGACGTAGTGGGGGATTCCTGGCCCAGGGGCGGGGTAGACACGCTATGTGGCTCGGAGTAGTTGGGCCGTTTTTCGGGAATTTTTCCGCTCAGCTTGCCTTTGGCTGTAACTTTCTTTGCTAGTTAGGGTGTCTTGTGCGTGAATCACTTTGAACCGCGCTATACTCTACGGAATCCAGGGCGTATTTAAATTTGCTCGCTTGCCGTGTAAGCGCCGCTCCTGCGGGAGGCACAGCACGCCGTCTCGAGTGAGGCTGCAAAAGCGATAAGCAGGATCGCCTCACCACTAAATCTACTTCAGACCAAATTTACTCTAGGTGTCCGGCATCACACTCACACTGTAGCACAGTTTTTACGAGTGGCAAAAGGAGAACGGAAGTAGAGCAGACGCTACATGTATAGTACCCCAAAGAAGATGCCTTAAAAAGAGAAAGATGCAAAAAAAAAACGACAGTCAGAATGAAAAAACTTCCATCAGAACGAACTCCAGGTCCAGTCGGACGGCATGTTGAACGACTGCCGTCTTTCCGCCACGCTGGGAAACCGCTGCTCCAGCTTCGACATGACCGCCTTGAGGTCGAACCGCGGCTGCGACGAAAACGTGCTGGACAAATACGGGTTTTCCACAAAAATGTACGGCGTGGTGATGTCGTTCTTGCTCCGGCTGCGCTGGTTCAACAACCGAAAAATCCGCAGGTAGTTGATGCCACACGTCTTGCACACCTTGCACACCTTGAACTTTTCTTGCAACACATGCGCGGACAAGCCCTCCGCGGCCAAATTCTGAAACACCGGTACGACAAGGCGTGCCTTTTCGTCGAGCATAATGCCGCTGAGCGCGTCGTCTCCACTGTGCGACGTGCCGGAAATGCTGGATATAATGGAGCTGGAGCCTGACGACCAGCTGTTGGTCCGCGTTGACGATTTGGACTCGGAACTCGGCGGCGCGAGCTCAAACTGGTGTGTCTCGCGAGACTTGTATAAGCACAGAAAACAGTAAAGCAACCCGCAAAACCGGCAGTGGTGCCGCCGCCTGCCCTGCGGGTTGAAGAAACTCCCGAAGCTCTCGAAACATTTCATGCAGTGGTCGGTGGAGCTGTCGGGCCGCCAGTGGTCGTGTGTGGGCTCGGCCTTCTGCTCTGTGGCCGGAGGGATTTGCTTGGGAATCTCAAACGGGAACTCGTTTAGCTTGCTGCTGGGCAACATCTCCTCGGGGCTGAGGTCGTGGTGGAAATCTTCCTCGTGTATTTTGTCCATCTCCGTCAGCGGCCGGAGCACCGCAGGGAGACACATGGGCTTTTTCATGTTGTACACTTGCTGGATCGCGGGACCGATTCCCGGCTGAAACGCCAGCAGCATCTTGTATTCGCTGCTGCTGCCAGATTCTGAATCGGCACTAGTTCGCGGCGCAGCGTACCGCTCAGTCAGCGTCATGTTGCCGTTGAGGTTTTCGATGGCTCGCATTAGCTTTGACTGCATCAGCGTGGATGTTTGGTCCAGCGACGCCGACGTCGGCGCCAGGTCTACTTCTTGATCTTCTTCTTCTTCTTCTTCGTGGGCCCGCACGTCCCGCTCGTCTTTCCGGTCTACGAAAAGGATGCTGCCTGCTCGCAAGCCCCACTCTGCTTTTATGGGCTCCAGGTCTCGCCTGGTCGGCTGACTAAGATCCGCGGTTGCGGGCTGATAAGACTCTGTATTTGCAGCCTCGCTGCTCTCGTTCGAGTCCGAGCTCTGCTGATTTTGCGCGCTTTTTAGCGTGAACAAGTTGTCTTTTGACTGCGATTCCGACGAAATCGAGCTGTTTCTGTCGGCGAACGGCCGGGGCGATTCGGGCTTGTACGTGTATTCCTTCGCCAGCGACATGCGAGGCGCTCGGATTTGCTCGTCATAGTCTATGTTGTTGAAAGTGGGCTGGTGAAACGGCTTAGTGTCCCTTGAGATCGTTTTATTAATGTTGTGTGGTATTGTGGACGTCGGGAGATTGCTCCTGATCGGCTTTTTCGAAAACGAGAAAGGTGGTAGCTCCTCGCTTGGGGGCTTAACAGGTTCAGTCATTTTTTCTTTGGGCCCGTCAAGGTGGTTGGGCTCTCTATGAATTACACTCTGAAAGGAGTTTAATATGCGGTCGTTTTCAAAGACGTCGCTCGAGCATGGATGATCCAGGGAAAACTACTTTTTCCAGAACATTGCTCCAAACGTCGAAACCTTTTGATAAGACTGCTTATCTCCCTTGAAAGTGCATACGGGTCCTGTATATACGGCAGGAACCCAAGCGCCCCAGCACGGATCCTATTGCAGATCGGAGACCTCGCGTGTTAGCGACGTGCAAACCGACGGGCTGCGAAGATACCGACTACTGGGCGCTTATTACGCTGGTTTGTTTCTTGCAAAGTTGCAACCGTCGCCTATCTCCCGTATAACACTTGTCGAAACTTTCACGGTAAGCCATTATTATCCTGCAGTTGAATAAAATCGCGCAGACCCATGTGCAAGAGCTACAAACTGCTGTGCTTTTCCAAAAAAGAAGAGCTTTTGCACCAAGGGCGACAGCACTATTTGCCGGTACCCACCCGCCTTGCGACAGCATGTGTGGGCCTGAAAGCACTAAATTTTTTGGACTAGCTCGCTCCGACATGCCTAATCTAGTTCGCGAGTTTGTCGTTCGACAGCTGGGTTTCATCCCGACTTTACTTTATTTTATGGTTCCTCGCCCAATATGCTGACGACTACCTGCACCATTGGCGCCACCAGCCACAAGCGTGTGTTTTAGACTAGCACATGCCACACGAGCCTTACCTCACATCTGCTGAGCTTCTAACATCCCTACAATAACGAGCGATTATCCATATAATTGAATGAAACTATATGTCGACAGAGCCACAAAAAAAATAATCACAACAAGGAGACGGCCAAGAAATATTCTATCCCCCGGCCGTCCCCAGTTGCTAACAAATCCACAGCAAGTGCTTCCGCATCCTGGAAACGTCTCTATCCGAATCTAATTTAGTCCTTGAGAACAACGTACAACGCATGGAGAATAGCAGGGAACCAAAAGAAGATACAACAGACGATGTTGATCCAGAACTGAGAGGTGAGCCCACATTTCATGAACACGGCCAAGGGAGGCAAGAAAAGAGCTATCATGTTAGTGGCTGGCCAGCGGTAGAGCAAACTCTTAGCTCCATTGAGCCTGGAACAAACATACCTAAGATGACTGCAACGATTTTTTCGGAATCCATTTTTGAGAGGAGTATACAGAAACACAAATATTATGTCGAAGTTGTTGGTTTATCACTGAAGCGCACTGGTACTGCATGGTGGCGCCCATCCCGAGTGTGCCATGTGCGCACCCGTTTCCGGAGTGTGACGCTTCCCAGCATTTCCGTCGCCTCCGCCCGTGACACCGCAGCACGACTTTTGAGTTCGTAGAAAAGGCCAGGCATGTGGCTTCTCTTAATTACCTTCCGTAAGCACTTTTTGGAGAAATCAAATCATGGAAAAATTGTAAGTCGCAGCTCACCTATTTTAGATAGGGGTGTCAGCCGTGCACATACTAGATTAGAATAGGAGTGCAGCGGTGCACATAACTTCAACGCTAGACACCGAGATCTCTCGGTCAATCAAGGGTATATTGATTGCCCCACTATAAGCCACTCTACCATATTTTTTTCTCAAAAAAGATCTCATAGCCATTGGAGGTTGGGATTCTTCGATCCGGCAGGAAACTGCTAGGGGGTCCCTGTTTTGGCTTTACTAAAAGCAATGCTATTCCATCTCCTCTCGTTTATTGTAAGCTATAGATTGGGTTTTTCTTGCTTGGAGCAAAACCAACAATATAATACGTATCTTGTTGGTGACGCTTCCAGCTAGCTAGCCTTCTACCGTCACCAACTAGAATAACCATTTAATGAAAAAAAAATTGCTAGTTCGACTTCGAATTCCCCTCAGTTAGTCCTTGCTAGAATTAACTCGTTTCTACATTAGTGTCTGCAGAAGTGTCGTCGTCGTCGTCGTCATCCGGAGACTTCAATGTTGTATATTCAGCATGTATCACGCCAGGGATCCAAAAAAAAAGACACAAGAATGCGTTTAGCAAAACTTGATTGTCGAATTTTCCCTCCGTAATGTACACCGCCACGGGAGGCAAGAAAAGGGCTTAGGATTAATATATGGAATACTCTCGTGTGAATGGCTGGATGTTACGTACATAAAAGGGCGGCGGAATAATTAGGGGAGTCGATAGCCATTGAAGCGAAAAGAACTGAAGATGGGGATGGAGATTATGGAGGAATTTCCCACGGTTTAAATAGGGCTAGCTGCTCCCGACACAAAGAGGATTTTGCCGCCCATTATTTAAAAAATGCTTACCACTCCATCAAAAAGCTGCGGGAGCAGGTCACTACGTGTCACTGTCGGCATGTTCTGTCTTATTTTGGACACCGACTAGCTCCTGTTGCCAAGGTTTCTGACTTTCCAACACATATATGCTTCTAAATGACGTAGCAGTGCATTTCATTTTTCGTGACTGCCTAATTGAGTGTTTTGTGTCACAAAAGGTGGCTTTATGTAGTGCGTTGTTTTTGCAACCATTTCCCGAGTCGCCTATATGCACCACCCACAGCATGTAAAGAGCCCGTATCACCCCTTACTCGTTGCTGGGCAACGGAATCATCCGCGTCGATTTTGCGCAATACTCTATTTTTTTGTGCATATATTATAGTGCATCCTAGCTCCAGCCTTTACTCTTTGCTCCGAGGCCACCGTGTAGGTTTTGCACCTCGGGAACGAGCTCCATGCTGGAGGACGACAACGGCCAGTTTGTTGTGATTTTTGAATAAATAACATGGAGAACTCTTTCGTTATATATCTTTAGCCTGCTTAGCAACAAGGTTTGACGTGCCCAAGCAAACGCTCAGCCAGACAACTTTTTCGCAGTCTCGCTGTCTCGCTCAGAGCGTTGTCTGTCGGTCACGGAGTCACGGTTCAACATTGCCTCCAAGTCACTGGAGTAAGGTGCCTTAGTCGTACTTGGGTCGTTGAGTGTTTTCACCACCCGGAAGTAATTTTCGTACCAGTTTCCATCATAGACGCCAATTGCAGAATTCAACAAAGTGTCTGGAATCTGGAAGGAATCGGTCAAAGGGATGGATTGCTGCCTGACCTCCAAGCAAGCCTCGCCCACAAGCCTGTTGCTGATCTCATTGCTCAACTGGGGGCTCATGACCTGGAAACTTATAAACTCTTTGGCGAAGTTCTCCAATAAGTGCGTCAAGTAGTACAATTTGAGAACCTTGGCCAACACCCAAGAGAGTTCGGGCTTGGAGACATTCTTCGTGGTTTGAATGAAAGTTTCCAACAAGTAATGGTGACACCTAAGCTTGGACAACAACACACGCTCGTACGACACGAAGTCCCAGCTTTCCGACTCCTCAACCTTCTTCAAGGCTGACTCGGAGATTCTCACCATCAATACCTCCAAAGCCCTGAGAACCGTTGCGGGGTGCAAGTCATGTTCGGTTTTCAACATTTTACGCTTACCCACATAAAGCCGTGCATCGGACAAGAACAGCAAAGACCCAGGTATCTTGACACCTTTGTTCAAAACGTCACTGACGTTTTTCAAAATGGATCTGCCCGCGGACATACCCAATACGTTGTTGTCGCCTTCCCACGTGCACTGAACGACCCAGTCGGCGTACGTCTTTCCAAAACCGGAGTAGGCCGAATAGCCCAGGCCGCCGCATGCTTGTCTGGTTTCAGTAATGCACAGCTCGGCCAACCATGTCAAAGTCGACTTCAACGCAGCAGAGTCGATGAAAAGCGACTTGGTGTCGTCCAAGGACTTGAAAATGGCCCTCTTATCGTTCTTTTCAACGGCTGCCTCCAACTCTTGCACGACTTTCTCGTGCTGGCGCTCCAATCTGTCAGTACCGACCCCGGCAGCGTACGTCAACGCCAAGTATGGCATCAACCTTCTTTGGTGCAATGGATAGTTGATAAGCTGCGTCTCTTGGGGCGACTTGACTTGGTCGCCCTTGAACTGCCGGCGTCCGACAGCGTACCTTGTGGCTACCGTGATGAACCGAGCACAAATTCTGTAGGAGTCAGAGGCCATGCCGACTCTACCTTGCAAAAGTGAGATATAGCTCAACTGCTCCAAAGGTGGCAAGGTGACTGTACCGTCTCTTGCAACTTTGCAAAACTTTTGCAACATAAAGAATCTGGGGATACGCACTGACGAGAACTGGATCCAGCCATTGTCAACACCCTCGCGACCCATCTTGGAGCCGATGTCGCCAATAGCCACACCGGGCATCAACTGGTGTCTGGAGTCCCTCAAAGGCACGACAAAGGTTTTGACACCATAATCCTTGCCCTTGATGATCAAGCGAGCATAGATGGACGAGTGTGTGGCGGAGTGAGCGGCACCGCCGATCCACCACTTTGTTGCTCCGATATGTGGAGTGTTGATCACGAACTCGTCGGTCTCTTGGTCAAAGGTAGCGGTGGTCTCGACCCCTGCTGCATTGGAGCCGTGTCCCAACTCAGTCATCCCGAAACAGCCCCAGAGCTGTTTCATGTACTTCGCCTCCTTCTCCAAGCACCAATACTTGTACTGAGCGTCGGTACCATTGCCTTTGATGCAGTTGATGAAGAGGCCCAAGTTAACCAGGATACGAATCCCCAATGAAGGATCAAACGCGGTAACGAGGTTCAATCTTCTCCAGAAGTCGGCGTACGACTCCAGCTCCACGTACTGTGTCATGCGAGAAATTCTGTTTGTGGTCTGTTCACGGTTCTGCGACCGCGACAACTCGTAGTCGCCGTACCCCGGGGCCAAGATTGGGTCTCTTTCCAAAGACTGGTAAAGCTCCATGATCTTGTTGGCCTTTTCCGGGGTTCCCTCGACTACGTAAAGCATGTCCGAGGGGTCGAACTTGGCGTTGGCGCGTTCTTCGGCCATCAGCGCCACGGGGTCCGGCCCGGGCGAGGTGCTGACAAGGGATCTTCCGGTGGTTGGCATTTTTTAGAGTTATTGATGTGTGACTACGTTGGAAAGTTATCGAAAGCCGGAAGTCACCACCTTCTTCATCTTCTTGGTTCCGTGGAAAACGGGGCTGACGTGCAGGAGGCTAATGTGGGGTAGCATGTATCACCCCAGATTTTCGTATGCGGATTCCACTTCCGCGGTCTCAGTATCGATTTAAAAAAACTAACCTGAGACAAACGCAGTACGCGAGAGGGGCGAGTCTGGACACAGTTCGTGACAAAAAGAAAAAAAAAAAAAAGAAACTACAGCTGGCGAACAGAACTGCTTAGGAGAGCGGAATAGGAGGGTAAAGCGAATCATTCATTTTAAATATATGTGCTCATTTGGACAAGATGGCGGCGGCGTCGGCAGACTTCTCGAATCTCTCTCTGACGTCGAGAGGAGGTCTGTTCAATGCCTGCTCGAACTCGGCGCTGTATGGCGCCTTGGTCTGGCTGTGTGGGTTCAAGTGCTTGACGATGCCGAAGTAGTGCTCGTAGAAGTCTCCGTTGTAGACACCGATGGCGGAGTTCAACGCGTAGTCGGTATACTGGAACGAGTCGGTGTACGCCACAGCGTTGGGTCTGATCTCGGCGCAGATCTTTGGAATGGTGGAGTTTGTGATCTGGGTGAGCACGTCGGGCGAGATCACGGAGTAGCTCAAGAACTCACCGCTGAACTTCTCAATCACGGTGGAGAGCGCGTACAACTGGCCCAACTTCTGCAAGTAAGGGTTGAGGTCCTTGCGGTCGTTCTCGGCGATTCTTCTCTCGTACTCGGTCAACATGTACGAGTGGGCTTTCAACTTGGCGATGGCCAAGCTGGCGGCGCCCACTGAGTCGAAGTTGCCGGCGTTCTCCTCGACGACCTTGGCGCCCTGGATGGCGAGTCTGGTGATCAACACGTCCACGGCCTTCAAGGTCTTTTGAGTGTCCAAGGCGTCGTCCACGGTGACGAGGACGACGTCCTTGTTGTCGTACTTCTTTGCGTCGTTCAAGAACGCAACGGACCCCTTCTGCTTCCTGCCGTCCTTCAACACGGCAAGCACGGCCTTGATGATGGGCTTGCCCACGGACATGGACAAGACGGAGTTGTCGCCCTCCCAGGTGCACTGCACGACCCAGTCGTTGTAGGCCTTTCCGAAGCCGTTGTATGCGGAGTAGCCGTGGCCGCCGCAAGCCTGTCTGCACTGGTCGATGAGGTCAGCAGTCAACCAGGTGGCGGTAGCCTTTGTTGCGGCGGAGTCGATAAAGAGCGACTTCATGCCGTCCACGCCCTTCATGATGGCGCCCATGTCGTCTTCGGCGACGGCCTTGTCCAAGCTGTCCATGGTGTCGTGGATGACGCGGTGCATCTTCCAGGCGCCGGCGCTGAACACGTACGTCTGGGCCAAGAGCGGGAACAAGCGGCGCTGGTGCAACGGGTAGTTGAGCAACTGTGTCTCGGAGCCGTCCTTTTGGGACGCGCTCTTGAACTGGCGGCGGCCAATGGCGTAGCGGATGGCGATGGTGACGAAGCGCGCGGACCACCGGAACGAGTCCATGACCATCGACACGCGGCCGCCCAACAACGCCGAGTACGAGAGCTGTTCCAAAGGAGGCAACGTGACTGCGCCGTCTGCGGTGACTTTACAGAAGCGCTGCAACATGAAGAAGCGCGGGATGCGCACCGAGGAGAACTGGATCCAGCCGTTGTCGATACCGTCTCTGCCCATCTTGGCGCCGATGTCGCCCACGGTGACGCCCGGCATCAAGTCGTGGTTGGAGTCGCGCAACGGCACCACAAATGTCTTGACGCCGTAGTCCTTGCCGTCGACAATCAAACGTGCGTAAACGCTACAGTGGGTGGCGGAGTGCGCCGCGCCGCCGATCCACCACTTGGTGGCGCCGATGTGGGGCGTGTTGATGATGAACAGGTCGGTCTCCTTGTCGAAAGTGGCGGTGGTTTCCAAGCCTGCGACGTTGGAGCCGTGCGCCAACTCGGTCATGCCGAAACACCCGTAGATGTTGCGCAACTGGCGTGTTTCCTTCGTGTACGTCCAGTACTTGCGCTGCTCGTCGGTGGCGTTGCCCCGGAGACACCCGAGGAACAACCCCAAGTTGATTCCCATGCGCGTGCCGACCTGTGGGTCGACTACACTAAGCAACGAGACCCTGGTTTCGTCCCAGAGCGGCGACTCGCCGAGCTCCGCGTACCGCGCCATACGGGCGACACGTCTGGCGGTGATTTCGCGCTGCTGCGCCTTGGTGAGGTCGTATAAGCCGGCGTCAAACCCCAAGATGGGATCCCGCTCCATCTGCTGGAGAATTGCCTTGAACGCTTCGGCCAGCTCAGCTGAGGTCTCCAAAAAGCAGTGCATGGACGAAGGGTCGAACTTGTTCTGCTGGCGTTCGCTCTGCAACGATTCGCGGGGGTTGGGCGCCGGGCGCGTATCGATGGTGTTTCTGGCGACGCTCATGTTGTTGTGGTGGTATTTTTGTGTGTGGGGGAACAGCAGAACGGGGCCAGCGGCTGCACTTTATATGGGTTTTTGCGGAGTGTGGAGAAGCGAGGCAACAATGACCGAGGAGCCGCGGACCGAGGATTGCACGCGCTGCGTTCCATCGGCCGGGTGCAAACCCTGCAAACCGGGCAGCAGATGAAATGGGGTGATACTGCGCCGGTGGTACCGGCGGTATCCTCTGTGACAGCTTTGGACCGCTCCGGAATGCTCCGGAGTGCTCCATTTTCTGGCTTTATTTTTCTCTTTTTCGGTTTATTTTTGTGGTTCTACGGACTGGCTAGCGGCGCTCTGTAGGTTGGTGCGTGTCCGCTCGCACAGTTTGCAGTTCTGGCGGGCGCACCCAGCTCGCGGCACAAAGGCAGCGTCCGTGAGATTTGTACAGAGTGAAACACCACAAACTATCGGTATCAGCTGAGGTTTGGACATGAGTCTCACGTTTGTTTCAAGTTGTTGCAGCAGTTTCCACAAAAGCAGTTTCTGATGTTTTCTGTTTCAGGATTTTCTGTCTCAGCAGCTTCCATCTCAGCGTAGTTTCACTGCCCAGTGGCTGCAGCGGGCATTCCGCTCTCACTACACCAGAAACACAGCTTCTCGCTCAGCTTCTTGGACGCCGCTTGTAGAGGCTACGGCCTACAGCGCACTAGCCTACGGCGTCTTTGCGTTACTTATTCATTGAGTATATACAGATAATCATTGCAGTGCAGCTCACAACTGCGGAACCAAGAAGTCCATCAAGGGCGACTGGATGAATGCAACGCCAGCGGCAAAGAGGCCGATCTGCACGGCGGCGGTGAATGCCGGCGAGTTGACGACCTGCTCGATGGTGGAAGACACGCTCTTTTCTTGTGGCATGATTGATGGATGTTGAGTTGCTTTGGTGTGATTGTGAGAAAATCTTTTACGCTGGGTGCAGGGCGAGGCCGGAGTGAGATTATGGGCACGCAGCTGGAACTCAAGCAGTGATTAATAAACAGTGGTTTTGGCTTTCCTTTCCCATTCCATTTTTTCTAAATTCCCTTTCTGCTTCCTTTTCTTTCCTTGCCTTTATATGTATTTACCTTTTTTATTTCCTTTCCTTTCCTTTCCTTTTTTTCTTTTCTTTCCCTTCCTTCTTGACTTCTCGCGAGAAGTGCTGCCGCACCATGGCCTACGCGGGCCCTCGCTGCGCGAGCCATCACATTCTTCCTCCCTTCGCTCGTCATATTCCCCAATAACACCACAAACAATGGCCGCCGTCTCCGACATAGGCGTCAGCGCCGCGTCCACGTACTCGCTTGCCGGCAAACAAATAAAATTCAACTCCGCCGCCGACGCCGAAAGCTACGCACTGGAGCTAGCCGCCATGAAAGACGTGCTGAAGATTGACTTGTCCGGAAACACCATCGGCATCGAAGCGTCCAAGGTGCTTGCCGACGCCATCGCCGCTCACAAAAACACGCTCGTAGAGATCGACCTCTCTGACATCTACACGGGGCGGCTCAACACGGAAATCCCACAGTCCTTGGGCCACTTGTTGCCTGCGCTTTTAAAGTGCCCCAACTTAAGGACCGTCAATTTGAGCGACAACGCGTTCGGATTGCAGACAATCGACCCGATCGAGGACTACCTTGCCAAGGCCGTGTCCGTGGAGCACTTGGTGCTCTCCAACAACGGCATGGGCCCGTTTGCGGGCGCCCGAATCGGGAAATCGTTGTTCAAGTTGGCCCGCGCTAAGCAAAAACGCGGTTTGCCCTCGTTGAAGACGTTTGTGTGCGGCCGCAACCGCTTGGAGAACGGCTCCGTCAACTACTTGGCCATCGGCTTGAGGAGCCACGCAGACTTGCTGCTGGTGCGCTTGTACCAGAACGGAATCCGCCCCGCCGGCGTGCAAAAGTTGCTCTCGCAGGGCTTGGTCAAAAACGCAAAGTTGCGCGTGCTCGACTTGCAGGACAACACTCTCACCATGCGGGCCGCCGTGGTGTTGGCCGACGCCTTGCCTGTGTGGAAGGACTTGGTGGAGTTGAACTTGAACGACTGCTTGCTCAAGCCCAAGGGCTCGCTCGCTTTGGCAGAGCATCTCGCGACCAACGCATACGCCAGCCTCGAGATTCTCAAGTTGCAGTACAACGAGTTGGGCGCCGACGCGTTGGGCCGCTTGGCACACGCCGTGGCGAAAACTTTGCCCGGATTGCGGTTGTTGGAGGTCAACGGAAACCGCTTCGACGAGGAAGCGGATGAGATAGACGCCATCAACGCGGTATTTGAGGCGCGCGGCTTCGGCGCGCTTGACGAGCTCGACGACTTGGAGGAGTTGGACAGCGACGACGAAGAAGACGACGACGAGGGCCTGGACGCCGAAGATTCTTACGACGGCGCCGACGCAGACTTGGACCAGTTGGAGAAGGAGTTGGCTGGCGAGCTGGTCGAGGACGAAGATGCCGGTGTCGACGACATTGCTTCCGCGTTGGCCGGCACCCACTTGAAGTAGCCTGCCATGGGACCACAGAGGCACGCATATATAGTAAATACATCCGTCATGATACACCCGGAAATGAGCCACCGCTCCGTCATGCTACACCAGGCTGTCAGTCGCTGGGCCGTTTGCTACAGTAGACCATTTCACTGCCTGCTTATATCCATACAAATTACTGCGCCGCTAACAAAAAACATATATCCCGTATCATATATATCCCAGGGCTATCGTATCATTGGGCCTTTTCATTCCCCTGCGTTAAATAAATATCAGTTGACCGCGGCAAAACACTGAATCGGACCACGCTATGTGCTTGGCATCTTTGCAATAGTCACCGGAACCTTGATCTCGGTGACGTCGTGCGAGGAGAAGCGGATGACAAACCGCATGTAGTACATGCGGGCCATGAAGCAGCTCTGGAAGCTCGGCACCAAGCAGAACTCGTCCACGGACGAATAGTCCGGGCCCAACTTACCGAGGTTGGGCACCAACCGCTGCGCTTTCGACGCGTCAATCACCATGGTGAGCTTCTTCGAGAAGCCTCGCTCGGACGGCTCGAGCTGCAACTGCAATGGCTTTTCTGCGTCGTGCACCCGGCCGCCGTCCTCCTCCACCACCTGCGACTCTCTCAACACCAACTTGTTGTGTTTCGCATCGACGCGCACCAACGCGCTCATGTCTTCCAACAACGACTTCTCGACGCGGATCACGTCGCTGCCAAAGTCGTCGACCAACGAGCACAACTCCTTGGCGTACTTGGCCATAGGCTTCCGCACTATGTTATCGAAAGTGTCAGTCAGAACGCCGTTGACCAACGGGGCAGACGTGTTCTGGAACAAGTGGTCGTGGTTGAACTCGATGGGGATGGCGCGGTTCTCCGACAAGAGCGTCACCACAATCAACTCGGAGTTGATCTTGGTTATCGAGGGTACCTTGCCTTGCAGCAGCGCGCTGCCGGGGACGTAGTCAATGCACAATGGAACCTGCAACTTCCACAAGTACTCATTTTTGGCGCCCTCGTTGCAGAACCGCCGTGGCGAGAGGTAGTTCAAGATGTACTCGGTTTTCGGTGTGGTGATCTGCAATATGCCCTCGCGCTTGCTGGCGCCCAAGAGCTTCTTTTTCGTCACGGGGATGGTGATGATGTAGTTGTCCGGCGGAGCGGCCCTGGTGGCCACGCTCTTCTCGTTGGAGTCGTGTGCCCGTGTGTAGAGCTGCCGAGCTTTGTGGGCCTCGAAGTCCAGCACCGAGAAGTTCGACGCCTCGGTGGAAAAGATGCGCTTGAAGTCAGTCCTGCCCTCCGCCACGGCCTTTCGGAGCTGCACGCCGAGCTCCAACTTCTCCTGGACCCGGCCCACGAGGTTGTTGTACAAGATCCGCGACGTCTGCCACGCCATGGCGCGCTCGGCGGTGTTGAGCGTGCTAGACTCCTGGATTATGCGCACGTACGAAGGGTTCTGCTTGAAGATGATGAACTCGTCACCCTTGGTATCGATCAACTTGGTGCGCAAGTGGAACTTGTCGTCCACTTTAAAGTCGGACGCCTTACCGATGAAGCGCGCCATGACCTTGTAGCTGGTGGACACGCCGAGAAATGCAAAGTCGTTGGGGTGGAGCCGCCAGTCCGGGTTGGCCGCCTTCTCGTTGATGCTGAGTCCCAATGTGGGCGGCAACTCCGTGTGCGAGAGGAGGCCGTGGTCGTTGCACTCGGAGTCCAAGAGCCGGTTTGGGATCTTGAACGTGAAGAACCGCTTGTACAAGTGGCCCGGCTGCAACATTCTGTCGACGATCGCGAGGTGAGCACCGTCAATGGGGTCGACCAGCTGCGGGCACGAGTACTGCTCGTCGTTCTCCGACAATAACCGGTTGATCTGGGCCGAGTTCCACGACGCGGCAAAGTCGTACATCTCCAAGAACTTGCGGCGTTTCGTCTTGACCGGCGTCAAGCTGCCCAGATCCCTGTTGGACACCGCGAGGATGCCCTCGAACACCACGTAGAACATGTGGAACGGTACGGGCTCCGAGTGGTTGTTCCGGATGAGCACGTACCCGTTCAAGAAGTCGCCTTCCTTGTACTCGAACTGCGACGGGTCTACGAACTTGGGAGCCTTGCCCGGCTCGCCCACGTCCTCGGTGTAGAAGATCTCGAGGCTGATGCTCAGCGTCAACGGGTTGTCCGACGCCGAGAAGTCTCTCAAGTTCTGCACGTTGTCCAATATAGTCTCGCGCCACGACGACGTGGACTCGTCCGCCACAATGAGGCTCGGATCGCCCACCGGCGAGTTGAGTGCGTGGTTCACCTGCTGCCAGCCGTCGTCCACCGACGTCGACGCAGTGGCCACCGAGGGTAACGTCGACCCCTGCGACTGCGACTGCGAGTACTGCGACTGCGCATACTGCGACTGCGCGTAGTGCGCGTGCAGACTTTGGCACGCGGGAACTTCGTGATTGAGGTTCTCGCACGAGGATGTTTCACCGTACTCCGGCGGGCCTTGCAGCCCGTCGGCGCCGTTCAATGACGACTGGAACAAGTCGTACGAGGGCAAGATTGTCCACACGGGGTCATCTTTGCGCCGCGGTTTCTGTAATTTCTCGTTCATTTTTGTGGTTTGTCACTCAGCAATTGGCTGAACTGTGTGGGGTAGCGGCAGAGGGTGAAGTAGTGGTTCAAAAGGGCAGGTGGGGATCCAATCCTAAGTTGCGCACAGATTCGTGAGTAGCAGAGATTAATGCGAGCAGCAGCAGAAAAGAGAGCGGAAACGAAACCTGAAACAGACGTGAAACAGATACGAAACGGCTACACAAAAATTGCGGCCCATTGAGCAGCACTTCACTGCTTTATAGGCCTGGCTGCTATGACTCAAGCCGCATGCGGGCCTGCGAGTGAGGCCGGCTAAGTGCGGCTCATGTGCAGACGGCACGGAACTGTGTCGAATCGGGAACTACACCGCTCGGGAAGCCTTGGACGAGCGGTCCGGCGTTGCTTTGTTATTTGTTGTGTTGTGTGTGGTGGGTGTTAGCGTGGCCAGTGCGGCCGGCTTCCTGAAGAGGGAAACGTGGCAGTTTGCTGCAGAAAAAAAACTAGCCGTGCCCACGATTAGCCGTTGTGCTGCTGCGACAAGTGCGCACTCCCAAAAAAAGATTGAAGAAGGTTCTGCAAGATTCTACCGATAAGGGCAGATCGCTGCGGGAAAGCGAGAACACGACAGCGGGCACTTACGAGGACACGGACAGCACGGCAGAGCCGGGATCAGCCGGTTGTAGCACAAATCGAAGAGAAACAAAAGAAGCAAAAATGTCCTTTGTTTCATGTCGTAACGTGTAGTTGCGCCCCACGGGGCCATATGTAAGCAGCACGCCAGCCGCGCTTCGCACCCAACGATTAAACTTCTATAGCCCCACCCACGGTGGGCCACCTGCCGGAGCTGAGTCACTCTGAGCCTACTGCTTAAGAATTGCTGCGTAAGACTAGCAGCACAAGGACGCGGAATTTGTAAGCCAAGCACTTTGAGACAATTGTGGGTGTAGCATTAAATAACACAATGCGTCTAGCGCCAGAGTTTTTTGCCACCGCTAGCGCCCAAGCATGCGGAGCTCCGTGTACCGGAGCGCTGGGTACACCACTCCCGAAAACGCTACACAAAGCCACATGGCGATGTCGCCGCCGTAATCTCCGCCAACCAGCCGAGCCACCGGCCCGATCCAGTAGGTCTGCGACATGCCGACGGCGGCGCCCGCGGCGCCGCAGAGAAACGCGGCCGTGGCAGCAAAGCCGCACGTGAGCTTGGCCTGGTTGTTCCAGATGCAGAAGTTGTAGTTGCAGCGAGCAGGCCCCGCCAATGCCGCGGTGTCGCTGTCGTAGTGCTCGAACTCCTTCACGTACAAGTGCCTGAAGAAGCGCGTGCGGAAAATGGTGTTCTCCTCCAAGAGGAGGATGAAGTACATGGAGATCCAGTAGCCGATCATGGGCAAGAAGTTGCCCAAAATCGTGGCGAACTTGTACCGGCCCACGATTGCCAACACCAAGTAGAGCGCCGTCATCACCACCGACCAGAGCCACCGCGGCACGCGCGCGAGCGGAAGCCCGATAAGCTGCATCCCAAACACCGCGGAGTACGTGTTGAGAATGTTGTTGGAGATCAACGACATGAAGATCACGATCAACAAGAACTTGCCGCCGGCGCCCCAGGGCTCGAACGCGGCTGCCAAAAGCCCGCCCATGCCCAGCGTAGCGTACGCTTCTGCCCACGGCTCGTACGTCATGGCAATGTTGCCCGTCAAAATCGCGAGAACACCCACAAACGTCGTGGGCACGCAGAGTCCCGCGAGCGTCACCGCAAACGTGCGCCGGTCGCTGGTGTCCTGCGGAAACAAGATGTAGTAGTCCGAGGCAATGCCGCCCCAGGTCGACGTGATGGAGTAGCACAACGCAAAGAACGAGAACCCGTTGCCCTTGGCGGTGGCCGCGTCCAACGCCAGCGAGTCCGCAAACGTCAAGTACCGGTACTTGTCTGCGGAAACAATGTACAACATCATCGTAGCAAGGATCACCGGCACCGAGATGTACGCCTCGTACCGCAATAAGAGCCGGATGCCTGTGATCGACACGGCGAGCGACACCACAGCGATGATCACAATCGACACCTGGAGCTCCACCGCGCCGTTGCTCACCGCGTTGAGGATCTGCCCGCCTACAATGCAGTTGACCACCGACCAGCCCATGACGCCGACAATGTTGACGATGGCCACCAACTTCACAAACCACCAGCCAAATAAGAAACGGGCCCCGACCATCTGCCGGCAGCCCGAGCGGGGGCCCATGAGCGAGCAGTACGCAGCTACCAAGCACCCGACAAACTGGCCCAAGAGCCCGATGATCAACGTTTTGCGGAGCCCGAGCTCAAACACCATGGGTCCTAAATAGAACGACGACATCGACGGGAGCCCGCCCGCGGCCGACACCCAGAACCCCAACACCGTGAGAAACTGCTTTGTCAGGTTTTGCGTGCGCTTGTGGGGCGAGATGCGCTCGATGCCCGTCACTTCCACGCCTACGGAATCCAAAAGGTCGGAGAGCCGTTTCACCACGTGGTACGGTCTGATGACCTCTTTATCGTCGAGCGCAGGTTTCGTTTCGAACGAAACTTCCTCGTCTGAGGGCCGTTTTGCCGTCATCTGGTCAGATTCTGCCGATAAGGTCTTCGCTGAAAAATGCAAAATCTCAGGCTGAGTGCAGCACGAGTTGTTCAGATTAGAGTTGCACAGAAATATTATACGCCCGTGCCTCTAGAATATGCAACCAAGAGTGAGTCTGCCGCTGCGGGAAAAAACGAAGGGTCTCAACGGCCCTTTAAATGGAAAAGCTGTCAGATGACTCTTAGTGTCGGGACCGCTGTATTGACGCCGTCTGCAGGACCGACGTGAGTCTATAGGCGGGTATGCGAATATATGGATGTGATGTGCGAGAAAAAAAGACACCCGCGATGTTTAAAAAAGGAAGCCCGATGCGGGGCTCGAACCCGCAACCTTTTGATTGACCTTATATGTTTAAGAGTCAAATGCTCTACCGATTGAGCTAACCAGGCTTTTTCTGTCCGAACTTTTTTGGAGATATTTAAGAAGCACAGTACAGCGCTGCGTGCGGCGGGGGCCACCAAACCGCAGCGGCAAGGGAAATCTCACCACACCGGCCATCTATTCCTATACGTACTATCTAGTCCTTCAACAACGCATCTAGCGTCTCGCTGTCGAACATGTTGCTGCCCGACTGGAGCGTCTTCGCCAAAAGCACAAGCGAGTTGTCGGTAAAGTCGGGCTTTTTGCGGAGCTGGTCGAGGTCCTCACCAAAGGCGCTCGCCATGTACGCCAAGAACTTTGCATCCAAGTCCTGGCGGTCTTTTCTCACCGTCTCCTGCGCTTCAGCCAACGTCTGGTTTTCCGTGCTTGTGAACTTTATGCTGTCGAGTTTCGCCCGCGTTTCCTTCGAGAGGCCGTCCGGCTCGGCCGGATCTTCTGTGTCTGATTCTATATCCATGCCGTCGATGTTGGGCTGCTCGTCGATTTTCTGCTGGACGATTTTCTGGCCGTCATTGTGCTCGTCGCTGCTAGGCTGCTTGTCACTAGTAGTTTTGCCGTTTGACGCGACATCGCCGCTTTCGGAAGCGCTCGAGTCCAGGTCCGAGTCTGAGGAGAAGTCCTCAGTTCTCCTCTTCTTCCTCCTCCTGTTTTTTGTTTGCTTTGTGTGTGCTGGCGGAGCCATGTCGTGGGTTGTCTGGCTGCGATGGGCACTTGCACTGTGCGATGTGCTCGGTAGTGCAGAGTGCAGCACAACACCAACGGAGAAAACACGTAGAAAACACATAAACACGGGAGAAACAGCCCACGCAGCCCCTTTCCCTTCACTTCTCCTCGGCCAGGCAGCCCCAGACGACCGAAACCCGATTTTGCGCCGAGCATTTACTGCGTGCGTACGTACATACACTGGCGGCCAGAGCCAGTCAGTTAAGAGCACCAGGAAGATAGTTTAGCAGAAAGCGCAACAGAGGCATATGTAGAAACCAAGTAAATCACTCTAAGTATTGATATATGACACGCCGAGTTGTCTCTTGTCTGCTGCCGCCTCTCGTCTACTCCCCCATCAGTTCGGTTTTGCCTTTTTCGCGTCGCCCAGTCCTGGCAGCGCCTTTCTCTTCTTGACCACCGCCGATAAGTCGTTGACAGGGAGCTTTTTCCGCACGGACGCCGTCAAGTCGTTGGTCGACGACAGCAGGGACGCACCAGCGCCCGCAACGGCCTCGCCCAAGAGCCCCTTGATCATGTCCAACTGCTGGGCCTGGAGCTCCTGTTCCGGCGGCCGTTTGAGCTCGTTGTAGCGCTCTTGCAAGTCGCGTAGCAATTCCTTCGCGTCCAGCTTCTTGGCTTCGTCTGTCTCTTGCGCATCGCGCGCCGCCACCGTCTCGATGGCCGCCTTTACCTGCTCTGCGGCCTTCTGCCTCAGGTCTGGGTCCTCCACACAGAACTCCAACGCCAACGACAACTTGTAGTGGGACTCCGAGACCAACGACGACGTGCGCGCGTCGTACAACCGCTGGCGCAACTCAAGGCACGACGCCAAGTCCTTGGCGGCCTGCGCAAAGTTTTCCGACTCCAATGAAACCTCGCCTAGAAGATCCAAAGTCTCGGATAACTTGCGGAGGCTCTCCACATACGGCGACGCGGGCTCCGCCTTGTCGCTCAGCAAGTACGGCACCAGTAGCGCCAGTGCTTCCGCCAGCAGAGCCTCGACTTTGCGCTCGAAAAGCGCCCTTGCGAGGTCCAATATCTCCCACGCGGCCTCGAAGTCCGTCTGCTCGTCGTTTTCACTGCCCTCTCCGCCCTTTTCGCCGCCTGCGCCTCCTTCTTCACCGCTTTCGGCACCAGCAGCCTCGCCATCTTCGCCGTTTTCTGCGTCGGCGCCGTCGCTTTCCTCGTCCACTTCAGCGTGCACACCATCTTCCTGCGCCATTCCCTCGTCAAACTGAAACCCATCGCCTTCGCCTTCGCCGTCTCCCTCGCCATCGCCGTCGCCGCCGCCTGCACCGTCCGCCGAGCTGCCCTTGTCGCCGGCCCCGTTGGTCTGTACACCGCCAAGTACCTCGGAATTGGCCACGCCGTTCTGGAAGAGCGCCTTTCCGTACATCAAGAGCAAGTCTGCGTCATCTGCGCCGTTTTCCTCGCTGAAAGCCGCACACGCGTCCGCATACTGCGCAGCGGCCAGCTCGTAGTCCTTGGCCGAGTAGTGGCGGGAGCCCTGTGCAATGTGCTCGGTCACTTTCTCCGAATACATGGTGAAGAGGTACGCGTCAAGTGCTCGCGGTGCAGTGATGTGCGCGGTGAGCGTGGGGAAGGTGGTGTGCTGAGCCGCACGCTGCCTCAGCGGCTGGAGGGGCAGGCGAATAGGCAAATACAGGCAGGAAGCGGAAAAATAAACAAAGGCAAAGGAAGCCGAAGATTGTCACAGCAGAAAAATCGTATTTTGGTGGCAGCAAAGCCTTTGGATGGGGATTTTCTGGCAGCACATTGCAGAGCAGAAGGCAGCTGTTGTGCAGGCGGGGCATACAGTTTCTGGAAGGGCCCGGCAAGCCGGGCAGAAACTGACAGTGTATGCAACATAGAGCACCGGAGCGAGACTAAGATCGGCATTTTGGAAGTTCATCGTACTCTGTATCTCATTTCTTTCAAACTCTGTAGCTGTTGCGTTTTGCCTGCTCGCTGCAGATTTGCGGCCAGTTGCAGCCCACGCGTGCCACAACTGCCGAAATTGTAAAGCAGAAGCAGAAAAACTTAACAAGCAAACGGAAACTAGCAACCCGAGCCTTAAGCTACCTCGGCCCCTTTCACAGTGCTGCACCGACCTTTCGCCCACTCCGTAGCATCTGCCGGTCAATTGGTAATCTTAGTCACGTGCGCGCCCCAAATGCTAACACCATCAACACTACAGCAGATTTGACCACGTCTGCCCACGCCCAGCAGCCTAAACTCCAGGTCACTGGCGCACACTACGCAAACCGACCTCCCAAATGGTGCTGTCGAGACTGTCTGTCCGGCGAAAGCCACCTCCGCCATTGGATGACCCGCCGCCGGAGCCGTCCGCGTATATGCCACCACAACGTGGCCACGCTACGCCAAATATCTCTGTGCCAGCGTTCTCCGGGCCGGTTCCCGCCGCAGCGCAGCCGGTAGCGTACTCGTCGGCCCATGCTACGCCATACTACGCGCCTCCCACAGCGCCGCCTCGCCGCCTGAAGGTGCCGTTGCAGATCGACGCGGGCATACCCGCTGCTCCGATTCTCGGCACGGGCCTAGAGCAGTACGCGGACGACCTGCTTCTCTCGTTCGAGAGCCCGCGGCCCAAGGGCCCGCAGGAATTGCCGCTTGACGACTTTTCGCTGTCGCTGGCGCAGCTGCGCGTGGATCTACCGCCGTTTCGGCCCGAGCGGCTGCCCGACCACGAGCCTAACCCCCCAAGCGGCGCAAAACTCGACACGCCGCCCCGCCCGAGCCACGCGCTGCTCGAGGCGTCGCCATTGTACCGGAAGCGGGCGCTGTACAACCGTAAATTCCAGAATCTACTGCAAAAGGGCACGTTTCCGCTCCATTATCTGGACTCGGACCTCGACGACGACACCCCGCAGCCAGTACACTTGGCGCTCCCCGGGAGGGCCGCGCATGACTCTCCCGAGGACCCGCCGTACCCGGTCAACGACGCCAGCCTCCTCGACGACGCCTCCGACGACCTGAACTATGTCCAAGTGCAGGACCTCTACGGCAGCTCCACCCCGACCAAAATCCCGCAGTTGGTGGACCAGGACGCGATGCAGCAGCGGCATGGCGGCTGGTACACCGAGAAGGAGTCGCCGGATCTCCACTTCATGCGCTTGCCCTCGGCGCGCCTAGCGAATCTGGCGTCCACGTCGCCGGAGCTGCCGTCGCACCTGCTTCCCACGAGCCTCCTGAGCTCTCCCACAAAAGGCTCGCTCTTCCGGGCGCTGACGAGCTCGTACCAGGTTGGTGGCGATGCGCACAGCAGCCGGTCGCCGTCACCGAAAAAGGCGTCGTTCAACCCGTCCCCGGTGCCGAGCTCCGGGTTCTACCCGATTGAGGAAGACTACTCCAATGTGTTTGAGGACTACTACAACGAGGAGCGCGTGCCGAGATGGAGCTTGATCGAGCGCGACGACCTCGACTACTACGACGACTCCTTCATCGCACCGCCTTTCACCCAGCACTTCGACTACAACAACCTTCCCGAGTTGCCCAAGTTGCCCAAGTTACCGCTTAGCGCTCCGGAGGGGGCCATGGGCATGGACTTCGTGTCTAGCCCGTCCTACACAAGCGACGTGCAAGCGCTCCAAGCCACTCCAAGCACCTACAGAAAGAACGACGACTTACCGCCGGTGCCGTTGGACTTGCCACTGCTTCCGTTTTCGTCCGCTTCGCTCTCCGCCCCGCACTTCTCCGAGTGCCAGAGCATATGGTCCATGCGTTCCATTTTTCTGTGGTGCAGGCAGCTCGCGGGCTGGACGCACAACCAGCTGCTACTGCTCAAGGATCTCCGTAAGGTTCTCGTGAAGCTCATTGCCTTTCACAGGCAGGACATCCCGCTTGACTTGATCAGCCGCAACGTCTCGCAGATACTCAGCGAGCTCACCGCGGCAAACCTTTTGGTTTTTGATGTGGAGGACGAGAGCTCCGAGGGAGGAGCTGCACGCCTGCTGGAGAAGTTTCGGTTCAGCGAGAGCGGCGAAATCAGCGGTGTGTTGGTCGACCTCACCGTGTGCTACTGTATGGACGAGGACCACCGCCACACCCATGGACGCGATGTGCACCTCAAGTGCTACTCGTCGCTGTGCGAAATCAACAAGCTAATAGCGCACGAGGCGTTAATGCGGAACACCAACGTCAAGGACTTGGAGCTAGGCACCGACTGGGCCAGCCATTGGAAACTAACGGCGCAAGACATGACGATCGATCGCTCTGAGTCCAAAAGACAGTCGTTTCTCTTTGACCTCATCAAATTCGAGCAGAACTTTATCCAGAGGACCGAATGCTTTATAGAGTTCGCGGGCCCCGAGTTCATAAAGCTCGCGAAGCTTGTCGTCGGGACCACCCCTATCATCCTGATGAAAGAGTTCGAGGACGATATCTTTAATTCGGCAAAGGAGCTTCTACTTATACATCGCTCGGTTTTGTACGAGCCCCTCTTGAAGATATTGACAAAAGACGGCAGGTTTATCAAGGACATCACAGGCATGGCGCAACTCTACGAGCAGTGGGCGAGAGATGCTAAACGTCCGCTACTCACTTACATGAAGGCAATGCCTATGATTGAGGATCTTCTAGGCAATGATGCGCTCAAGACCTGGGATGAGCCCATCAGACTGAATCCCCGCATGAAAGACTTGCAAGTCAACGGAAACTTGCTTTTGATCAGCACGCTCAATTCCAGGTACCAGCAGCTTCCTCTCCAGTTGCAGGACGTTCGAAAATTCTACGACGAGGAAGATGCTGAGTACGCCGCCTTGGTCCAAGCAGAAGAAGCCATTAAGACGCTCGGTAAGCGAGTGAACGAGATGAAAGTCCACGCAGACAACGCCCATTCTTTGCGGCTAGTGGACAAGCACCTCTCGTGGAAGTCTAGTATTGCTCAGCCCAGTTTAAACCTCAAGTCTTCCAAACGAAAATTCTTCTACCGAGGTGATGTTTTGCGCAAAGGAGACTTGAAGATAAGCTCTAGCACAGTTCATTTGATAGTGTTGGATAACTATTTGCTCATCACCGACCGGCAGCGCAACCAACGGACCCTGACTTTCAAAGTCTCAGAAACCCCTGTGCCCATGGATTACCTTATCATCGAGAACAGAAACAAGGAGTCCATCGGGATGACTAAAGAGACGTTCAGCATTACGAAGACACCAGCTACACCAACCTCTAATGGCCCCTCACCTAACACCGAGGAGGAACACACGACGTATCCTTTCAAGATCCGGTACGCAGGCAGAGGCAAGAGCGAGTCCCACACCTTCATTGCAACCACCGAGAAGGACCGCCAGAAATGGATCACGGTCATAATACAGGCGAGAAACAATGCCATCAGACGAGTGACTTCGTTGAACCCATATCTGTACAAGCTAGTCGACAACTCCTTTTTTGCATACGAACCAAGTTTGAGGCCCACAAAGCTACCTATAATGTCAAGTAACGACCCTTTACGGATACTCGCTGAGAGTGGTTCTGGTCAAAGCAGGGGCCCCAAAATGCAACGCCAAGTTCAGTGCTCGCAGCTTTTCAACTATATGAACGCGCAGTTCCACTTCTTGGGAACGAGCTCCGGAGCTTACTGCTCGGACGAGCGAAATATATGGAAGAAAATCGTGAACATGAATAATATCACCAAGCTAACGGTCATTCCAGATTTGAATGTGGTGTTGGTATTGGCTAACAAGAATTTGAGATACTATCCGCTTCAGCTGTTGATCAATATCTACTACGAGAAGAAGGACAAGATCTCATCATACCAGCTATCAAATGAGGCGATCGCTTTCTATGAATACGGCTACCACCGGGGACTTCCGTCGCTATTTGTTGCGAAAAAAAAGAGCGCAAACACTACTACTTTCAAAGTGTTTGTTATGGAGTTGGACAACAACGGTATCTTGAGCTCGTTTTCAGCCATCAAGAGGTTTTACGTGCAGGCGGAGTGCCATGGTATCTCTGTGTTCAATTCCACAGTCGCTGTCCATACTCATCGAGGGTTTGAGGTCTTGGATCTCGACAAGCTATCGCCCAAGACCATACCCGAGCTACAGCCTTTTGACTCAGGCAGCAAAAAGATCAACGGATACCACCGGACTAAAGGACCCGATACGAAGGAAGCCATCAAGCGGGCGATTTCCCACGCCAGCCCAATGGGCATGTACAAGCTTGCCAACAAAAAGGAGTTTATGTTGGTGTATAACGAGTGTGCGGTGTTTGTGAATACGAGCGGGCGCATCTCACGTCAACACATAATACGGTTCGATTTCCACCCCAAGAGCGTGGCGTTCACTGACAACAACCTAATCTTGATGTGCGAGGAAGTGATCGAGATTTGGTCGATCAGCGATACAGCGAGCGGAACAAGCAAGTTGATACAGGTCATTGTTAGCAAGGACTTACACATGCTAGACGGCGAGTCGCACTGCTTCCGGCTGGTGAACCCGAAAAACTCGGAGCAGCAACTTGTTTTCAGGTTGTTGCCTAAAGTTGATCGGATGCAAAATTGATCTGCATATGAGGGATCAGTTCTGAAATGAGTGCGCTGGTGGGAAGCCTCGGGACAGTTGTGTGGGGAAAGGTATCTGCAGGAGCAGTATGCCCAGAGTAACCGAGCGTACTTAGGAAGCGAAGAATCAGCTGCGGAATGAGTGCGTGGAGAATTCATCCAGCTTAATTGCAAGAACCAATTCGAACTCGAACTCGAATCCGAATCCGAGAGCCATGGTTGATTTCAATGTTAACGGAAAGACCGCAGTGGTAACTGGCGGAACTAGAGGTTTGGGGTTGTACACTGCCGAAGCGTACGTGGTCGGCGGAGCCAAGACGGTCGTTGTGACCTCGAGGAAGGCAAAGGCGTGTGAAGAAGCCAAGGCGTATTTGGAGAAGGTTGCCAAGGACAACGGAAAGAGCACGGAGATCATTGCGATTCCGGCCGACTTGGCGAAGGAGAAGGAGTGCGAGCAATTCTGCAAGGACGTTGTGGAGAAGGTCAGCACGGTCAACATTCTTGTTGCCAACGCCGGTGCCAGCTGGGGCGCACCCTTGGAGGAGCACCCAGTGTCAGCCGTGAAGAAGATTTTAGACTTGAATGTGGTTGCCGTCTTCCACACAATCAAGTTGTTTGCGCCGGCGCTCGAGGAGGCAGGCACAGCGGAAGACCCGCTGAGGATTTTGATCATGTCGTCGATTGCGTCGTTGACTTCTGCCGATCCGGTGGGGACGTACGGGTACTTGGCGTCGAAGGCGGGGGTTTCGCACATGGGCAAGAACTTGGCCGGGCAGTTGGGGCCACGCAACATCACGGTGAACTCGTTGGCGCCCGGGTTCTTCCCGACGAAGATGTCGCAGGGGATCTTGGACATGGCGGGGGACATTATGGCGGAGCTGAACCCTAGACGGAGACTTGGCGTGAAGGAGGATATCATGAACGCGGTGATTTACTTGAGCTCCAAGCAGTCGAACTACATCAACGGGATTGTGTTTCCGATTGACGGCGGCGCTGCCGTCGGGGGCAGCTTCACTCCAAAGATGTAGAGGGATTGCAGTGGTCCAAGTTGCAACAATGTTTAATTTACGATTTCCTAGACAGCGGACAGCAGCAGACAGCAGCCAGAGCAACCAGTGAGCACGGGCCTCCTGCTCGTGTAGTAACTGCCCTTGTAGAAAGTGCTGATTGTAATCGTGTTATGTGACTTGCACTGCTACTTGTTGTGGCCCTAACATGGCCATTATTGTGACTATTTTGCGGCTATAGTTGCGACCACATCGCGCTTCTGCTACGCACGCGCGGTGCGCCATTCTACTAATACAGTGCGAACAGCTCAGAACCCACAGCAAACTACACCATGGGGCTCGCGTCGTCGAAAATCCTCGACTCGCTCATGGAGGGCACCAACTTTGACCGCGAGGAAATCGACCGGTTGCGCAAGCGGTTCATGAAACTCGACAGCGACCGAAGCGGCACCATCGACAAAAACGAGTTCTTGGCGATTCCCGGGATATCGTCCAATCCGTTGGCCGCACGGCTCATGGATGTGTTTGACTTGGACCGCGACGGCAGCATAGACTTCCAGGAGTTCATCACGGGGCTCTCAGCGTTTAGCGGCAAGCTGTCGATCACAGAGAAGCTCCAGTTTGCGTTCCGCATCTACGACATTGACCGTGACGGATTTATCAGCAACGGGGAGTTGTTTGTCGTGATGAAGACGATGGTGGGGAAAAACCTTCTGGACCTGGAGCTTCAGCAGGTGGTGGACAAGACGATTATGGGTGCGGACAAAGACGGTGACGGGAAGTTGAGCTTTGCAGAGTTTCAATCTGCGATTGACCTGGAGCAGGTTGCTTCTGCGTTGACGCTTGGCTCGATATAAGCCGAGGCTAATGGGGGTGGCATTGCTATATAGGAATAAAGGGATGTATATGCTGGAAAGGATGCACTTTCTCTGCACTTCTTTTTACGGTAATTCTTTCTACAGTAGTTTTTTCTAGAGCGGTTCGTTCCAGAGTAGTTCTTTCTAGTGTAGCTCTTTCTAGAGTAGTTCTTTCTACAGTAGTTCTTTCTAGAGTTTTTCGTTCTAGAGTAGCTCTTTCTAGAGTAGGTCTCTCTACAGTAGTTCTTTCTAGAGTAGCTCTTTCTAGATTAGTTCTTTCTAAAGTAGCTCCTTCTACAGTAGTTCTTTCTGCAGTAGCTCTATCTTCAGTAGCTCTGGCTCTACAGTTGTTCGTTTCTTCCATTGTCCCATTTTCTTGATTTTCTTTCTTCTTCATCTATTCAAACCTTTTCCTTCATTCTCCTCTCCTCAATTTTTCCTCATTTTCTTTCTTCCTTCGTTTCCTTCCTTCAACTTCCTTCATTTCCTCGCCTGACGACTTCCTCTTTTGTATGGCTGCGCACTGTGCGCTTATCGCACCAACTTCACCACGTTAAACCTGCCACCACCAGACCACCCCAAATCTCCGCACGCAGCGGCGTACGAGTCCCAGGCAAACACCTCGGACATACCGCTGGCAACCACAAACACACCAAGTTCTCCAACATCGCGCCCCGCGGCCCCACGGCGCTAAACACACCCTCTTCCTAATCTTCCTCCACCACCGCGGCCATGTCTGTCACCCAGCCGTTCGAGTCCATCAACCTAGCGGCGTCGTACGCGCCCGCACCACCTACAGAGTCGTCCGACGATGGTCTAGACCCGCACGACTTCCTCTCGCAGTCGCAAAACCTACCGTCGCACGAAGAACAGTCGCAGCACACACTGCAGCCGTCAGACGACGACGAAACACCCACAGAATCCCGCGTTTTGGCTGCAGAGCGCACCGCAGACAGCTCCGCCAACGGCTCCTACTCCACGGACTCGCTTGGCGTCTCCGGAGTCAGTGGATTCCACGATTTCGAGCCACGTGACGGCCCGCCCTCCGACGCTCCGCTCGAGTACCTCGCCCAGGACCGGGAAACGCTCATCCAGGGGCTCAACGCGGCCGTGCGCCGCCACAGGGCGTGTTTGGACGCCGGCGACGACTGCGCCGACGTGCGCAGCGCCATGGCGCGGCTGTTTGCCCTGCTTTCGGAGAACGCCATGCTGCTCCACGAGCTCTACACAAAGCAGATCTCCTACACCGACAACACCATCGCACGCTTCCGTACGTGGGACAAGCAGCGCACGCGCGTGTTGCGCCGCATCCAGCGCATCAAGAGCGATGACAGCCACTACGGCGCCAAGTTGTCTGGCCTCATTGCGCGGCGTGCCGAAGCAGACGCAGAAATCGCCGCCATGGAGGCCCGCTTGGCCGCGCTTCGCAGCTCCCGCGTGGCGCTCCACAGGGAGATTGACGAGACAGTGTCCGTGTTGGAGAGCAAGTCCGCGCGGTACGTCAACATGTTCCGCAGCATGGAAAGTGCGGGCCGCGACGCCGTGCTCGACTACTTGGGCTCCGACAACTTGCTAGAAGAGCGCGGTCTTGGGCCGCTCCTCAGGTACGAGAGCGTGAACGTCGAGTTTGCGCCGAAGGGGCGCGTCAGCGGCGAAATTGCGCTAAACGGCCAGGCGCTGAGCCCTCTGTCGCGTGCCCCAAGTGCTGCGCCGCAAGGTGGCTCTGCGGCCAGCAGCAAAGCGGGCCTGGCGACGCCAACTGTGCCGCCAACGGCCGAAGCCATGGGCGCACAGCCGCTCGAGGTGTCTTTCTCCGAACATGTTTCCGTCTCCGAGCATGTTTCTGCGCAAGCTTCACCGCCGTTTTCCGTAGACGCGTCCGCGTACGGCAAGGGCTTCGCCAAAGGCTCACAGCAGCTAGAGTCCGTCAAGAAGAAGCTCGCGTCGTTGGTGCACAACGTGTTCCCCGCGCCGGCGCCGCAGAACGTTCCCAAGTACAAGAAGCTAGACGACTCGCTGATCGCAATCACTGAGAAGTTGGACGTGCACCCTATCCTCAACTTGCTTTCGTGGAAAACAGAGGTGTTGGCCGGCTTGGCATTGGAGACGGCAAAGATGTCCGAGAAGTACCACACAACCTCATTAAAGTGGGCTGACACGGCAAAGTTCCTCGGCGCGCAGGAGGAGACGCTCTCGCAGCTGCTCACCCAGGGCACACAGTTGGAGTTCATCGAGAACTTACTACAGACTTCTCTCTCCTACTTAACCAACAGTCTCGAGGAGTCCAGACGCGGCGGCTCGTTGTCAAGCACCATAAGTGACAAGTATCTCCAGGCCCTAATGGGCTACGAGCTACATACCATTGCCCGAGCACTCGACCAGTTGCACCATAACAATGACTACACAAGCTTGCACCCTTCTCCTGACTATTCATTTCTTGATAACACTTCCGCCGAGAAAAAAAAGATCTACATTGACACCTCGTCCGTTTCCTCGCAGCACTTTGCAAATCAGAAAGTGCTAGACGAAATCTTGGCCGAGGAGTCCGCAAACTCGAAAAGAAGGGGTCGCATTAGTCCGGAGAAAAACATGAAAAACGAGTAGCCCCCTACGGTCGCTATGTGCATCTCGGGTGTACTCATGGGGCTCGCTTCTTTGGCGGAGGAGGTCTTTGCCGAATGAAGACGCTCGATCTTGGATCCTTGCTCGCGAGTGGTCTGTACGCTGCTGGCCGGTAAACGGACTGCGGGGCATTTCCGTTCTTTTGTGGAGCAGCACCAGCCTTGTCCCCGGACTTTTTGATATTTTCATTCTCCTGGTTTTGGGAGTTCATCGGATCTCTCTCTGGCACAGAGGACTCGTTATACACATAATATTTCATTCCTTTCTTCTTTTTGTTTTGCTTGCCCTGCTTCTTGTCGTCTGTCTTTCTCTTCTTGCGTTCCTCATTCGACTCCTCGGGGCCCGATGGAGCGCTGTTTGACTCTTTACGATCAGAGTCTACATCCATCAGTACTTGCTTGTCCATGGCATCCAGCTCGTTCTCCTTGGAGTTTGACGGGTTTTCAGACTCCTGTGGAACTGCTTTAGGAGGGCGCTCAGGGAGCTCGACAGGTCCAGGGACGGTCACATTGCGCTTGGAAGTATTGATTTCCCGTAAGAACCCAGGCTGTGCCTTGGTTACCGCGGATCTTGACTCTGCATCGCCAATGAGATGATTCCAAACTTTGTCTCGTCTTAAAGACGCCCTGTTACCTAAAATCCACAACGTCGTTCTTGCACGCGTCAATGCCACGTTCATACGACGGACATCACTCAAAAACCCCACGCTGCCACTTTCACTTGCCCTGACACAAGACATGATGATGATTTCCTTTTCTTGACCTTGGAAGCCATCGACTGTATTGAAGTCGATCTCATTGAAAATCGTGCTTCCAAACTCTTTCAGAAAGACGTTCAGCAATGTTCGTATTTGCTCTTTGTACGGAGAAATGATACCAATCTTGCCTCTAAACTCGTTTGCGGGAATGATATTCATCAAAGCTTGCACAAGCTCCAAGGTGACTTTCGCTTCCACCACGTTGTAAAAGGACTTAGACTGTTCGCTTTGCTGATGCCTACTGACAATGTCAAAGAATCGATATGGCGATAGTAAATTGAGATCGTGCCACGGTCTGGTGTTCTTTTCGAGCATGTGGGGACCGTCAGAAAGTCTCGAGTTGTAGAATTGAGCACTGGGGAACTTCGAAATATCTGGGTGCATTCTGTATTGCACGTCTAACAAGTAGATAGACTCCGGATTGTTTCGCTGCATCCGAACGAAGAGACTTTGATCGTAATGATATGAGGCAGCTTTTTGAGATAACACTGTGGGCGGTAATTGATTTGGGTCACCCACCATCACACATTTCTTGCAGCCGTACCTCAAGGGAATGATCGAGGACAACTCTACACACTGACAAGCCTCATCAACAATAACCTGATCAAAAGAGATAGCCATGCTTGCCAAGAACCCATGAGCGGAACCTGAAAGGGTAGAACATATCACCTGAGCTTCGTTCAAAACCTTTGCTTGAGCTTGTTTCTTCTCAATTTCTCGCGTTCGCGCAGCGATAGACGCCTGTTCTCTCTGTTCATTGAACTGGTTCTGAAATTCTTTTATCTTTTTGTGAACTTCTCTGAATTTAGAGTCCAAATCATTTCTCTCTTTATCAGTAAGATCTCCTGGCTTCATGGCTTCCTTTATTTCAGCAGCTTCAGCACGTTTTTTGTTGAGTTCCTGCCGAAGATTGGGGTCAACGGCCACGTTGGCGATCTTGTCTTTCAATTCTTGATTTACGATGCTTTCCAAACTCAAGTGACGAACAGACAGGTTGATAGCCTCAGCCTTACCCAAGCGCACGAGCTTTGGAATGACCTGCTGACCAGAATCGGTAATCACACCGTCCTTCAACCGAGATACCAACTCATCCACGGCCGCGTTACTGGGCGCACAAACAAGCACCCTTTTTGTTGACTTTGAGTCATTAGGACGATCCTCGGATCCCGGTACCTTGATAACATTGGTATTCGCAACACTCGAGAGGAAGTGCCCGACAATCCCCAATATGGTTTTGGTTTTACCGGTACCTGGAGGACCCTGTATAAGCGAGAAACCTTCATTACGGTTGGAGCCTATAATGGCTTTTGCTTGCGACATATTGACATTGAGCTTTCTGCACATGTCCTCGGCTTCCTGGTCGGATATGGGCTGTGGCGTAGCAGGCTTCGCAGATAAAATTTCATCACGCAAATCGTAATACTGCAAACCTTTAAGAGAAGAAAATTCTCTTTCGACAGTAGTCATTGGCATGATTCTCATTGCCAGAACGACAGACTTCGGAGTGAGAACGCTAAGCATAGATCCCTGAGAAAAAACTCGGAGCGTGAGATCACAATTGTCACCCTGATACTTGAGCTCCCTCACTCTTGCCAAGCATGTTTGAGCCCCTGACAGCTTGATGTACTGTGAGATTTCTTTGGGAGAGGACAAACCTTTGTCCGCAGTGTAGGCTAAAACCACCAAATCAGTGTCATTGATCTTCAGAGCCTGCAAGTCTGCGCGTTTTAAGGAAGTGTAGACGTCATAGAATCCGTCACATGTCACTCTGCTGCCAACTAACAACTCAACCGGGACATTTTGGCCCGTTTGTTTTGAAGACTGAATTTGCAGCCAGCATTCTAACATCAATAAGGGCTCAACTTGAGACACATAATCCTTTGCACTGCTGAAGGAGTCCTTCATAGATTTATAGATCAGCTGGTCTTCAGTGGGACACCCACCGCTAGAATTGAAGTTCCACAGCAAGACAGTGCTGTAAAGCGGTTTCATATTAACATTTAACCTCAAGCGCATTCTCTCCTCACGTTGACGAGCTTCGTCTATTTTCCTAGAAGCCTTGAGCTTGGTGATGGGTCGTCCAGCCAAGTCAACTTCAATAATCTTGGCTTTCTTTTTTGTGTCGAGGAACAAGTCAGAAACATCCACATCCTCATCATCCTCCTCTTCGGAGGACTCCGCCCCATGTTGTTTTGCTTTTAGCGCATTCAAGGAGCGACCAACAGCGGTAGGCTTATGATTGAAGCCAGCTGGTCTGGGAGGCGCGGGATTAACAATAGGCTTTGGTGGAGCTCTGTTGGTTTTAAGTTCATTTCTGAATGCTTCCAAATTATTAGCCGCAAAAGACTTCACAGCAGGTGGAGGTGCAACAGGAGGCTTATCCGTAACCACACCAAATCTTGAGAGAGTGGATTGTTTTGGCCCCTTATTTTTCGACTGGTAGGCATATGTTGCACCCTTCACTGGCTCCGGTTGCTTCGAGGGCGCGGGAGACGCAGTGCGCGAGCCCTGTTTCTCTCTGGCGGCTTCGTCAATCACAAATTGCACTAAGACGGGATCGAATTCCTTAGCTTTTGCTAAAATCATGCCTCTTTGTTGATCGCTAAGTTTATTATTGAACTTCTTGGCTTTAGCGCCGTACTTTGCAAGACTTATGATAAAATTCTTGTCGACGTTGTAGTTGAGCTCTTTCGCGAGGTCAAAACCTAGAAAAACCAAGTTGACACATGAGCTCAAGAGAGAGAAATCCCCCAAACGGAGCCAAACGATCAAGTATATGAATGTGTCCATGAACGCTCCAAATAGGGCAGTCTGGTCTTCTGAGTCACCAAAATAGTCCAACAAAGTTCTGAACGAGTTCACTAGTAGATGACTTGTATCGAGGGTATCTCTGGTGAACTCAATTAAGTCGCTCAAATGATATAGGCCAGCCCAGACGAAAGTTTGCTTGTATACCATGACCAAGAACCGCCAAGAGGAATCCCAAAACTGGCGGACCTGCGTCTTCGCGTCAAGGTGACTTTGGCCCAGCGTCGTCAAGACTCCGTTCAAGGGGTCGACAAGCGCATTGATAACATCCATCATTATTCTGAGCGCTTTTGGGCATGGCTCATACGCTGCCAACTTTTCAATCGTGTTGAGAGACAAGTTGATAGATGCAAGATTGACGGCTAACGACTCATTGAGTAAGCTTGCGATGTTCTCATATCTGCCCTCGGAGTCATAAATTTGGGAGATGACAGCAACGGCAGATTGACTGGTGAGTGGGTTAAGTATGCAGCTCCACATACCATTCAGGCAGGGCTCTGTCTTGAGAATTGACTTGAGGTTATCTGGCTCGATTAATGCGAGTTTGTCGAGAAGTATCGATATGTTTGCGCAGAGCGCGCTTGTTTCTCTGTTGTGGATTTTGAGAGACATGTCAAACTCCTTAGTTACCAGCGTATCCTTTGTTTCTTTGAACATGGTGATGGCAACCGAATCAACGAGTGCGGAGAGTATACTCTGTGCGAAGCCGTCGTGCGTGATGGGTACTTTCATCAATGCCGGCCACAACGCGTTCTGAGAGTCGAAGAGCGTTGGGATCTCCTTTCGCTGAAGCACGGCCGAGTTTTGCGTGGCAATCAATACGTCGTATTTGAGACAGTTGCACACTAGGCTTATCGCGTCGGGCTGGCCGTGCCACGCTAGGCTGACAAAGTACACGCAGTGTTTGTCGACCGCCAAGCGAGCGTCTCGCATCTTCATCAACGAGACAGACGAGCTTTCGTTCGACTCTAGTGGCGTGAAGCACTGCAAGAGAATCCTGGCAGAGTCGGCCCTAGTGTTGTTGGCCTCTGCGGTTTCTCTCTGGATCAAGAAATCGGCTATGCGGACGGCAGAGCTCTGCATTTGTGGGCCCGAGAGACTGTCTAGGAGAGCCGGAATCCAGGCAAGGAGCTCTTTCACGTCGCCGGACGGGCTTTCACCCGTAGCTGCCGCGTGTAGGCGCTTGTGGAAGAACGGGTTGCGCAAGAACGTGTCGAGCAAGAATGAGATGTGACAGTCGGCGCAGATTCGCCAGAATCCCGAGCGGAAGTGCAACAAGAGCGTACGGAACACCAGGAGCATCATGGGGATAGGCTCGTCTAGGTTCGCCATCAAGTTGTTGTATAGCACACGGAGGAGCAGGACAAGACGCACCTGCGTGTGTGCGCTCCAGGCCTCGAGCTCCATTTGGCTGCCGAGCTTGGTGATCTCCGCCGGGGCACACGCGCCAAGGATAGTGTTGGTGAGCAGCCAGAACTGGAGACTAAACTGTGGTGTAAAGTACTTGGCGTCCTGTAGCCGGTAGAGATAGTGGTTGAGCTCATCGACCACCTGCGGGTCCAACGCCGCCAGATGTTTCGGCAACGCCAGGAGAATCTGCGAGGCGAAGTTCTTCTCGAATTCGTCGCCCTCAAACCAGAAAAAGATGCAAGTCGGGAGTATATAGTCGCGCGGAAGCAGCGCCGTGACGGTCTCATCCTGTAGCACGATCTTGAGCAACGCCCTGATGCCCGCGTCTTCCCTGAGCATCGCGGGGTTTGACATACACTCGAGCAACGCACATTTGAGCAAATCCGGGTCCGATTGCGCCATGTGCAGCCAGTCTTCCAAAGTTGGAGCTAAACGCGCCAGGACCCACGCGTTGACGACCCCTAGAAATTGCAACAACAGCGCCACGGGTATCCTCCGGGTCACAACAAACCTCGCACGCGTCTGCGACAAGCACGAGTAGAAACTCCTCACGCATAGGCTGCAACGGCCGAGGCTACGGCCCATGCGGGACTCCACAATCCGGGTCTGCGAACTCTTCGCGTCGGGAAAAGAAAATAAGATCAACGCGTAGCGTGAGATTGGTCGGAGGTGCTTGTTGCAGAACAAATGGACCTCGTCGGCGAGCTCGTCCAGCAGAAGAAGTCCAGTACACTTCAAGAACACCTGGGTATGTATCGCGGAGTTGCCGGGCACGCCGTGGCTCTTTACGATCTCTTCGGCTAGAGTTACCCATTCAGGCGGCGGGGCGGCGTCCCCTTCTTCAGACATTACGGGCTCCGAGGGGTTACGGGAAGCGAAGGCCTTTGCGGGAATGGCGATAGAGTTGTAGGTGTGAGCGGCTAGACTAGTGCAAAAACGACGCGCGTCAGGTGCAGTAGGCAGAGAAGAGGCAGAGAGAGGAAGAGAGAGGCAGAGAGATAGAGGCAGCGCGCGCGAGACGAGAAGCGGAGAGGAATATGCGAGGAGTACCCAAGAAAATGAGAAATCGGAAAGACTAGGAGAATTTGCGGTGGTTGAGAAAATTTGTGGCAGTTTGTGGGCATGTAGCCAGGTGCTAGCGATCTGCATCTAGGGGCCACCATTGTCTTCTGTCTGCTTGTTTTGTTGTGGATTTCAGTGGCTCTCGCGCTGCGTGCGCATGTCTGATTCGTAACTGTATTGTCTTATGCATGTTCGAGTGATAGATTCGCTTATGAGTGGAATCGGCCCATTTAGAAAGCAAAGCCAGCAATCGTCTATAGAATAGTCTCTTTTTATTTTATTTTTTCTTTTTTCTTTTGTTTTCTTTTCTTTCACAAAAGCACCATGTCGATGTCTAGCTCGTTTGCGGCGGTGATCCAGTCCTCGCCTGTCTGCCAGCATCTGTTCATTATCACCAAGCACCGTGCCGCGCTGGCGTGGCCCTGGGTAGCCAAGTCGTTGAATCTTGACACGTAGAAGTCCTTCTTCTCTTCGTTCAAGGTGTCGCACCCGGCGCAGAAGAGGCAGAAGATCGTGCACACTTGCGCCGGGCTGCCGGACTTGAGAAGCTCGAACACCTCCGTCATCTCATCGACGAGACTCTGCACCAAAGACGACAGCCGCGGCAAGAGGAGCACGCGCCGGTACAAGTTGAGGAGCCCAGCGTCGTAGTAGAGACGGTTGGTACTTCGCAACGTGTTGTCTTGCAGCAAGAGGCGGGTGACGTTCTGGCGTCGGGCGTCTTTGTGGGGCACCTTGCCGTTTTCCTCCAAGTCCGCGCCAAATAGGACGCGGCGCTTCTCCTCGCCGGCCTCGTAGCTCTCGAGAAACTTCTTCTGGAGCTCGAGCGCAGCCGCAACAATATACTGCGGAATGCACTCGCTGTGGTTGCGCGGGTCGTTCATGTATTTCTCCACCTCGTCCACGAGCAACGAAATGTTGATGAAATGTGGAAGAAGCCGGGCGTCGAAGCCTAGCAAGTAGTCAATGTCTCTCGTTCGCGTCTCGCTGATGTTGAATCCCGATATGGAGTCTACCGGAACGTACGTGTCGCGGCGGTACGCCCGCAAATAGTTGTGGCGGTCCCGGAACGACAGGAGCGCACCAAGCACGTCCACGTAGAGGAACCAGCGAACGAGGAACGGGCCCATATCGCGGTCGGACGAGTTGGAGTGCACCGACGTCACGCTCTGGGTGTCCTCCGCCACGGAAGAGTCTAGACTTGGCGGCGAGTCTGCGTTTCTCGACCGGGCGAAGATGATCTGGCTGGCGCCGATGGCGTGCGTTCTGTGCTTCAGAAGATCACTGGACCACATCACCTCGTAGCACGAAAGAAGCAAAATCGTGGCGAGCGTGCCGTCGGACGTGGCCTCGGACTTGTTCTGGAGCTGTTTTAAGAGCTCGTTACACGAGCGGCCGAGGAGCTGGTCGATGATCTTTTCGTGCGACGAATGCGGCCCGTCCGTCAAACTGTCTCTGGCGCGAGCGGCAAACGCCAAGATCGTGGTGAGCAACCCGGAGTACTGCATTGCCATCTGGGGGATGTCGATTTTGAAGGGATTGTCTTTGTACAAGTACGGCGCCGGGACCAAGTTGTCGGTGGAGACGTTGATCCAGAAGTGGAAGAGCTGGCGGTAGTACGGCACCTTGAGCAAGATCTCCGGGAGCGGCGCAAGCAGCGGCGGGATTGTGTGGAGCGGCGGCGGCTCGTCCCAGAAATCGTCCAGGTCGTTTTGGTTGTCCTGGTCACCAGCGGAACGCGCCAATTCGTGCGACTCGCTGGGCTGCTGCTCCAACTCGAGCGGCTCGGGCTCGGGGCTGCTTCTGGTCGGCCCGAAGAAGTCTTGGAAGTACGGCAGCCGGCGTTCCGTGGGGAAAGCGTCCTTTATCTTCGCAAGGTCGCCCGCGTAGTTGTCGCTGAGGTCCACGAGCTTGGCTTCCTGCTGGAGAGGCCGGATCGCCGCCGCGGCGGACGACAAGACGGGGCTGTGGTGTGTGAGCGAGAACGACGACGGCGTATCGAGCTGTGGATGGTCGTCGATGCCCTGGTTCGCAAGGAAAAAGCCCAAAAGGGAATTCAGCGACGCAAGCCGCGGCGACAGCCCGGCCCTACCGCCGAGCGCGTCGCCGGGCGGGAGCTGCGGCGCCGCCAGGCCTTCTTCTGCCGATTTCTCAACCGGTCGGTGTTGCAGCTGGGCAAACCACGCCAGGTTGGGCGAGTGGAAGTCGCCGTGCAAAATGCCAGGAAGGTCGGAAATGCCGGGGAGTTCCGAAATGCCAGGGAGCTCAGAATCCGTGTGAGTCTCGCGGTGAGCCTGCTGGGCCTGCGGGGGTGCACTGCGGTTGTTCAGGCCGTAGTGTAACCCATTTTGGGCCGTATTGTGCAGCGGAGTGTTGCTGCCGGCCATTTCACGGCGAAGCGCTCCGTTATGGGGCAGATAAGCGCGGAAGACGCTGCTGGAGGGCGTCTCTGGTTTCGCAACGACCGGCCTGGGTGCCGTGCCCGCGCCGCCGGCGGCCGGGTGGTAGCCGTTTTCGAGCTTAATGGTGATTTCTTGGGACTCTGCTCGCGCCATCGGAGAGCCAGTGGAACGCGAAGTCGAGTCCGTCAGGCTGGCCAACGCCGGGCCCCACTCAAGCTCCTGGCGGAAAATTTTCGGGTTCTGCATGCTCTGCCGCTTGTGCACGTCTTTGTAGGGCCGGCCGCCCCACACCAACTTGATGGAGTAGTCACACTTTTCGCCGGCCTTGTCGCAGTTGGAGCAGCGGGGCTTCTGCTCGTCGCACTTGATCTTCAGTTTTTTGCAGCGGCGGCACCCGAAGCGGGACCGCGTGATTTTCTTTCGCTCGGACGGAGGCATGCGTAGGTGGCGTAGCGGCAAAGAGCCATTGGGGTTGCCTTTTGGCGGCCTTCGGCTTTTTTGTGGAGGTGTGCGAGATGCCGGTGATGCGCGCGCCTGAGCCTATTCCGGAGCTTGGCCGCGACCTCGCTGCTTATCGGGGACTACGCAGCGGGTGGAGACTGCACTGCTTGGTTTTTGGCAAATACGCAAAAAAAGAGAGAAGGTTGGTAAATACGGTGTAAGTGACCCCATATATATAATACCCTATATATATAATACCCTATACATATAATATCTTGTCTGGCCCCTTCTGGCTGTTTCCTTGTTTCCTTTTGTGTGATCTTATGGCCTAGCGGCTGTCTGCTCCTGTCTGCTGCTGTCTGCTGCTGTCTACTGCTGTTATCTGCTCCCGAAGGCGCTATTTCTTCATTTCGCGGAACACGGCTTAGCGCGGACGCACGGCGTAGCACAGGAGCACGTCACGTGGTCGCCACAGCCCCGAATGGCTCCGTAGCAGGGCCTCCAGCGGGGACCTCAACCGTCGTAAATGCTTCGTTTTCACGGTAAATTGGCCTCAAATGAAGCCGTCGCCGAAGTGGTTGTCCTCTTTGATCGCACAGCCAGGTGCGCGGGGTACGGCTCGCATAGTTTGCAGGTCGCACTAGCGCATTCTGAGTGCTGCTGAACAGCAAGTTGACTCAAAAGCCTTGCTTTTGAGTGACCGACAAGGCCAAATATGCTTTTGTTGAGCTCGCCACCCTTGCCTGGCGGTTTATCAAGATTTTTAACTGCCATGTCAAAAGTTCCAGTAACATAATGTACAAGAGTGTCGCCGAGCCTCCAGCATGTGGCTGATCAGTGGATGGCATGTTGGCTTGAACCATTACTTCAGCTTTTGCCACTTTCTTCTTTTCTACCTTTTAAATATATATACTGGCTCAGTAATCCTTCGACTCCGCTATGCGGTCGAGAAGCCCGCCCTCCTTTTTCTCAGTATACCTCTCAGCGTACTTCTTGCCAAATAAAATCCGGAGAAGCTTCTCGTACAACTTAAACATGTACCCCGCCGCGATAAGGAGCCCCGAGAGCACCGTGGCGAGCCGCGACACAAACGCAATGAACCCAATACGCTTCTCCCGGATCGTGAGCTTGATCGGCTCAAACGAATATGCAAAGTAGAGCCCAGGCGGCTGAATGTCCTCGCGTTTCAGCCTGTGGTGGATTTCCGTAAGCGAGTACTGGTACGTGTCGACCTCCAAGCCGAGCTTCTCGTACGTCGTGGGCACCGCCTTCGCAAAGTACTTGTACTGCTGAAGCGGCTCCGACGTGGTTTTCGCCGTGAAATCGAGCGGGTTGTTGATGAACGGGTAAAAGTCGCCAAACGAAAACTCGTAGATCACGTGGGAGAAGTTGAACTGTTCCAGTGGTACCATCACATGCTCCCTGTACACCAGGCCCTTCGCCACCACGATGAACTCGCCGTTCACGTGGTTTACGGGGATCGTCCCGAAAACGTGGCACGCAGGCGCCTCTTCGTTGACACGCGCGCCCGCCACGCCGTACTCCACCCGGAGCGAGTCTTGCATAATTTCGTCGAGCTCCGGCGTGTCGTGCTCGTTGTTCTCGCGGTTCACGGAAAACATCTCCGGCACCATAAACCGCGTGCCCTGGAAGTTGAGCACCTCGCCCGCCATGTACGTGTCTCGCGTGATATCCATCACGTTTGTCGTAAGGTACTGGCACGGCATCGCCACCACGACATCCACGTTCACGTTGAGCAGCAGCCGGATCTCCTTGTCAACGGCGAACCGGTGGTCCACGTACCCGCCGAGGTAGCCACCGATCTGAACCCACACGATCATGAGCATGCAGAGCACCGTCAAGAGCGTGGAAAAGCCGCCCCGCTGGGAGCGCACGGACGCCTCGGGCGCCACTTTCGGGAACGCGTCAAACACTTTGACCTGGCTCGAAAACGAATCCATGGTTCGCTGATCTGCGGTCGTACTCGGTTTCGGTTCCTGGGTTTTTAGCCTGTTCTTCTCTGCTGACTCGCGTAAAGATGTGCTGGAAGCGGTCGCGCTACATGCAGTTCCGCTCGCTAGCACCACCGCATGCCTAAAAAGAGCATGGGGACCCTGTGCTCGCTACTGAGCCATAATGCGTTTATCACCAATCTAATCGCGTCCGGAACGCGTCGTTCGAGAGTCGCTTCACGTCACTCGAGAGCAACGCTCTTGAACGGCCGCGCGTACCGGTAGCACTTCCTGTAGAGGCGCCGTCTTCTGAACTCCTGCGTGGTGTCCTGTTCGATGGGCAACTTGTCGTAGATCCAGCCTTCCGACTCGTCTGCCTTGACCTTCAAGTGCGTCTGGTCGAACCGCCTGATTTTGAGGAACTGCATTGGGTTCGTGTCCACGCGCCAGTTGCTGGCGTACCCAAAATCGTACTTCCACTCCCTCGGAGGAAGGACTTTGTTGATGTGCAGCACCCCGTGCGGCAACTTGCCTGCCACGCGCACACTGTCCTTGAAGTCGAACAACCGCTTGGAGTAGCCGTAGAACTTCCAGTCGTGTTTCATCACGTTGCGTGTTTGCAACTCGTACACTTCTACAACCCTTACCTCCGGCAGGTCATCCACGATGATGTCTTGTCGGTCGAAGTCATCGAAGATACTGCTCTTTTTCTTTGGCTCGTCTCCTTCTTCGGGCTCTGGCTTAACCTTTTTCTTGTTTTTCTGCAACTGCACAAGCCACTTCTTGGCATTGGGGTGACAGACTGCAAAGAATGCCCACCCAGACTGAATGAAAATCAACCTCCAAGGGATGAACCTCCCCAAAAAGAGTACCACGAACGTCAACACAATGACGATGTAGAATATAAATGTCGTGAGTCTCTCATCCTTGAACCCAGTAAGCCCGTTTACCAACCGCTCGCCCTCGTTGATGGATTTGATGAGATCGCCCGTCAAATTCTGCAAGTCCCGCATGTTGATCAAGAGCGACACCTGCGACTTAACAAACTTGGTCTTGTCCCCACTGGGTGGAGCGTCCAGATCATCGAGTCTCCGCTCTTCTGCAGATGTTCTGGGCATTAGTTCACTTCTCAGCTGTACTTCGCTGGATACGGAGCTCACTGAATTAGACAGCTGGTAATCCTCGGGCAACCGGTTCTGCTCCTTCAAAATGTCCGAAAATATACTGCTCTCCTCTGAATCATTGAGATACTCAAGGAACGTCTGGCCCCGCTTCTTCACCGGAATGATCTCTGGTAAGTCCATCGGATGTCTGTAGAGGTAAGCCGGTAACACAAGCTGCAAAAGAACTGACAAGAGCGGAAACGAGAGCACCAAGTGCGGCCACATACACACGGACGTGTAAACGACTAAAAATGTAAGGGTCTTAGTCGGTTTGCGCCAGGTGATCAAGTGGATCAACCCGTATTGCACCTTGAATATGACGCCCATCCTGCCACTTAGCTTCTTCATGTTGGAGACAAACACCCGGATCGACAAAGGCGGCTTCTTCGCCCTGGATGGGTCCTTCATGCGCTCCTGGAGCTCCGCGCTGTCCTGCGAGTCCCTCGGCATCGTCGATTTCACTAACCGTTCCATGAACTTATCCATGAAATGCGATTGCTCTTCTCCGTTCATTTCATCTGCAGACAGGGCGACCTTGTCTATCAAGTCAGCCTCGGCCTCGGTATACTCCAAGCTGTCCTGGTTGTGCTTGCCCTCGTATCTGTCGATGCCCATGCCGAGCATCACAGCCGCGGTACTGGCAGCAATCCCGCTGTTGGACTCGTGTCCACGTGACTCCGCCAAGTTGTTTGTGTAGTCGTACAACGACGACATCAACCGCGCTCTGCGCGACCGCGAGTTTGGTGGGCTCGTGGTGCTCATGGTACTGCGGTACTTGTGTAAATCGACTGAGAGTTTTGGTGGAAGTGTGCGATTGCTTGTGGGGAAGTGCGCGTGCACATGAATCTGGCTGTGCCTTCGGTAACTGCAAGAAAAAGTTAGCAACCGCGCGCTCGCCAGCTGCGAAATTCTAAGGGAAGGTCAGACGGATGCAAGACAGACACCGCCAGTTTTTAACGTCGACGTAACTTCGGTGAACTCGCGCTACAGACCTGAAATTAGGCACATTTTTGCGTGAGCTATTGCTAGTCAGGACGATTGCCGGTTTTTAGGTGAACCCCTCCAAGAATGGGCTGGCTAGTAACTGGGTCGCATTTGCTCTTTCCCTGGAGTCCCAGCGTAAAATGGACGAAATGAATCTCGAGAACGCGGACTGATCTTGGCGGTCCTCGCCCGAGCTGTGCAAGCGCATTGCCACGTCAAGCGACCGCGAACTGAGTTTCACGGCTCTTTTGGTTGGTCCTGAGAATGCCAGCGCACTATTTGCCTCCATCGATTGCATCTGCAAGTTGAGGAACGGGAGGTTGACCTTTCCCTCTAGGTTGAACAAGGTGTAAAGCAATGTCTTTTTCATCCTTTTCTCGTCGATTTTCGTGGAGCCTTTGCTGCTGAAGTTGGAGGGCGCAGACACGAGAGGATCGCTTAATTTCAAGTGGGCCTCGCCCCGCAACGATGCCACTAGGCGCTTGCGCTCGGCAAGTATGAACGCGCTGGGCGGAGGGCCAAAAAGTTCCAAGATCATGGCGATTTGTTCGATCTCGTGCTTGCCGGGAAGCAAGGGCGTGCCGATGAAAAGTTCTGCAATCACACACCCAAAAGACCACACGTCGATCCCGTAGCTGTATTTTGCACCAAGAATCACCTCCGGAGCTCTGTAGAACCGGGACTGAATGTAGGAGAAGGAAGTTTCTGTGTCGTAGCAAGATGAGCCGAAGTCGATCAACTTTACGTCAAAACCAGGAACGGCAGTGTCACCCGGCCTATAGTTCAGAGGGAGCTTGATCATGATGTTTTCCGGCTTGATGTCGCAATGGATGACCTTGCGCAGGTGGATGAATTCCAAGCCCTTGAGTATCTTGAATGCAAAATGCCTTATGAGCTCTAGGGACACGCCCTTGAAGTTCTCTAGCTCCAAAAACGTGTATAGGTTGAGCGATAACACCTCACTGACGATGCACATGTGACCCCGAAAGTGGAAGTGGTCACAGTAGTTCATGATGTAGTCGTTTGGAGTGCCCTTCGACGCAGCCATGAGATGCTTCAACATCTTTATCTCGCTGATGGCCTGCAACGACCAGTCGAGCTCGTTCTTAATCAATTTTATCGCGACTGTGCGCTTCTGCTTGCCAACGGAGTACTTGTGGTCCCTGCAGAGCACCACGTTACCAAAGGAGCCAGTCCCAAGCACGCGCACGATTTCGTACCGGTACTCGATGTGGTCTTTAGGCCGAGAGATGTAGTTCCCCTCCGCGTCGTCAAACCCGTAGTTGTTTTTGTAATTGGTCACGCTCATGCCTCCCTTCGCTGCGCTGTCCTGCTGCAAATTCGGCACGTAGTATAGGTTCGAGCATCGCATGATCTCGCCGCGCTCGTAAACACTCAAGCGCGAGCTGTCGCTGCTGCTGACTAAGTCTGCCGCGTTCATAGGATGGCCCGCAACAAGCGAGGGGCTCAAGGAGTTGGACTCCTCGAAGAACAGCGGGTCCCTCCGGTAGAGGAGCCGGTACATGTCCTCGGTGTTTGCCGGTTTGGACTTCGGCACTTGCGGAGCTGGCGGTTTCGGGGCGCCGCCCGGGCGTAAAACTTGCTCAGGGGCTTTCTCGGCCCCGTGGGTTTCTCTACGCTCAACTGCTGCGCTGGCAGGTCTTGGCCCCGTAGCGCGCGACGGCGAGTAGCTGGTGAAAATGGTGTCCTGATCGCCAAACGAGACGTGAGGCGGCGAGTCGAAGAACCGATTGGTGATGTCCGCGGGCTTAGCGGCCTTCGGAAGCTGCCTCTTCTTGGAGGACAACGATGCATAGTGATTTCTCCGCGAGTAGATTTCGGAGTGCGACGACGCCCGCGGCTGCGGAAACGTCTTGTCGAATTGCGCCACCGCGGTCTGTTTTTTCCGGGACGACGACGTGGGCCTCATGAACGACATCTCCGGTCCGTGGTGCCTCGTCTGCCGGTCTTCTCGCAGCTCAACGTGCCGTGGTGACGACCCGCCATGCGAATGTGCCAGATGGAGGTTTCGCTTGTGCAGCGACTGCGCCAGAGCGCCGATTTTTGCGCCGGAAAAGCCCCTGTTCTCTGCACGGGCCGCCGTAGAGAGCAGTGGGGCCTTCGACGGCGTTGTCGCCAAGGGCAGGGTGTGATTTTGCGGGCCCGGGGCCTCGAGGAGCTGCTTGCGCAGGCGCCAGTGCGGAGACCTTGGCGACGGGCCATTGTTTTTCGTCGGGGCTTCGAGTTCGATCTTGGCGAAACGAGCGTTGAACCCCGGGGAGAGGTTTTGCATCGCAGGCGAGTTCAGAAATGCCAAAAAGCCGCGAAAATGACTATTGTGTGGGGTTTTTGCGGCGTGCCTAGCTCTGAAGACTGAGCCCTCTGGCTACTAGTAGATCTGCTCTCCTGCAGAAAAGACATTTGCGGTAAACATGCGCTGGGGCAAAAACAGTGACAGGGCCGAGCGAGCGAGCGGAGCGCGGCGTACTGCAGGGCCGACCGACGCTATGGTGAGGGCATCGTGAGCGAGCAGAGAGGTGAAAGAGTGTGTTTGCGAATTCTCGGCAGTTTCAGAAACGGGAGAGATTCAGAATTGTTTCGGGATTGCTTCAGGACTGTTTCAGGATTGTTTCAAAGTCGTTTCTGACATTGTTCTTACCGTTTCCCATCTCAGACTCACGCACCGATGGCGGATTCCACCCGGTCGCGTGCCACGGACCCAGCGTCGTACTGCAAGCGAGATCTTCTTCTAGTCACCCAAATCTTGCACACGCTGGGGCTCATACAGCCGGAGCAGGTCCGACAAAGTGACCAGCTCGAGACAATCTCACGCGACTGGTTTGAGCACAAAGGCACAATGTTGTCGAGGCGGCAGGGCCTTTTCCCGCTAGAAACGCCTCTCTCCGCTGAGCAGCTCGTAGCTCTCTACGACAACATGCTCGAAGACAACGACGGCTCTGACACAACAACGGATTTAGCCAACAGCTACTACTTTGCGCGAGTAGCCGAGCTTGAGCTGAAGTTAGATAACTACAAGACGGAGTTTCACGCGCTCGTGCAAAGCTAAAACGGGTGCTACAGTTTTTCCTAGCCGCTTTGCGTGTGTCTCACAATAGTTTCATGAGTGTTCCAGCATTGTGCCATGAATGTTTCAAAATAATATCACGCGTGTTTTGTCGCTGTTTCGCCTTTGTTTCATCCCTGTTTGCTCTGCTTTTGCAGTCGCTCGCGCGCTCACTCAAGCTTCGCGCACCCTTCGTGCCCTGGCAAGCATCCTCGGCAGCACAACCCCACAGGAGCGCAGCCATACAGGATCAGCGCCTTTGGCGATTCACCACCTACTCTAACATCTTAACCGATCCGTCTCCAATTTTTCCAAGGCTTTCAAGGCAGAGATCATGTCCACCGCAGCCAAACGCGACTCCATCGCCAACGCGGTGTTGCATGCCTACACCTCCAACCGCTCCCTTGTCCTAAATGCCTCGTACATCATTTTGTTCACTGCCGCTTTCTCCGGAGCAGCAACGGGATCCAGCACCCGCAAAAAAGACAAGGAAAAACCGGACATCGCGTCCTTGCCGTCGCAGTCCAAGCATCCGCGAGTCTCGAGGGCCCAGTTCCTCCGCTTACTAAAGTCCGCCGTGCCCTCTTACTCCGACTCCGCGGTATTTTATTTATCGGGCCACATTGTGTTGTTGGTGTGCCGGGCGTTTCTTACCATCACCGTCGCAAGCTTGGACGGTATGTTGGTTGGTGCGCTCGTCTCGAAAAAGCTCCGCCGGTTTGGCCGCTACTTGGCGTTTTGGATGCTTATTGGGTTCCCCGCGTCGTTTGTAAACGCGCTTCTCAACTGGACCAGAGACAAGTTGCGCCAGAGACTACGTGTCAACTTGAACAACAGCATCATGAACGACTACTTGCCCGACAACTTGGATCCGAACTACTACGCGCTCATTCAGTTGTCCGACAGCAACGTGAAGGATCCAGATCAGAGAATCACCACAGATGTTACCAGGCTCGCACAGTCGCTCGCGTCTCTTCCGGGGCAGCTCTTGAAGCCCACATTGGACTTGGTGCTTTGCGCGAAAGAGCTCTCTAGGAGCGGAGTGGGCAGCGGTGAGGGGACTCTCGCGCTAGGCATCATTGCGCATTTCTCTACCATTGTGTTGAAGTTCTTCTCTCCTCCATTTGCCAAGCTCGCATCTGAGAAGGCGGACCTTGAGGGCCAGCTCCGGTCTGCCCACTCAAAGATCGTAGCCAACAGTGAGGAAATCGCGTTCCTTCGTGGCCACGAACGTGAGTTGGACTACTTGGACTTCTGTTACTACCAGTTGGAGAGATTCTTGAAGATGGAGTACTGGAAGCGCGCCATCCACGAGATTGCACAGACGTTCGTCGTCAAGTACTCCTGGGGTGCTGCCGGGCTAGTGTTGTGCTCTGCTCCAGTCTTTCTCAACAAATATCTTGGGAGAGAGCCGGATCCGAATGCTGCTGGCGATTTCATTACGAATAGAAGATTGTTGCTCAGTGCCTCCGACTCTCTCGACAGGCTCATCTACTCCAGAAGATTTGTGCTCCTGCTTATCGGGCACGCGTCGCGGGTCACGTCTTTCCAAGATGCCTTGCGGGACATCAAGAAGAAGCGGCTCGCTGCGCCGTCCGAGTCGAAAGAGAGCAGCGGACATGTTGTCTATGGGGATGAGATCACTTTTGACCAAGTGAGATTGGTGACCCCGGCGGACGTGACTTTGATTGAGTCGTTGACGTTCAGCATAAAGCCGGGCGACCACTTGCTTATTGCCGGTCCAAATGGGTCAGGAAAGTCGTCGTTGTTCCGGATGTTGGGGGGCTTGTGGCCCTGCAAGTCGGGCCAGATCACCATTCCTACATCGCAGAACATGTTTTACTTGCCGCAACGAGCTTATCTCGTCAAAGGCACGTTGAGAGAACAGCTCATTTACCCGCACTCGGTTGAGCAGTTCAAGAACAACGAAGGCGGAAAGACCGACGAGGACTTGAAGGAAATCATGCGGATACTCAATCTTGACGAGCTTCTCACGTCTCCAGAGGCCTGGGACGAAGTGAAGAACTGGAGCGAAGAGTTGTCAACGGGTGCGCAGCAACGGTTGGCCATGGCGCGCTTGTACTACCACCAACCCAAGTTTGCCGTGCTAGACGAGTGCACGTCTGCGATCTCGCCGGATATGGAGCAGTTCATGTACAAGCACGCACAGGAGATCGGGATCTCGTTGCTTTCAGTGGCGCACAGGCCAGCGTTGTGGCACTTCCACAACCGCTTGTTGAAATTTGACGGGAAGGGAGGGTACTTCTTCGGGCCGTTGGACGCCAAACGGCGACTCAAGTTCGAAGAGGAGCGCCTCAAGTTGGAGAAGAACCTCCGCGACGTGCCTGTGATGAGAGAGAGGCTAGAGGAGTTGCGCAAGGTGTCCCACTCGCAGCACATCCGGTACGAGAACTCGCACCGGAACCTTATCGAGTTGGGCGTGGAGAAGGCGTAGGGGTACTCTTTACAGTACATGGTTACGGGGTGTAACAGTGATGAGATTATAATTTATACGATCAGATGGTATCATATATACCTGATGGGGTCATGTATACCCTATGGATTCCTACGATACACGGTTCTATTTATTTAAGCGCTGCAGCCTAGTCCGCCAGAAACTACGTTCGCAAACCACGAACTGCTGCGTGCCAGCTATGCTTGTAGACACTCCAGCTGTCTAACCATGTACCGCTACAGAATGGCGCCGGCGTTTGGGCCACGAGTATGGCAGAGAGCGCTTCTGGCGGTATCGGTGGCGACAAAACAGCCGCCGGTACTTTTTCTCGCCCTAGGCAACCCGGCGCAGCAGTACAGCGGCACCAGGCACAACGTGGGGCAATGGGCACTAGAAAAGGTGGGCCAAGAAGCGTGGGGCAGCTATAATTACACCGAGTTCGCCCGCACCAAGCACGGCAGCGTAGCTACGAGCCGGCCCGGCGCAGCAGCAGCGGCCGCCAACGCGTTGTTGGCGCAAACAGCAGGCACGTTTATGAACTTGCTGGGCGCGCCCGTAGCGAAAGCATGGCACAAGTTTCAGCAGGCGCACGCGGGGCAAGCCCCGTGTCTCGTGGTGGTCCACGACGAGCTTCAGGTGCCCTTGGGCAAGGTTCAAGTACGGCGGCGCAACACTAGCGCCCGGGGCCACAACGGGCTCCGGTCAATCGACCAGCACATGGGCCAGGACTACACGAAAATAGCGATAGGCATCGGTAAACCGGCGGCGAAGGCGGCGGCTGGCGACGTGGCGAAGCACGTGCTCTCGAGGTTCTCGCCACGCGAGCTACAGGTGTTGGAGACGGCGATGTTGCCTGTTCTACAGCGGACAATGGAGGAGATGGTGGAGGGCCGGCACGTGTACGAGCTGCTCTGAGGTGAGCTGCTCTGGGGCGTGCGCGCGGTACTGGAGAGTGAGCGGATTGGAGTGAGCGGACTAGAGTGAGTGGAGGAACAGAGAGAGCAGCACAGAGAGAACGACGATACCACAAAAGGCCATCAGACTCCTACTAGGACGACAAAGCGGATACACATAGAAAAATATAACATGGTACATTAAAATTGATAAGACCGAGAAAAAGGGAGAGAACATGCCATAGAAGCGTGCTGGGCCCAGGCGGCGCCCCGCCTCCACGGCGCGGCCGCAGCCTGCGCACCCATGGATCAGCCGCAAACCTACGCACCCACAGTGGAGACCGCCCGCATGGAGTTCACTCTAAATTTGACCGCAGAGCGCTCGGTGGCTCGCGAGTCCTTGAAAGGTATGTAGCCCCCGTGGCCCGGCACGCTGGGGAGCGGCTTTTTCTGGGTTTTTCTGCGCCTTTTCTACGTTTCCCAGTGCCGTTTCTGCGTTTCCCAGTGTCTGTTCTGCGTTTCCTACGGTTTGTCCCGTTTGCCTGCTCTTCGGCCCATTCCACGACCAAATCACTAACACACAGGCATCCTATGGACGATCTTCTTCCACCGGCTCTTCGGCCCCGTAGTGCCGGTGGCAAACGAGTTCTTGGGCGTGCCGTACCCGATGGCCGCAGGCGTGCCAGACATCGACTCCGCCATCGACCAGAAAATCGACGAGCTCATCAAGCAGAAGTTCTCTGCACACGCCACCACGGCGTCCGTGGGCCAGCTCGTGGTGGCGTTCTCCCACAAGATCTACTCAAAGTCCAAGAAAAAGGCCGGCTGGTTCGGCCTGGTCAAGGAGGACAACCCGGCCAAAGCGGCCCGCTGGGAAACTTGGATCATCAACGTAAATTGCCTCCCGGTCACGTACCAGGAGCCCACGCCGCTCCTGGACGCCGGCGGCATGGCCAACAGCGCGGAGCGCATGCTACGGTTGTCTGCGCTCAGCTTTGAGGACAAGTTGAACGAGATCTTGTCGCTTATGGACAAGCACAAGGCGCACATCCCGCCGATCATGACGCTAGACGTAATGCCGTTCTCTTACGAGCTCAGCGTGGGGCCGCACGCCAGCACGGCGCTCTCGCCGGCCGCAGACGACGAGACCTGGACGCACTACATCAAGAAGCTCATGGACTAGGTCCTCAAGAAGCTCATAAATATAATATACGCATAATTAGCTCGGGTATATATAGCACACCCATACTTAGGTTGGGCCACAGGCCCTCGTTGTCGCCCTCGATCTCGCCCTCGATCTTGCCCTCGATCTCGCCCTCGCTGCCTAAAGGTTCGCGGCGTACATGCCCTCGTCCCCCCGGACCAAAATGCACTCGTCTTCATGGATCGCTCGGTCCGTGAGCCCGACCTCCTCGACCTTGTCAAGCACTGCGCGGTCGTAGCTCCCGGGCTGCAACCAAATGCCTTTTACGAGCGTTTTGTAGTCCGGCACTGCGGCGATTTCCTCTAACGCCTTGATCGTGACCGCTGGCGGCGTCAAAAACGAAATGCTGAGCCCGTCTGCCGCAGAGAGCTTGTGCGGGCCGATATCTCTCTTCTCGCCAATTGCAGCCAACACCTCCATGATGCTGGGCACCACAGCCTGGCCCAAAATCTCCGTTTCCTTCGGGTTCACAGGCACCACCGGCGAGCTCCGCTGCACGTACCACGAGAGGATCTTGTACCCGAACTTGGCGCGGTTGTTCGAAGCCCCAACCACTGCGTACTGCCTTGAGCGGCCGAAAAAGGACTTGATCTTGCTTTTCATCGACATTTTGTTTGTGCTAGAGAGCTGTGCTTAGTAAGAACCGAGGAATGTGGGGTAGCCACACTATGCGGCACGGGTGCAGCTTCTGGAACACTATGCCGTCGAAGGACCACGCCAAAGGATCTCAATTAAGATGTTTTACTAGTTAAGAAGTTGTAAATCGAGCTGCGGTTGCTTTTCCTACATTTGAATTTCTCTGGGGCCAGCTACAGTGACTCCCTTTATTCTTGCAATGCAAAGTGCACCCTCCTCTCTGTTCTAAGCACTCTTGCTGCATTCTCACTCTCGTAGCGCACGCGCAGATCACTGCAAAATGCCTCTCCAATGGAAACAACAGTCAACACCAGAAAACCCCAAAAAATAGATGCCTTTCGTTGTACAGCACCACCGTAACAACAGCACCATAACAACAACACTACCACGCCCACCCCCAAAACCCAAGCAGCTCTAAAAATCAGATGTGTTCACGATTACTCAGGTGTACGGGTGCGATGCCGCTAGCCTACTTCATCCAGCAGTAGCACCTCAGATGCTGCTGCAGCCTCATGGCCAAGGAAAAACGCACGAAGCCCTGCAGCAATTGCAAGCGGTCGAAGTTGAAATGCGAGTACAGCGACACGCTCCCGTGTGTGCGGTGCCTCAACAACGGGCTCGCCCGCAGCTGCCAGTTTGTAGTGAAACTACCGTCGCTCAAGCTTCCTCTGATGCCCCCAGCGCACATCTCTCAGCCATTTAGCATACCGAAAGACGCGTCCACGCCGCCTCTTCGGTCGGAGCAAGCATTCACGTCGCATGCGCCATACAGACCCGCCCAACGAGGCTTCCTACCGACGAATCTGGGCCCCAAGCGCGGGACGGCTCCGATAGTGCCAAACCACGGCCCATCGCAGCCTGAGGCCCACGAAATGAGCTGGAAGTCTTCCATGGAGAGCAAGCTAAACTCGGTAAACGCCAAGTTTGACAACATAATGAACGCCTTGACGGCTAACCAGGAGGCGTTGGCCGCTGAGCGTGAGCTCAACCAGAGATACCTCGCCCAGAACATCTCGCTCCGCGGCCAGATTCCAGAGAGGGACAACATGGCGACGCTGGACGTGCCCTTGGAGAGCCACAGCCGTGAGAATACCAAAAAGAGGCATTTGGCCCCACTTGAGCCCAGCACATCGCACAAGAAGCACCGGCAGAGTGACGATTTCCGAGGCAGCGTCATCACGCTCGACGAGGCCAAGGCGTTGTTTGATTTCTTCGACGCCAACATCGCCCAGCAACTCTTTGGCTTCGACATCAGAAAGTTCTCCGTAGACGTCATCTGGAACACGTCCCCGATTCTCGTGTGCGCCATCTGCACCATTGCTCTGATCCACTACCCGGACCAGCACATTGCAGCCAAGCGGGAACTGCTACAGAAGCACTTGCAGGACATGTGCGGCAGCTTGCTTGTGAAGGGCAAGCCCCGCACCGAGCTCGAAGCGTTCAACACGATTGTGTCGTTGGTGCTCTGCAGTTTCTGGCTCTCAGATTCGCAGATGTTCACGGGCCTCGCGCTACAGCTCGCCAAGGAGTTCCATTTGAACCGCCCGCAGCAGCAGCTGCTGCTACTGCTGCGCAATGCCAGAAGCGCTTTGAGCGGCAACGACAGGCTAAAGCTCTGGTACCTATTGTATATCTTGGATGGGCAGCAGAGCATGACCTTCAACAGACAGGCGTTGGTTTCCAGTGACGACTACGCAGTCCAGAACACGCGCAAGCTCTTGCTTGACGACGAACCGCGCAGACTCATCGAAGATAAGGAGCCCGGCGGAGCTAACGGAGATTCTGCGCAGAAGGAAATCGCCCGTGCGTTGACCGCACAGGGCCCAGGCTCTAAGTTCACGGATCTCCGCCTTGTCTCGCAGGTGGAGTACAACGTTGCGTTGAGCGAGTCCTTCAAGGGCCAGGCGTGGGATTTACTCACGCCCAGCGCGTTTGGCATCCCGTCAAAGTCGAACTTGGAGCTCGACAAATGGATGGTTTCCTGGACGGTTTTGCTTGCGCCGGCCGACAACGGCACCGTGTGGCTGTCGAAGTCCACGCTCATTTACTACAACTTTGCCAAAATGTACATCAACAGCACGGTGGTGCGCCAGCTCCAGGGCAGCCACGGGCACGAGGACGATTTGCTCCCAAACTGGGAAAACTACAGAACGCCTGCGGCAAACACGCCCTCGCCCTCGCCGCCGCCGGCTCCAGAGAACGCCAAAGAAAATCGCGATGACGTCGACGAGGATTCAGACACCGACGATGGCAGCGACGACGAGTTTGTCACGCATACCGCGCTTGCCACGCAGGACCAGACGATGGTGAACTTGAAGATCGCCATCAACGCCGCGCAAACCGTGCTCAACTTGGTGTTGAGCGACCCTGACATCCTGAACAACTTGAAGTACGTGCCTGTGCACATCCACATCATGCTCTACTACGCTGCCATCTTATTGGCCAGTTCGCCGCCCGTGACCGACCACGCCAGCTCGGGCAGCACCGAGTACTTCCTGGACGCGATCCGCCAGCTAAAGGTGGTGAAATCGCTTCAGAAGAAGGTGTACCACAATCTCCCGACGGATCGCGCGTTTGGCAACCAAATGATTGAAAACCTCGAGAACTTGTTTGAGGAGCGCCTACGCAAGCTCAAGGCCGAGCTCAGCGGCTCGCCCATCGACGTATCCGCAAAGGCCGATATCTTGAATGAGGTGTCCACGTTGCACACGACGTGGGCCAAAATAGACTCGCTTTCGGACTCCAGCACGGGGTCCAGCTTGGAGTCGTCGCCGCGGCCCGAGCGCATTGCGGCGTGGCCTGGCTCGCACCACGGCCACCCCTAGCTTTTTTGCACCCAAAAATGCGCGCGCGGGGACAATACTACGTCTTTTCAGTTCATTTTGTGCATTAGTATACTATTATCCACCACCATGGACCGCCACGACCACCACAAAATGTCCCACCGTGTGTTGAGCAAGCTCGCAAGCAAAATTGCCAGCACTTCAATTGTGGTCCACGAGAAAACAGAAAGACTCAACTCTCGTGTGCAGTGGCGCAAACTGTCGCACACTCAAACGAGAACCACCGACGAAGGTCTCGAGGACCTCGTCGACGAGTTGGATGCCATACACGAAGCGTGCCACGAGATTGTCAAGCTCCACCAGCACTACATCGACATCTGCAATGCGCTCGTCGAAAGCTCCCAAAGGATTGCAAACTCGATACACTTGTTGTTGTATCTGGCGTCCTACGACTCAAAACACACGGAGCTTTCCCAGTCCTTCTGTGAGAAAACGAAGAGCTACATGGCCACAATAGGCGAGATCCAGGTTTCGGTCAGAGAGTCTTTGCGGTCGATCCCCCACTCGTTGAACCACAAGTTTTTAGTGTTGATGTCGTACCTGGAGAAGATATACGCCCGCATATCCGCTAGGGACAAGGCATTGAAGCACTACGACAAAGTATATTCCAAGTACGACAGCTTGACCATACTCAGTACGACAAGCGAGCTCACGACTAAACAAAGGTTCTCGTACGAAATCCTAGAAAAACAGCTAGAGGAGCTACATGTTGTTTATGACAATCAAAACTCGCTTTTGAAGTTGGAGCTTCCTTCCTATTTCATGCTCGTACGTTCTTTTATAGAGCCTGTTGTGCAGTTTCTATTCTATGTTCAACTCACTGTCGCATACCAGTTTCAATCAAATTTGATGGCTGTGCGGGGCGACTTTGAGAAAAGCTGTGCCGAAAATCTGGAGGTGTTGCAAGCGCCCGACGCAAATACAAATGTGGCAGACGTGGAACAAAACCAAAAGTCGGCGACTAGGAAAGCTCCCTCTGACGTCACCTTTTCACCGATCGGATCACTGCTGATCGAAGAGATTAACTTAGGCTTATGCAGGGCACTATTCACCTTCACCTCCATGAAAGACGACGATTTACTGTTCAGGAAGAATGATATTATCGAGGTAATAGACTGCGACGGGGAGTGGTGGATCGGCAAATTAAGAGGTAAGCGGGGCTTGTTTCCCGCGAATTACGTAGAAAGGATTGAAAGTGACGAGGGCATCGCGACAGCTAGCAAGGTCGAGTGATTTCTCATTTCAATATATATATGCTAATACATTTGACTCAGATTGTCAATAAGTGAGGTACGACGAGAAAAAAAGCTAACGCAGGTAACTGAGCAGCTTGTATTTAGAAACGCATGCACCGGAGCAGAACACTCTTCTAATGGGAATATCAATATTCTGTAGGATATCCCACCATTCCACTACCTCAGCGTACGGCTCCACCGGTATCAAATCACATTGGTCGCAGGTATCGTGGAAACGGCCTTTTGCGATAGCGGTTGCAATGAGGGAGTGGAACATGTTCGGAGTGCCACTCTTCCAGTTTTTCGTTTCTCGGTAGGTGACGTCGTAATGTGCAATCACATCTAGCGCGAGAGCCTTCAACGACGGTAGAGCACGCTTTCTTTGCATTATGTTAACTGGAGCAACCCATTTCAAGCCGCTCGCGGCTCGCAGGTCGCTTGAGGGAACTTCCACGGCATTGCTGGCCACTGCAAGGAAGGGGTTTGGACCAGCCCTAAAGGTTGACAAGTTCGGAAGCTCGAGGATCTGAGCAGGTAAGTACTTTAACTTGTTGATGCTGATGTTGAGATCCGTGAGCGCCTTGAACTCGCCAATCAAGCTTGGCAACACCCGGATTTGATTCTGTCGCAAACTCAAGACGTTAAGCTTGGTGAAAGTAAACAAGAGCGGATTTAAGACCCGGATTCTGTTGTTGTTCAAGTAAAGCTGACGCGGGACTTGCGTGGGACGGTCACTCTCAAAAATCACCAAGTTGTTGAGGTCACGAACTTCGTCGGGGATCTCTGTCAACCGCATGCCTTCCAAAGAGATGGAGGGGGACACGTCCTCAAAGCTCTGAAGGATAATGTTGCGCGCTCTATCAAACTGAGCATCGTTGGGCAGACACTCTTCGTCTTTGTCTGCGTCTGTGGAAGGGAATTGCATGTACGACGAAGTTTTGTATCTGTTAAACTGATCAATCCCAAAATCTGCTTCGGAGCTCTGCCGGAGCAGGCGCAAGGCACGCTTCACCGGAGAGGTTTCTGGATCGGCGAAATCGTCCACCGGCGAGTCCGGAACGGTGAAGTCTGCCGTGGAGTCGTCGTACTCAGACTGCTGTGGTAGGATCGGCGGAGAGCTTGGGAGGTTGCCGGGCCTTATGAAAGGGTACTGTGATGGATCGGTCTTCATGTTATATAGTTCTGTCGCGTCTGTGAGTTGATCAGAGTCAACCGTGCCACTAGACTCACCGGACCGCAACGTGAAGACACCGTGAGTCGAGAGCAGCAGCTGCGCCGACCGAAGACTTGGCGCCCGGAGGGCTACCGGGATAATTTCAGGGACATTGTGGATATTTTCTGCGGCATTGTGCTCCCTGCGCTTCACATCGTCCTTCTCCGAGAAACTCTCGCCCATTTTTCTCTTTATCGACGGAGCAACATGCAACGTGGGGCCCTTGGGCCTCGCAGTCAGCGCTTGAGACGAGCTCGAGCCGCTTTTCCGCGTGTGGTATATGCTGCCGGCATTTTCGTCGATGACATGTTTCTCCCTTGGCGCTGTGCTTAGGGCGTTGCGCTCGTTCAACGAGTGGAAACTGTACGCGAAGGGGAGCAATCCATTGTTCTTATCCATGGTGCGATGAAGACCAGTAAGTGGAAATGGGTTCGTCTCCACAACTTGGCCGAGTTTCCAGTGGTTGAACCAATTAAGAGGCTTCGTGTTTGACACGGGGTTGTGCGCAGACAACCGCGCCCGAGCCGGAAACGCGGAGACCATCGCACGCGACGTAAACAACGAGCTTTAGCGCGCGCAGGGGAGACGCACGCGGGGGCGCGAGCTCATAATTGGCATTGACTGCAAAATGGAGCCAGACATAAGAAAGACAACACTTTGTCTGCATTACGTGCTCCCGGAGCTTTTTAGGTCGCGCTCATTGTAGTAGTGCTTAGCAACCTCGGCAACCCACCTCTCCTCGATCCGCATGCACGTCCTCATGTACTCTTTGCTGGTCAACACCAACTCGTGGTACAACACTAGCCGTGGAAGCGGTTTCGCATGCGCAAGCCCTGACGACGGGTGCACGTACACGGGCTGGTTGCGCTTGAGAAGCACGTAATTTGTCCCCATTTGCGAAAGCCTCGCGACGTGCGGGAAGAAGCCGCTTAGAAGCGCCTTCTGTATCTTTTCCTCGTCTGGTGGGCCATTTCCTGTAGTTTGAGTTTCGATTCCGATCTTTGACGAGAGCCGAGCGAGCTGTGCACGGATTTCTCTAGCCTTTTTGAGTGTTCGGTACTGGAGAAAGTTGTCCTCGCACCAAATGTTGGAGAACCCTGACTCGCTCCACTGACGCCAGATGTGGAGTAGCGTCAAGTGGTCGCCAGCAGGCTGCGTGAACGCCTGCTTGCGTTTGTCTGCCTGCTCGCGTTTGTCTTTCGGCCTGTAGAATAAGTTGGATGATTCGGAGAGCATGGCGATGATCAGGAGCACTTCGTCCGAGACGCCAAAGTCCGACGAGGTCAAAAGCGCCTTGCAGAACATCGGGTCAATCGGGAACGCCGCCATTTTCCTGCCCGTGACAGTCAATTGGCCCTTTGCGTTGAGCGCACCTAACGCATAAAGGAGTTCCAACGATTTCATCAATGTTTGGCTACTGGGCGGATCCATGAAGTCAAAGTGCACGAGGTCAGTGATGCCCATCGAGAGCAATAGAAGCACCACGCCACAGAGATTGACACGTAAGATTTCGGGCGTCGGGTTCGCCTGGAGCTCGTTCTGGAATGACCATTTCGTGAAAAGCCGGTAGCATTTTCCAGGCCCGACACGGCCAGCACGTCCAGCTCGCTGATCCGCGGAAGCTCTAGAGCAGGGAACCACCACCAAGCTCTCCATTCCTGTTGTGGGGTTGTAGACATTTTCCTTGACATAGCCGGAATCGACCACGTATTTGATGCCCTCAATGGTGATAGATGTCTCTGCGATATTCGTCGCTAGGACAACCTTGCGACTGTGCGGCGGCGTGGGCTCGAAGATCCGGCGTTGCATTGCCGGAGGTAGGTTGGCGTAAATGGGAGCCACGATGAGCTTGGGAATCAGGTCGCCGAGTTTGTCGCACGCGTCCTTTAACGCTTCTTCCATGGTCTCGATTTCTTCTTGGCCAGTCAAAAATACAAGGATGTCGCCTTGCAATTCCTGCTTCGTGTGAATTTGGAACACCGTGATGATCGCAGCCTGGATATAGTTTGCCTCTGGCTGTTTTGTGTAGCATATATCCACCGGAAACCGTCTTCCAGGGATGGAGAAGATGGGTGCCCCGTTGAAATAGTCGGCAAACTTCTGTGCATTAATGGTAGCAGAGGCAACAATGACTTTCAAGTCCTTTCGCTCTTTGATGATGTCTTTGAGCAAGCTGAGGATGATTTCGGTGGAAACGGTTCTTTCGTGCGCCTCGTCGATCATCAACGCCGAGTACCCGGAGAGCAACGGGTCGGTAAGGAACTCGCGCAATAACATTCCGTCGGTGAGGTACTTAACGGCTGTTTTCCTGGAGCTCACATCCTCAAAACGAATGTTGTACCCCACTTCTTGCCCCAAGTCGCAGCCTACCTCTTCTGCCACTCTTTGCGCCACTGACGTAGCAGCGACACGTCTCGGCTGTGTGCATCCAATCTTCTGAATCCTGCCCTGGCTGTCGCTCTTCGCATACCCTTCTTCGTACAAGTACTGCGGTAGCTGGGTAGTTTTCCCGGACCCCGTTTCGCCCACAACAATAAGGACTTGCGATTTGGCAATGGTATCCAAAAACAGCTGCCGGTAGCGGTACGCCGGGAGAGAACGGCGTACCGCCTGTATGTCGGCGAAGCGGGAGGGCGTCTTGGTCTCTTCTCCGTCCTGGCCCTCGAGCTCTGCTTCTTCGGAGAAGTCCACAAACTGCGACTCGTCAAACACAAACTCGTACTGTGGCTGGTTCGGCAAGGCGATCTCGTCGGGGTTTCTAGAAATGATTTCCTGCGCTTTCTTCAACTGCTCAGCCTCCCACTGGTTGTCGTATTTTGTTCTAGGCTTTTTGTCTCCGGTGTCGTCTGCGGGCTGCCTCTGCTGTAGCAAGTCTCTTTTCCTTTTCCGGTCGATGGCGCCCGACGCCGTGCTATATTCCGACGGCACCTCGTAGCGCTCTTCGGGATGTCGGGCCGACGTGATTTCCTCGAGAAGCTGCGCTTTCTCTCTGTAGTCTTGGGCTTCTCTGGGCGGTAGGTCCCTTTTTGCGCCCAAGCGGCGCACTTGTTCCTCGAGACGAGCCACGTTAGTTTCGAACGTTTGTTTCACTTGTGCTCCACGCTGATTCATCCCGTCGTCGGACCGGACCAGCGATTTTTGTGGGGCATTTCTGTCGTCGCTCTCTTGTCTCGGGCGCTCAGCATGGCCCGCGTCACCTCGGGCAACAGCAGCCGTGCGGGAAAAAGTTGCAGAGGCAATAGAAGCCTCGTAATGGGAAGATTCGTCCACAGGAGTATCCTCGTACGGCTCGTAGTGTGTTCGGCGAATTCCCCTAGCGTTATTGGACAGCATTTGGCAAGTGCTTGCACTGTGCGCGAGCAGTATAGGGCGGGGAAAGTTGGGGAAAAAGCGCTCCGTTTTCGACGAAATTTGACAGACGAGTTCAATCGACTTACGTTTATCGGAAACACACAAAAACACGAGCGGAAGCCAAGCCCAGGTCGAAAGTTCTCTGCGTATGTAACTACAGTGGTAGCTCAGCTCACGGTGTGGCTGCGCGCTTCTCTGCACAAAACTTGGGGCCATCTCCGCCTCATCGAGGCTCTCTGGGCAGTCATCGCACAATTGAAAGCGCAAGTCCGTAGCGTTTTGCGAGTTGTCGAGTGACCAGCTTCAGCTACTCTGAAACTGATCTCAAACACTGCTGCCACATTTTAGCTGCCACGAACGGCGTGTCTACCACTCAATCCGCTTCCAGTACTTCTGGCCAGCTTTCGCAGTCACCGAGCCCCAGCTCAGGGCCAGCAAAACTTCGAAAGACACTAACAACGCAACAAGTCGAGCCACTCTTAGCTGCTATTAGCCGCTCTTAGGACACCAACATGTCGCCTCGGACCAGGATTGCGCCGGACGAGATGCGGCAGTCGTCGTTTTTCGGGTCGATCCGCTCAGTAAAATCCACCCCACCTAGCTCGCAAAGCGCATCGCAAGAACACCACCACAGCACACAGTCGGCAGACAAGTACATCCCGCCGTGGACGGAGCCGTACGTGATTGGCGTGGCCGGGTTCTCCGGGTCGGGCAAGACGTCGATCTCGCAGAAGATCATCCTGAGCCTCAACCAGCCGTGGACGGTGCTTTTGCTGTTTGACAACTTCTACAAGCCGCTCTCGGAAGCGGAGTCGCAGCAGGCGTTCGCCAGCAACTACGACTTCGACACGCCCAACGCCATAGACATGGACTTGGTGTTTGAGAAGTTGACGTCGTTGAAGCAGGGCAAGAAAACGGTGATCCCGGTGTACTCGTTCAGCCACCACAACCGCACGGACAAGTCGCTCACGATCTACGGCGCCAACGTGATCATCATCGAGGGAATCTACGCGTTGTACGACCAGCGGCTTTTGGACCTCATGGACATCAAGATCTTCGTGGACACGGACCTCGACGTGTGTTTGGCGCGCCGGCTCACCAGAGACATCTTGTACCGGGGCCGGGACCTCGCCGGGGCGTTGTCGCAGTGGGAGCGGTTTGTCAAGCCCAACGCCATGGCGTCGGTGTACCCGACGGTGAGGAACGCGGACTTGATTGTGCCGCGCGGGCTCGACAACGCGACCGCCATCGACTTGATGATCAAGCACATCCAGAAACAGCTAGCTACGAAGAGCAGCAGGCACCTCGAGCGGATCAAGGCGCTCGGCCACGGTGTGGCGTTCGACGTGCAGCTGCTCCCGAACTTGAAGATCTTGCCCGCCAACAACTACACCACGGGCATCCACTCGATCCTCTTTGACGTGGCGACCGAGCGCAGCGACTTCACGTTCTACTTCGACCGCGTGGCCAACATCTTGGTGGAGTTGGCGCTCAACACGTTGCAGAACTACACCGAGCGCGAGGTGGTGTGCCCGAAAGACTACGTCTACGCGGGCGCACAGCAGTCGCTGGAGGTGGTGGCGGTGAGCATTGTGCGGTCCGGCGATTGCTTCATGAACTGCCTCAAGAAGACGGTGCCGGGGATCCCGGTCGGGAAGCTCTTGATCCAGAGCGACTCGATGACCGGCGAGCCGCAGTTGCACTACGAGTCATTACCGCGCAGCTCAAGCAGCGCGATCCACTTTCTCTTGGACGCGCAGATCATCAGCGGGGCGGGCGCAATCATGGCGATCCAGGTGTTGTTGGACCACCGGGTGAAGCAGGAGAACATTGTGTTGATTACGTACCTTCTGACGGAGATCGCCGTGCGGCGGGTGTTGAATGTGTTTCCGCGTGTGACCATTGTGGTGGGTAAGTTGAGCAACATGGGCGCCCCCGATCCTGTCTACAACCACGAGGGCTTCCAGGATTCAGACTGGCTCTTCCGGAACCGGTTTATCGACCTGTTGTACTTTGGGACGGCGTGACGCGCCTGCGATAACACAGTTTAAGAAGGCGGCAGCCTAAAGCGGGAAGGCGCAAAAAATTCTGTGCAGCCATGTGACATTACCTTTGTACAGTTTGTGCGCTGCTTTTGCTGCCGGTGCTCGCTCGCTCGGCCCGCTCGTGTAGGCGTGGAAAGTTCCCCGCGATAACGGCTCGGGGTCCAAAACCCGCGAGCTACAGGCGGCCGGCCGAGCGAGTGCTCACTTAACCCTGGCATGTATGCCCCAGCAAAAGCGAGACCACAGGAATGCCGCCCGCAACATGCACTGGAAAATACACAGCAGGGGCTCGGCAAGAGACCGAGTGGGGCTCGAGTGGGGACCGGCTGAGGACCGGCCCGGACAAATCACAGGTTCTTATCTCTAGCATTTCGCAGCTTCCATGCCCTGCCCTCGCCAGCGCCGGCCCGCGCCCGCCTGCACCGCGGCGCACTGAATCTGGCATCCGCCGCACAAGACTTTTTTACCGTTGTCGTGCAGGCCCCACCATCAATTGATAGTCTAAAAAACCACACCGGGGACGTTTGCTGCCGCCTTAAATACGCCGCCATGCCGTTGTTTCGCAGGCCCCCCACTTTTCGCTTTATGAGATCGTACGCCTCTTTCCGCCCCGCGCCCAAGCTCGCGGTGTCGGACTTGAACCAGGCCACCGTCGACGCAAAGTATGCCGTCAGAGGAAAGATCCCCATACTTGCAGACGAGTTGAAGTCCGAGCTCAGCCAGGGCAAGGCCATGAACTTCGACCGCATCATCAGCGCCAACATCGGCAACCCGCAGCAGTTGGACCAGAAGCCGTTGTCGTGGTACCGCCAGACGCTCGCGCTCGTGCAATACCCGGACCTCATAGACAAGCTTGCGGAGTTGGACGAGAAAACACGTAGTGCGTTGTTCCCGCCGGACGTCATCGAGCGGGCACAGACGCTCTTGCTGAGCGTTAGCTCTGTTGGAGCGTACTCCAACTCCCAGGGTGACTCGCACATCCGTCAATCTGTCGCTCACTTCATCTCCAAGAGAGACGGCTACCCTTCGGACCCGGGAGACATCTTTTTGACCGGCGGCGCCTCTGCCGCGGTGCTGTACTTGATCCAGCTTTTGTCGGCGGGCAAGCTGTCCGGGTTTTTGATCCCGATCCCGCAGTACCCGTTGTACACCGCGTCGATTGCGCTTAACGACTCCACGCCCATCGGCTACTACCTAGACGAGGCCAACGAGTGGTCCACGGACCCGCAGCAGATCCGCAAGTTGATCCTGGACGCGAAAGCCGACGGCATCATCCCTAAGTGCTTGGTCGTCATCAACCCGGGTAACCCCACGGGGTCCATTTTGTCGGAATCGGACATCTCCGAGATCATCGCCATTGCCGCCGAGCACGGCTTGGTGCTTATTGCCGACGAGGTCTACCAGGAGAACGTGTTTGAGGGCAAGTTCATCTCGATGAAGAAGGTTTTGTCCAAGTTGGTCGCGGAGGACCCCGAGACGTACAAAAACGTCCAGCTTGCGTCGTTGCACTCCACCTCCAAGGGTGTGAGCGGCGAGTGCGGCCAGCGCGGCGGGTACATGGAGTTGGTCGGGTTTGACGAGGAGGTCGAGGCCGTCATCTTCAAGTTGGCCTGCGTCAACCTCTGCTCCGTGGTCACGGGACAGGTGTTGGTGGAATTGATGATCAACCCGCCCGAGCCGGGCTCGCCTTCCTACGACCTCTACCACAAGGAGGTCACGACAATCCACAAGGCCTTGGAAGAGAGAGCCACGCTCTTGCACGAGGGCTTCTGCAAAATGACCGACATTGAGTGCAACAAGCCCCAGGGCGCCATGTATCTTTTCCCCAGGTTAGACTTCTCCGAGTCTGAGTACCCCGAGCTCTTCGAGATCTGCGAGAAGGATAACACCACAGTCGACGAGTTCTACTGCACTGCATTGCTCGAGCACACCGGTATCTGCTGCGTGCCTGGCAACGGATTTGGCCAGGTGCCCGGAACACACCACTTGCGGACTACGTTCTTGCCTCCGGGCACCGAGTGGATCGGCAAGTGGACAGACTTCCACGAGGCGTTCGTGGCGAAGTACAAAAAGCAGTGAGATTTAAAATAGTGTCATAGAATGCAGACATTCATCTAGAGACTTTTTTCTCGATATATACCCAGTTTTCTACTGTTGTTTTGCCCGTTCCTCTAGGGATTTTCTTCTCGATATATACACGTTTTCTACTCCTTTTTGCCTTCGGCGCGTTCGTCCAGAGATTTTCTTCCTCTTTTCTACTCTTCTTTTTCCTTCACCGCCACTTCGAAGTCGCCGAAAGCGCACACCGCAGCAACGGTGAGCCACGCCGGAAACCAGCCCATTGCGACCACAAACCACGTCCAGCACTGCAAGTCCGTCCAGGACGCAAAGAGGCCGCGCGCTAGCGAGAGCACGCCGCTGGGGCCGTCGAGCTGGAGCCCTAGGAGAACAATCGCGGTCACGGGCGACGACACGAGAAGACAAAGGCATATTTTGAGCTTTGCGTGGAGAACGCGTGAGCGGTCGTTCATTGACTGGTTTATGAGCAACTGGACGAACGTCAACGGAAGCGCACAGATGCCGATCGAGAACGCCAACGCGTAATGCACAATGAGGAGGCTGATGATGAGCATGGCAATGAAGTAAAGCGCAAACGCCAAGAGCATGTACGAGAGGGGTCTCGAGAGGAGGGTATTCAGCGGCCGTTTGAATATCGAAGCCACAGAGAATGAGAGCGTGATAATGGCCAAAAGCACAACCGCCGCATCGAAGGTGCCGCGTTCAACCAGCGCCAGAGTGGAGAGCGCCAGAGTGGAGAGTGCTTGCAATCCAAGGGCACCGCCCAAGCAGAGCGCCTCTATGGCAGTGAAGCAGATCAAGACGCTGCCGATCTGGGACACAAAATCAGCAGTGGACGCTCCGCACGCAAAAGTGTATAGGGAGCTGATGGCGAACGCTCCGGCGATGAGCGCCGCGGAGGGCAAGTAGGTGCCGATCGACACGAAGTGGGTCGGCGACAACAAGAGGTAGAAAAAGAACGACTGGTGGAACTTCTCAAGCAAGTTGTTCACCGAGCGGAACGTGGAGTCGGCGATGCGGCCAAACTGCGTGATGTCCGGCCCGCCCACGCCCACGGCCCTTATGGTGATGGCCTGAATCTGCCAGCCCGAAAACGACTCGCAGCCGTAGGACTTGCCGTAGACGCCCGAGGTGGCTAGCAGAAGGATTCCGCGCGCCAAAACCCGGAGCCGGGCCCAGTAGTCGTTTCTGTCGAGGTTTTCCTCCGCCGTGCCTTGCACGCTGACCTTCATGTTCTCGTGGCGCGCTATGGTGGTGGCGGTGTTGATCAAGTCCAAGTTGGGGAGCTGCCCGTTGAGCCCTTCGTAGAAAATCTCCATGTAGCTGAAGTTGTCCTTGTCGGAGGGGTACTCCATCACCACGGCCGCCTCGATTGAGCCCGCGGTCATGTCCAACGTGGTGTGGTAGGCCTCCACCCACGAGCGGAGCACGGTGCGCGAGTCGTGGGGGAAAACAAAGATGATGTTCTTGGACCAGATGGACATTCGGGCAAAGTAGCGGGCCAACGCCGGCGCCAACGAAAAACCCCCAATGTTCCTCTCCCCGTCCGACGTGAAGTACGGCACCACAAGCACCAACGCCTCGGTGTTGTCTCCGCGTGGCGCGTGCATCAATGAGTACATCGTGGAGGAGTTTGTGCGTGGATCGTGGTGGTGAGAGACCTCCAAACCAAATTCTTGGAGCCACGCTTCGAGCGCCGGGTTCGAGCGCGATACGCTGTCGAAATCCCACCGTGCTACCTCGGAACGGAACCCCCGCACGTAATTCCACTCGCTCTCGCGGAAATACGACGTGACCTGGCCCGGCATCAAGGCGTTTTCCGAGATGTAGGTGTTTCTGTACTGGCCGTCCAAGGGCAAGACCATGAGCCACGCGATGCTGGCCACAGCCAAGAGAAATGACACCAAGGGGAGCTTGGCGATGATCTTGGGCAAGAGCCCGAGCTTGTACACTTTGCGTAGAAACGTCTCCGCCAAAGCCATATTGCCGTGCTCAGTGGTTTTGCGGTGCTGCGCTGGCCAAACAGTGGAGTGCGAAACAGTGGAGCGCGAAACAGTGCAGTGCGGAACAGAGGAAAGTGCCAAACAGTGGAGTGCGAAACAGTGGAGCGCGAAACAGTGCAGTGCGGAACAGAGGAAAGTGCCAAACAGTGGAGTGCCAAACAGTGGAGTGCGTGTTTCGCAGGTGCGCGGCCCAAATTTGGGAGCGAAAACCTCGATGAGCCCGCGAGACTTGTGGGGGACAAGACTTGGGGGACCGTCTCTCTATTTATACCTCGACCGGGGGACGTAGTTTTTCTTTTTTTGTATCGCAGCAGAACATCGGCTGCAGTTGCATTGCATCGCATTCTCCGCATGGTGCTACCGTACTACAGGGCGTTGTGCCGACGCGTGGCACGGCTACCCTTGGACAACGGCTCTCTCGCGCTAGCGAAGCACAAGCTACGCAGCACCTTCAGAGACACAAAGACCGTGCCCACCCACTCCGTGGTGGATAGGAAACTATACGACCGTGCGGTTGCCACTATGGACCACATCCTCGTCGACGAGGGCTATAAAGACTTCGGCCGCCTCCTAGACTTGGTCTATAAAGACACCGAACAGACGCAGCCGTGGGTCGAACAGCTACACCACACCAAGTACAGCGTGTTCAAGCCCATCTGGCCCCAGGAGCACATAATTGACTCGTTTGGCGACTGCGCGGGAAGGGCCCGCTACTACGCCGCTCTTGAGGAGCTGCAGCCCGTGTCCAGCTTTCTGTTCACGAAGGAGCTTGGTTTCCACGACGACGACGACGACTCTTCGATCCCAACGCTCGTTCCCCTCGATAGCACAGCTGAGCACACAAGCAACGCAGAGCGGGTCATGGCAAAGGCGTTTGATTTCCACACGTTCGTCTCGCGGAACGCCGGCACGTTGCTGGAGCTCAAAATCCACCCGTTGAAAGTGTTTTACGAGCCCAACCGGTTCGGGCTCCCGCAGAGCATTGCGATCCGGGAAGCAAAGATGCGTTCGAAAGTCAACTACGCAAAGAGTCTAGCGAAGGATCTTCGCCCGATCGATCAGGCACATTTGCTGCGGTTGATAACATTCATTAAGTCTGCGGGCCCTGACGAGATCAACCCCGGGTTTTTCAGGTTCATGCTCCGAAAACGCCAGAAGGAAAGCGGCACAATCTCGCCGTACGTCGCAAAATTCGTGCGCCACAAGCAACTTATTCCCAACGAGCGCAACATCAAGTTCTACTACCGGCAGTATGTCGTGCGGCAGTTCTTCCAAGACGGGAATGGGTATAGGATGTCGCCCATGAAGAATCTTTACGACTAGATTTGGAATACCATGAGCTCTTTCTTGGACTCGTCCAAAATGAGCCCGATGCAGTGTGTTTGGTTTTCTATGCTGTTAATGGTCATGTATGCGGGTTTTCTCACAAAGGTATCGGAGGCCAACGCGAGGCGTTTCGCAATCTCTAGTTGCTCAAGACCAGTGCTCGAATCTGTCACCGTGAACTTTACCAAATCAGTGAAGTACCTCCCGTTGTCCCCGTAAAGGGCCAATAGTGAGTTTTCAGATATGATTTTGTGGCTTATGACCTCCGCCGGGAAACGGATATGCAAAGTGGCGTGGTTTTCGCCAGATATCTCCATCACCGACAAGTTGCAGCCAGTGCTTGCCGCAATGAGCTTTTTCTCTCCGAAAAGCTCGAACTCGGTATTGCTCTCGTGCGTTAAAGATCCGAGCAGAACAGGGGTGCCGAACAGAATCTTCAGCTTTACGTACTCATCGATCCCTCGGAGCGTGGTCTTGAGCTCATCCTGGAGATTGGTGATGTAGTGTTTCAACGAGGAGTCCAGCGCTGGGCGCCTTTTCAAGACTTCGTTGTTGTCGCAGTCTATGTCAAGAGCACTCAGCAACGCTGAGTCGAGCAAATGCGCGTCGATGAAATCCATAATCAGCGACGCCTTGAAGTCCATCGTCATGTGCTCAGAGAAAAACGACTCGGGGTCCGAATCCTCCTTCGAAAGCTTCTCGATGACTTCGACCTTGACCCAGTTCAAGTACTGGTTGAGAAGCTCGTGGTCCTCGTTGAGCTTCCATATAAAGTCGTACACTTTCTTGACAAGATCCTTCGTGTGCTCTATGGCCCTTTGCACAGACTCCACGTCGATGCCATAGGGGTCGATTTTGGAGTATTTCGCCGCGAGCGAAGTGCTCTCCATATAACTCAAAATAATGATGATTTTCTCCAGCGCCAACACGAGCTGCGTGAAGAGCACCTTTCGGATGTTGTCGTGGGCAGCGTTGCCCACTGTCGAGAGCCGCATGAGACCCCTCTCACCAAACTGGTTGAGCCAGTAGTCCTTCATGGACGGCTCGATGAGCCCAGTGAGCAACATGCCACCTAGATCCTCAACAATGCGGTCCTCGACCTCGTCCGGCGCCGGGAATTCCGTGGTGAGGTCTGTCTCCGCGTACAACGCGTCCTTGTAGTTGGAGAGGTATCTGTCGTGGAGCGCAAGGTACTCGCCGGCTTCCTTCTGCATGGACAGGTGCTGGTCGCTAATGTGGTTGATGAGCGACACCAAATGCGCGCCCCACTTGATGGCGTTGAAGAGGTTATTGCGGTCTTTGGCCGACGCCACACAGACTACAAGCTCCTGCAAGTACGTATGCGAGTCTGAGTCCTGGACAAGGAAATGCTGCGAGAAGAAGTCGTCCGTCATGGCGTGTTTGAGAAACTTGGAGTTCTGCGGGAGCGCAATGCCCGAAACGGTAAATAGGTTGTTGAACGTGATGGACATGACCGAGTCCGCGCTGATCACGATCAAGTAGTCCATTTTAGAGCCGTCCGCCGTCGTGCTGGTAACCGAGTGAGACGTGTACGGGCTGTCTGTCAGATACACCATGCGGGACGGGTCTGAGGAGTCGACCTCATTGGCGAGTTTGGGCATGTTCTGCAAAATTTCCACCTCAAACAAGCCCTGGAACGGCTCCGGCTCCGCAGAAGCCGCTATGGACTTCTGGATGTCGATGGTGGCCCAGGAAACCAACGTAATGGCCAATTCTGCGTTTGTAGCGAACTTGTTCACGAGGTTCCCGTTGTTGGAATCGTACACTTTGATGGCATTGTCCGTCCCAGAGAGCGCAAAGAACTTGCCGTTGCTGCTCCAGCGTAGGTGGAGGATTTTGGCCCTGTTGTTGATGGAGTATACCCTCTCTCCGTCGAGGCGGAACACCCAGATCGACGTCTGGTTCATCGACACTGCCAAAAGGTCTTTTTGCGGGCACCAGCTGATGATGTTGCCGTCGGGGAACCCGACGATCTTGTTGGACGCTAGCACGTCGAAATGCTGGGGTTCCGACCGCATTTGCCGTGCAATTGTGCGCCTGGTGTGAATGTATGGCACTGTGAGCTGCTGATCTAGTGCGCCATTTCTCATACAGTATGTAGTAAAACAGAGCAGCAGGCAAAACACAGAAAAGCGTAAAGACACACTATTTGGTAGTATGGCCTTGTTGCCACGGGCTCTGACACAGTTACTGGCCAGCCATGCAATTCTTCTTTTTGCGTGTCTTGTTTTTTTTTTTTTACTTCTTGGGATGTGCCATTGGCTCTACAGGCGCTGCTGCAACGAGAAGTGTGTAGTAGGTGCGGAGAACTAAAATCGACGACTATATGAAACCTAAGAACCCAAAAAGCTGGATCGTGTCAAACAACCTGGCCAAAATAATAATACAAGTCACATATCGAGAGAGCTTGTGTGCGCGTCACTTCCTCTTGAAGCGGAGCGACAACCTCTTGCTAAGCGGCAGAAACAGGAAAGCAGACGTACCTTTGTCGCTCTTTATGCCGCCCTCCAGATTGTCCGCAGGCGCCAATAGCGGAAACGGCATTTCCGTTGCCGGAGGCGTGAGGGGCGTCGTAGGTTCTGTGGCAAGGGAAGGTTCCGTAGCAAGAGAAGGTTCCGCATCTTTGAGGTCACCGACCGCGCTCGAACTGCCGTTGGACTTCCAAAACGCAATGAAGCTCTTCCGCTTGCTTGTGTGGCGAGACAACAAGATCGGCGTGGGCTGGGGCTCTGTGAGCGAAGACTGTCTTGACGTTTCCCTCGTTTCGGAGTCAAAGTAGCCATCCGGGCAGTTGTTCATCATACCCTCCGACACGTCTTCGTGGGAAGAGAGAGACCGCATTGGGTTGTAGCACGGGTTGCCTTTCTCGCTCGGGATTACAAGCGATGTCTCCAGCGCAAGCTGGTCGGACGACTTCTCCGAGTTTCTTGACATGATCGAGAACCGTTTTAGCTTGTTAGCAGGCGACGCGTACAGATCCCACAACGTGGCGAGCTTCTGCGATATAGAAGAGCGCAGGCCAGCCGCAAGCAGCCCAGAGTTAGGCGAAGCAGACTGTGCGAGTGAAAAGCCTGTGGATGGCGAGGTAGACGGAGAATCAAGACCCACAAGGGACCCGGTTTCGTCTTCTTCGTCGCCGTCCTCGCTGCCTTCCAAAACACTCAAGTCGCTGAGGTACTTCTGGACAAATTCGTCGAAGTTGTCCATGAAGAACACGAGCAAGTGCTGGTAAGAGATTAGCTCGGTCACCTTCCCTGTCTCGAAGAGGAACTGCTGGAACACAATGGCGATGTTTGTGCTGGTCATCTTGGTCTCCTCCAGATGGGCGCTGATCTGCCGAAGCATGTAGACGTAGTATAGGAATATGGCGTTTTTCCGCGCCAGGTTCTTCGACACTAGGTACGTGGAGAGCGTGTACAAGACGGACAAATCGCTGGCGCCTCGAGTCTCGTGAGTCTGCGCCGCCGCAGCGGGTAACGAGGAGTCGCCCGTCGTTGTTGTCTTGGAGGACTCGGAACTGGGCGTGCACTTGTTGTCTTTTGGCGTGTTGACGTCTTTTGGCGTGCTGTCGTGTTTTGGCGTGCTGTGGTCCTTTTTCGAGCGGGACAGTACGATTTTGCGGAGCGACGTGAGCACCGGCGGGGAAAATAGCCCGCCCATCGTCAGAAGGTAGTCCCGCGTGAACCTCTTCACGACGCCTGCAACGTCGTGGGGCGAGGGCGACTCCGCGAGCCACGTTTTGAAGCACGAGTAGTCGGAGGATACCTCTCTCATTCTCTTTGCCGAGCCGCTAACTCGGAAGATGCCTTCCACGAGTCCGTGGGTGAGAAGATACTCAAAACAGTCCACTACAAGCACCGGAACTTCGGCCTCCACGTCGCAGAACAGCACCGTCATCGTCTGAGCGTCGCTCACGGTCTTGACCAGGTCGTCCGTGGAGTCTCTGTAGGAACCTATCATAAATTTCTGTTCGAAAAAACGTTGCAGCGACCTAGCGAAGGATGGCGTCGCTGGAATAGAAGATCTGCAGTCGTAGTACGCAGCGTAAGTGGAAGTAGTTCCAGAAAAGAATGGGTGTTGTCGGGTATTGTGTTGTTGGGTATTGTCACGCTTTTCTGCTTTGGTGGAAGTGTTTTGTTTGGGGTGCTGGCTAAAAAGGCGGGGACAGGAAGAGGTAAGAGTCTTGAACTACCAGCCGAAATCAGCGGAGAGAACAAAAGGGCAAGCGAAGGAAGGTGGAGCGGTTTGGACCAAGCCAGGAAAGAACACAGGGGAGAGAAAAGAAAACAGCAGAGAAAAAAAATTTTTCCAGGTCGAGAGCTCTCTAGTTCTGCCTTCCGCAGGAAGCCTGCTGCCCTAAGGTGACTGAGAATGTGGAGAGAATCTGGACTTGGGTGATACGCGAGTCGACCGTGCAGAACGTCTCTGCACCATGCGCGACGAAATATCCCAGAGGGGAAGCGCGGAGGCGTGTGACGGGCTTTTGCCACGGAGTAAGCCAGGCACACTGCGGGTAGCCGAGGCTTACCGCGCCCTTAGGGGGCTCCAACTGCTCCGTTGCCTGTGGACCTGCTGGGGGCAAAATTTTGTCTCTGGGATACAAGTGTCGCAAGCCTAGTGCGGTAGTTTCGATCAGCCTTTTTTTTTCCTGCCCTAGCTCCGACTGGCAGCACCGTGGCCCGGTCCTGCAGACATGACCCCGAGTTGCAGTAGCAGTGCGATAGCGCGTCGAGAGAGCCTTAGAGCTAAATGTCATGCGCGCTAATTATATGACGCCTTACGCCAGAACGCTTCCTTGGAGAATTTTCCCCGGAACGGGCTAATCATTAAAATCTTTGTTGGGGGGCAAGACGCGTCTTGGTGGGCTTGGCCCGGCTTCTACGCTACCCCAGCAGCGCCCTGGCCGCCGCGCCCCCACCGTTGTACCTACCTTTATTTACCATGCCACTAATTGCACAAGTTCCCTTGTTGCTGCCGTGAGGATCGCCCACTGGGGATTGCTCGTGACATCACGCGAGGAACGGCTACGTTGGAGCTGCTGAGTGCGTGTGCCAGTGCACGCCATATTGCCCCTTTTTATTCTGTTCGTTACTCCCTCTAAGCCTCTTCTTTCCGACGCTGGAAGCATTGCGCCTCACGCTACGTAATCAGTGTTCTCTGTCGGTATGGTTCTTCTACTCAGCCTGTCTGAGCCTTGATGCTAAAATTATCAAGCGCTCTGCCAGGCGCAAAAGCGCGGCGCGCGTGAGATTCTCGGAGTCTAGACCCTCTGATATTCCGCTCATGCGCCGCAAGCGATCGACGTCACTGTTTGGTGCCGTTGAGCCATCTGCCTGCTACAACACTTTGCGACGCAAATGCCGGGACGGCGCATACGCCACGTGTCTCTATGTGTCCGCGCTGCTTGTCTACGCCGATCACCGTTGGAAAAACACCTGTGCACCAAATATAACGTTGAACTGTCTCATGTGACCCTTATTGCGTGATCCAAGTAACGTGAATGCTTTCACGTGATCCCTCTCGTTACTACTAAAATTTTCGTCTAGACCTCTCCAGCCCCAGCTGCCCATGTTTCTGCTCCCCACCAAGAGGCTTGTTGTTGCTCCGTTTTCGCGGAGCTTCTCCTGGTCGCCGCTCCGGCTCGCGGAGGCTGCCGAAGTCAAGTCGACGGCCCGTCCCTCCCCGAAAGCCAACGCCATCAAGGATGTCCGCATCTTAGCGAAGAGAAAGGCCGATAAACGTGCAAAACACTCCGCAGACCCCAGGACGCACCCGTTGTACATGGACATTCCCACCGCAATGAGGTACTTGCGCGCAGCTGAAGTCGGAAAACCCGCAGCGAGAACGACAGTTGCGTTGCAGCTCACCGTTTTGCCGGAAAAGGGCTCCACGCCGTTGCAGGGCTCGGTTGCCCTTCCAAAACCAGTCAAACCAAACTACTCACTTGTGTTTACTGACGACGCCGAGCAAGCTGAGTCTGCCCTGCAAATGCCCAACGTCAAGGTTGGCGGGTCTGCGTTAGTGAACGAGATCAAAAACGGCATGCCAGTTGCGCAGTTCACGCAGGCATTTGCCTCGCCAGATATGCTTCCTCAGCTTGGTGCGATTGCCCGGATCTTGGGCCCAAGGGGCTTGATGCCCTCGGTAAAGCGTAATTCCGTCAGCGAGGATGTCGTCGCTCTTTTGAGCCAGAACTCGTCGGTGACGCAGTTTAAGCAGCGCAGAGATGCGTTGAGCTTGCCAATTGGCCGCTGTGACTTCAGCGACGAAGAAATCATAAAGAATATAAAAGCTGCCTCGAAGGCTATCTACGGTTTGCAGCCGCCGGGAACAAAGAACCCAAACTTGATCGGCCAGTGCTACATCAGCACCACGTCGGGGCCCGCAGTGCTTATTGACTTCTCAAGCTAATCTGTACATAGAGAACACACACATACACACACATCCAAGCCGCTGGATAAATTGTTGCATGGTTTATTATGTGGTCGTACTCCTGGATTTGATCTGTTTGGCATTTCCTGCTGTCGTCTTTTTATTCTCCCTTTTTTGTCTTATGCCTCTCAGCAGTTAGCCGTCTCATGACGTTCATAGAAAGAGTTTATGTGACAAGAAGAGTCTGCGTCGTACGAGGCTCAAAGGATAAACATGTCCCACGGAACAACTGGCTTCCGGTTAATCCGGGCGCAGCGGATATTTTTATTATTCCCCCTGTCAACGTTCTCAAACGCCGTTTTAGACGTTGTGGCTCACGGCCAGTTAGCAGATTCGTGCATTAATTCTAACCGTCTATTTGAAAAAGCCCTCGTCTGTATAGCCAATAAGGCTCCGCGGAAAGCGGTCGGAGATTTCGCAGAAGTTTTTTTTCGGTCTTTAGTGTCTATTTTCAAGTTGTACGATACTCTTCTCGCTAGCCTCGGTACGAAATCGTACCACTTTTGCAATTTTCTTTCTCATTTTTTTCCACAGATTTAAGAAGGCAAATGGGACCTTCCGCAAATGAAAATCTCGAACGACTCAGCAGCAAGCACGCTGAAGTAGTACTCATCGCTTAAGGGCACCCTGCGTCGACTTTAGGTGCCCTTGCCCAGGCGTGGTCCAAGTCGTCTGCAGTGTGCTGCACCGAAATCTTGTCCTGCTTCCCTGGTCGCAAACGGTGTGCAGATACGCGCACAAGTATCACTGCACAGTCTGTCAGCCATGCGAGCGAACGCCAACTAGGCGCCGCTACATATTTTCTCGTAAACAAGCAAGATACGTTGCAACACTGTACGTTGCACCCGCGCATGGGAATCTGCACTGCAACACAGATCATCTCATCGATCTACTAAAGGCAGCATCGCTAACTCAGTGGAAGATTCGCAAGTATTAGGGGTGTGCCCTGCATATCATGCACGCCTACGAGCGTGCCGAACGCCGGGCAAGACTAGCGGTTGTGGTGCCTGCAAAAAAAACAAACACGGACGAGTGGACGGGCCCGCTAAAGTATCAATACAAAAATCGGTATGCATAATGTAGAGGTGTAGCGGCCACACGGGCTTCGCCCCCCACGGCCTGCGTGAGAGGTCACGGCCTTGCGGATAAATCTTGCATTGGAAGACGAGCACAGAGTTGTTCATGAGAAACGCTTTCCGGCAGATAGACTGCGGGTAAGATACCACTGCCTTAAGGAATCTTCTGTGCTTTTTCGAGTTTGCATTTCAACTTTTCTCTCCCCGCTCGCTATTTTCACCGTTTCCCTCGGCACCCACGCTATCCCGACAACTTCCTGCGCCGTATTCCTGACGTTCTACGTCGTCAACTCACCCATCTGTGCGCCAAAGACCCGGCCACTCGAGGCAACGCCCGACAGACGAAAAGTGCATTCGAAAATGCACGAATCTACAATCGGCTCACCCAAGGCACCGTCCGGGTTAAAGCACTCCACGGCAGCCACGCCACCTGACGCCGACGAAATCTGCAACGGTGACTTAGATACGGAAATAGAAGGACAGAGCGACCAAAACGAGTGCTCTCGTGATGTTCCCGTGACGTTGCTCAACAAGTTGAAGACGTTTTCGCTTTTCAAGGACGCTCCGAAATCGTTTCACTCCAAGCTCGCCGCCAAGTTGACGCTTCTCCAGTACCACCCGCAAGAGTTTATCATCAAAGAGGGAGACCCTGCCTTGTCGATGTTCTGGATATTGAAGGGCACGGTGCGAGTCACTTCCACAGACGGAGAGTCTGTTTACGCAGAGTTGCACCCAGGCTCGTATTTCGGTGAAATCGGCATTCTTTTCAACCGCCCGCGCACGGCAACCGTGTGCGCCTGCCAGAAGGTGTTGGCCGGTGTTCTCACCGCAGATTCGTTGAACTCCGTCCTCCGCTCGTACCCGCTCATTGAGCGCAGAATTCGGGACGAAGCGCAGGAGCGCTTGGCCATGCACGAAAAGAGAAACAAGGCAGAGATACCCATCATCAAGGTCAGCAAGACGCCATCCTCGAAAGGCACGTACCCGTCCAGCCGGCCCGTTCTGGCTGCGCTGCTTCAGCAGTCGGTCGCGCGGCTGCCGTTGTCGCAACTGATAAAGATCTCGCAAGAATCGTCCGCCGAAATGTCCCAGCAGCTAGATAATGTCGACCAGACGGTATCCATCCAGGAGACAATAATCCGGGTGCCTACGTTCAGAAACCTCCCGTCGGAGTTGATACACAGCCTCGCGTTGGGGGCGGAGCCCATGAAGGTCAAGCCATTCGAGTACATCTTCCAGAAGGGCGACACCGGCACCGACATGTACTTGATCACGCACGGTGAGGTCGAGGTGATAGATACCTACGACAACCATGAAACCGTGTTGGCCCGCTTACGCCGAGGAGCATACTTTGGCGAGATGTGTTTTCTCAAGTCACTAAGCAGGGACTCGGACCTGACGCGGAGCGCCACCATCCGCTCGGTTTCTTCTGCGGAGCTCATCGTGATTCGCAGCGACCTCTTGCAGTCGGTGTGCCTAGAATACCCTAACGTGGCAGACGACATACGCAGAACGGCCCAAGAGCGCACCGAGTCCAACAAGTGCTCCATCACAGAAATCAGCGATCCAAGACACATCACTTCTGTGCAGCAGAGTGAGGACAGAGGCGGCCCGACAGCTACAGGTAGCGCATCGGAGTCCCCCCTCGACAGTCGTCGCACGTCCGTCGTCTCGAGTGTGGGCTCGCACACTATATTCTCACCCGCACTGACCTTCGTGAACCCCAACTGGAGTTTTGACAAGGGCAGCGGCGGCCTGAAGTGGCACCAGGTAGACTCGCGTGCTGTGTCGCCTGTTTCTCTTCTTGACAACGACACCCCGACGTCGTCGACGGATCCTCGGCTGGCCGAAAACGACGATCTCCAATCGCGGAAGCGCAAGATAGTGTTGGACTTCAGCGACCAGCAATTGCCCAAGGGCCCGTTGGACATGTTTCCGCCCAAAAACGACCCGGTCACCCGACTTGCTTATACTGCCCCTTCCTCTCGGAAAAACTCGTTGCACTACATGCCGCATAACAAGCGTGTCCGGTTGACACACTTGGCAGGCAGACGACGGTCGTCTGCGTTGGTTTCTGCGGGCACCATCCCTGACCGAATCTTGCTCCAGGTGTTCGAGTACCTCCCACTTCCTGAGCTAATGAAGCTCAGATTGGTCAGCAGACGGTGGAGGCAGTTATTGTACGTTTCGCCTAATTTGTGCAAGAAGTTAGACCTCACCCCGTGGAACAACAAGATCAACGACCAAGCGCTCATTAATATCGCAGATTTCGTTGGATCCCGGCCCACGTATGTTGACATTTCCAACTGCTTTCATGTGACTGACGAAGGGTTTAGTTATTTTGTGAACGAAGTGGGCATGGCTGGCCACCTCACTGTGCTCAAGATGCGCTGCGTTTGGGAGGTCAGCGCCATGGCAATCATGGACTTAACGGCGCCCTCTGTTGGCAGATATTTGGAGGAGGTTGATCTCTCCAACTGCCGCAATGTGAACGACAACGTTGTGGAGCGGCTCATTGGCTGGTCAGCCAACTACAGCGGGGCTCTGTTGCACCATCCTGACTCCGAGGGCGTTTTCAACAATGAGGCAGGCTCCAAGTACCTCAAAAGTCTTCGGCTCGGCTACTGCAAGCAGTTGACAGACAATATCATGTACCATATTTCATTGCATGCGAATGACCGCTTGGAGGTTTTGGATTTGACTCGTTGTACCACCATCACCGATGTCGGCTTCAAGCACTGGACTTATAAGTCTTTCCCGAAATTGAGAGAGTTGTCTATCAAGGACTGCACGTTCTTGTCGGATGAATCTATCATCTCCATTGCCAATGCTGCTCCGCATCTTGAAAATTTGAATCTCGGCTTTTGTTGCGCACTTCTGGACTTTGCTATCGAAGTGCTCTGCCTAGGTTGTCGCGAATTAAAGGTCCTAGATTTGTCCTTCTGTGGTTCGGCAGTGAGTGACTCCTCATTGGCACTCATGTCTTTACACCTCGTGAATCTCGAGCAGCTTATTGTAAAATGCTGTATCAGGGTTACCAGAGCAGGCGTTGACGCCTTGCTCAGCGGGTTTGCGCCCTTGAGGCTTCTCGATATCAGCCAGTGCCGAAATGCACACGCATACCCAGGCGGGCTAGCTGCACAGAAGTTGGAGGCCAATACGACGACCAGAAGTGCGTTCATTTCGGCTGGCCCCAAGCGCCAGATCATAGAAGTCATTATCTAATGTTCTATAGTGTGTATTATTTTATTTCTTGCGTCTATGTCAAGCCTTCATGGGCCAGTACAATGTTCCCTCAATTATCGCTTGCAATAGCTGTACCGCTGTTCATCGCTTTTTCTTTCCTTTGCTCTTATCCTCGAAGTCGATGTACGACGTGGGCACCCCTTTGTCCTTTAGGTATTCTATAATGGTGGGCCCGTGCGGCCCCTGCACCATCACCTCGGTGACGGCGGGATTGTGCTTGCTTGGTCCAATCGCAGTGGATCCCGAGCACTTGTTCTTTAAATCCTCGGCAAGAGTCTGTGCGTTGAGGCTGAAGTGCTCGAAGTTCACAACGGTCGTGGTCTTTTTCCTGCCAAGCACCGTCTGAGTGAGTATCTTGATCTTCTTCGGTTCGCCCTTCTTCACGTTCTTACTGGCGAAAGTCTCACCTGGCAAGACAATAGCATAGTGTGGCGAGAAGTTCTTCAAGAAGGAGGCGAAAAGCTTGTCTCTGCTGACCGACTCCTCTTGCGAGGAAACGGCAGATGCAAGCGCGTCGTCGAGTACGACCATTTTCGGGTTCTTCTTGCTTGCAAGCTCCGCAACCTTGATGTAATTATTGAGGATCGCTTTGAGCTCCGGGGCTGTGTAGACCTTTTGGTACTCAAGGTCCAACTTATTGAATATCATCCTTGCTTTGCCGGTAGGCTTGTACAATAGCAAAACGGACATCACGCTGTCAGACTTCTTCTTGCTCTCTGGTGTTTTAGAGCCCTTTCCGCTGTCGATGGTCTTGTGTGTAACGAAGGTTGATATGGTTTCGGCAGGAACAGTGAAAGCAACCACACTGACATCGTCGCCCTTGCCCTTCAACGAGATGTAGCCCAACTTCTCCAAAGCCTTCAAAAACTTGGCACTTTTCTTCCACGACGTCTTCTTGATATTGGCGTATTTGGAGTCAATCTGCGGCAAGTTCTTGAGAATGTACTCCGACATAAATTTCGACGACGACACGGGAAGGTCGATCGTGTGGTTCTTGACCAGCTGCAAAAACGAGCGCATGAAGAAATTGTCCAAGTCCTCGACGGAAAGCTCGTCTACTGTCTCAGCTAGCTCATTTAGCGCATCCTCATCCTCTTTGCTCTCCACTCCTTCTCCGTTCCCCTCGGGAACACGCGTATCTTCCGCGACCAGGTCAGCTAGGTCAGCTACCAGATCGTCGGTGCCTTCCTCCTCATTTTCTCCAACACTCGGAACACTTGGACGGGTAGTGTCAACCGAGTCAGGAGGGGTCTTTTCACCTGAGAACAAGTTGAAAAGCTCGTCCTCCGCACGGTGGGTGATCGTCACAGCAGTTCCCTGTCTTCCTTGCACGTCGTCGAACTGCGTCAAGTTCAACGAGCACGTGCCGATCGCCCATATCACTGACGGCGCCTCGTAGCTGGCTACGGCAACCAACGTGTGTCTGGTGGCCCTCTTGTCGAACGGTGGAATACATCCTGGCAACAAGAGGTTGGCTCCTCCGATAATGCGAGAAATGACGTGGGAATTGGTGAGGATCACGGGCAAGAGGTACGCGGCCTGCCATAGCGTGTACACGGTGGGGCACGGGGCCGAGTTGCGGACTCTGTACCAGATCGGCTTTTCGTTTTCATCGAAGTAGATCGTGCCCTTGTGTTCCTGGATGCTATGGTATGTTGCTTGCTTGGTCGTAGCCGGAAGCAAATGCCATTCCTGCTGTTTTGAGAGCGCCTCTCGCTCGATGTTGTACTCCTTACATATCTCTGCCAATAGCTGCCTTCTCTCGGAAGACTTTATGTTGGACGACGATTTGACCTGGGGCGTCTTTTTGAACATTGGGAAGAAACTGGTGGTAGTGTGCGAGTCGCAGTCGATTGCAAAATGCGTGCTGCTTGATGCGGACTGCCAGGGAAAGGGAAAGTGTATTAGACTCAGCCAAAAGAAAGTGGAGAAGAGAAATAAGAAAAGGGGATACTACCTGACTCTGAAATAGCTTACTTGTTTTGTGAAAATGTGTTTTCCAAAATGTGACGTTAGGGGATTCATTGCGGCATTTTGTTGACACACGGGCGAATCTCGCCTATACTGCGAAGACTGTAGCACTCGGAGGACGAACTCGCTACAGTTGTTTGAACAGATAATCCAGACAACATTTAAGGAGAGGCGGGGAACGAGAGAAGAGCAACGTTTCCGCTTCTTTATAAATAGTTCCTTTTTCTCGAATTTGCGGTGTTTCTCCAACCTCTGTCCCGGCACTTTTACGTCTACGCCTGGCGCGACATGCTCACATATTGACAAACTGCAACCTCAGTAATCCCCACATTCGACATGTTTACCACAAAAGAATCACCGACAACCAGGGACGTGCGGCGAAACATCCTCTTGTTCTTAGGGCTCTTCGTCGTCAGTGTGGGCGTTCCGCTTTTCCTCTACACGACACAAATCCACAGGGCTGATCTACCTGTAGAGGACATTCAGCGACGGGCAGGCCAGTTTCGAGCCGCCTCTCACTACGAGATCCCCGTATACCTCAATTCTTCATCTGCGGATCTACTCCGCGAGAGCCAGAACTCCATCGACTCAGCAATGGCCGAAAAATATGGGCTGGATATCGCGTTTACTCCCCGTTTGTCGCCTATTCAAGGCAGCACCGTGGATCCGAGCGAAAACTACGTGATATCCTTCGAACAGGCCAGCAACGCCACAGGTTCGGACGCACTCGCGTTCCGCATCTCAGAATCATCTAAAGAAATCATAGTGTACTCTGCAAATTCGCCCGAAGTGGGCAACTTGGCACGCTTTGTGGCTGCTGTTCTTTGCGAAAACGTGTTCAAGGATGAGTTCACCTTGGAAAACAAGATTATTTCCGACACTCACACGACCGATGTCGTGTTTCCGTACTCTACGTCGTACAACGTCGTATTCAACTTGTTCGTGGAGGACGGTACTCCAGTGGATTGGGAAATCGAGAGAGCACTTGATTTCGTTCTGCCGGTTTTCGACGCGTTGCAGCATTATACTAAACTAAAGGTGAGCTCACAGATTCACTACTTTTCGAAGCTACAGAACTCTCCGGCGGAGAGTAGCGACGGCTCCGCGAAAGTTATCACCAAGGACCATTTGCCAACATTCATCAACTATGGCGAGTGGAACTTGAACACCCACGACATTGTACCCTCCATCAACTTCCTCGTCTACTTCCCTGCTGGGAACTACGAGAATGTTCCGTTACTTGTGGAAGGGTCAAAAACAAACTCTTTCTTGATTCCGCAGTGGGGTGGGGTCCACGTGTTCAACTCAAAGCAACCCGTATCTGCCGAGCACCGCTACACGCTCACCGCAGAGCACCTAGAGCCAGTTCTCGAAATATTTGCGTCGCAATTGTTTGAGCTTGTCGGAGTCCCGAAAACACCAGCGTCCCCCTTTCTCAGGATTGATTCTTTCCATAGAATAGCCACACTCAAGAACTTGAAACGTGCCATCAGCAATCTCTCGGCGTTGTGCAAAATTGCCAACTCTTTGAATGGTATCTCCATTCCGGAATCTACCAAGTCAAATGTCCTTGAGTCTTTGGGCTACTTTGATGCTGCAGAACAAGACTTGAGAAGACATGACTTCGAAGCTGCTATTGCGCATGCTGGCAAGAGCGTGGAAACGTCCGACAAGGCGTTCTTTGAGAAGGAAATGGTACAACAGGCGTATTTCCCAAGCGAGCACAAGCTTGCCGTGTTTCTGCCCTTGCTCGGGCCAATCTGCTCGATTATACTTTTTGGACTCTTAAAGTTGCTAAAAAGCTGGAAGGATGACAGGAAGAAGGCTAAAGAGTCAGCGAACGAAAAAAAAGAAATTTAGAGGGAGGACCTCACCTGCTGATATTAATGCATCTCAATTGGATTCCATTATTGGAAGTCTATTATTTTCTATATGTCACCGTAGATGAAATTCGACTCCTTCAAAATGGAACTCGCGGACTCCAAGGTCTCGATATACTCCCTCCACAATGGATCCGCATTCCGCAAGCAGCTAACGTCACCAATAAGAATCAAGCCATATCTTGCTCTGGTTAATGCTACATTCATTCTTCTGGCGTCACTCAAGAAACCAATCTTGTTCAGCTGGTTCGACCTAACACACGACATGATCAAGAAGTCCTTCTCGCGGCCCTGAAACGCATCGATCGACGCGACCATGATGTCAGAAATGGTATGGATCGTGACTGGCTTGGACTCGTTGAAAAAGTCGTCGCGGTCGACCTCAACATGGACGTCTTCCTTCTCCGGGTTGATGAGGTCGTTTTTGGCCAACGTCGAGGAGATCAAGTCACGTTGCCCACGATACGGTGTCACGACTCCAATATTTGATTTCTGAATGTTTTTTTCAAAAATCAAGTACGTCAATACCTTTTCAACAAAACCCACTTCTCCCTTGTTAGAGTAAGTAAGACCACTATCCTCGCGGAATCGGGAGAACACAGTACCTTCCGGGCAAGTCCCACGTGTGTCCCAGAAAACGACAGGGTTCGAAGGAATGCCCTCCATATGTCGATCGGCCGCTGTCAAGCCATCTTTGAGCAAGCCACCATAGAACTTGTTCCGTGGGAACTCACTGATGGCTGGATGCATACGATACTGTGTGTCAAGCATGTGTGGAGTCTTGTACGTGCCGTTAGAAAGAATCCTCTCGAACAAAGACAACGACAAGTTAGGAACTTGAGAGAAACTGCTCAATTGCTTCTGGTCACCGACAAAAACAAACTTCTCGACACCGTTCATGGAGAGCGGAATCAATGTCGTGGGCTCTGACGACTGCGTGGCCTCATCCATGATAACCACCGGCATCTTCGGGAGTGGCTTGAGCTGATTTCCTCCAGCCACAACCGTGGTGGTGAAGACCACTCTACTTGATGCAATAATCTTGTCCGAGTAGCTGATTTGCGCTGTCAACAACTTCTTGTACTGGTTGGCACTCACATTGGAGTTGGGCCGCCTCATTTCCTTGATCGTGTCTTGGAAATGCGCCGGCAATCCGTCGTACACTCTATGATGTAAGCAGATGCTTGCGAGATGATGCTCTCGGTTGTACTCGGGCTCCTTTTCGGCGGAAACAATACGGAGAATGGAGTTTCCGTGCTTCTCCAACAACTTCTCTGCAATGTTGTCAATGGCGATGTTTGAGGCTGCAACTACCAAAATAGGGTATGTGTTCAAATTTTCCAAGAGTTGAAGGATAACTTCGTAAATTGTTGAGGTTTTTCCGGTTCCCGGCGGACCTTGTAAGACTGTGATCGAGTTGTTCAACACAGACTGGATGGCGACCTTTTGCGACTCGTTGAATGTGTCCCGAGAGAACTTGAGGTAGTTTTTGAAGAAAATCTGCCTGATCGGGGTTTTGCCCAAAAGCATATCAATGAACTTGGGGTTCGAGATACGTGACATCGCCGTGAAGACTCTGCTCACAGGAACTGAGACGGGCATAACGCGAAGGAAATTGACATCTACGCCGGTGGGCAAAGGCATCAGGTTCCACTTGAAGAGCTCCACGATTATCTCAAGAATCTTGGGACTCAGGTCATTCTTTGGAGCTCTTCCTCGCATGAACTTGCCTTTCTTGAGGTTAGAGCTTTTGGTGTCCACCAAAGCAATGTTTCCATACCAAGGAATATCCTCACCCAATAGCAAAATTAAAGATTGGCCCGCGATGAACGGATTTTTCTTCAAGTTCTGCATCTTCTTAGTGAGATAGCGGTCCAAGAAGTCCTGTGTCAATACGATGTTCAACTTGAACCCCTTGTGCTTCTTGTCTTGATCAGCGTACCACTCTAGCTCAAAATCTTGGGATGTCAACATCACTTTCTGACTTGTTTGGATGCTCATTTTCTCTTCTAGGAACAAGTTATAGCACATTTCATTGAAATACTCGTTCATGGAATCATATGTGAGTTTTGGAGTGGGTGAGGGTTGGTACACCGATATGCCGGGCGGAAGCTTTGGTAACGCGGGCTCCGTAGCCAGTTTCGCCAAGTCCACCTGTTTCCCTGGGTTTTGTTTCTGTGTTGCCGGTGGTTCCTTCTTAGCAGTACTTGTGTTGTTTGACAGACCACCAACTTTGTATGCTGCGGTTTTTGACCTTGGAACTCTTGGATCAGCTTTCGAACTCTTTCCTGTCCGACCACTAGTAGACCCGTTGCCATTTGCCTGCAGCGCTGACATTTGCATTTTGCCAGACGCACCAACCTTCTGGTCCGAAGTGTCCTTTTTGTATGCTGGCTTCTCAGTCTGTTTCTTGCTTGTTTTGGAGCTCGGATTGGAAGAGCTACTTTTAGGCTCAGGTTTCCGACTTAAACTGCTAGAACCTGCGCCTGCTTCAGCCAGCTTTGGGTACTTACCCGTAGAAGGAGACAGCTTTGCGCTCAGTAAAGCCGTGCTTGATTTCTTCAGCACCAGGACCCCACTGCTGTGGGAAGAGGACTTAGCACTTGGCTTCCATTTTCCGCCTTGCTTGGTCCGGTCGTCCCTTGCTGGCGTGGGCGTGGGCGTGGCAGACCTAGACATACTCGGACTGGGGTTGCCAGAACCAACGGCTTTAATAGTCTTCTCAGATTTCAAAGAGAGCCGGTTAGCTCTCTCCGACTCGTAGTGAGCCTTTCTCTTCTCCGCCTCCGGGTCAAACTTCTTTGGCTTTGCGGAGGTGCCATCTTTTCGGCCGCCTTTGCGACCGAGCTTTCTCCCGCGGGTAGATTTTGCGCCAGACTTGGCTATGTACTCCTTGATGCCAAGCAATGCAAACAAAAAGTCATCCGAGCGCTCACTCACGAACTTGGACGCCGGAATAGACGACTTGGGAATGCAATCCGTGCACAAAACGTGCTGTTTGCCATTGGCTGTGGCCACCGACAACCGCCTGTCGTTCTCGCAGATCTCACACTGTATATCTCGAAACTTATAGTACTGGGGCAACTTGGAGAGCAAGGAGCCGTTCGCTAGCGTGTACTCGGCCGTGGGCGAGCTGTCCAGCTTCAGAAGACACCCACTGCAGAGCAAAGAGAGATCGGAGAGCCCGTACCGGAGCATGCGTAGAAGATGTACGTTGGAGTCACCGCATTCCTCGCACTCTACTGTTTCTTGCAAGGGGTTGTACGTGACAGACTTGTGCCTGGTTTGCGAGAGGTGCTTACCTGTGTCGTCCGACACCAGACAGGTTTGGCAGGTAAACTCGGACATGCTGGGTCGGTCTTGCAAATGAGTGCCGTTTAGACATTCAAGCTCATCAGGAAGCACGTGACCGCCAATACACGTAGCGCGCGGCTGCGAGGTGCGGCCGTGCCAGAGATGCAATTACAACGGTTTGATTACAACGGCTTTTTTTTTTAATGCAAGCGGTCTATGTATTTTTATGTATAAATGCCTGTAGCCGCAACTTTAGAGCGCGGCTTTGCTTCTCGCAGCCAAAAGCTGGGAGATGGAGTCCCTCAACACGACGTCGAGGTCTCTGAACTGGAATCCAAGCAACTCCAAGGTCTTCTTGTTGTCAAAAGAAGACCTGTCGTCGGCGGCGGCCTTTTCTGGTTCACCGACAGGGAGCTTCTCTCTCAAGGACTCGAACTCGGCGCGGATGGTGTCCAAGATCGACTGGGAGTTGAACTTGCCAGTGATCAAAAACAAGCGCTCCTCGTTGAAGCCCTTCTCAAAAGCAAGCAAATGAGCCTCAGCAACGTCTCTGACATCCACGTAGAAACCCTCGACGCCGGGGACAGCGGAGTCGGGCTTCAAGGACAATACCTGGTTGACGATCTCCGCGGAGGTGTTGAGCTTGTCCTTCACTTCTTCGTCGAAAGCCTGTGGGCCAAACACGTACACTGGGTTCACGGTGTTCAAGGTGAACGATGGCTTCTCCGTGTTGTAGAAGTCCCACGCAGCCTGTTCGGCGAACTTCTTGGAGCCAATGTACCCGTTGATGTTGTTCTCCTTGGAGGCTTCCCACGTGATTGGGTTCCAGCTCTTTTCGGTCGAAGGCATGTCCGAGCTGCCCATCATGGCTGCGAAAGACGACGTCACGACGACGTGCTTGATCTGCGGGCCATGCGCCTTGATCGCCTTCAAAGCGTTCTTGGTACCATTGACAGCTGGTTTAAGCAAATCCTCCTCCGGGTCGGAGACCTCGAACGTAAATGGCGACGCAGTGTGCAAAAACACCGTAACCTCGGGGTGCTTCTCCAACGCCTTGTCGAACGCGCCCTCGGGTTCAATGTTCTTGACGACCTCGTACGAGAATTTGTCGGAGTTGAGCAACTTGGCAAGGTTGTCACCTTTTTCAGTGCTTCTCACTGTTCCAACCACGGCGTAGCCTTTCGCGAGAAGAAGCTTGACGACATGTTGAGCAATGTAGCCTGTGGCACCGGAAACGAATACAGTAGTAGTCATTGTGAAATAATGTGGTTGATTTCTGAGAGAGGTGGATTTGGCTTGCTTTATACAGTTGAGATGGGAGGGTACATCTTAGTTAAGCCCCGGAGTGCTGTCGGGCCCAGATCGCCGGAGGTAAGGCGCTTGCAGCAAGCAGTCGCCGATGAGCAACCGAGAACGGAGTTTCTCCGTTTTCTCCGGGTGCGATGCTCCTTCGGAAGCAATTCAACGCCGTGAAGAAGTCGTGCGCCACGCGCACTCGGGCCCAGCCCAGCAACGAAGCGTGGGCCCATCGCCGGTTTGAGTGTATCTCCGAGACGTGCAGATTTCCGAGAGGACTTCGGCTTTTGGGATTCGCCGTTCGTCGGAGAAGCAGGGCTTCTCCCCGGAACAACTGCCGAGATTGCTACGCTTGGATGGCTCTTCTTTCTGAGCTTTTCTTGCGTGGCATGCAAAGCCGTGCGAAAGAACCTGCGAATCGTATGGCAGGTGACTGTACCGTACCTAAGCGGGACTACGTGCGACAACGAAAGGGTCCGCGAGGGGGGTGCCTCCGCTGGTTTCAGATCCGTTTCAGTGCTGCGTTTCAGTTCTGCGTTTCAGTGCTGCGTTGGCTGCGTTTGATGCTCGTTTCAAACGCGTTGCAACGGTTTATGACGTATGTGCGCTGTATTTGACCGGATGCGCCGATGCCGAGGCTCGCGCGCGCGGTCCCTGGGCGAGCACGGTGCACGCGTCTGGGGCCGTAGGCGTCTCGGGCAGAGCACGAGAGCCATCAAAAGGAAAGCCAGATTTCAATTTGGCGCCAAAAAAATGTAAATTAAAAGAGTCCAATAGGGCCAACACCGCAAGTGTAACACACGTAGCTGCGCAGTTACGTTCCCGCCTGTAACATGCGCCGCTTCCTCTAGCATTCTCTCTCTTTTCGAGCCGCTCCTACTACGCGGGTCGACGATTCTTCTGCAGACGCACTAATATTTCCATTTTCTCTCTGCCTCCAGCCTCACCGAGCGCAATTCCTACCACCAAACCCTAAGCGCAGTTACGCCATCACTTGCCTCGTTCCCATCGCAGAAAAAAAGGGTTCCCCATTAGCGCATACGCTGCCCCCGATATAACAAACCCCTGCGCTTGACTTCCTGTCGCAACATGGAACAGCCCCACCAGAGCGTGTCGTCAAGCGTGTACTCTCCGTTGGAGAGCGAGTACAAGTTCCGGGTATCCAACCAAATCGCCAGTTCCGACCGCAATACAAAGAGCAGGTTCGACCATGAGGAGCTCTTCGGCTCTGACTACGATGAATCCGACGAAAACTCCGTCAACTCGCACAAAACAGCCATGAAGACCGATCACTCCAGCCAGACGTTCAACACGTTCATGACCGCCAACCAGAGCGTGCTCAGCTTCACGTCCATCAACAAGTCGCTCCTAAAAACGGACTCCGCCGACCAAGATCACGTTTACCGGGACGACGACCAGACGCCCCGGCTCGACAATACAGCCGCGTACGACGATATAGACAAAACCCCGTTGATCGGGTCGTGGCCGCAGGACCAGATCGCTACACAGCCGTCGAGACCCCGCCTGCCGCAGCTAGAGGGCAGCCCGGTGATCGCGCAGGAGGCTCTGGCGGGCTCATCGCACGAAAGCTCCGTAAATACCTCCACGCAGGCCGAGCTCGTGTCGAAATTCCACCGGCTCTCCTCGACGCTTCTCCAGAACGGGCTGAATGTCTCGGAGGAGTCCCACCAGTTCCAGATGAGCTTTTCCCTGAACGTGCAGCGCGCCAACAGCACAGTGGAGCGTCCTGGCTTGACTCGTACCAGCACTTACTACAGAAAGATCAAGGCGAGTCTGAAGGAAAAAGGCTCAGGGCAGGAAAGCGCCGCCAACAGCGGCGCGAGCTTCGCCGAATCGGCGTCTGTTGAAGACTCGTACGAAGCCGGAAACTTCACCAGCGAGATCCGCAGGGAGCCCTCACCCGAGTTCTACAAGCCCTTGAACTCCTCAGAGGGCGGCCTCAACATCACGGTCGGCAAGCCGACGCAGACGCTTGACCCTGACAAGCAGCAGAGGAACTTCAACCTGGAACAGGATGACGCCAGCGCCAGGTACTCTGTAACGATCAGCAGCGAGGTCCCCGACATCGACATGTCTGTTTTATTTATCAAGGCGCTACATTCGTTTGACTCCACCCAGTCGCAAACGGAGTCAGACAACTCTGTGTGCCTCTCGTTCAAGAGCGGCGACATTGCTTTTGTACATACCATCGACGACTCTGGCTGGGGCGAAGTCACGTTGCTCGAGACTCTCGAGCGCGGATGGATCCCGATGAACTTCTTCGTCGTGGCAGTGAACGGGCCCGCTACCGCCGAGGGAGGCGACTCCTCCGAGGCTTTGCAGTACGCTCACTACATGGCTCCGCTCCTAGATTCCTGCGGCAAGTTTCTCCTGAACCCCATCTCCCACACCACCAGGTACGGCCAGAAGACATTCTCCATAAGGATCGTCAACAGCGTCAGGGATGGCGTGCGGCGCTTGCTACAAGAGACAGACTGTTTGTCGAGGTCCAACGAGATCGTGATAAAAAAGCCTGTGGTGCGCAAATGCCGCAAACAGCTACTCTCTGACTGGTACAACCTCATGTTGAAAGCGGGCGAGTACAGGGGAACATCGAACTTTGACAAAATCGAGATTTTGACGTTGTTGATTTTCCAAGTCATCCGAAGAGCAACTGCGTTCTTCGACATCTGGGTCAAGGAGAGCCGCGAGATCATCAAGAGAGACACAGAAAACTCCTTGCGAAACGACATGGAGAAGTACCCGCTTCTACAGACGCCGCCCAACGCGAAGCAGAGAGTCGCAGAGATCAACTCCATTATTTATTCTTACTTGTCCTTGATCATAGGCAGACTCGACCTAGTCGAGCACAATCCAGCAGGATGTGACTTGCTTGAGACAATCGTCCACCACACCATCTTGCTTCTACGAGAGCTACTTTTCATCTCGAAGTCAGGCTCCGATTTCTCTACGGAGAAGCCGGCTGAGCTCGACGGCTCGTTGGACACTCTTCTATCGCTCGTTAACCAGATTGTGACCGGCGTGAAAAGCTTGGTGATTAACACTCTTAACGAGACCGACAGGCACCGCAGCACTCATTTTGGGCCCAACGAAAATGAACACTACGCTTATACTGAGGAGGGGAAGGCCCTCATGGGGATCGCTGCGAAAATGATAGATGCTATAGGCACTACCGTCACATGCATCAAGAAAACATTTGACTCCATAGGAGACTACAAACTCAGTTCCGAACGAGCTTATCCCGACTACTCAAAGATCAGAATCTCCCCTGAAGCCTTCATCAAGACATGTTCTGTTGGTATCGTGAAGTCACTCTCGCTTAAGGTACGTGACTTGCGCGAAATGAAGCAGAACAACGTGACGACTACCAACAGATACTCGGTTTTCCGTTCAGGTAAAGCTGGTGATCTCGGAATCACTCCAAACGGTGTCAACTCGTTGCACAAAGCAGTCTTGGTTGACACCGACGGCTCCGCTCCCTTCAACTCTGAGATCAAGGAGTTCAAGAAATATATGTCCAGCGATGGCGCGGATGCGTCTGACAGTGCTGTCACTATCAAGGACGAGCTACTTGTCGATGCGAATGGAAATTTGCTCGGCGCCTCTTTCAAAGGTCTTGTGTTCACATTGACAAATGAAAACTCTCCTCCTGAGTACTTTTTTGTCTCCGCATTCTTCATCTGCTTCCGCAATTTCGCCAGCAGCATTGACTTGGTAGAGCTGTTGATTCGTCGTTTCGAGTTGAGTGTGACTGCCGAGAATGCAGCAGATGCTCTGTTTGGTGTTAGAGTGAAAAACAGACAAAAGCTCGTTTGTAAGATCTTTCAGATATGGATGGAATCATTTTGGAACGACCAAACTGATCGCGTACATTTGAGCACGTTGATCAATTTCTTCAACGAAGGCGTTTGCCAGATCTTACCGTTTGAGGCAATGAAGTTGATTGAGGTCGCGTCCAAGCTTGTGAACAAATCTTCGCCTGACCAATTGGTCAACAGGAGCATCTCACTTGCGAAGATCACGCGCAAGAACTCTTTTTTCGCAACTACGGACTCTGATTCATTCAACTCGAGATATTCCATGATTGACGGATATGAGCTTACAAAGATCAACACAAATAGTTCTGTGTCAAGCTCACTCAAGTCGATCACCTTGCCACTTCCTCTCGGGGTAAGTGGACAGACTACATCTACAAGCTCACTTCTCACCAAGAACCAACTCCAGACGATAGAAAATCTCGTCAAAACATATCGTTCAATCTTGGGTGAGAACTGGTGCTCCGTTTCCTTCGCTCAGTCGAAACAATTTGTTATTGTGGACACGTCAACACTCTTGCCAAAGTGGTTTGCTCTCAATGACCAAAACTGGATCTTATCCAATTACAGACCAAACTTACTTGACTTCAATGGCTTAGAGATTGCGAAGCAGTTTACTCTCATCGAGTCTGAAATCTTTTGCTCCATCGGACCCGGCGAATTGGTTAACGGCAACTTTACTGCAAAGAAGGCGCATTTGAACTTGGCCAAACACGTAAGGGAGTCCTTGCTTTTCACCAATTGTCTCTCGGAATACGTGGTCGAGTCTGTTTTACAAACTGAAATCAGTCACAAAGTCAGAGTGAATATCATGAAGACTTGGTTGAAGATTGCAGTTTCGTGCTTATACTTGAGAAATTTCAATTCACTTGCCGCAATCATTACCTCCTTGCAATCTCATTTGATCACGCGACTCACAAAACTTTGGGCGGACCTTTCCGAGAAGTACACCGAGCTCTACGAGTATCTATGCGGCATAATCCACCCCGAAAAGAACTACAGCGTGTACCGCACTAAGCTCAAGAGTTTCCTTCTTTCGAATGACTACAATATCCCAGTGGTTCCCTACTTTTCGTTATTCCTCCAGGATTTGATCTTTGTGACCGATGGTAATCCTAACTTCAGAGTCGCTAATACGTTTTTAAGTCAGAAATTGGTGAACATCGACAAGTACCTCAAGATCACAAGAATAATTGCTGATATAGAGACGCTTCAAATTCCCTACGCTAAGGATAGCACCAGTGGTCTTGAAAAGAGCGGCACGCTCTATTCACTAGGGTCTAAAAAGAGAGACCTGCAGGTCTTCACACTAGACGATTACTCCATCGCAAGCGTGCCGGCGCTTAAAGAATTGATTTTGCTCGAGCTCTGGAAGGTTGCCCAAGTGAACAAGAAAGAGGAGGACAGAGCATGGAAGTTGAGCTGCGTTGTGCAGCCAAGAGACACTCCACAGGTGAACGGGTATTCGAACGGTTTAGGGCTCGCAGCTTGAAATGTGGGGACGCGTGTTTGAGCGGAACAGGGCCGGTGCAGCGCGGCACTGTGATATGAGTCACATGGGTGAAATTTGGCAAAAAAAAAAAAATTGTGCGGCCTTATCAGCAGGACCATAAGCATAACTGATGATGTTACGATTGGACGATAGTGTATATTGTCTCGAAAGTGAAAATTTCATAAAGTACTTTTCACGTCTTCTCTGTTAGCGATCTGCAATGTTGGCCACAAGAGCATATACCAGAGCGACGCCTAGGAGTCTAATACGCTCCTTGGCTACACTGAGCGATGCCCAGTTCAATGTTCCTCCAGAGTACCAGGCGAAATGCCCTCCGTACGCCAAATTGGTAAAGAACTTGGGCATAGTGAACCGTATCACAGGCAACAAGCCATTGACGTTGGCAGAAAAGATCTTGTACTCCCACTTAGTCGAGCCGGAACAAACCATGGCCGCAGCTAACGGTGATTTGTCCAAGATCAGAGGCCAGCAGTACTTGAAGTTGCACCCAGATCGTGTTGCGATGCAAGACGCCAGTGCTCAAACCGCGTTGTTGCAATTCATGACGACCGGTATGTCGCTGACAGCCGTGCCTGCGTCGATCCACTGCGACCACTTGATCGTTGGTAAGGATGGTGCTGACTCTGACTTGACCAGCTCGATTGCAACCAACAAGGAGGTTTTTGACTTTTTGCAGAGTTGCGGAGAGAAATACGGCATCCAGTTCTGGGGTCCTGGCTCGGGCATCATCCACCAGATTGTTTTGGAGAACTTCTCCGTACCTGGCTTGATGATGTTGGGTACAGATTCGCACACTCCGAACGCTGGTGGATTGGGTGCTATTGCTATTGGAGTTGGTGGTGCCGATGCCGTCGATGGCTTAACTGGTACCCCGTGGGAATTGAAGGCTCCTCGCATTATGGGTGTTAAGTTGACTGGAAAGTTGAGTGGCTGGTCTTCGCCCAAAGATGTCATCACCCATTTGGCTGGTATCTTGACTGTGCGTGGAGGCACTGGGTTCATTGTCGAGTACTTTGGAGAGGGTGTCAAGAACTTGTCCTGTACTGGAATGGCGACCATCTGTAATATGGGTGCCGAGATAGGAGCCACCACGTCGACTTTCCCATACCAGGAAGCGCACAAGAGATATTTGCAGCAGACGAATAGGGCACCAATTGCCGAAGCCGCGGACGTTGCCTTGGGCAAGTACGGCTTGTTGAGAGCAGACGCCGACGCGCAATACGACAAGATCATCGAGATCGACTTGAACTCGTTGGAACCTCACATCAACGGGCCATTCACTCCTGACTTGTCTACCCCCATCTCCACTTTCGGTGAGACTGCGAAAACGGAAGGCTGGCCAGCGACTGTGAGTGCCGGCTTAATTGGCTCTTGCACAAACTCGTCTTACCAGGACATGTCGAGAGCTGCATCCATCATCAGACAAGCAGAGAAGGCAGGTGTCAAGCCCAAGATTCCCTTTTTTGTCACGCCGGGCTCTGAGCAGATCCGGGCTACTATTGAGAGAGACGGGTTGATTGATGTCTTTGAGAGAAACGGCGCCATTGTTTTGGCCAACGCCTGTGGTCCATGTATTGGACAATGGGACAGAGGCGACGTTCCTAAGACCTCGACCGAGTCCAACGCCATCTTCACGTCTTTCAACAGAAACTTCAGAGCAAGAAACGACGGCAACAGGAACACAATGAACTTCTTGACCTCGCCCGACATTGTCACGGCCATGATCTACTCTGCTGACATGAAGTTCAACCCGATGACGGATTCCATCGAAACGAAAAACGGCCTGTTCAAGTTCGAGCCCCCCTCGGGTGAAGAGTTGCCCGGTTCTGGGTTCCTCAAGGGCCGTGAGCAATTCTACCCTGACCCACACCCACAACCTCAGCCAGAAGTGCAGATTAATGTCTCGCCCGACTCCGACAGACTACAGATCTTGGAGCCCTTTGCCCCATGGTCCGGAGAAGAGCTTTCCACAACTGTGTTGTTGAAAGTGGAGGGCAAGTGCACCACTGACCACATCTCTGCTGCTGGTGTCTGGTTGAAGTACAAGGGACACTTGGAGAACATCTCTTACAACACCTTGATTGGGGCTGTCAACAAAGAGACGGGCGAAGTGAACAAGGCATACGACTTGAACGGTGATGCGTACTCGATTCCAGAGTTGATGTTCAAGTGGAAGAAGGACGGCCGGCCGTGGGTTGTTGTCGCGGAGCACAACTACGGCGAGGGTTCGGCCAGAGAGCACGCAGCCATGTCCCCTAGATTTACTGGTGGGTCAATTATCTTAGTGAAGTCGTTCGCGAGAATCCACGAGACCAACTTGAAGAAGCAGGGAATGTTGCCATTGACGTTCGCTCAGGAATCCGACTACGACAAGATTTCTGCAGGCGACCAGCTCACCACGGTTGATTTGCGTGATATGGTTGCGAAGGACGGAGACAACGGCGGACAGATTAGAATGAACGTCAAGAAGCGGGATGGCTCAGAATTCGAAATCTTGTGCAACCACACCATGTCCAAGGACCAAATCGACTTCTTCAAAGCCGGTTCTGCCATCAACTACATCGGAAACTTGAAGCAAGCGCAAGAGAAGGGCCAGGCGTAAGTCACAGGCTCGCATCCGAACCATATAATAACATAAGCATTGTATACTAGTATCATACATCTTTTCATTATCTACGGCGCAGTAATGTGACGTGCTGCTGTGTATTTGAACAAAATGTTTTATGGGATGAGAAAGTTTGACGCGATCAGATCATGCTATATAATTGTCCTAACATCAATAGGCAAGAAGTGAAAGGAAGCAAGAGTAGGATTGCCAATGCCAAACACTGTCTAAGCGTCGATCAAGTCGTGGGACTTGTCGGGGTCCTCGTCGTCGTCGTCGTCTTCATCCTGCTCACTAGATCTGTCGTAGAACTCGTTCAAGATCTTTGGACTGATTCTGTTCAACATCTCCTTGGGGAAGATTCTCAACAAAGACCACGCAAGGTCCAAGGAGTCGAAAATAGTTCTGTCCTCGTAGGCGCCCTGCGCAATGAAGTTCTTCTCGAATTTCTCCAAGAACTCCAACGCCAACTTGTCCTCGTTGGACAAGGCCTCCTCACCGACGACCGACTTCATGGCAGCAGCATCCTTACCGATGGCGTACTTGGCATACAACTGGTTAGAGACGTCACCGTGGTCTTTTCTCGTCATTCCCTCGCCGATAGCGGACTTCATCAAACGCGACAACGATGGAAGGACGTTGATGGGAGGGTAGATACCCCTGTTGTCCAATTGACGGTCCACGAAGATCTGGCCCTCGGTAATGTACCCTGTTAAATCGGGGATAGGGTGGGTGATGTCGTCGTTAGGCATGGTCAAGATAGGAATCTGCGTGATGGAACCGTTTCTGCCCTCAACTCTGCCCGCTCTCTCGTAGATGGTGGACAAATCGGTGTACATGTAACCTGGGTAACCTCTTCTGCCGGGCACCTCCTCTCTGGCAGCGGAGACTTCTCTCAAAGCGTCGGCATACGACGACATATCGGTCAAGATGGTCAACACGTGTCTCTCGGTCTGGTACGCCAAGTACTCTGCGGTGGTCAAGGCCAATCTAGGCGTGATAATTCTCTCGATAGTAGGGTCGTTGGCCAAGTTAAGGAACAACGAGGTCCTGTCCAACGAGCCGTTCTCCTCGAAGTCCTGCTTGAAGAACCTGGAGGTCTCCAAGTTGACACCCATCGCCGCGAACACAATGGAAAAGTTATCCTCGTGTCCATCGTGCACATCCTTGGTGGGTCTCACCAAACCGGCCTGTCTACAAATCTGGGCAGCAATCTCGTTGTGGGGCAAACCAGACGCGGAGAAAATGGGGATTTTCTGGCCTCTGGCAATCGAGTTCATCGTGTCGATGGCCGAGATACCCGTGGAGATCATTTCCTCGGGGTAAATACGGGCGTAGGGGTTAATGGGAGAACCGTTGATATCCAAGTAGTCCTCGGCGAAAATCTTGGGGCCCTTGTCGATGGGGCGACCGGAGCCATCGAAAACACGGCCTAACATGTCCTCGGAAACGGCGATTCTCAAGTTCTCGCCGGTGAATTCGACCCTAGTTTTCTTGATGTCGATGCCCGAGGTACCCTCGAACACTTGCACAATGGCCTTCGAGCCTCTGACCTCCAAGACCTGGCCGGCCCTGACCGAGCCATCGGGCAACGTCAAGTTTACAATCTCGTTGAAACGCGGGAACTTGACCTTGTCCAAAATGACCAAGGGGCCGTTGACACCGCCCACGGTGTTATAGTTGATCCTGGGCTTGATTTTGAAGCCCTCGGAGACGGCCTTTTTGTTCAATTCAAACAATTCCTTGTCGGACAACATTTTAGATTGCTAGCGAAAGGTGCTGGGGTGCAAGCGGGCAATTGATTTGCGCAAAACTTGTTGAAGACCTGTGAGGAGTGTTATCGGGAGTCGACGATTAATTTGAGATTAGCTCGAGGCAAGGCTGGTAGTTTGTGTGTTACGCGCACGGTCTCACGTTTACCTAGCGAGTCTGGCCTCTTGCAAAAGTGTGTCTATACAGTAGAGCGCTCGAGCGCTATCCCCCCAACTGGTGGACGTAAGTATTCCCGACGATCGGGGTATCCACCACGGCATGGCTAGCTGGGCGTGCCGCTTTGCTGTGCTTTTGTCGTCAACCTCTCACGATTTTCCACCGTGCGTAACCTATTTTCTGCTCAGTACATTTTGCTCACCACGTCCCATTCGTCGAGCTGCGCTCGCGACTGCTCCATCATCGAGAGCGTGGTGTTCATCTCTCGGCTCAACGTTTTGTCTAGTGGCCGGCCGCCGCCGCTCATCAAGTCGTGTACTTTTCTCATCACCAACTGCGTCTCGCTCCTGTGCTCGTCCTTCGTAGCTGCGTCGTGCCTCAGCCCGCCCTGTTGGTCGCTACCGCGTGCTTTGTGTGGCCCGCGGTGCGGTAGGCCCGTCCGCAACAGGTTCTCGCTGATATCTCCGTAGATGTTCCGGCTGGAGTACATCTTTGTGTCCTTCCTCGCCACTGCGGCTTGCCCGAGATGTAGGAACTTCTCGTATATGCCCTTAACGCCGGTGGTGTCGTTCGTTGCTGGCTCCTGTTTTTTTGACGCAACAGAGTCGCTCCTCAGAGAATCGTACAGCGTGCGCAGCGCGTCGATAGTGCTTGACATCTGGGAGGAGTCGGCCAACCGAGAGAGGCGCAAAGCCGAGTCGCTGCGGTTGGCGTGGTTCGCCAAGTTGCGCTTCTCGTGCTGGAAGAAAAACTCCAAGTTGGCAATCATAGAGAGCATTTCGTGAAAGTCGTACGTGAGTGTGTCTGACGTTGGTGGCCGGCTCACGCTGGCTTCAGAGGGGAACTGGCTGGATGATATTGGGCCAGGGCCGTCCGGGTCCGGCACTGTTCCGTCGTATACCTGCTGTATGAACGTGTTGTAGCTGAAGAGGATCTTTGCGACTGTCTGGACGAACTTCAAGTACTCCCGCGGCTTCAACTTTGAGAATGGCTTTGTGAGTATCTTGTGGGGCACGATCACTATGTTTTTCCCGCTTAGGTCTTTTCTGTAGTTTATAAGCTTTGCCTCAGGCCCCTTCAGGTTCTCACGGTTGCTTTTCGCGGGCAGCCCGGCCTTGCTGCCAGGGCGAGAGCCCTCGGTTGGACTCTTAGCGAAACCGTTTTGGAGAGGCGACGTCACGCGGGACAGTTTGGCTTCGTTTTTGTCCGAAAGAATGTCAGAAGAGGAGCTTTCGCGCCCCAGTCGCTCCGGCTCGGGCGTCTCCGAGTTGGTACTCTGGAGACTAGTGCGTCTTTGCATGTTCATGGTCCGGAACGACACGGGCACGTGAATGTTGTTATTGCTGAAAGTGACCTTGCCCAAGTTCTCGGTCAGAGGCTCGAGAACGGGCTCTTGAAAAACTTGTTGCACGTTTGCGTCGGCCGTTTCCTCTAGCGATGCAGATGCTGCCTGCTTGTCTCGTAGGATTATGTTGATTCTGTCTTGCACAGAGTCGTAGAACTTGCTGTCCGGCAAGAGCGCCTTCAAGTCCTCGAGGTGCGGGAGCTCCAACGTGTCGTCGACGATCTTGAACAAGTCGTACAACATCGCTAGAAGGCGGACCAAGTCCTCTAGAAACGTGTTGATCGTGATAATCTGGCACTGGAGAAACGCCGACAACTGCAAGACGGGCTTCTTGAAGAGCAGAAACTTGGGGTTGGGCTTGCCGCGGGCCTCGAACGCGTCGAGGCTACTAAATGAGCAGTCCCGTATGATCTTGTAGTTTGCGTATTGCCACAGGACCGACTGGCGGGCGATTTTTGTGGTTGCGTCGATGCTGAGCGCCGTTTCCTGCTCCAACGCCGCGCCCTTCCTTTCGAACTCGTCTCTGAGCTGCTTTTTCTTCGCTTCCAACAACGCTGAGCGCTTTTGTATAGACTCTGTGGCGGTGTTGATTCTGCCGTTGAGCGCATCGATCTTCCGCGCTACAGACCGCTGGGCTTTCTCAATGCTTTGCGCCCGAATGCCGTGCGTCAACGTATCTAGCCTCTGCAAGTTGAGCGCCAAGCGCTGTATTGTGGTGTAGCTGGGCTCTGGCGCCACTTTTGTGCTGTCGTTTTTAGGCTGAAGTGCTCGCTCAGTCTTGCCTTCAGTTGCTTCTTTGCCGCCATTGATCTCAGCGCAAACCTCGAAAATCTCGTTGATGCGCAGCCGCATGGCATTGTTCAGAGCCTCGTTCTCCCTCACGGAGTTGCGTAGAATCTCCGTGCTGTCGTGAATGCATTCTCCACATATTATGCCCCGGGAAAAGGGTTCTTTGCGCGAGCATATGGGGCAGGTGTAAGTAGGAGGCGGTTTGTCATTATCCGTCATACGGGAAACGCTTTGTGCCGCCCAGTATCGTAACGTGTGCCCGACCACCGGTGTAGGAGTTAGCTTCTGCTGTCACGGTGCTACTGCTGCCAGTGTGCTTCGACTGTCACTGCGCTGTCACTGTGGAGTGCACCGGTAGATTAGATAAACCCCAGATGTAGGACCCCAGAGCGCGCGCACATACTACGCGGGCCCGCGGCGCGAAACTACAGAGCATAAACCACAGAGCATCTGCCCAAAAACCGTGACCATGCAAATTAGTATAGTAGAAGTAAGCGACCCAATCATCGCTTCCGCCGGTGCCTCTGCAAGAGTCTGCGCTCCGCCAAGTCCCGCACCGCCATCGAGAGCAACGGCTCGACGTCCTGCGCCACGTCGAGCGCAATGTAGCCGCATCTCCAGAGCTTGGCAAGCTTCTTGCCGTCCTCGATAAGCTTCGGCGACGCGAGCGGCAGGTTCTTGTGCGTGCACACGATCCACACCGGCGGCAGGCTCAGCGGGTCGGCCGGGTTCTGCGGCGTCTCGAGCAACTTGCCCTCGGGCACGTTGATGTGCGCGGCTTTGCTATCGAACATGTTGCGGAGCGCGCTCTTCACGGAGAAGATGTCCTTCTCCTTGCCCTGCTCCCAGCGCAACTTGTACGTGTAGTACTCGTTCCATGCCTCCTCGAGCCCTGCCTTCAACACGGGGAGGAGACTGAACGACGTCTCTGTGGTTGACGTTTTGAACGTCACCGACCGTAACGAGCCGTCGGCGTTATACGACTCGGCCGAGTCGGCAGACGTCAGTGGTGCGATGGCGCTGCCCGACCCTGGATCGTTGTAGTGCGGAGGTTCGACCGACGGCACCGCGCTGTAGAACAAGCAGTAGCCGTCGATGGCGCCGTTCATTTCAGCCGCTCCGCTGGCGACCAAAAGCGGCTCGGTGTTTACGGGCTGCCGCGGCGAGTCGGCCAAGTTACGCAAGACGTCTTTGCCGAGCCGGGCGTAGAGCGACGCCTCCAAGAACGGGATGAACTGGTCGGCGTTGAACGCCGGGGTATCGATGAGCTCGACGAGCACCGGAGAAAACGTCACGGCGTCGCCCTCGCGGTGCGTGGCGTATATATCGTTTTTCGCAAAGTCGGCGGCGTCAAGCAGTGCCGCGCCTGCCGCGGACAAGTTTTTGCCGGTGGCTTTCACAAGCGCCTCGGAGATCACTGGGCTCACGATCATGTCCCGCTGCGCCAGAACATACTCGAGCGTTTTGCGTGGGCTGCGCTCGTCAAGAAGGACGTGCAGCATCTCGCTGCGCGGCGCAAACGAGAAAAGCACCGATGTCGTTTTCCTAGACGGGTAGTACGTGTCGCTGTAGGAGCCGTAGGTCAACCTCTGGATGGCCGCGGTTTTGCCGGTGCGGGGACCGCCGAGAAACGCTAGGCGGATCGGGTCTTTTGCGTTGACCGGCGCGGCAAGGCTGTCTGGGGCACCGGAGGGCTTCATGTGTGAGTGCGGAGCGGTTGGAGACAGTTGGGGCCAGTTGGGGCGTGTTTGCGGTTAGAGCCTATTGTGGGGTTTTTGGTGTTGTGTTGCTGCGATTCGGCAGCTTCTCGCTTGCGCGGCGCGCCGCTTTTGACTGCAAAACAGGCCCTGCTCATGTACCCGAGTCCTGCAAATGAGCAGCGACGATGGCTTCTGAGCAGGGACGATGTCTTTTTTTGCTGAACCCTGTCAAAGCCCCCTACCATTTGCCATTCTTAAGGGCTATCTACTGATTGCTATACTACAACTTTTCCTGATCCCTCTCTCTCGTCTTTTATACCTGTTTTTTTTTTTTATTTCCTCGTGCATTCACCTGTATTCTACTCTCTCTCCTCTGTAATCCTCGCTCTCTTATCTCAGCCGCTTATCTGTAGTCTGTTTTTCCCCGTACTTTTTCTGGTCCTTTTGCATATTTTCTGCATATTCCGTGCCCAGTCTGTTTCTAATCGCCGTTATCTGAATTTTTTCTTCCGTAACTTATTCCAGTCGTTCTTGTCCCCAATCTCTGTTTTCTGGACTTTCCATGAATAATTTTTTCCCTGGCCTCTTTCTGTACTCCATTTCTGTCTCGTCTATGCTACCCGTTCGTAGTCTCTCGTTCCTGCTCTTTTTTTCTCTTACCCCTCCGGGTCTTTCAGCTGCCCTCTGTTCTTGTCCTAACCTCTTCTCTCGCCCGTTTCCTCTTCTCTCTAATACTCCTTTCAATTTCCTTTTCTGTCTCTTATACTCCTTTCAATATCCTTTTTTTCAATTTCCATTTTTGTCTACTACCTTGTATGAGTTGGTTCCCTATCTTCTCCTTTCTCGTCAGTCCACGGGACACGTCGCCACGCCCAACTCAGAATCGCCCTGCCCATAATACACAAACCACTGGCCCTTAAACTGCACCACACCCTCGGTGAACACCACGCGGTTAACCTGCCCCGTGACCTCGTTCGCACGCTCGGGTACCAAGATGGGCCGCTCAAGCCTCGCGAGGGGCCCGGCCCCCAAGTCGTCGTAGTCCACAAGCATTTGCGAGATGGTGTACGTGCCTTTCTCGTACGGCCCAGATCCGACCGTCGACGCATTGTAGAAGAGGATGTAGTGGTTTCTGTGCTTGCTGCCGGTGTCGACTTTGATGGGCGCCGGGCCCGGCTCGATGAGGCGGTCCTCCCACTTGTGCTTTCCTGTGGTAAACAGGCGGCGGTCGATCTGCCACCGCACGAGATCGTCGCTCACGGCCAACTGGAACCCCGACTCGCCCCATATCATGTAGTACCTGCCGTCGCTGTGCTTTTCCACGAACACGGCGCCCGACTTCAGCCACCCGTACCGCACAAAATGGCCCCCGTCGAGCGAGTTGCACACCTCCTGCCAGTTATCGTCCTTGATGACCGGCGGGTGCTTCTTCCAGTTGAACAAATCGTACGACTCAGCCACGCAGAGCCGCGCCAACCGCCGGTCGTACGCCGTATACGTCATGATGAACTTTTTAGACTCTGGGTCCCTAACCACCCTAGGGTCCTCGCACCCTCCTCCCATTTCCCAGGGCTCGGTCGGCCACAAGACGGGCTTGTGGAACCGTTTGAAGCTGAAGCCGTCCTCCAGCCACGCGAGCCCTACCGACAGCACCCTGGCCCTATTTTGCGCGCGGTAGAGTAGAAATACCTTGTCGTCTAGGACGATAGCAGCTGCGTTGTAGATGTACGCTTCCTCGAACTCGTGCTTTGGGTCCGGAATTAAAATCGGGTTGTGTTTATACTTGGTGAAGTGCGGCCCGATGGGAAACGACGTCGGCGGCCTGTAGTGGCGGTCGCCGTCAGGCGTTTCTGGTGAAATGACCGGCACTCTCATGGTAACTATGCTGAGGTGATTTGCGGGGTGCGCAATGTTTGCATAATCAGTGCTGCTCTACCGGAACAATGCGAAATGGCAGAGCAGGCTTCAAAAAGGGTCCTACGAAATCAAAAGTGCCACGATGCTAAATGAGAAAAGCGAAGATAAAAAGAAAAAAAAAAAAAAAAGGAGGAAACGACGTTTTATGCTACCCAGAATTTTGCTAGCACAGCGGTTATTGCAAAATAATTCTCGGAACAGTGTCGGACTAGCGGCTTGTCGTAGTCCCGGTGACGGTCGCACAGCCAGCGCCAGTGGGCAGGCTGCGGGCCTGTGGACCCAAAAACAAGGGCCAGTAAAACTAGAGGGCAGCAGGCAAAACACCGAAAGGCACCATAGACCAAAGTAAGCATAGACATAAGTACAGATCCAGAACACTCACCTGTTTACGTCCGCCACAGCATCCTCTTTTTCTCCGTCGTAGAAAATCAGTATACGTCCATGAAGCTCCCAATTTCCTCTGGCCCCAGCGGCGTGACGGCGCCGCCGCGGAAGCTCCAGACTCGCGCTACAGTAGGCTTGCAGGGTGGATCGCACTTCTCACAATCCTGTTTTCCCAAGGAGAGTTTTTTGGGTAAATTTCTCCGGAGCAATTGGATACTTCTACCCACGGACCTGCGCTCCTAGATAAAGTGGCATAGACCGCCGAGGCCGTTTTTTCTTTAGACTTTTTTCCCGTTGCTATCCTCCAGCAGTGAAACCTCCGCCATCGCTAGTCCCCCCACCAAACCTCGCACACAACACTAAAAGACTACCTACACGTACACCAGCAATGGGCCAATTGATGTCCCACCCAATGGAGGAGAAATCCATAGATTTCCAGACCTTCGACTCCATTTCCTATTGCATAGGATCCATGCAAGGATACCGAATGTCCATGGAGGACGCCCACGATATCCGGATCTCGGAAAACGAGGCGTTGGCGGTGTTTGGCGTTTTCGATGGCCACGGCGGCAAGGAAATCGCCGAGATGTTGCGCGACAGCTTCGTGGCAAACATATTCCGGCGCCTCAACAGCTTGGTTTCGGACGCCGCAGACGCCGGCGGGCCCGCGTTGTCGAAACTTACGCGTTCGTTGCGGGACGCCTTTTTTGAGATGGACTCCAGCTTGCCCGAGAAGGAAAGCGGCAACTGCGGCTCCACGGCCGTGGTGGCCGCGGTCATCGCGGGCAGATACATCATTGCCGCCAACACGGGAGACTCGCGGGCGATCTTGTCGTTGAAAGGCGGACTCGCAAAGACGCTTTCGTTCGACCACAAGCCGTCGCACATGGGCGAGCGCGTGAGGATCGAGAACAGCGGCGGGTACGTGATCAATTCACGCGTGAACGAGATTTTGGCGCTCTCGCGAGCGTTTGGCGACAGCAAATTCAAGTTGCCGTGGCTCCAGCTCGCGTCGCCGGGCAGAAACAACTCGTATTTGGAGCAGAACCGAAAGTACACTAAAAACAGCTTGGTCGCGCTACCGCCGGAGTTGTTCCAGGTGAGCGTCGAGCCCGACTTGATGATATACGACTTGCAGGAGTTGCAGCTCCCGGAGTTCATGATCTTGGCGTGCGACGGAATCTGGGACTGCTTCACAAACGACCAGTTGGTGCAGGTGATCCGGGACAAACTCGGCAGCGGCTGGACCTTGCAGCATATCACGGAATACGTCTTGAACGAGTGCATTGGCATGGCGTCCAGCGTCACCGGCATTGGGTTTGACAACATGACGTTACTAATTGTGGCGTTCCATCCCGATTCTACGATTGAGGAGTGGCTCAGCATGTTGGAGGAGCGCGTGTGCGAGGAGAAGGACGAGACAGCGTGAGACGGTCTGAGATTGAGACGGAATGAGACTGAGACGGGATGAGATGGTCTGAGATGGTCTGGGCCTGTTCCGCGCTAAGGCGAGCCCGAGCTCTCCACAACCTCTCTCAGTTTTAGTAGTGCTGAGAGCACGGCCGTGCTCCGCTTCCACCGCGGCCAGCAGGGCTCTCTACAGAATGACAAGTTATTTAATCACCATAGGCAGAGGCTGTCGCACGCGCGCAGCGGACACTCGGAGCTGCCAAATAGATAGAAGTCTACAGGCCCGCAGCGAACTCCTCTGCTGCGTGCTCAAATATTTATAACCATCTGCGCTTTACTTCGAAGTAGTGGGTCCGGGTCGCAGTTTCCTGTTTGCAAGCGCCAAAAACAGGCGAGATACGTATATGCGCGCACCAGCGGCACCTCTCTCTCGCGCGCGCGCCAGAAAACTCAGGCCACACTGTTGCTTGATCTCCAGGAGGCTGCCTTGCACCACACAGATTGTGCCCAATTCCTCATTTGCATACCCCCCGTCCACACCTCGGGGCCCTGTTTCCACGAACTGCATACCCCCCGAACCGGCCCTACTCGTTCGGTGGAGGAGAAAAGAAACAGCGTATTCTGTTTTTGCGCTCTGATCCCGCATCCAATCAAAACATCCCCCATAGTTCGGGGTTAGCACGCTCTCGGCGCCCAGTCCACGACCCCGGAAGCCGTTCCCTACGGAGACCTTCATATTTTGCATCATATTCTGTTTGTTAGCGGCCCGCCCAGTGTCCCATGTCCGTCACAGCGCTAGACACACCGTACGAGGATGAAATCCTACGCCTAGCGCGCGACCCGGCGCTAAACAAAGAAAAAGGCAAGACGTCGAAGCTTGTTCTGATCATCAAGGGCTTCGCCGTGGCGGAGCGGGCAGTGTCTCGGCTTTGCCAGCTCTCGCTCAGCATCTTGCAGACGTTGGAGAAGATCGAGTTGAACTTGAAGAACTGGACTTTCATGTCGCTCGACCTCAACTCGGCAAACCACTTCGACACCTCCAACCCGGAGGACATCAAGACGTTCAACAACAACGTCAGCATGCGTGTCATCACGTCCTGCCAGGACTTGACCGTGAAACTCAACAAGATCTCCGCAGACGTGGACTTTATCACCAAGGCTCTGAGAAACCTCACCTCACACGAGTACTTGAGCGACAGCGGCACACTTCTCACCTCGCTAACGTTGCGGAATATCAAGCTCAAGGACGAGCTCCGCGACAAGGTAACCATTGCGTACCTGAAGGCCAAGCTCATCACCATTGGTACCAACCTCGAGACGATGTTGGAGGGTGGTTCCGCCGAACAGCGAAGCACCGTAGTTTCCTACAAGCAGTTTGTGGTGAGTCTTCTCAGCCAGTTGAACGCAGCGTTGGAAGCGCAGGATGTCGAGGAGAAGTACGAATGTCTCGCTGTGATCAGCGACATGGAGCAGATGTTTGAGGCGTTCAAGCTAGAGTTTGTTCAGTCGGCGAGCGAGGACGCGGCGCAGACACCTGAAAGAGCTGTATATCCCTACGAAATGGACCTCTACCCGCAGGAGCTCACAGCTGATAGCTATTCCGAGACGGACGACTTGCTTGACTCGTCGTCGACGACCCAATCGGTGTCCTCTATATACCCCCTGCCAACTGTTCACTCGATCACCAAGGGCAGCTCTCCTTCCGAATCGACAGTTGCGGAGCTGCGCAGAAGAGGCTCCTTCTCGTCTGTGGCGTCTACAACCGTCTTGCATAAATCCACTCTCACGGAGGAGCTTCCTTACTTGATGTCGGCGTTCAACCTGGCCAAGACTCTCGAGGAGGACGTGCATCATTTCAAAGAGGACGAAGAGCGCGATACCGGTGCTGCGGGGCTTCGAAATGAGAAGCTACTGGACGCCGGAAGGGCGCCCGCGGCCTCTAAGGTACAATTCCCTTCGACAAAGAACCACTTGCCGAAGTCTACGTTGTACTCTGACAGCCAGATTTTGAGCACGCCCCACGCGCCTAGCCCGTCGTTCTTGTACTCGAGCAACTCTTTGCTTTCGAAGCTCGGTATCAAGCCTCAGGTCATATCAACAGCGTTGCCCAAGCAGCTTGGTGACAATGTGAGCAGCAACAAGAGCGTAGGGCTTCTAGCCAAGTCGGCTCCTCAGCTTAGGCTAGACGCGGCCGATGATGCGGAGACGAAAGAGAACAAGGAAAACGAGAGCTACATCATCCCGCTCACCAGAGCGAACCTCGACTCGCACAACCTTTCGGCGTTGACTCTGGTGGACATTCCAATGGACTTTGCATCGGACAGCGTTGAGTAACGTTGTGGCATAAGACACACTCCCCCAACGAACACTATTATTTTATCACAAACACTCTTACTTTACTACAAATCGCATATATTAAGAAAAGCACTACCGCACGAGCACAAAAAAAAATGTATCAATGTATTCTATTTCGTATGTGTTCAAGCACATGCTCTGGCGCATATACCTACTCTTAGCCGCCGCCGCCGCCCCGGCGCATCTAGTTAGTTCCCACTAATCTTCTTCAACTCGCTGACGAAGTGCTCGCCCCAGAACGCCGAGGTGTACTTCGAGATGTAGCTGAAGAGCTTGTTGAAGTTGATTTCCTTCTTTTCCTCTGGAAGCGTCAAGCTCTCCTTGATGGCCTCGCTCAACTCGTCAATGTTCCAGGGGTTCACAATCATGGCGCCGTTGAGCGACTGCGCGGCGCCGGCAAACTCCGACAAGATCAACGCGCCCTTGTTCTCCTGCTGGCACGCAATGTACTCGAAACACACCAAGTTCATGCCGTCGCGCGTAGAGCTGACCAAGCAAACGTCGGAGATGTGGTACAAGCTGATGAGCTCGTCGAAGTTGACGGACTTGTGGAGGTAGTGGATGGGCACAAACTCCACCGTGCCGAACTTGCCGTTGATTCGGCCCACAAGCTCGTTGACGTTGGCGCGCAAGCTCTGGTACTCCTCCACGTCGCCGCGCGACGGCACCGCCACCTGGACCAACACAACCTTGCCGATCCAGCTGGGGTTTTCCGTCAAGAACACCTCGAACGCGTGCAACTTCTGCGGCACGCCCTTTATGTAGTCGAGTCTGTCGACGCCGACGATGACCTTTGTGTCGCCGAACTTCTTCTTGAGCTGCGCCACGCGAGCCACCACGCTGTCCTTTTTGACGCCCTCGGTGAACTTGTCTACGTCAATGCCGATGGGGAACGCAGCCACGCTGATGGAGCGGCCGTCGTAGTCGATGCCGTTGGGCACAGTTTTCGCGTTCGGCACGATGCGCGAGACAGACGACAAGAAATGCCGGGCATAGTCGTAGGTGTGGAAACCAATCAAGTTGCAGCTCAACACGCCCATCAAGATCTCCTCACGCACGGGCAAGATTCTGTAGATTTCCGAGGAGGGGAACGGTGTGTGGAGGAAGAAGCCAATGCGCACGTTCTTCTTGGCGCCTGCCAACTCCTGGCGCAACATCTGCGGCAACAACATCAAGTGGTAGTCATGCACCCAGACCATGTCGTTGTCGTCGACCTGTGCGGCGATCTCCGCGGCAAACTGGCGGTTGGCCTCGATGTACGCGGCCCACGCGTTCTCGTCAAAGTTCATTTCGCCCGGGTGGTAGTGGAACAACGGCCACAATATGCTGTTGGAAAACCCGTTGTAGTGTAGGTCAGCGATGGCGTCGCTCAAGAAAATCGCCGTGCACTTGTACTTCTGCATGAGGTCGTCGTTGACCCGTGCCTGTTCGTCCTCGGGGATTTCGACGCCGGGCCAGCCTAGCCACTGGAAAGCGGTGGTTTTCTTCAAGCCTTGTAGCGCGGTGACCAACCCGCCGGAGGACATTGAGTAGTCGTAGGAGCCGTCGGGTTTGCGCGAGATGGTCACGGGCAACCTGTTGGAGACAACGAGAACCTTGCCTTCTGCCATTGTGAATGTAATGTGGTGTTGTGGTGTTGTGTTGTGGTGTTAAGTTGGTTGTTGGTTAGCTGGCGTGCTGCGGTGCTACTTATTTGCACGCCTGGAGGTTGCGACTGGAGTCCTGATTTCTCCTGCAGAGGGCACAGGGCAAGACAGCAACTGGCGGCCAAACAGCTGGAGAAGAGAGCCAGGGCTGCGGTGCGGCTGCCCGTCTAGTGCGTTGGGCCACCAACTCTGCGTGCTGTTGTCCCGTTTGGGGTCTGGTTTTTTTTTTTTTTTGGTGCCGTTGCTGACCCCGTTGTTGAGCCTTCTGTGCGTGCTGAGCGTGCTGTGCGCGGTGGGCTCCGGTGGCCGCATTTCCGGCAACGGCAGCATGTATTGTAGCAGGACGACTGGGCAGAAAAGCTGGGTAGAAAACTGGGCAGACAAACTTGGAAGATCCCATCTTTTTGGCGTAGCCCGAGTCCGGTGCATAAAGCGCCATTTATGCCATTGGCGGCAACGGAATGGCAATCTTGGTCGGGTTTCGCCTTGGCCTGGTTTCCACGGTGGCCGGCCGTCGCGTCCGCAGTTTGCACCCATAGGCCCAGCGAGCAACAGCAACAGAAACCAACGCAGAGCTCAGAACACCACGCCAGAAAAGGGGCCCAGGGTCAAAATCAGGCGGAGATCAATATAAAGCATGGATGCGGCCTTGGCCCCGCCGCTGCGCCCAAATCGCTGCCACCTACCCGTACAGAAACACAGAACAGCTCCAGTATTTGGTGTCGTGCGCCGCCCAACGTACACCTCACTGCGCCAGGTGGCCCTCGCAACATTGGCCCTCGCTTACGTCCTCGCGACATAGACCCGCAACATACAACTGGTGCAGCCGGGCATTCCAAACTACAACTGCGCCACTACACATTTGTGCCTCACCTTGCCACCACCATGTACAATCCCTACGCCGCGGCGGCCGACGCGTCCTTGGGCCAGCAGGATTTGCAGCATCCCCAGCCACAACACGCGCAGCTGTACGGAAACTCCCAGTACAACCAGGCGCCCCAAAGCAACGCCCAGTACCAACCGCACGTGCTGCAAGTGCCACCCCAACAGTATCAGCAGCAGCATCAGCAGCATCAGCAGCATCAGCTGCCACAGCAGTTTGCGCAAAACTTTCATCAGCAGCAACAACAGCTGCAGTTTTCGCCGCAGTTCCAGCATAGCCAGTCCCAGTTCGCACAGGGCCAGGCCAACACCCCGTACGGCGACTTTTTCTCGGATCCGGCAGCGTCCATGGCGGCGCAGTTTGCCAAGTCCAGCTTGGGCCAGTCCAACAGCTACATCCAGCAAAACTTCGGCTCGTACATCCCCATGGCGGGCGATTTGAAGTACTACTTCAAAGTCAGCAACAGCTACGTGTGGCGCAAGATCGCGCTCGTGTTGTTTCCCTACCGCCACCGGGACTGGTCGCGCATGCTGTCGGTGGAGACGGGCGGGTCGGGCAGCTCGGGCAGCGCCAGTTTTGCTCCGGCAAGCGAGGACGTCAACGCGCCGGACTTGTACATCCCATTGATGGCGTTTGTCACGTACATTATTCTCTGGGCGCTGTTCCTGGGGTTGAAGGGCGACTTCCACCCCGAGGTGTTTGGCTACTTAGCGCTGCAGACGCTTGCGTGCTCGTTTTTGGACATCTTGATCTTCAAGGTGGGCCTCTACTTGTTGAACTGCTCCACGCAGACGTCGTTCTGGGACCTCCTCAGCTTCAGCGGCTACAAGTACGTGACTATCATTGTTTTGTTGTGCTGGAAGCAGGTGTTTGGCCTGTCGTGGCTCCTCTACTACGGGTTCTTGTTTGCGGCCGTGGGCAGTTTGTCGTTGTTCTTGATGCGCTCGTTGCGCTTCTTGATCTTGCCCGTGGGCATCGACAGCTCCGCCGCGTCCATCTCGAACGGCCAGCGCAGGCTCCGCGTGCAATTCTTGTTCGTGTACTCCGTGGTGGTGCAGTTCCTTATAGTGTTGTTCATGTCGCGGTAAGGCGCAGCAGCGGCAGCGGCGACCCTCACCACAGCGGTGCAAGCGAAGTACGCTAAGCGGGGCCATCCGAGCAAGCCGTGCCAGCCGCCGGCGGGCCTCGCCCCGAGGTTGTCGGCCCCAAAAAATGGCCGGGTCCGCCAGCTTAACTGGCGTGGTCACGTGACACCTCGTTACGGCCCGCGCTGTCCAAAGCTGCAACGCGTACGCGTGTGTACGTGCGCAGGCTCGCGGTTTTATCCAGATTTATAGGCCCTAAGCTACTAAACCTCTAATTCATGTCCACGGCGTCCGATGTCAGCGACAACTACTAACCGTTTCAAAGGCTCTGCCGCGGCGCGGTACGTCAAGAGCAAGCCCGGCAAGGTCACCACGCAGTTCAAGCTTTCGCAAGACCAAGGAGAGCCACAGCAGCAGAACCCGATGCTCAACAACTCCATCATGAGAAAAGACCTCGTGGACAAGATCGACGCGCTCGACGCGCTCATGGGCTTTGAGCGGTTCGACCACGGCGAGTTGGACGGCGCCAGGCCCAGAAAAGGCTGGTTGATAAACATGCACGCAACCATAATACCGTCGGAAGACTACACGGCAGGCTACTCAGGTGTAGACTTCTACTTTTTGGACGAGGAGGGCGGCTCGTTCAAGGCCACGCTACAGTACGACCCCTACTTCTTTCTCCTAGTTGCGGCGGGGCGCGAGGCCGAGGTCGAGGAGACGCTAAAGAAGACGTTGGAGCCGTTTAACCTCAAGGCAGTTACGAGGGAAACGAAGGACGACTTGGCGTTGCCCAACCACTTGGTGGGCTTGACGCGCACACTTGTCAAGCTACTGTTCCACAACGTGTCTGACTTGTTGGGTGCTCGGCGGACGCTCAACCCGATCATCACCGAGAACCAGTCGAAACGGGACACGCGAGACGTGTTCCAGATCATCAACTTCAACAACGCCGACAACATCGACACCGGAGTCAACAAACACCATTTTCACACTGCGAACAAGGCCCGCGGGGGGCAGGACTCCATCACCGACCCGCTCGTCTTTTTGGAGGACTTGCGAGAGTACGACGTTCCCTTCCACGTGCGGGTGTCCATCGACAAAAACATCAGGGTGGGAAAGTGGTACAACGTGTTTGCTACCCACGGCACGGTGTCGTTTGAGGAGGACACAGAAAAAATTGCATTTGCCGACCCCGTCGTTTTGGCCTTCGACATTGAGACCACCAAGGCTCCTCTCAAGTTCCCAGACGCGAAGGTGGACCAGATCATGATGATCTCTTACATGATAGACGGCGAAGGTTTCTTAATAACAAACAGAGAGATCATCTCAGAGGACATCGAGGACTTCGAGTACACGCCGAAGCCGGAGTACCCCGGGGAGTTCACCATCTTCAACGAGCCCGATGAGAAGCATGTCCTTATTCGCTTTTTCGAGCACATCCGGGAAGTCAGGCCAACTGTCATCGCCACATTCAACGGTGACTTTTTCGATTGGCCCTTCGTCGAGACCAGGACGAATTTCTACGAGATGGACATGTTCGACGAGATCGGGTTCGCCAAAGACAACGACGGCGAATACAAATCGAAGTACTGCGTGCACATGGACTGCTTCAGATGGGTCAAGCGTGACTCGTATTTGCCCCAGGGCTCCCAGGGCTTGAAGGCCGTCACTACGGCCAAACTAGGCTACAACCCCATTGAGCTAGATCCTGAGCTCATGACTCCCTACGCATACGAAAAGCCACAAGTTTTGTCCGAGTATTCCGTCTCGGACGCCGTGGCCACCTACTACCTATATTTTAAGTACGTGCATCCGTTCATCTTCTCCTTGTGCACCATCATTCCCTTGAACCCAGACGAAGTTTTGAGAAAGGGCACGGGTACCTTGTGTGAAATGTTGTTGATGGTGCAGGCGTATGAGAAAAGCATATTGCTACCTAACAAGTACACGGACCCCATAGAACGATTCTACGAGGGCCACTTGCTAGAATCTGAGACTTACGTTGGCGGCCACGTTGAGTCTCTAGAGTCCGGGGTGTTTCGAAGTGACATTGCCACCGATTTCAAGATTCAGCCGGAAGCAGTCAACGAGTTGCTCAAAGACTTGCGCAGCTCGATGCGGTTCTGCGTCGAAACAGAAAACGGTAAGAGCCTAAGCGATGTTGTCAACTTCGAGAAGGTCTACAACGAGATCAAATCGAAATTGGAGAATCTTCGGGACAACCCCAAAAGAAAAGAAAATCCCCTCATCTACCATGTCGACGTTGCCTCGATGTACCCAAATATCATGACCTCCAATAGACTTCAGCCTGACTCCATGAAAACTGAAGAGGACTGCGCCGCCTGTGATTTTAATCGGCCAGGAAAAAACTGCGACAGAAGATTAGAATGGTCTTGGAGAGGAGAGTTTTCACCAGCGAAAGCCAACGACTATGGATTGGTCAAGCGGACATTGCAGAACGAGACTTTTCCCCCGGCCAGACCATGGTTGCCAAAACGCACATTTGACGAACTCCCGTATCCAGAGCAGGCGGACCTAATCAGAAAGAGATTGGGGGACTACTCCAGAAAGGTACATAACAGAAAGAAAATCAGTAAAACGGTCAATCGTGAGGCAATTGTTTGCCAGAGAGAAAACCCGTTCTACGTCAATACCGTCAGAAATTTCAGAGACCGTCGGTATGAGTTCAAGAACTTAGCAAAAGTGTGGAAAGGGAAATCTGCGAAGTGCAAGGATACTATTTCAAAAGACGAGGCGAACAAGATGGTTGTGTTGTACGACTCCTTGCAGCTCGCTCACAAAGTCATCTTAAACTCCTTCTACGGGTACGTGATGAGAAAAGGGTCTCGCTGGTACTCCATGGAAATGGCTGGTATCACCTGTCTCACTGGGTCAAAAATCATTCAGATGGCCAGAGCGTTGGTGGAACGGATAGGTAGACCGCTTGAATTGGACACCGACGGTATTTGGTGTATCTTGCCATCATCATTCCCTGAGAACTTTAATCTTGAGTGCAAGGATGGAAAGAAGATTTTTTTGGAATATCCATGTTCCATGTTGAACTATTTGGTGCACCAGAAGTTCACTAACCATCAGTATCAAGATTTAGTCGATCCCCAAAAGTTCAAGTACTCCACAAAGTCCGAAAACTCCATTTTCTTTGAGGTGGACGGTCCGTACCGCGCCATGGTTTTGCCCACTTCGAAAGAGGAAGGCAAAGGTTTGAAAAAGAGATACGCTGTCTTCAACCACGATGGTTCTCTTGCTGAATTGAAAGGTTTCGAATTGAAAAGAAGAGGTGAGCTCAATCTCATCAAGAATTTCCAATCTGATATTTTCAAGCTTTTCCTCGAAGGTGACACTCTTGAAAACTGTTACAAAGCGGTGGCCACTGTTGCGAACAACTGGCTAGATGTCTTGGACACCAAAGGCGGAACACTTGAAGACGAAGATCTTATCGAACTCATTTGTGAAAATAAGAGTATGAGCAGAGCATTGGTGGAGTACGAAGGTCAGAAATCAACCTCAATTACCACAGCTAAGAGATTAGGTGAGTTTTTGGGCGAAGAGATGGTGAAAGATGCTGGTTTGGCGTGTAAGTACATCATAAGTGCCAAACCATTGAAAAGTCCTGTTACTGAAAGGGCTATTCCTGTGGCGATCTTTTCATCGGAGAAGAAAGAGTTCTTCTTGAAGAAGTGGCTCAAGGACCCATCTCTTACTGATTTTGACCCACGGTCCGTGCTAGACTGGGATTACTACTATGAGCGTCTTGCATCGGTGGTGCAGAAAATCATCACTATTCCAGCTGCCTACCAAAACGTGAAAAACCCTGTTCCCAGAGTCCCACATCCCGACTGGTTGAGAAAAAACATCTCCATGCTGGAAGACAAGCGTCAGCAGTCGTCAATCACGTCGTTCTTCGGGGCTGGCACCAAGCAAGAACACCGTGGCAAGGCATTGAAAGACATTGAGGATTTTGGTGATGCAATCGACAGTGAGACGCATGTATCCAAGGTTGGCCGAGTGACTGTGAAAAAGAGAAAATTGAGGGAAGCGCAACGCATTAGAGCTGAAGAAGAGGAGAAGAATAACAGAATTCTCCAAACAGAATGTCCATCGATGACTGAGGACTACGTCGGCTTTTTGGAGTATCAGAAAGCAAGATGGAGCTTGCAAGCCAAAAACAGAAACCGAAAGAAGAGGATTTTTGGCGAGAATTTAGAGTCCTCCCACAGATCTTCCGTCGGAAACATGATGAGGAGGCAAGCTGAAAATATCTCAGGTTCCGATTGGGAAATCTTGGAGTACAAACTTGGTTCCGCAAACAGTGGCGAGCTCAAGGTTTATGTCCTCTCTGGTGGAAAGGTGTATTCGTTCGTCTTCCACATTCCTAAGCAAGTTTATGCCACGTTCAAAGCAGAGTTGTCGAAGAAGAAGAAGATTGCCATTCCTAACTGTGAAATTGAAAAATCGAAGGCTATCCTTCCAAATGGACACGACTCCACCCACTTGTACAAGTTGACCATGCCTGAATCTACATACAACGAGGAAATCAGTCGCGTTGACAGCTTACTCAATGACTCAAGGATTTTGGGATTGTATGAGACTAATATCAGCTCAATTGACAGAGCAATCATTAATCTAGGGAACACGGTTCGGTTTGACGATACAAGAGTTGGGGCGTTGGGTAGGTGCTTAACAAATGGCTTCACAACAAAAGACTTGATTCAAGTCAATCAGGCCCTGTACTTGAAAAAGTTCGGTATGGACGTGTTTTACTTGCTTCACATTATCACACACAACTACGAGTTTTTCGCCATGTTCAACACGTGGAACAACTCGGTGTCACTTTGCATCTTGAAACCATCGAGCAATGCCCAAGAGCTCCCTGCAAATTTGGACAAAATTTACAATGAGGTATATCAGTTGAGAAAGGAGAAGTTTGCCAAGTTATACAATATCATTGACTATCAGAATGAGGCTCACTTCGAAGTGCATTATTTCAACAATGCATCCACTTTGTACAAGAAGTTGAATTCCCACATCAGAAAAATCCACGAGGGCCGAAGCAGTAAAGCTTTGTTCACCATTCAGTCTCCGTACTGCGACCGAATCTTAACTTTCCTTGAAGGGGCATCTGACTTTCCAACCATCAAGATGAGTATAGGTGAAATCTCGTTGCCAGCTATCGGTTGGCAAACACTCATTTCAGAGCGTATCATGAAGCATTATTTCCAGTTGGCAGCATGGATCAAAAGTTTGATCGACTTGTCCAACTACGCAAATGTACCACTTTGCAACTTGCAGATCGAAAATATAGGCTACTTGATTGATGTTCAGTACGCCAGGCGTTTGACCCAGAATAACATAGTTTTGTGGTGGTCAAAAAACCTTTACCCTGATCATGGAGGCTACGAAGGTGACAGAATCGATGAGCTGGACGATCTCGACTTCATCACAATAAACAATCCGGAGATATACGAGACCGCATGTTTGGAGGTCGAGATTGGTACTTTGACTATAAACACTATCCTTACAAGCTCGTTGATCAATCAAGCTGAAGGAACGGACTTGGGCGACGATCTGTTGGAGGGAGACGAGAATAATGGTGCAAGCACTCTAGCAATAGATTCGTTTTCGCCGGCGTCGCTCTCGCAATTGCGAGCCATGGTGAAGGATTGGTGGGATGATGCTGTCAAAGACAACATACTTGCTGATTCGATGATGAGTCATTTGGTTTCGTGGATTCAACGAAGAAGCTCGAACCTCTACGACTTGACGCTTCACCGGCATATACACAACTTGACGTGCAAAGCATTGTTGCAGTTGGTTGGTGAATTCAGACGTATGAATGCCAAAGTGGTCTTCGCGAACAGACTGAAGCTCATTATCCAAACAAGCAAAATCACGGTGGAAAATTCGTATGCCTACGGGAATTACGTCGTGAATGCCACTCGCTCGAAGCCGCTTTTCAACTTTTTAGACTTGAGAGTTGTTCGTTACTGGGATTTGTTGATATGGATGGACGAATACAACTTCATGGGCAGATGCTGCACAGAAATTACCAATGAGGAGGTCCAGGCGTTGACGCCGCTTTCTAGATGGCAGATCAAAAGCTTCTTGCCAATAATATTCCAGAATGAGTTCGAAGACTGGCTTGTGATATTCTTGAACGCCTTAGCCGACTACAAGAGTGAACATTTGTTGGGAGGGACCATGCACGGGACGCAGCGAGTCACGCAACTAGCGCATATCATCAACGGACAGAAGAAACTGGACACTGTCAACGACGAGGAAGAAGAGGAGGTTGGCGATACGCTCAAGAGCATGCGCAAACCGCTTTTTGCCAGAGTAAAGAATCTTAACCGGAGACAAAACGAGTCCATTCTCAATCCAGAGATGAGCCAAGAATACGAATTTCCACAGTTGGCAGGTTCTCACCTAAAAATGACGAATCCGATATTGGAACTCGTCAAGTTTTTGTGTGGTGTATTTGCGTTGTCGCAGAAGCGCTCCATTGAAGTTCGCATGTTGCGGAAAGACCTCTTGGCAGAACTTGACGTGAGAGAGTTTAGCGCGGAATCCATATTTAGGAACCCAAGCGCCTCTTTGAAGATCGGGTCTCTCATTTGCGAGTACTGCAACCACATACGTGACGTTGACTTCTGCAGAGATGAAGAAAGAGACGTCAGAGCATGCACAAACTGTGGAAAAGCGTACAACATCGCGGCTATGGAAGAGGACTTGATTTCACAAGGCAACAGGTTGATCTCCAGCTACTTGGGACAGGACCACCAGTGCTCGCGGTGTCATCTGATTAAGGCAGACAATATGAGCGAGTTTTGCAAGTGTTCTGGCTCGTGGGTGGAGACCGTGAGCTACGTGGAAGTGGAGAAGCGAGTTGATGTGTTCCGCAACGTTGCATCGCATTTCGGGTTGAAAATGTTACTAGCACTTGTGGAGGAGTACTTCTGAGCTCGTGAAGCACCGAGATATTAGCATCACAGTATTTATATCAGTTATTTCACATTTGCATTTTTGCCCGCATAGTAGTTCCCCATGTTTTTCGCAGTCAGGACAGTTAGCCGAACATAGCAACGACGTTCGCACAACCACTGTCCCCACTCATGATATGAACATTCCTCCACGCCCACCGGTCAAATTTCGAGAAACTGAGCTAAGTCTTCTTCAGGCGTTTGTCACCGATAGTGCGGCGGCGCTGTGTGCCAATGTTATTGTGCTGGGACAGAAGTCCGCGGGCAAAACGCTCACGGTGTTGGAACACCTCAAGCAATTGGGTGTGAAAAACACCGTCATCAACTGTGACGAATTCATAACGCAGAAGCTCTTGCTTCAGAAATGCCTACATCAGATCCGGGTTGATAGCGGCGTCGATTTGCAGAACTACCACCAGAAATTCATGTACAAAGGATTGGAGGCCGCTCGTATCTCGCTTCTCTGCGAGACGTTTTCCAACTTCTTGATGGCTTTAGAGCAATTCGTCGAGGAGACAGGCTACTCAGACCACCATGTGCTAGTTTTGGACCGCTTTGACCAGTGCATCGACAGCACTGATGGTCTATTCCTCTCATTTCTAAAGTTCAGGGAGTACTCGTCCATCGAAAACTTGAGCGTCATCTACATCACCTCACACGAGGACCCGGGCGAAATTGCCACGTTGGCTATCCCTCACGTGTACTTTGGGCCCTACACCCAGCAGCAGGCAACACAGATTTTGGCAGAGAGCGCGCCGCCTGAAGTTTTATCGGGCGAGTTTGACACGTCTTTCTGGGCTAAATTCGCAAAGTTGAACGTGGACTTGTACTTCGACTACACGGGCTCGGACATGTCTCTACTACGAGTCATCAGTCAGAAGACATGGGCAAAAGTCGTGCCTCTTGTGCGGTCGGGGAAATACCTGCAAAAGCAGTTCCTCGACATCTACAAGGAGTTGCGGCAAGAGCTTCTTGCGGACGACGTCATGAGCAACAACGTGATTGGCGACTACGGCTCGCGGGAAGTCGCCGCTAAGCATAATACGCTGCCGTTCTCGGACTTACCGTACCACTCAAAGTTCATTCTCATAGCGGCGTACTTGGCCTCTTTTACAGACTACAAGGCGGACGTGCAGTTGTTTTCTAAAATGAAGAGCGTCAGAAAGAGCCCGAAAAAGCCCACCGCATCCAAGGAGACCGTCGATTCTCGTCTCTTGTCTGCTGCGTTCTTTGACCTAGAGCGGTTGAAGGCTATCTTGTCGGTGATATACCGAAACGAATCCACTACGCTTTCCAGAGACGGACACGAGAATCTCAATCTCTACCACGAGCTCTCTGAGCGCGAAATGGCCAAGAGAGACAACGAGTATGAGACTTTCACGTTAAACAAGAGCGTGGACGTGAACACGCAGATCTCTACGCTCGTGTCGTTGGGGTTGCTCAGTCGCACCTACGCCAACGACACCTTGAGCGCCCGGATCCGGTGGAGATGTGAAGTCACCTGGGACGTTATCAGCGAGGTGGCCAAAGCCATCAATTTTCCACTACACAACTACTCTGTTGAGGTTTGAGGACAAGATTGAAGGGCATTTTACAGACATCGACCATTGTTCTATTGGAATATCGCGTTGGATATATGTATAAACTCACCTCCGCTGGCGAGCCGCACCTCGACCTTATTATCAAAGTACGTTTCTTTCCAGTATTCCATTTCGTAGGCCGAGTACGGGCCATTGACAGTAGAGTCTCCGATCCAGCGGAACTCCCATATGCGCTCACCGTAGTCTTCGGTCCCGTCTGTGTCGTCCATGGCCTCCGCAGGTCTTTTGGTGCCGCGAGCTTGGTATTCGGCGCCGGTTTCGCTCTTGTAAAGCCGCATGAGCTCCTCTCTACTCATTTCGTACACCTGCGACACGTGCTTTACGTTCAAGAGAAGCTCGCAGCACTCGGTGATGGCAAAAACCAGAGATTTACGGCCTTTGTCCTCTGCACTGTCCCCCTTATTTCGCAGTTTCCGTTTCCGAGGCAGTAGTCTGGCAAGTGCCTCCATGGGCGTTTCCGCAGGCTCCAACTCGGCGATGAGAGCGACCAAAATCTCTCCTAGGGACCGTTCTGCGGCTTTTCGTGCTTCCTGTTTCTCCCTGAGCTGGGCCTCAGCTTGCCGGGCCTTTTTTATGTCGTCTTTGTTGACGTCCTTCATCCACGCGTCCTGGTCGTTTTCGCTGTCACTGTTCTCGGCCCTGGTGTAGTTCAAATCCTTATCGAACGTGCCCGACTCGGCCTCCTGCCGTAGGTTAAAAGCCTCGATCTCGACCTCCAGCGCTTCTCCGTACTCGCCTTCTCCTGGTGCGTTGTTTTGCTGCGGTGTGTAGTCCTCTAGGCCCTGGTCTCGCTCAAACTGATCAATATCTAGCACATTTCTCCCCGCTCTCTTCGGCTTTTGCTCCTCTTGCACAACGTCATTCTCAGGCTCGGAAGCAAACATATCGTCGTCATCGTCGCCATCTTTGCCGCCATTTTCGGGGTGCTCTCCGCTCACTTCTCCACCATCGCCCTCACTTTCCTCTGCAGAGTCGTCGGAGTCGCCAGCAATTGCCCCACCCTCGGAATCAGAGTCATATCCGACCGCAACAGGCATGGCCCGCCCTCGTGACTTGGCATTGGCTGCCGAGAGCTCTCCAAATTCGTCCTTTGCCAGCATTGCTTGGGGCCGAGATGGCTGTGATGCACTGCGCAGTACTAGCTCCAGTAGGACGCGAAAGGCGATGCGATGACCATTGCAAAAAGCGCTAAAAAATGGAGAATCTCAGCCTAGATACCGTGCTAGATCTAGAGCAGGAGTACTATCTGCAAGGATTTGAAGAGGGCCAGGAGCACTCGGCAAATGAGCAGTTTCTCGAGGGAAAAGTGTACGGCCTACAGACGGGCTTCCAACGCTTTCTCATAGTGGGGTACATGCAAGGCTTAATCCAAGTGTGGAAAGGGTTGCAAAACGAGCAAACTAGAAGCCATTTGGCGCAGCTAGAGAAGTATATCACCGATATTTCCCTCAGCAACGACGACAAGGCTGTTGCACGGTACGAGACGGCGATTTCTCGTGCCCGCAACAAGGCTCGCGTAATCGCATCGCTCACGAAAACCAGTGCTAAAGTAGACAAGCTCGACGAGTTGATCCGCGAGGTCGGCGGGTCACTACAGGTGGCGGAGAATCTGGACGAGATGTGGTGAGGCCGTGGTGGATATCTATTAGAATTGAAAATCAAAAGGAAGAGGCTTGTGCGGAGCCTCTAGCGTATACGTGAGGATGCCGCCCAACGGACAGTCGTTTATGCCAATGACAAGGTCCTCGTCCCAGCCGGAGTCGCTCAGGCAAACGTTGAGCCCGATGCACTTGCCGATGAAATCTATCGACTGCACACGTGAGTGCACGGGGTCTGCGGCGGATTGCAAGTCGTTCATCTGGATGACACCAACATGGTCCAAACTTTCGCCCCAAACAACGTACTGCCCCCGGCGGCTGAACTTGCAGTTGCGGACCGGCCCGCCCAAGACGCCGCCGTCAATGTCGAAGGCGCGGGACCCGAGGGCGCTGTTCCAGTTGTGGATGTTTTCGTCTGGCTTGCGGCGGTCCCACAACCGCACGGTTCCGTCCTGGTTTCCCGAGACAAGGATGTTCTCATCGCTGGGAGACCAGTCGCAGCTGAACCCGTAGTCTGTATGGCCCGTAAATACGACGCTGGGATTGAAGTGGTCCTCGTGGAGACACCGTCGGTCGAGGATGTAGTTTTCTTTCTTGTCTGCGGCGATGAAGTACTCGTTCGGGTTGGACGGGTTCGTCACAAGGCTGTTGGCCGCGAACGGGAGCTGCGATGCGAACACCTTGCCGCCCTGCTGGACGTCATATATGCGGATTTTGGCGTCGTTCGACGCCACGGTGAGGCTGCCGTTGTCTTTGCTTATGGATACGTCGTTTGTGATTCCATCCGCGGACTTCGTTAAGGACACCTCGCCAACAAGCTCGACACTGCCTGGGTCTTCAATGTTCAAGAGGATGAGACCGCCCTCAAAAGTGCCCGACACCAAGAACTTGCTCGAGCTGGCCACACAGGAAATGCGGCTGTTCTGGTTGTGTCGTAGCTTACGCGAGTCGACAAGACAGTCCAATTTCATGGCGTCAGGCGCCGAGGACGTCGCGTCGGGCATGAGCCGGACCATTTTGAAGAAGCTGTGGTACTCCCCTGCGTGCAACTCGTGTGGCTCCGGAACAATCGGGTCTAGGTTGTTGTCGTGAAAGTACGACGACGGGTAGAAAATGCCGTTGGCAGTGTGCTCACCGCACACGACGAGGGAGCGCAACTGGAGATGCGTGATGTGGTTTTTGAGCCTGCTGTAGAACCTGTGGAACTGGAAGAAGTCTGTTTTCGTGTCGTACGATAGTAGTTTTAGTGTCTAATGCGTTAGTACTTTACGCCATGAAGTGAGCGAGTTGGTGGGGGAGTGTAAACTTACCGCTTTGGCCTGCTGTCGTGAGTTTGGCACGTTTGTGAACCACGAGAGGCTCCCGATTCGGGCCCGTTCCTGGTAAAACTTGCGGCGGATGCTGGGTCCCCACGAAACGCCCTGGACGTTTCTGTTTTCTAGCTGCTCCGCGAAGTAGAACGGTAGGTTGGCTTCTCGGTGCTTGAATGCGCTAAGGAGGCTCAAGATGTCTGTGTTGGAGAGCGATGACAGCTCATCGTAAAGAAGATTGTAGAGGAAAGTCAACGATTCACACTGGCTGAGCTCATAGACGTTTGACGCGTTCAGCGGGCCGAAGAACGACGGCTGTGTGATTTCCGCAAAGTCCACAGACGTCCTCGCCGTGTACTCTTGAGAGGTCTCCACAGCCATTGGAGACGTTTGGGCAGGAGGAGGATCTGATGGTGCAGTTGGATGTGAGATATGAGCTGAGGTTCTAAAGTAGGCGTTGTTTTATGTTTTATGTTTATGTTTTTTGTTCTGTTTTCCTTTTTTTTATATTTTTTTGTTTTGTCTTTCTTGTTTCTTAACGTGGCACGCTCTGTTGCGTCTCCAGCAGCGAATGTGGAGTGTTTTGCTGGGCGAAAGAGTCCTGGTATTGTTGCTGGTGTCGCCTAGAGGTCATTGAGGTGCCATCGCACTCTAGAAATGAAATGTACAGTTCGCAGGTACTAGGCCCTAATAACGATACAAAAAACTAACGGCAAAAAAAGTGCTGGACCACGCGATGATCTAAAGTATCTCTGCTCGTTGTCTGGTGATTTCCTACACTCAGAGCCAAACAAAAAGTCTTGTCTCTTACTATTAAACATGGTAAACATTATCTGGTGAACAGTCCAGCGCAGCACAGCGCGCTAATGAGCTACATTGCCCTGGGGCGTGCTCTGAATATACCCCTTGTCTTGCAACAAGGCAATGTTCTTGGACCACGTGGTCTCAATGTGTTTCTCCTGCGTTGCGCAGTGAGAGGGCGTAGCCTTGATGCCACCTGTGACGAAGTACGACCCGCTATCCTCTGGGCCCAAGTCCGGCGACATGGCAACTTTCAACGTGGCGAGGCTGCCCTGCTCGGAGTTCACACCCATGACCTTGTTGACGCCCTTCAAGCCAAGTCTGAATGGCGGCCCGATGACAGCCATTTTAGCCCAGTAATTGTACAACTCGGTCTGGGTGATGATTCCCGGGTGCACGGAGAACGCAAGCATGTTGGGGTGGTTCTTTGCAAACTTCTCCATGAACTCGATGACCGCACGCTTGGCGTTGCCGTAGCGCACAATCGAGTAGAACGAGTCCGGCGACTTCTTGATGTGGTCCTCGGGGTCCCAGTACTTGAGCGTCATCTTGTGTGCGAGAGAACTCAAGGTAATGACACGCACCTGGCCCGTGCTGGCGGTTTTCTCCAACACTGGCAACAACAGCATGGTGAGCAACATGGGCGCGACCAAGTTCACCTGGTACTGGATCTCGTAGCCGTCCTTGGTGATCTCAAAAGGCACCGCCATTACGCCTGCGTTGTTGATGAGAATGTTCAACTGGGATTCCTTCTCCATGAACGTCGTGGCGCACAACTTCACCGACTCCAAGTCGCACGCGTCGTAGTGGATGTACGACAACTCGCCCAAGTGTCTGTTCTTGGCTTCCTCGTCGGAGTAGGCGCCGATTCTGACTTTCGCCTCGGCCTTGATGTCCTCGATGGCCTTGAGCACCTTGGACTCGGTGCGGCCCGCAAGGTACACCACATATCCGTGGAGATAAAGGTGCAACGCGGTATACCAGCCGATGCCGGAGTTTCCGCCGGAGAGAAGGACGACCTGGCGATTCGTATGAGGGTTTAAGAACGGTGCATTGGCTGGATTGAAAAACTTGGATTTGTCGAGCATTCTGGCAGCGAGTAGTAGGAGGGAATTGAAGAGAAGCAAGCTAAGCGAGAGCCATGCGGCTGAGACAACGCTTATAAGCATTCCCACCCCGTTTGCCTTCGGGTCCGGCATGGATTACTAGATATGGCACTATTGCTGCTTTGGCACTTCGTCTGATGCGCGAAATGCAAGTGCGAGCTGTCATATGCCACTCGGGAGTTGCTTCGCTGCGCGAACTTAGTTTTTTAGGTGCGATGCAGGAAGTTGCAGAGCCTTTTTTTTTGACTCAATAGCGGGGAGGGCTGCCTGGAATTTACGGGTCGATGAGCGAGATCATGCTCTCTAAAATCTCCCGCGTCTCGCGCGGACTAGCGATCCACACCGTGCACGCGCTGAGCCTCGCCTTAAAGTCGTTTGCGCCCACGGACGCAAACTGGTCGCCTATGTGGAGCGTCGCGCTCTTGGTGATAGCGCCGTGTGCACCGTCGCACGTGTTGTAGAGGTACAGCTGAAGCGCCTCCACGCCGAGCGCCTTGTCGCCAATATCGACCCAGACGTCGGCGCCGCCGTTGAATGCGCAGAGCTTGAGGTCGCTCTCGGCGGACTCGTGCTCGGAAAAACTGGCCCGGCGGGCGGTGTTGTGGCCCACGAAGTGGGCCTCGCGCGCGCGGCCCTTCTGCGGCAGCAAGAACTCGGTGAGCTCCCCCAGAATCGACAACACCATCTCCTCGAGCGTCTCGCGCTGGATCTTGTAGCCGTTGACGGGGATGATGCCGAGCGAGCGCTCCTTGCGGATGATGGTGGTCTTGTTGTCGTCGTCGAGCCGCAACCGCTTGCGTAGGTGCTTCAAGTGCTCGTACGAGAGGTCCATGACCTCCACAATCTTGCTCTGGTTCCACGTGTTCATGATGGGCAAGTACCACTCGCGGCCCTCGATGAACCGCAAGCAGCCACCCGCGCTGTCGTAGCGGAAAAGGTAGTTGGACTCGCCGCCCATGACCAAGAAGTTGTTCTTTTGCCGCTCCAGGAGCTCGTCCGTGGTGCGCAACGTCTCCATGAGCCCGGGCAACCGCTCCTGGTACGACGTGGCGCCCTGCTGGCCCGGGTAACCTGCGGCGGTGACCACCGCCACGTAAACGTCGAGCGAAAGCAACTTGACCAAAAGCGCCACCAACGGCGACTCGCGCACGAGGCTCTTGCCGTCCTCGTACAACGTCACGTCGCCATCAAACGTGACCAACCTGAGCTTTCCCGGCGCGCCCGTGAGCGCAAGCACCTGGGCCGAGTTGAGAATCGACCGAACGTCGTTGAACAGCGGGCTGACGAGCGTGCGCCGTGAAATCAGCCGCTTGGCGTCCTCCAAGAGGAACGCCTGCTTGAGCGGGAGCCGGGTGAAGAACCGTCCGACAGACGGCACTAATTGGCGCAACCGAGTTCGGCACACCGGGCCGTTTTCCGGCACGCGCAGATCCAAATCGATGGTGTTGTCGATGAGCTTCTCCACGTCGTGGAACACCTCCAAGTAGCGGGCCTGGAGCGTCTTTTCGATCCTGTTTTCGTAGTTTTCGATCTCCTTCTCGTCGGGGCTCTTGCGCGCGGTCAAGTACTGCTCGTACTCGTCAATGTCGCCGTGGAGCACAAACGGCACAGCCAAAAGGCCCTTGATCCACTCGATGAGCTCGTCGCGCTTGTGGCTTTTGAGCGCGTACTCCACTCTGTACCGGGACGTCATGGCGGACGAGCTGTTTTGGGATGTGGTGCTGTTTTTGGTGGAGCGTTTGGTCGAGCGTCTGGTGGAGCGCTGCTGTCTTGCTGCTGCCTGGTTGCGGTATCGCACCGGCCTGCACGAGCCGGCCCCGCGATTGATAAGTGAAGTCCGAAACGCACGCGCGCGCTACCAATGGCTCCCCAGCTTCTCCACACTCACTTAAACACTACTGGACGTTTCGCTCTGAGGGCTGCAACGCCTGTCTCCATCTCCTTCGGCCACTCACTCGTCTGCTCTGCTCTTGTATCTTTTGCTCATGCAAATTCTGATTTCTCCGCTTCTGCTTTTGTCTCTTTTTCTCCCTCTTCTCCTACTCTCTCCTCTGCTACTCTGTCCCACGTGCTTCGTCCCACGTGCTATTACCTGGCCATGCCTGCCTTTACTCTATACTATACATGTAGCTACAAGCCCTGTTGAGCTCTTCTTCTGTCACGCTCCTCGGTAATCGACAACTTGATACCCTTGCCCTTTGGCAAAGAGATCCATGGCTTGCCGGCCTCTTCACCAACAACAAAAACGTTAGATTGTCTGGTGACAAAGGTGTTCTCCAAGGAGTCCTTGATGTGCACCAAGTCGAAGCCACCCTCGTGCTTCTCTCTGTGCACAATAACACCGGCTCTGCCCATGTTCTTACCACCGGTGACCATGACCAATCTGCCGGTGTCGAACTTGATAAACTCAGTAATCTTACCCGTAGCCAAGTCAATCTTGACCGTGTCGTTGGCTCTGATCAATGGGTCTGGGTACCTGATGGTTCTGCCGTCGTGCGTGACAGCGTATGGGATACCTCTCTTGCCCAAAGCCACCTTCTTAACCTTGCCCAACTTGTACGCGGCCTCCTCGGCGGTGATTCTGTGCACAGTGAATCTACCCTTGATGTCGTACACCAATCTGAAGTTCTCGTTGGTAGCCTCCAAGGTGATCACGTCCATGAAACCGGCAGGGTACGTCGAGTCGGTTCTGACCTTGCCGTCGACCTTGACGTGCTCTTGCATCAAGATGGCCTTGACCTCTCTGCCGTTCAAAGCGTACTTCAATCTGTTTCTCAAGAACACAATGAGAGGCAAGCACTCTCTCAACTTGTGTGGTCCGGCGGATGGCCTTGGGGCGTAGGCGCCGGACAACTTGTCCAACATCCAGTGGTGTGGAGCTGCCAATCTCTTAAGGTGTTTCTTTCTTTGCTCGTTAGTATGGTGTTCTACGTTACAGACTAGAAAAGAGCAGCTTGACCGCTAGACGGGTAGATTTGTGCAACGGACGATAAAGCCGGGACTGAAAAGGACGACAGCGTAACAGTAGCCCAACCGGCCGCGAAGTTGACGGCAACCGCAGCGTACGACCGACTCACCTTGCATACGAAGATGCATCGAGACGCAAACTCGCGAGTCCAACGAGTGAACGCATGAGCACGCACGGGTCAGCACGCACGGACCGGCACGCACGGCACCTGAAACAACATCCCCCGGCGGCTAATTCGTCACCAGCACAAATCTACCACATCTAACTATCAAGACAAGGCTCCCATCCGCGCCAACAAGTTGACTGGAGGCCGGCTTACGACCCGAGGGTCAGCGGCTTTCTGCGGTTCCTGCGTGAAGCAGGCCACTTTTTGTGTCTGTATACGACCGACTTCGGAGAAGTGCAGCTAGACATACGGGCCTCTTGCCATTTTGATAATTAGTTGTGGTTGTAGGAGCAAGAAAATTTTTCATTAGCGCGACATCTATGTAAAGTGGCGATCACGTGATGTACTTGCACCCGTGCATTCCTCGCTGCGTAGTCACGTGGAGTCCGCCGGGGCTCGCCTACTTAGGGCGGCAGCGTAGTTTTGGCATACCTGGCTAGGTGTGCTACTTGTAATATCGCCTCATTTGTTTTTTCTTTTTGTATTGAATATATATGCTGGGCTAGTGTGGGCAGCTCAGAGCGTGCCTCGCGCAAGCTGGCCGTGTTTTGCCGACAGCGCACTAGGGAATAGCGCACCAGGGTATAGCTACACTCTGCCCATGATCGTGCCTCGCAGAGGATCTGTGTTAATGTCAAGGCGTAGCACTGTGGTCCGAGGCAACGCACACGAAAGTGAGCTGAGGATTTTGCACCTCCACCTCAAAACACAGTGGTCTTGGGCTCCTCAAACTTGTGCGTGTTGAGCGCCGAGCCGCCGTTGCCCGTAGGCATGTTCGTTTCCATGTCTTTGTGGTCTTTCTTTCCGTGCTCGAGCGCCAAGCGGTCGGCCCGGGACTTCGTCGTGACTTTTTCCGCCTCTGCGCCGGTCATCACCTTGATCCAGTCGACCTTAAGAGAAAACGGCCCGTATTGCTTGTCCAACAAGCCGATGCCCACGGTCTTGACCTCGGCCTTGTTGAGCTCGCTGCCGTCCTGGATCACGCCCCAGTTCGTCATTACAAAGTCGTCCAACGGAATAACCACGGTCTCCCATTCGCCGGGGTGATGCAAAAACAACCTGTGCTGGAACAAATCGGTCACCAAAGGCGTGTTGGCCTGGATATTGACCAAGTATTTTCTGCGGTCGCCCTTGACCCTCAACGCAATCAGCGTGTACTGAGACCAGTCCCAGTAAGAGTCGCCGGAGAGCCAGGATTCCTTCTGGTCTTTAGTGCGGAACATGGCGTAGCCGGAACGGGTGATTTCCGGGTTGTCTTTTGGAAGATCCAAGTTCAAAGTGCCCCAGAAATGGCCAGCCTTGTTTTCTGGGTCGATGGTGAAGTGTGCTTCAGAATAGCCGCCCATTTCCTTGTCGCTTCTGGTCATGATCTTGGCGAGCGACTCTTCAGGGTATTTGCGGAAGTTAAGGATAGTTTGCAACGTCTTGGTCTGCTCGCCGGACCTGGCAAAAAACCGGCTCAACGTGGAGCTCAAGCCGAGGGTTCTCAACGACATTCTCTGGTGGTTTGTTGGCAAGAACGCTGGAAGCAGTGCAGCTATATAACTTGTTGCGAGCTTAATAATGCGTACTGGTCACGTGTACAGGTGGAGTGTAAGCAGAAAGCCACGTGAGAGCTTGCGTGGCGAAGGAAGTGCTTGGGGAAAAATTGAGCCTTGCGGGACTCAGAATCTGAAACGTGTACAGATGGTACGAAAAGGTATGCAGATCCACCGTGGGGAGTGGAAGACCGTGCACAGGCGGAAACGGCCGCAGATATATACGCAGAGTGCAAATTTCACCGTGTGGGGAAACTGGAATCGAGCACGCAATAGTAGCTACGTAAATCGCATGGAGGAATATCGAAGAAAATGTGCTTTATGCATGACAAACGGAAAATAGGGACAAAAGCTGGGCCGTGTCACGGGCACGCTAACCCTTTTGCCATCTCGGAGTCGGGGTTGGTCGGTGCAGGCGCGAGATTCCCCACTTCGTTTTATCTAAGATACTTCCCTTTTTAGCCCGGGTGCGATCCCACGGCCACGTACCACGGCCACTGCAAAAATCTGGATGTTTTTGCTTTTTTTATTGAACGCTTTTTGGCTTTTTGTGACTTTTTGACCTTTTTTTTTTTTGGAGACACGCTGTCATACTTGGTTGCACGCAGCTTCTACGCAGAAATTCCGAAATTGTGCAACGGGCCAGACTGCCGGGTCTCCGCGTAGCTGCTGTGAGATTCCTGGTAACTGGTGGAACAGTGTGAAATTGCGTAGATTCGTTGCTCTTTTTGGGGCTAGAACAGCCGCGAGCAGCGTACATGGTGAGCTAGTTTGCGGTGACTGACGTATTCCAGAAAAGTGACTGCTCCAGTTGCCCACCTCCACTTTTGCTTCTGGGGCTACGGCTACAGGGTTGCGTGACCACACGGCTACACCACATGCAACAACGTCGAAATTTTCAGGGAATGGTGGAGCAACTACAGTGGCTTCTCCACATAAGTCGCAGTGGGTTAAAAGGGGGGAGGCCCGCTCCCCTCATGGTGCGCAATCTAGCGCTCTGTGCGCAGGACACTAGCAGCTGGGATTGGGGAGTTACTTTATCGGTCGGCATCTTGCGCACGGGGCTGTAGTTCCGGGCTATAGTGCCGGTGGCTAAGTCGTGACTCTGTTGCAGTTCGTGTGGCTGGAGCGTTGCTAGTCTGGCCGACGATGCGGAGAGCGATCGGTACACAGCGCCGCCAACACCGTGGGCCAGATGCCCGTTGGCCAGATGCCCGTTGGCCAGATGCAATTGAGTGCGTATGCCACACGGCCAGCACGCACTAGTGATGCAGTCTTACGGGGTAAGACAGTTTTACGGAGTAGAGCGTAAATGTAGGGCGGTGTTTCGCTGACTCATATAGGTGGCTACTGGAGTTTGTTTTGCACCCATTTCGCGAGTGAGTGGGTTTAGCCTGCGCGACCCGAGCACAAGCAGGGCGAGGTCTTTTGCTGGCTACAGAGAAATTGCTTACACAGTACATATAATAGAGTCCAGCGGTAGTCGAGCAGTTCTATAGCAGTAGTTTAGCTGTTGAAGTCTAGTTGAAGACTACCTGAAATCTAGGTGAAGTCTAGCTGAAGTCTAGTAGTAAGTCTAAGTCATAATAACACTCACTGCACGGGCCAGTACCCCGGGAACAAAAAGTGCATCTTCTCCAACACGTCCTTCTTCACGCCCGCCGGGCTGGTGCTCACGGCGTACTTCATGGAGCCCTCCAAGTCGGCGCCCAAGCCCAGCGTGCCGTCGGCCAAGTCGTCGGAAATCACCGCAATCAACTTCTCCGCCACTCTGCACGCATTGGCCGAATTGGCTTTCAAGTTGCCCACCACGGTTTCCACCGTCACAGGCTCCTCGGACTCGTTCCACGAGTCGTAGTCCGTGGACATACAGATCATCTGGTACGCAATCTCCGCCTCGCGCGCGAGCTTCGCCTCGGGCAACACCGACATGTTGATTACCGAGCCGCCCCACGTGCGGTAGAGTCTGGATTCCGCCCGGGTGCTGAACTGCGGGCCCTCCATGCAGATCACGGTCAAGTCCTCGCCGTTGTTGGTCCCGTACTTCGAGTGGAGCGTGGGGTGCGCGTCCGACTCGAACGGCTGCAAGAACCCTTCCGCCGGGATGGCGTCTGCGATGATTTTGCCGAGCTTGGCGTCGAAGGGCTCACCAAACGTCGCGTGGGCGACGAACCCGCGCTCGAAAAACGTCGCCGGCCGGATCCCCTTCGTGCGGTCAATCACCTGCGTGGGCAACACAAAGTCCCGCGGCTTGATTTCCGGCTGCAACGAGCCCACGGCGGAAAACGCCACGATCGCCTTGACACCAAGTTTCTTCAACGCAGCAATGTTGGCTCTCAGCGGCACATCCGAGGGTAACAAGTCGTGCTTGGACCCGTGCCGAGCCAAGAACGCCACCGAGTGGCCGCTCTCCGTCTCCGCCACCGTAATGGGCGCGGAGGGGAATCCCCAGGGTGTCGACACCGTGAGCCGGGCTACGGGCTTGAGGTTGGGGAGATCGTAAAGACCCGTACCGCCGATGATGGCCAACGGCACAGGCTTGGAGTACGTGTGGGGCAATGCCGAAACGTCGACGTGTTCTCTGTGAACAGACATGATGTTCTTGAGAAGGGTGTAGGGCCGCTTTAGCTTAACCATGCAATCAATCCGGACACCGCTGCTGTATGTAGGTGTGGCTGCTCACCACGTTTTGCACCATTTGGTGCGGAAATGCGAAAAGTTAGAGACCGGGACCCGCTCTGAACCCGAGCACCAGCGCCGGTTTTTTTTCCCTGTCCTGTCGCAGCGCAGCCTTACAGCGCAGACTTATACCACCAAGAATACACACACAAACTACAAAGAGCGCAGAAAAACAGAAAGAAAAAATTGTTCAAGTCAAGGCCAAAGCAGGAAAAGATAATTGCCACGGCCTGCTCACAAAACCCGATATCCGCCAGCCCGTGCTTCGGCCACTCCACACGCTCCTCACCCATTATTATCATCCATCCACTGCGTGTTATCACGTGACCCGCCCGCGGCCCGTACGTACCTGGACATGACGGCGCTTCAAAATTCTGTTCCTCCCCCGCCACCAACCACCCGTGTTATCTCGATGCTAGTTCTGGCGTCCGCTGTCCGTGCCTTGCCGCGACTCCTTGCCGCGCGAGGGTGTCCGCAGGCCGCCTCGCCCTTGGCTTTCAAGCGGTTCCTGTCGTCAAAGAAATCAGACAGTAAGCCAGATGATCCGCAAGCAACAGCAGCATCCAAAAAGGCGTTTTCCAGCGCAAAGCAGGAAAAGAAGATCCTGCGTAGGAAGGACGGCGACAAGAAGCTCGCTGCCGCCACCGCCGCCACCGCTGGCCCGCTGAAGAAGGAGTCTCAGAAATATGTCCCGTTCAAAGATCTCCCCAAACCCTCCAAGGAGTATCAGGATATGTCCTCGGAACAGTTTCACGCGCTGCTCCACATGGTGGAGATCCCCGTGAAGAGCGGCCGCCGGCGCGAGGAGCTAATGCAGAACAGAGATTTCCAGTACGACTTCTCCCTCCACTCTCTGCATCTCATCCCCAAATCCCAGAAAACCACACAGATACCTAGCCCAGCGTCTGCAATAGAGCCGAACCTCGCCATCCTCGGCCTTTCCACCGACGCAGACATGCTTGCAAGCGGCATGGACGAGCACCCGCTCAGAGAGTCCATCACGGGGATGTGCGTCATGAACCCTTTGCTCAAGGGGATCAAAAACAAGTCTCTTTGGGAGATGTTTCCACAGACGGAGAACGCCGGCAAGGCGCCGTTCGAGAACGGCGTGTACTTCAACGCGTTCAAGGACTGGGAGAACATGAAGAATGCAAAGTTCAAGGAGTTCGAGTCGAAGAAGCAGGTTCTGGACAAGGAGTTTCAGGATTTCTGCAAAAGTCTACAGGAGTCCAACTCATTCGTCAGGAGGTCCCCACAGAGTGCAAAGGCGAAGAATATCGCAGCGGTCGCAAAAGAGGGAAAGCCCGCGGCTCCTATGGAGACTAGCGGGAGACGCAAATTGGACCGTGCCTTGTTGAAGCAGTATCGCAAGTACCGGAAGGAGCACTATATCAACAAGGACTCCAAGGACAACAAGGAGGATGAATAACTGAACTACGTTCTGTGCGGGCTACAATAATTTCAAAAATGGTATAAATACACACGTCTCATTTCATGTCAATATCTTTTTCGGTCTTAGCGCTTGTAGTACGCCGACGACCGCTCGACTATACGACAACATTGTTCTCTGAGGTCTGGAAAATCACTCTATGATCTTCAATGTAACGTCGCCATATCCAAACTTGTCCTTGTTGTCCTCATAGACCTTCCTCAACTCTGCCACATACAAATTGTGGTAGTGGTCGAGTAAATCCTGCGGAATTTTCTTCCTTTTCGCTGGAGGTTTCCTTTTGGTCAAATTCAAGAGCTTAGTAAACGACGACAGTCTGCGCTCTCGAAGTTCCGGCTTCTCATCCGCTTGCGCCAGAAGTAGACCGGTCGGCACATATATGGGTCTGCCAATCACTATGTTGATGGGCGTACGGTACGGAAGAAACCCAAAGTCGTAGATGAGGACGCCCCTAGCGGAAAAGAAGGGCAAGGTGAAGTGGAACGTCCGTTTCATCCACTGCTGGAACGAATATCCCCAAGACCCCGGCGGCGGCTTGGAGAGCTTGTAGATATCTGCCTCGCCAAAGCCAAATGTGGGAACTAGTGAAACGTTGCCCAACTCTATTGCGAGCTTCACAAACCCCTTCCGCTTTTGCAAAACTAGCCTGATCTCTTTCTTAGCCGGCGCGTCGAGGCTCTCCTGGGACGAGTCCGCAGATGTGCCCGTGTCAGACAGCTCCTCGCTCACAGGCTGCTTGTAGCCAATGCCGACGCGGAGATCTTTACCGACCAAGTCGTTCAACAACGACTCCTGCGCGCCGCCTACAACTAAGCACACCGAGTTGTCCCCGTTGTTGATGACAGACTTGATGTTTTTTGCACTGGCACTCGTCAAACCTAAGCCGAGCAAGTAGTCGCGGAAGAACGGCACAACGAACTGCTCTGTCAATGTCAAGGGAAACACGTACCCAAGGCCCGGGAAAAGCCGCTCTCCCTTGGAGGGGTCATGGAAAAACGGCCTCAAGAACTTGAACCGAGGCTCGAACGGCTCGTTGCGTAGGCTGTTCGTGGCGAAGAGACCCATGACACCCATGGAAATGACTCCGTGTGGGTGGTAGCCAAAAATGTAGCGCGGCCCAGTCGACACTTTGGTGTACTTCGGCTTGCCCAGAGAAGACTGGGAGTCGTCGGATGGTTTGGGTGCGTCAGCATCAACAGATCTTCTGCGTAGCCCAATTGTACACAAGAACTCGCCAAAGACCGTCTTCGCGTTCTCCGGAGCCAAGTCTTGCTCATCGTCGGATAAGGACTCCAGAGAAGCAGGCTCGTACGTGAAGGTAGGCTCCAACTCGCACGTCTTGTATACTCTGATGGGGAAGTAGTCGACGAACCAGCTCCAGATGATGAGGTTGCGCATCCAGTCCTTGACCCGATACACCACTTTTCCGTTGGTGGGAGTGTGCAAGTCGTATGCGTAGAACCACACGAAGTACGGGGCCAAAATGAAGAGCCACGAAAAGGCACCCAAGTAGATAGTAAAGAGGAATAAGCAGCAGAAAAAGCCTATCAGGATCGTGTGCCATACCAAAGCAAGCGTTTGCAAGCGCCGCTTGAGTGGCATGTTGAGCGGGGCGACATTGATGAAGCTCTTCTGCCTCTTTGTTGGAGGCTTCTTGCTCTTCCTTTTGCGGGTGGCAGATTTGTCACTGCTAGCGAGAGAGGACCGGTCCGAGCTCGGTTGCTCCTTTGCTGCTGTATCCTGGGATACGTGACGCAACCGCAAGGAGCCGATTTCGTTTTCCGGGAGTGAAGACGACATGGTCAAACCGGCTTTTCAGCAGTGTAGTGAGCGCACCGGTCTGGTGTGGGGTAAGCCTGGGTGGATGGGGCGAGACGTAGCGAACTGAGAATTGGTAGTAGCAACAGGAGCTATATTATTTTGGAGGTGAACGTTCGACCCGCACGATGGCACTTTTCTGAGAAAATGCTAGTCGGGCTCGCCAGTGAACTGAATGTAATTAATTAGGTATTGTCCCTGAGAGCAACGGTCCGTGCGTAGCGAGAGGGGAGTGGGGTAGGAGGAGCCGTGCGTCTTAAAAACAATGGAAAACAACGTGAGCAGCCCGCGACAGTTCCAAAACGATTTAAGGCGATCGAGGCCCGACAAAACCTGCCGCGTGCAAAAACCTGCGAGTCACAGGGCTGGTAGGTGGAGATTATTTCGTGTCCCCCCGAAATGATCTCATAATTAAGCGAAGTATAACTTTTTTCTACATGCGGTGAAAAGCGGTGCGCGTGCTGGACAGAGCAGGGCATCTGCAGGAAAAGACTAAGTTGATGGAGCGAAGTGCATGAATGTCATCGGTCTGGCGTCTGAGCTTCTTAAGGCGCGCGGCGATGGTGCGCCTGCCGCAGAACAGAGAACAGCGAGCCAACTGCGCATAGGTTTCCAAACTGTGGCAGAGAAATAGAGCTAGCACTCCCGGAAAATATGCCGGCGCCGCCCTCGTTGGATCCCAACAACCAGAAAACACACTACTCAATTGACGCCAGGAGCCGAAAAAGAGCGAGACTCGACTCTGGCGAGAGTCCTACCGGAAATGGCCGCGGCGCAGTGTCGCTAGCGAACATTGGCACAACGCCTTTTCTCCCGTTGTTGCAAGAGTCCGACGAGCATGTACGGCACCGCTTCTCTTTGTACGAAAAAGTCTGGCAACACCAGCGGCGAGCCATCGAGAGTATCTTGAACTCCGCCAATACCGAGCTTTTTGCAGACCTCGTCAAATACATCCGGGAGCCGTTGTCCAGCAAGCTCGACACCGCGTTTCTCAGTTTGAGCTCTAACACGGCGAACAACTTCCGACTTCTCGAAGAATTCTCGCAGTTTGTGGCCGACGAGCAGCTGACGCGGGCTAGTCTTCGGCTCGTGCGGTTGAACTCCAAAGTGTGCTTCAACATCAAAACTGCCATTCGAGAGGCCATCAACCAGATCACAGAGGGCTCTGACTCGCAGTCCAGAAACACAAGCGGTAAAGACGACGAAGAGTCAGACAACGAAGTAGATGCTCCGAACGGTGACGGTGACAGCGACAAGGAGGAGATTGAGGACGACGAATCGAGTGAGGTCTCCGGCGGCCGTATCTCGTACGACTTCGAGATAGTCCAGGAGTGGTTGGAGGCGTACTTGCGCAAGCACAAGTGCCAGGACTCGTTGCGGATTGTCATAGTTTTGGAGGATAGCGACGGCTTTTCCAACGAGGTGCTAAACCAGATGATACAGCTCTTCTGCGTTTACTCAAAACGGTGCCCAATAAAGCTTATCTTGGGCCTCAGCTCGCGGAACGTGGGCGATTGGGTCAACTCCAATGTGGCCAGTAAGCTCAAAACGATGATCCAGGGCGTCAAGCTAGAGGCCAAGGACAATAAAGACATAGGGTTCCAAGTCATCAACGACACGCTATTGCAGCACGAGATCACAGCCGAAAACCCTCTTCTCTTGGACGCACGGCTCTCGCTGATCATCCTCAACCGGTTTGAAAACTCCAACAACTCCATCGACAGCTTGATCACCGAGTTGAAGCTTTCGTACATGATCCACTTCTACCTGCTGCCGCTCCCGTCGTTGATCGACCCAGCATTCTCTCCGCAGAAATTCCATTACGACGCGTTGCGAAAGCTCCCGTCTTTCAAAGCACACATTGAGTACTTATTGCACGAACTAAAGACGCGAAATGCCGAGGACAACAGGGCCAAGATCTTGAGCTTACTTCAGAACGACTCTGCTCTACAGACACTCTTTAACGACGCCCGAGTGCGCATCCAGCAGTATCAGATCGCTGTCATGAACGCCGTCACCATAGTGCACTGGCTCTGTGGGGGTAAGAAAGAGAAGTTCCAGATCTACAAGTTGGTGACGAACAACCAGCTCGTGAACTCGGCATTTTTGAGCGACTTGCTCAAGCAGATTGGAGCCTACTCCCAGGCTGATGTTTCTGACTTCCGAGAGTTTTTGCGGGGTGACTCGATCCAGGTGGCTATCGGGGATTGTACTGACAGCAACGTCGCAAGCTTCAGGCAACAAGAGGAGATAGTTTCGGGGCAACAGCTCGTGACAGAGATAACCGACTACTTGCACGCAAACGAGTATGTCAACATGCGAATCAGCGACACTTTGTTCAACGAGGTGCTCACCATCAACGGCGGGCTCAGCGAGCTCGATGAGTTACAGCCCAAGGTGTGGATCGAGGAAAACTATGCAAATTTGATGATAAATCTAATCCGGCCAAACAACAGAGAGGTGTTTGAGAGCGCGTTGAGCGAACCGCAGAGGTACTTGCGCAACCCACTCATTCTAGAGAGCATCGGACAGCAGGGCAAGAGCAGCCGTATGGCGGGGCCGATCTTGTGCAAGCTCTACCAGGTATACAAAGACGCACCCGTGAACATCAACTTGTGGGACTTTTTCGTTGCGTTCAGGCTGTCCATACTGAAATCGCAAGTCACTGCAGACATTGGCGAGCATGCTGCTGCGTCCGGTGACGAGTTCCGGCAGGTGCTCGCCAAAATCGAGAGCGAGGGCAGCGAGAAGGAGGAGTCGTGGGACAAGTTGGTGTACAGCTGGTTTGTGCAAGGGTGCTTCGAGCTTACGCTGATGGGGTTCTTGCGGGAGAAACTCAAGGGCAACTACGTGGAGAAGATGGTGTGGAAAAACCTCTAGAAATGGAGCATTCATGTACCTAACTATACATACGACAAAAGACGTGATAGAACTAAAGTGTTTCTCTGAGCGGCGCTTTCGATCAGTAGCAATTCCAGAAAGATACGCGTTGGCGAGAGCTTCTCAGAATATGCGTAAAAGCGAGTGAACAGACGGGGCAGCTGCGCCAGCTCAGCTGTCGACGGCAGTCGCCTGCGCCTTTGGAGCCGGCTCCAACCCGGATTTCTTTCCAGAGTCCTTCGCCGCGGCACTGTCCTCTTCCAAGCCGGCGCCCCACAAACTGTCGTAAGTATTTGTAATAGAGGTCCCCACAGAGCCGGTGAGCGCACGCCCGTGGCCAGCGGCGGCAGAGATTACCAATAAGAGAGCAAGCACGGCAATGACCGCTATGGTGATGTACCGCTGGGACTTGAGGAGCCGAGAGGCAATTTGGTTTGGGTTGGCCATGGTATAGGGGATCAGAAATAGGCGATGTACGTGGTATTTGCCTGTGCGATCCAGGCAACTAGAGCGCGCGCGCATTGGGCTCGCACTGGAGCACTGGCGCAAGTCGTATAATGAGAAGTCCTACGGAGCTAACGCAGAGCGCAGTTCCAAGAGAAAACAATGCAACGCCAACAATATAAAAAAATGAATAGATCGAAGATCGCCGGAGCAGCTCGGAAGTATAGGCCCGTCGGAGAGTTACCGTGTGACCTCTGATGCTCCGCGAGGTCCACAGCTAGCGTGCTGTAATTTCCGTCGCACTGGTTCCGAGCGGCCCAGGCCGGTGCAATGCCACGCGAAACAAAGCTGAAACAAAGCGGCGACAGTCGTCCAGGGGACCCGCTTCAGGCTTCAGGCACCACGGTCCTGCTGCTGCCCGTTCCGCCCTTCCCCGTTTTTTTCCCGACGGGGTTTTGCAGCTGGCAGCTTCCTCAGCGTGCTACTTCGTACTTAGCCGTTGCGCATGCTCGGCACACGGACTACACTAGTTGAGATCAGACCACTTTTCGAGTGCATGCAATAAATCTGCTGTTCTCGTAAGCAGTGGGCCGGCTCTCCGTTTCTTTTCACTAGACCATTTTCTTCCCACGTACTACTGGGTTTCTTTCGATCGGAAAAACCAGAAATAAATAAAAATAATAACAACAAGCTCACGTTTGTTGCAAGGTTGTACCTACCAAGGCCCCCTCCTCCCCAGCGCACCTACACGCTGCGCACCCAAACCAATAGAAAACAGCGAAAAAACAACCACAAACAGCCGCCCCCTGGCCATGTCGTATAGCAACGAAGACCCCCTATTGGACTTCGACGATGCTAACGGGTTCTTGTCCTCGCTCGCGGGCGCCGTTCCCATTCTAGATAAGTCCGCCGAATGGGGCCAGGACTCCGCGCCTGACCAGTTCAACTCCTTGATGTACGATTGGCGGTTCGAGCCCTCGTCGCCCGAGGTTTTGTCGTCAACCGGATCCTTAGACGAGGTGTTTGCGTCTGGCAGCCGCGACTCCATGTCGTCGAATCCTCTCTTCTCTCTCGACAGCAGAGAGTCGTACGCGCAGCCGGAATTCCCCGACTTCGCCATGCTGGAAAACTCGCCCATTTCTCCTACAACGAGGGCGTCTACGGGCTACCTCACGCTGCCGTCGCAGGGTCTGCCTACGGTGGCAAAAACCGCCAGCGGAGCGTCTCACGCCGCCGCCCTGGACCTGATCTCCCCACATCACATCACAAACGACAGTTTGCTGTCTTCTCAGTCGGATACACAGTTGCAGTTCGACACCGCAGGCATCTTGGCCGAGCCGGAGGTCCACACGGGCAAGAAGCACGCCAGGAGCACGGGCGACGAGACCGCCGGCGCCAAGGCGCAGCCCCAACAGAGCGCACGGGTGTCCAAGCCCAAGAAACAGAAGATGTCGCACAACTTGATCGAGCGGAAGTACAGAAGCAGCATCAACTCGAAGATTCTCGAGCTCCGCGACGTCGTGCCCACGTTGAAGTTTGCGACGGGCAAAACGCGGCTCCTGGTCGCGGACTTGGCCGGCTTGGCCCCAGCGTCGAAGCTCAACAAAGCCTCGGTGCTCACAAAAGCCGAGGAGTACATCAAGCACATGGAGAAGCGGAACGCCATCTTGCAGAACAAGATCTCCCGGTTGCAGGACATCTTAGTGCAAGCAGGCACCACCTCTCAACCCCGAAATCTTCCCCAAGGCTCGTATGATGTCTCGCCGCAGGAGGCCGTGCTTAGGAACAGAGCTCCGGGCGTGAATTACGCGCCCGAAGCGTCCACGCTCGACACAATGCCGTACTATGATTCCGACTCCGCCGCCTCAGTTGCAGGCTCGTATAGCTCGGAAAGCAACCAGCAGCAGCAAGGCTCAGACTTCAACGTTTTCTTGGGTGGACTTGCCACGTTGATGGGTTCGTCCTACATTGACGAGAACAACTTCCAGTCGTTGTCTGCATTGCCTTTCTTCCCTCTCGCAGTGGCAAGAAGCTCTGCCTCGGTTGTGCAGCTACTCTCGGCACTCCGTTTCGCCGTTGCTTCCCTCGGCGTGTTTATGATGTGCTTCCCACTAATTAAAAACGTCATCTCGAACTTCAGACGTCTGTCGAAGCTGACTGGCCGGTCACTACCGGGAATGTCCCTCATACTACGCAGGCCGTACGATGCAAGTGACGTTATCAATTGCGTTTCGGGACGCAAGAACTCCACCATAGCCTCTCTTGTGAAGTACTTCGCCATTCTCGTTGCCCAGGAGCCTACGTTCGAAACTTGCTTATTGACGTGTCTTGTTGGACGCATACTAGTGGAAGAGGTTCCCCTTTCCTCGAGGGTCGTCGAGTTGTGTCTGGCGTCAAAAGCACATTACTTAACGTGTCTTCCGGCCGACGATCTGAATGTTTCGTTGAAGAGGCTCAATAGACTTTTCACATCCGTGGATGGCCTCAGCATGTTTAGATCCGAGACCTTTGCGAAACGAATTACGAATCTCTTTAGACATCGCCCAGTGTGTGAAGGCATTGCCTCCCATGAAAACCTTCTCGAGTACTCAGACTCTGCCTTGAGAAATAAAGACAATTATTATGAGATGTTGTTTGAGTGGAGAGTATTAGAAATTATCCACGAGCTCAACATCGCCTACTTGGATTTAATGACCGCCGCTCCGGAGCAGAAAGAGACCGGACTTGTGGATTTGAGAGCCGACTTGCAAAAACTCGCCGAGTTGGTTCAGGACTCAAAGTATTTGCAAAGGCAGTTTTCACTATTCAAATTGATAGTTTCTCCAGAGGAAGCCGGCTCAGTGATGGTGGATTACAGGGAATACCTCGCACACATGTTGCGCAGTATCTCGCTGCAGTTCGAAGACCCTGACCTCACTGATGACGAGGAAGTGAGCGACGACAATGGAAGCGTGTCCACAGTGGAGGCCAAAGAAAGCTCGAGGCTTGATCTTCATCGGTCTATTCGCTTGAACAAATCATTGATACAGTCGTTGAACTTGGTGAACGATGAAAAGTTTTTACTTTTGGCGTCCTCGCTCGTCCTCTACTACTCCAAGAAAAAGTCTGATCTCAAACTGTTCCAGTTACTTAATCAGTTGAGGTTGGACGGGAAGCAAGTTCCATTATCGATGCTCTCTTTCACTTGCTTACTCAACTTGCTACTAACTTTTGTCGAGTCCGACACTGCGAATCCCACGGAGACAAGCGACGCGGCGACAGACTCCATTCCTGCTATCAGCTCAAGATTGAGCCCAAGAAGTTTTATTGTGCTTGAGTCTATATTGAAGGCTGTCAGAACTTGGTTGAGTGACCAGAAAGAGGAAAACAGCTTAGATCCCGTTCTTTGGAGTGACTTGTCCGATCTTGTGATCAGCAAAGGGTTGATCCTCAATGACTACTAAAGCTGAGATGTGAGTGGATGGTTGTATGTTTGGCTTCGGTTTGATTTGTCGGCATTGTATATCAGTTTTTAATACCATTACGTATACCTTGGTGACTCCTAACTACATGCGACATCAATGTAAAGTAAATGAGCTCTTCTATAATTCGATCTTTTCAAAAGTGAATGGATCGTATGCGTATCCCTCACCCTCGAAAAACTTCGACATCGCTTCCACCCAATGCAACCTCAATGAATGCAACATTGCCGACGTTCCCTCCATCAAAACCAAAATACAGACCGTCAAACTGAACCACATAGCAAACAAGCAAACAGTGGTAATAATGCCTACTGCGCCAGTAGTGCCAAATGCGTTCAGTATAGTCATCGTCCACAAAACACTCGACAACTGCGCATGAGCCAACGATAATGCCCACAACCGAAGATACGAAGCCGTGTGAGAGACACAGTTAAGACAAAACTCGATAGTGTGAATGACTTGATGAATAACAATATCCATCAAGTTGAACTCTTCTTCGCCATGCCCGTGGCCGGAGCTTATGATCATAGGCTCAACGTCATTAGGAAACGTGAATGTCTCACTTAACATGTCGACATCGTCGGGGTCATCCAACGAGTTCTCTCTCTCGGCGAGTCTCTCGAACGCTTCAGCCTCCTCTAGCATTTGTAAATCATGATTCCTTTGAGAGCTGATGTCCCGGTAGCCAAGAGCCATCGCTTTGTTATTTTCTCTGCGCAACGCCATAGGCTTGTATAATAAGAGCCAAGGAACACAGGCTAAAGCGATCAACACTAAAACAACCTGGACAAACTTTTGGCCGGCGTACAACTCATCTTCGATATTCCCCGGTGATAAAAACATGTTAATTAGCATGTTAAGCAATCCTGGAGGCTGGCGACCCGTTCCGAGCCAATCAACGCACCACTTGTAAATGATTGTTAAAACAAGATAGCCAAAGATACTCTGCATGAACAAAAACCCAGGGATGAAGTTTCCAATGATATCAACCCTTGATTTGAAGAAAATGTAGTTCACCAACCCAAACATGAGGGAGTAATTCATGTGGCAGTATCCCATCACAATGGACATTTTCATCTTGTAAGAGTTTGTGAATAGCAAACCGTTCTCAGATCCATGCCACACCCAATCGAGCCCAAACGGATATGTTTTCCCTTTGATCTTGGTGGCCACAAGCGAGATCGCGCCATCCTTGCTGAAATCGTACCCTTCGGGCCACTCCCACTTCCACCCTGACAGAAAGAGGGTCATCGATTTGGAGAATATATCGTTGTACATGAGGCCAGTGTACATCGAGAACGCTCCCATCAAAAGTACAATGTAGCGGCCGCTGAACGCCATATCAAGAATCTCGTCCTTGTTTCTCAAGGCGTTGTAGTATCGTTCATTTTTGATGAAGTATAACGCCACCAAAAGTACGATGAAGCCGTGCCCCAAGTCGCCGAACATGATAGCGAAGAAGAAGGGGAACGTTATGATGGTAGCAAGCCCGGGATTCACCTCCTGGTACGTTGCTATGCCGTAAGTATCAACAATCGACTGGAATCCTGCAGTGAATTTGTTCGTTTTGTGATAAGTTGGTGGCACACGATTTGTTGAGAGCTCATTCACGACAGCGACGAAATTAAAGTCCTCGCCGTCTTCGTCGTCGCTGCCAGCCTCTAGCTCGTTGCCAACAGAAAAGAAAGTATTTGAGGTTGGGGCATTTCGTGAGCTGGACTCTGCTCTTCCATTGAAGGAGTTTGCGAGTGTGTCGGTAGATAAGCTGATCGACTGGTCGTCCAAAATGTCCAGCTGGGTGTTGATATTCATTTTGGATCTGACCAAAGTCTTGAGGCTGCGGCGAATGTTCTCAAACTCTGCTTTCGGAATCCAGCCCTCTCCGACCAAGCAGCGCCTGGTCCCGTCCTCGTCGAATTTGTTCAAGACCTCGTAGATCAGTTTCTCCCTTTTGATGATGTAGTGCCAGTCTGCATACTTCTCCTGAAAGAAAATGAGCTCTGTGATTAGGTGGCTCTTGGTGGACTCGACCACGCTGCTCAAGTCCTCAATCTTGTGATTGAGCTCGGAAATGGCATGTGACCTGGCAGCCGGGTTGCCAGCGGCGTTTTCGTAAATCATACCGTCCAAGGACTGGATAATTCTGCGCACCCGCGACTGCAAGTACTCTCCGTGGGTGTAGATGATAAATGCATTCTTATCGATTGAGTCTGATTTTTTGTCCAAGGACGCAGGGAGACGTTCGTCGATGGGAAAGTCGTTGAAGTAGAGGTTACCACGCAACGTCCTCCACAAGATATTGCGCAACACCGAGATCTTGTCGCGCGCAATGGCGCCCGCAATGGAGTTCATACTGGATTCCTCCATATTGACGGTAGTCTCGTCGATGCCGTTGAACGCTGGGTCGTGCTCGCCGAGCAACGCCTCCTCGTCCTCGTCCTCGATGATGAAATGTCGGAACTCGTCGCTGCTGTCGGGCCGTGCCTGGTTCATGGTAGATTTGTGGAAGCTCTGCACAATGTTCAAGACGTGTCTGTTTTCGACAAACGCCATTTTGCGGAGCTCCAACGTTGTATGGGCGCCGTCGAGATGCTTGATTTTGTCGAACACCTCGCCCACGCTGGAGCTGATTGTCTGGATTTCCGAAGTTGTCGGCAAAGGGCTGTGGTCGGCCATTAGCGTCGCGAACGGGTCGCCGGAAATCGTGGCGTACTTCACCATCATCTCGTAGAGAAACACAAATCTGGACTCCAAGTTGTCGATCTCGGAGAGCTCGCTGACGAACGTCCGCTGGAACGGAGTCAATAGTGAGTTTAAATCACGAAAATGCACCTGGCCGGACTTCCCCAACGCAAACACTACGTCGCGGGCCAACTCAATGGTCATGTAAAACTGCACCAACGTCATGGGCGCGGAGCGGAAGATGGCCTCCTGAGGCGGCGGGCCGCTCGGCGTGTGGTTCCAGAGCTGCATGGTGGGGCTGGGGTGGAATTTTTGCGTTTTTTTTTTCGTGGTGTTGCTCGGTCGGCCGAGGCGGAGACAACCTTCTAGGCTACCGGGGCGTAGCTAACAAGCGGCAAGCGGAGAAATGAGTCTAACAGGCTGGCAAAATACGCAGGACGGAGCACTCGGGTCGATGCTGAGCGTGGTAATGGGGGGCAATCTGCGAGAAAAAGGGTGCCTGCCGTCGTTGTTGCTGGGTGTTTGAATCGTAGTGGATCCAGAGGTTCGCCATGTCGAGCGTGCGGGCCAGATCGCGGAGTGCAGGTAGCCGCACCCGGCCGGGCCCTGAATCCTGGAGCGGGCTTCACGCTTTGGAGCAGGCCCGGCGCAAGCCGTGGGCTACGGGCTAACCGTTGGTTTTTTACTGCTTTTTCAGCCAGTCCGCTGTTCCCGTACGCAATTGCAGTGTTTTGCGTTGCTTCTCGGCTTTGCAGAACTCTGATAATGCTGTGCTTACTTGTGCTGCTCACCATGGCCAGCTGCGAAATGGTGCGAGTTGGTGCGAGGCAGAGAATAACACCGCGTGAGCGCAGCGCACCACAGGCTCCAGCGCGCACCACAGGCTCCAGCGCCGCAGCAGGTACTGCCAGAAGAAGCAAAGGCGAAAGAGAAAATCCACTACATCCCCTAGGAGTGTAGACTCGGCCACTCAATCAATCCACCATACTATCCTCCTTTGCCCTCCTTTGCCCTCCTTTGTCCCCATTTTCTCTCACCCCTGCTTTTTGCAACTCTGCCTGCTTGGCTCACCAGGCCCTAACTTCTTGTCCTGCACACACGCACCTCTAGAATCACCTTAAACGTCACCTGCCAGATTTAAGCACCAGTCTGCCAACTCACACCAGCTTTCACACCAGCTTTCCCTCCGCTGCTTGCCCCCACCGTGCAATGAAGCTAGCTCCTCTAGTGCTGGCCGTGCTGCTTCTAGCCGCGAGCTATGCGGCAACCCCAGACCTGTTGTACAGCGCTGCCGTCGCTCGCCTCGCCGCACTACCCTCAAAATACGAAGGCATTGCCCCAGTTTACAACCACGAAAACCTACATCGTGGCATCAGCATCCCCCAGTTCAACGAGCATACGCGTGACTACGACGCAGTCTCCCACGCCGCTGCGTACCCGTACAGAGACAGCGTGGCCCACGCGTTGCGTGATCTCACTCAGGCCATGGAATCTGGCAGCGCCATGGCTGCAGAATCACTAGCCGACCTCTACACGTTCGGCAACTTCTCCATTCCCGCTAACTACACATTGGCGCGTACGCTCTATCAGCGGGCCGTGGCGTCCAGCCCTAGCGGGCACGCCTACTTCATGTTGGGCTTCATGCACTCCACAGGCATGTTTGGCGAGTTCCCCGTAGACCGCCAGCGGGCAAAAGTGTACTACGAGTTTGCAGTGCGCAACGGCGACCTCAACGCCTTGTTGGTGCTCGCCAACAACTTCCTCAACGGCATTGGCTGCTCTGCCAACTGCGACATGGCCCAGCTCTACTACTCCCGCGCTGCGCGCCACGTAGTCAAGCTTCTCTCCGAGTCTGACTCGGATACCGAGCCGCCGAAATTGTCCTACAACATCAACTTGGCCGACTTCAGCGGCGGCGTCTACGGCCGGAAAATCAGCGAGTCCGAGTCGTCTGTGGTCTCGGAGATAGACGCCTTCGTCACCTTGCGCGAGACTCTCCGCGAGAAAAACATCGAGTCGCTGGACAGCTCCCTCGACCTATACTTCGACGCGCTAGAGCACTACCACGGCGGCTACTTCTTCGAGAAAAACACCACGCTGGCCTTCCGCGAGGCCCTCACCTGCGCGTACATGGGCCAGGATGTGTTGTTGTCGAAGGGCCGCTCCGTCTCGGACATAGACAAGTTCATCTGGGCCAAATGCCAGAACCTAGTCGGCCACATGTATCTCACGGGCGACGGCGTCGAGAGAGACTATTCCAGAGCTCACTACTGGCTCTCGACCGCTGCGGATTTCAGACCTGACAAGGAAAACCTCCTGGATTTGGCCAGGCTACATAGCATGGACCCTACACCAAAAGGCGTGGTCAGCCCCACGTGCACGCGCTATCTACAGAGTGCTGCTCAGAACGGAAGCATGCATAGCCGCTTCTTGTACGCCAAGAAGGAGGTTGTTTCTGGCGATCCTTTCCGCACTACTTACTCGGAGGCAACGTTCGAGCTCATCAAAAACGCCGCCTTCAGCGGCCACTACGAGGCTGCGTTTTACTTGGCTGACGCTGTCGAGAGCGGCTATGCTGCTTCCATCGGTGAAGCGTTCTCCTGCCAAGATCTAGTGCTGTTTTTCAAGAGCTTCGTTGAGCGGTCCGAAAATCTACTATTGCCGCACTTGTCTTATGCCTTCGAGGAGATTGCCCACGGCAACTACAAAAACGCGCTCCTCGGCTACCTGATTGCAGCTGAGCAAGGCTTGCTTCATTCCCAAGTGTCCGCGGCCTATTTGTTATATCAGATGGAGCCGCTTTTCAGCAGAAAGAAAAAGACATTCCATCCAGATCGCGTGCAACTTGCCTTGCAGTATCTCGAATTAGCTTCTGCGCAGGGGCATACTGACTCCATGATCCTCTTGGGCGATTTGTACTACAAAGGTGTACCAAGTTGCGATGTTTCTGTTGACTACAGAAGAGCTTTCGCTTACTACAGTAAGGCTGCTCTGTCGGCATCCGCTCATGGCTGCTATAAACTAGGAACAATGTACGAGTACGGCTTGGGATGTGCAAATGACACTGCGGACTACTATATGGCAAAGAGATACTATGACTTGAGCACGAAGTACTACCAAGACCACAGCCTTGTGAAGACTTACGCACGTCAGTCCCCCAATACGTATTCTATTGCGTTTGCTCTTTTGCGGCTCAGGCTCAAAGTCTTATTCACAGGAAGCAAAAAACAAGACGAGTTGGAGTCGTTGGGCTGGCTCAGCACATTAAAGAAACTCGCAAGCTCACCTGAGGATTCAGAATCACTGGACGATAGGTCCACGGCAAAAGCGCACGCGCACCAGGAAGGGGGAACATACGATGAGACCGATGAATACGAGCTATTTGACTACATAGTTCTCATATTCACACTTGCATTTTTTCTATACGTTGGTTTCCAGAATTTCAGAGGGCAAATGAGAAGGATGGGTCAACGTCCAAACGCTGACAACGCTGACCATGCAGATGAGGCCAATCGGCCAAGGTTTCAATTTGAGTTTTTTGTTGCCATTTGAAAATTCGCCCTAAATGTGTTTTCTATCATGCTGGACAAAGCCTTCATAGAGAGTATCAGTTAATATTCATGTCAGCCAATATATCCCTCACCAAAGGGTGCTTTCCGATTGTTTTTGCTCCGATCTTTGTAGTGGTGTCTTGCGCCTTTTTTTGTGGAGGGGGCCGTTTGAAATAGAATGTGCCCACCGCTTTTTCCGGGAGGTCGTACAACCATCCTTTCTGCTCTGCGAGGCTAATAAAGTTCCTTGTAGATTCGGCGCTCTTGAGCGTGGGCAGCGATCCGAACACAATGAGCTTTGATCTTGCTCTGGTGACAGCAACATTGATGCGTCTCCAATCTCTCAAAAGATCACCGGTCTTGCATTCTTTGTTAGCCCGGACCAAGGAGATAATTATGCATTCTTTGTCGCGGCCCTGGAAACGATCAGCGGTTAAGACTTCAAGCTGAGGAATATGCTTGAAAGTCTCCACGAGTATCCTTAGCTGTGATCGATAAAGAGTCATCACACCTATCTTCGATGCTTCAACTCCACACATTACAAGACCCTCCACTGTCTGACGAACCATCTCCACTTCGGTTGGGTTGGTGATGTTTTCTCCAACGGATCTCTCCCATGCGGGAATGAGAGAATGATTGAAGAAAACAACTCGATTTTGAGGCTGCAACGCGTAATGTAACCAAGAGCCATCAACCGAGTATCCTGCGCGCACGACTTTCGTCAACACATCAGGGTTAGGTATATGAAGCAGTTGGTTGCCGACTTCACTCGAACCACATACTAATCTATCTTCGTACACTAGCTTGTTAGATATGAGCATGATATCCTCACACATTCGGTATTGATAGTCGAGCTCCACAACACTATCTGGATGCGCAGTGGCAAGGATCTCGAAGAGTGACTGTGACAAGCCTGCTTTGATCTGGGTATTTGGGTGAGAAACCAAAGGCGGCAACTGGAAATGATCACCAACTAGGACAAACCTGTCACAGAGCGCGAGTGGTCCAAGACTCAATGGCATTGATACTTGCGACGCCTCGTCAACAATGCAGTAGTCGAAATGATCTCGAACATTGAAGGCAATGTCACAAGTGCTCAAGCACGTAGCAGCGACGACATACGGCTTCAAGTAGACATTTTGGAAATCACCAAAGGTCTCCACCTTATTTGCTTCCGAGCCTGCCGTGTACTTCTTTATTTTGGGATGTATTCTGGATGCATTTCCAATTCTAAGGAAATCAATGCCGTACTCCATGACCTTTAATAGGATATTGTCAACAGCGGAGTTGGTGTAAGAAGTGAGCAACACTGTCTTTTTAGCAAGCACCATCATCTTTATGATATGAGCTATGACTGTAGTCTTTCCTGTACCAGGCATGCCTAATATAAGTGAGTAATCCTTCGTTTTGCTGACCTTGTCAAAGGCAACAAGCTGTGACTCGTTGAAATGGTCGTTATCGCTGTCGACAGCAAACTGTGGGGTACTCTCAAATCTTGGAGGGTCAAGGTCAACTATCAACTTTCTTCGCAAGTGATCGCCTGAAGCAAGAAATAGGTTGAGAATGTTGTACCTTGCAACGCCCATTCCGTAGAAGATTTCGTTTTTATCGATACGGAAAACAACAGCTGTCTCGTCGTTCTCGGAGATCGTCTGGCTCCGACGCAATACCCCAGCCCTATGGAACTTGTCTGTCTTCAGTTCAGTTGGAATGATCTGTCTTCTTGCAGCAATGGTAATGCAATCTGGTTCGATGTAACGCACGAACCCCTGCGTTAATGCAAAGTGACCTTTTTCGTCACTGATAATGACCTTGTCGTACTTTTGAATCTGAGACGCATTCAAAGGTCTACCGTTTTTATGCCTCCTTTTGAACATGTAGATGTATTCATCGGTGTCATTTTTCGGCTTCCGCTCACAAACGACGAGGTCGCCCAACGATGTTCCTTGGTTTACTTCCCGTTCTTTGGAAGTCATGACCCAAAGGTCCTCGTTGAATCGAGAGATAAACTCCTCTTCCTTAGACAATAGGGTATCCCAACGACTAAGAAAGTTTTTGTAAATGCTTTTCCCCTTTAAGTGGGACGTTATCTCCTCGTAAACGCCTTCTTTCAAGCCACTCGCTTCGGCAGTTCCATCCTCTGTCAAGTAGTTGTAGGACATGCAGCTCTCCTGGACGAAACAGCGATCGCACTTCTGTTGTCTCATTAAGTCGGGCAATTCTTGATTTCCAGCGCGGAGGTACTTGGAGATGCGGTTTCGCAAGTTCACGAGAGATTTCAAGTCGGTAGGCGATATATCGTTCTTCGTTGTAGAGCCTTCGTCCAGAGTGTAGACTAATAGAAAAGACGAGACGTCAACATCGTATCTATCTTTGAATAAAAGCGAATATAACGCGGCCTGAGCCTGATGTGATAAATTAGGTTTTGCGGTTTTGATCTCCATGGGAAGCAAGTGTTGGCTCTTCGAGAGATCGCTCTCGAGGCTTGCTCTGAGGGTCACATCAGCAAGTCCTTTGATTCCAAACATGGGCGACCAAATGTTTTCCTCTATGTCAAGCACCTCAGCAACGGAAAACTTGATTTTCTGTTGTCTCTTGTTCGTGGGAATTTCGGATGGAGTTTTGTGAACAAACTTCTGTATCCATTGGGAAACATAGGGGAGGTGAAGGGAGATATTTTGTCTCAACTCGTCGAGAATGTCTCCAAGCGAGTACACTTCCAAGAGTCGCTTTTGCAACTCTAAGTCCATTAGCTTGTTCATGTACGCAGTAGTGCATTGCCGTGTGAGAAGGCAAATTTGGAAAATCTCGTGGACAATAGTACCCGTGAGCAACGGTATGGACAGAGGTCCACGGCCGGCTAATCTTCTTGATAACACTGTTTTCCGCGGACAGAAAAGCTGATCTGCGACCACCGTCGAAGACACGAGAGTATCAGGATTCCAGATCAAAAGATTGTGGGAATCACTCACCAAACGAGGATTCTCTGGCGCAGTGTGAATGACATGAATGATGTCATTCTGCTGGATCGCGAGCTCAGCAGCCTCTCCTCTGACAATGAGTTTTGTAATGCTCTCGGCCATGTCGACAACAGTCAACACAAGCTGCTTTTTCTTAAAGGATTGCACAGTGTACGCCGAGTGGAGAACAGCTTTGACCATGTACCTTGTGAAGTCATTGCGGGAGTATGAAAGCTTAGCCCCGTTGTTACTTTCGCTCACGGTTACGGCTTTTAGCGACGCGATTGACACTTTCTCTGCCTTCAACTGGTCCAACTGCGCCAGAGACTCCAGGGGTTTGGTGAAAGAGGGCTGTGCTGTAGTGGGCTGGGTGCTGAAGCTTTCGAGGGCGGAAATATCGAGGTCGTCAGAGAAGGGATCTGAGACATCGTAGCTTTCACTTTGCAGTAGCTTCACGGGCAGTGCACTGACAAGTCTTGTTGTTTTCTCGCCAGATCCAGCCTCGGGATGTGTGGCGCCCTTATTGGGTACAAACTTACTTGGGCTCGGTAGTAGCAAAGGCACTGTCTCGCACTTTAAGCTCGCCAAAAGCGCGTCGTCGTCTGAACAGAGGGTATCATCTCGCGCTTCGTCAACAATATGTGCTGTAAGCACCTCAGGCTTTGAGACCTGCTTAACGCCATACAGTTTTGGGTTGTCGTCAAATTTGTCGATCCAGCCGTTGAGTTTGGAGGTGGCCGAAGTTCGTTGCGACGGGAGGCTTCTTGGATCGAAAGACTTCGAGCGAGTCAACGTGGGGGACGATCCCGACGCTGCGAAGATGCCGTCCGATCGCGTTCTGGCGTACCGAGGGGTTTGCGAAATTGTGTTTGGCAACGCCATTCCATACTTGGAGAGCATGGAGTCTGTTATTTCGTTGACAAATGTAACTACGGGCTGTGGCTCTTGGGGCTGCAATTCCACCGTCCTTAGCGGCGAAGAAAGGATCGGCCGGGACGATTTTTGCGGGCTGCTCACTGGTCTCCAGCGCACGCCGTCGAAACTGTCGTCGGAACTCTGCTGGTCCGTAGATCGGTCGAATATTCTGCCCAATGTAGACAGAGCACACGCGTCTGCGCTTGAGGGCGGCGCAAGCGGCGTTTGTGCTGGTTTCTTTTCGACAAAACTGGACAGGTCCAAGCCCAAGCGATGCTCGCTGAGCTCTGGTAGTGGCCCGTCACTCACATCGATGCCTTGAGGATGTTCTGCCAGTCCAGTGGGCTTTTGTAGAGATGCTGATGTGGGATTGAATGCTAGTGTGTTTTTTGGCTGGAAGAAGTACGTTTTGCGGGGTCTCGCCAGCCGCAGCTTTTTTCGTAGCGGCGACGTTGCGGTGGGGGGCTGGTTGGCGTTTTCCATTATTACTCCATTGCAGCTTATATGTGTTTCTTCTGTCGTTGTTGCACAGGCAGTAGGAGTTGCAGAGACAGCAGTAGTTGTGCAGTATGCACTCTACGCGAGTAGATGGAGAGCCAAAAGGAAACAGTGGCAATATGAGCAGGTGTATTTTTGAGTTTTAGGACTATTTAGTGTTGCAATGTTGTCTCGGACAACTTTAGTCAAATACGTGGCAAGTAGCACGCAGATTATCTGACTGTGTTGTTGTGAATGGACTGGGCCTGATGTTTTGTCCGTACTACGCGAAACGTGTGAAAATACACAAACTTGTGGAGGCTCACTACGCGTAGCAGAAACTGCCGTACATTACAAGAATCGTAACTGAGTGCATTAGAGGGCAACAAAGCACAACAAAGCACAACTACACACAATTACCCAGACATCTAGCACCATATTAGAAAGGAAGTTGTGAGAATTATTTAGTTTTCAAAACATCCACAAAACCCAGCCAGTCACCTGCCCAGTCCCACTGGCTGCTGACCGCCGCACCGCAGCCACATTTGCACCCGTGCACCATAATATTTCACAACGGCGGCGTCTGCAGGACATCGCTAGGTTTTTTCTCACCTCATCGTGGAAACATTTTTTTCACAATCTTCGATCAAAGTCATCCCCACAACAAAGCATGGCTTACGTATTGACAGAAACCGCAGCCGGGTACGCCCTCTTAAAGGCCGCGGACAAGAAAATATACAAGTCGTCGACGTTGCTCGAGGACTTGAATTCCGCAGAAAAGGTCGCACAGCAGTTCAAAATCCACCGGTTTGAAAAATTCCAGTCCGCCGCCAGTGCTTTGGAAGAGGCCAACGCCGTCATCGAGGGCAAGGTTTCCGACAACTTGAAGAAGCTTTTGGAAGACGTCAAGCTCGAAAAAAAGGCCACATTGATTGTTTCCGAGGCCAAATTGGGCAATGCTATCAACAAATTGGGGTTGAACTACTCGGTGGTCTCCGACGCCGCGTCGTTGGACTTGCACCGGTCCATCCGGGAGTTCTTGCCCGAGCTCTTGCCCGGCTTGGACGACACGGTGTTGAAGCAAATGTCGCTTGGTTTGGCCCACTCGATTGGCAGACACAAGTTGAAGTTCAGTGCAGACAAGGTGGACACGATGATTGTGCAGGCCATTGCCTTGTTGGACGACTTGGACAAGGAGCTCAACACGTACGCTATGAGATGCAAAGAGTGGTACGGCTGGCACTTCCCCGAGCTAGCCAAGCTCATAACCGATTCTGTTGCGTACGCCAGAATCATCTTGACCATGGGCATTAGGTCCAAGGCCGCAGAGACAGACTTGTCGGAAATCTTGCCCGAGGAAATAGAGGAGCAGGTCAAGGCTGCCGCCGAGGTGTCCATGGGCACGGAGATCACCGAGAATGACTTGGACAACATCAGGTCGTTGGCCGAGCAGATTGTGGACTTTGCTGCGTACAGAGAACAGTTGTCCAACTACTTGAGCTCGCGCATGAAGGCGATTGCGCCCAACTTGACCGCGTTGGTCGGCGAGTTGGTCGGCGCCAGATTGATTGCGCACGCCGGCTCTTTGACGTCGTTGGCCAAGGCGCCCGCATCCACGATCCAGATCTTGGGCGCAGAGAAGGCTTTGTTCAGAGCATTGAAGACGAAGCACGACACACCAAAGTACGGTTTGTTGTACCACGCGTCCTTGGTGGGCCAGGCGTCGGGAAAGAACAAGGGCAAGATCGCCAGAGTGCTTGCCGCGAAGGCGGCCGTGGCGTTGAGATACGACTCGTTGTCTGAGGATAGAGACGACTCCGGCGACTTTGGCTTGGAGGTCCGTGCCAAGGTCGAGTCCAGATTGAGCGCCTTGGAGGGCAGAGACTTGCGCACGACGTCGAGAGTTGCAAGAGACGCGAAGAAGGTTGAGATTACCGAGGCTAGAGCATACAACGCAGACGCAGACGCCACTGTTGCAGCGGACGCTCTGATGGACGGCGACTCTGACGACGAGTCGGATGTCGAGGAAACTCCAAAGAAGAGAAAGAGAGACGCCGACGACGAGGACGAGAAGAGCCCTAAAAAGCTGAAGAAGGACAAGAAGGAGAAGAAAGACAAGAAGGAGAAGAAGGACAAGAAGGAAAAGAAGGACAAGGAAGAGAAGAAGGACAAGAAGGAAAAGAAGGAGAAGAAAGATAAGAAGGAGAAGAAGGAAAAGAAGGAGAAGAAGTAGATGGCCACATCGTTTATATTGCATCATAAATATCGTAAATGTTCTTGACCCAGCAGTGTAGGCCCTCTGTGGTTGTGCAGCGCGAGGCACAGCGCACAGCAAAATACCGCAAATACGAAAGTGGGGCTGCTAGCGAGGAAAACACACAGACGGGAACACACAGAGGGAAACGGTGGCAGAGCTCGATTAAGCACGATTATGTGGCGGACCAATAGCGATGACGTACTCAGCTTGCGCTAATTATCGTGGCAGTGGTCGCCCGATTGAGACTGGGGTTTTTCTCGCACGCTGCTTTTTTTCATGCATGGGGTCCTAGAGATAACAGTGAGAGCCGCACCTGGAGATAAGCAAATGAACGGCACTCAAGAAAACGAAAAAGAAAAAGAACAACAAAAAAAAAAAGGAAAAATAAAACCGTGTCCACTGCGGCGAGCCTTCGCCGACGTAGCATCGCTCCACAACCTACCGCTCCCTCGGACTTGCTCTGTTGCTCCTCGGGACCTGGGCGGGGTTCCACTCTACGGGGAAATGAGGAGTAACGGAAAAACGCCGCAGACAGCGGGACCATGTCAAGAAAACGTAGCCCTCCTCCTACCTGCAGTGTGTGGATTTGGCCCAAACAGGCGACGTGCACTACTGTTCGCGACACTACTGATGTTACTGGGCGAGGCTGCTTTCTGCAAGCGAACAATCGAGGCATTTTACGTGGTTTCCTACGCTACGCCCGCGCGCTGCCCGTCTCAGCGGCGCTCTACAGGGCACTACAATGATATGGCAACGAAAAAAATGCAAAAATTTCTAGGCAGTTGGCACACCGTTGGCAGTGGACAGCCGCTGGACGCCATCGCCCGCTGCCTCGTAGAGAAAGTGTCAGAAAAGAAAGCACTTTAAGTTGGCCACGGTGCAGTAGCGTTTCTTTTTACCCTATTCTGCAGCGTGCGTAGTAGCGACCCTGACGTAGAACCGTCTCGCGCTAGCACGCTTATCTCCACAAACGCACAGAAGCAAACGCCGTGGACAGCTAACGTTAGCGCATGGTGCTTAGCGAAGATAGCCCATGCCTGAATCACCCGACGGTCCAGTGCTGTCACCCCATATGCGGTGCTGGCGGCGCCCCAGACGGTATCTTCGCGCGTCGGGTGCGGCCTTATCAGGCGTCACGTGCGATGGGTGCGAGCAATACCTCGCTAGGTGGAGAATGGGACTGTTGGGTGGTATGGCAAATCGGGGGAAGGGGGCGGTTTTTATTTGAGCGGTGGAAGGTTCCGGGCTAGCTTTGGAGGTAGAAAAAAAAACAGGCTCTTTCCCCTCTTCCCTGGTTTGGCAAGGACGGGCCTCCCCCCCAAGCTGGAAAGCCCGCCCCAGCGACCTGTAGGCTGGCGTAGAAGGATACGGCGATTTTGCGAAAAAAAAGAATTGGCCCTGATAATCTTATCTACCTCACATGCACGCCCCACTGATACTGAAGTCCGTAGCCCACCCCATATAAAAAGTAGCATTCCCGACGCAAGGCGGTCTGTTCTGCCGTCTCGAGCTAAAGTTTCTCAGTGACAACCACATAACAAATGCCCGAGAAGGAATTGAATTACGTCACCTCTAGGGAGCAGGCCTCCGACGAGAAGAACGGCGGAGTCTACATCGACGCCTTCGATGCCCAGGACAGCAAGCCAAAGTTGACGGGCTGGGCCGCTTTTGTCGACGGATTCAAGAGGTTCGATGAGGAGGAGTTGGGTATTGACCCCAACTTGTCTGAGGTCGAAAAGGCAGCCATCGTTACCGCGAACTCGCCTTTGGCCCGTTCGTTGAAAGGCAGACACTTGCAGATGATCGCCATTGGTGGCTCTATCGGTACCGGTTTGTTCATCGGTTCCGGTACTGTGTTGAAGAACGGTGGGCCCGCGTCCGTCGTCATTGCGTACATCTTGATCGGTTTGATGATCTTCTCCACCGTGCACGCTTTGGGTGAAATGGCCATCACTTTCCCCGTGTCCGGTGCTTTCGTCACCTACAACACCAGATTCATCGACCCCTCGTGGGGTTTCGCCATGGCCTGGAACTACGCCATGCAGTGGTTGATTGTCATGCCTTTGGAGTTGGTCGCTGCCGCCATTGCTGTGCAGTACTGGGACGACAAGACCAACCCGGCGTGCTATGTTGTGATTTTCTACGTGCTTATTGTGGTCATTAACTTCTTCGGTGTCAAGGGCTACGGTGAGGCCGAGTTCGTCTTCTCTATCATTAAGGTTACCGCCGTTGTCGGCTTCATCATTTTGGGCATTGTTTTGGTGTGCGGTGGTGGTCCAAAGGGTGGCTACATCGGTGGCAGATACTGGCACGACCCTGGTGCATTCAACAACGGCTTCAAGGGTCTTTGTTCCGTGTTCGTCACTGCTGCTTTCGCGTTCGCTGGTACCGAGTTGGTCGGTTTGGCTGCTGCCGAGTCCGTCAACCCAAGAAAGACCATGCCTAAGGCCATCAAGCAAGTGTTCTGGAGAATCACCTTGTTCTACGTTGTTTCGTTGATCTTGGTCGGTTTGCTTGTTCCTTACAACGACCCTGAGTTGGCCTACGGCGATGGAACTGCGCGTTACTCTCCTTTCGTCATTGCCATCAGAAACGCTGGTATCTCGGGCTTGCCTTCCGTCATGAACGTTGTTATCATGGTGGCCGTGTTGTCCGTCGGTAACTCTTCCGTCTTCGGCTCCTCCAGAACCTTGGCTGCTTTGGCTGCCGCTGGCCAGGCGCCCAAGTTCTTCAACTACATCGACAAGAAGGGTAGACCATTGTTCGGTATTATCGCCCAGTCCGTTGTCGGTGTTATGTGTTTCTCGTGTGCGTCCGGCAAGCAGGGTACCGTCTTTGACTGGTTGTTGGCTTGTTCCGGTTTGTCCTCCTTGTTCACTTGGGGTTCTATCTGCTTGTGCCACATCAGATTCAGAAGAGCCCTTGCAGCTCAAGGCAGAACCACCGACGAGCTTGCATTCACTTCTCAGGCCGGTGTTATCGGGTCCTACTTTGGTGTTCTTATGAACATCTTGGTCCTTATCGCCCAGTTCTGGATCGCCTTGTTCCCACTTGGTGGCACGCCAAGTGCGTACGACTTCTTCGAGGCATACATTTCCTTCCCTATTGTGTTGGCCTTCTACGTTGGCCACAAGCTCTGGAAGCGTAACTGGAAGCTCTGCCACAGAGCCGCGGACATCGACATCGACACTGGTAGAAGAGAGTTGGACTTGGACCTCTTGAAGCAAGAACTTGCCGAGGAGAGAGCCATCTTGGCAAGCAAGTCGCTCCCTATCAGAATCTGGAACATCTTGTGTTGAGCAGGGTCTTCTTCCCTTTAGAAAAATCAAGAAACGGTGTATATTTAATTCTATTAATTTAGTGCTTACTTACACGTAGATGCAAAATGTCGGAGAGTGAGAGAAAGAAAGAGAGAGGTTGTTGTATGCGCACCCCAACGGCGCATCAAAACACCTTTGCCAATGCCTTCTTCCACCAGGGCATGGTGGCGAGCTCGGCAGCGGCTTCCGCCTCCTCCTGCCGGATAAGGTCCCAGTCCGGGACTAGTCGGCCTGTGTCGAGGTCGATTTCTTCGGCCTTGATGACGATGCGCCACGACCTGGAGTAGATTTTGTATCCTATCCAGCACACGAGGACTGTAGGAAGGCCGAGGTAGCCCTGGAAGAAGCTCGTGGCGTTGGGGGCGGTGCCGATGGGGAAAAGAGAGAGCCAAAACGTGGCTGCTAAAACCAAAAAGTTCATGACGAAGCCATACCACGAGCCTAGCACGCCCGTAGCAGAGCGGAACACCAACTCCGCCGTGGTCCTGCCCTGCGCCGCCATTGCACGTCTGAAACGAATGTGAGCAAAGTTGATCGACATCCACGTGAAGACGGACGACAACCCGGAGAGCGCGAGGAGCCAGTTGAAGGCGTCTTGCTGCTTGTCCGACGCCGCGATGAAGGCGAAAAGCCCAAAAATGTTCGTCACCACAATCGCAAACAACGGCCTGCCCTTTCTGTCCACGTAGCCCGTCCATTTAGGCGCCATGCCCTGCTCAGCGAGCGAGTTAAGCGAACGAGAACAAGCGTAGACAGAGGCATTGCCAACAGACAATACCGCAATCAAAATGACAGCGTTGATGACGCTGGGCAAGCCTCGCACGCCTCCGTTAACGATGGCAATGACAAACGGAGAGGCAGTGGCGTCGACAGACGACGACGCGTTCATGAGACGATCGTCGTTGTATGGGACAAGCGTGGCAATGAGCACGATGGTGCCCAAGTAGAACAAGGTGATCCTGAGGAAAACCTGCTTGATGGCCTTGGGGAGCGCTTTTCCGGGGTTGGCAGATTCTGCCGCTCCCAACCCGATCATTTCTGTCCCGCCAAAAGAAAAAGCGGCGGTGACAAACACAGAGCACACGCCCTTGAAGCCGTTTGCAAACGCCCCAGGGTTACGCCAGTATTTTCCGCCAACAAACTCGTGGGAGGGCCCGCCGCCACAGATGAGCACTATGCCCAAGATAATGAATCCGATAACGGCAACGACTTTGATCAAGCAGAACACAAACTCGGCCTCGCCGTACCACTTGACGCCCATCATGGTGACGCAGAACACCACAACCCAGAACACCGCCACAAAGATGTCGGAATTGAGGTCCGTGTTCCAGTACTTGATCGAGATAGACGCGGCCACGAGCTCAAGCGGCAAGAGCACCAAAAACTGGAGAAAGTAGTTCCAGCCCACGGCAAAGCCTATCGCAGGCTCAATAAACCGCGTGGCGTAGATGTTGAACGCACCACTGATGGGGAACGCAGTGCTGAGCTCACCCAAACCTTGCATCGTCGTAAAAACAAACGTAGCCGTGAGTGTCCACGCTATGACGATTCCCGCAGGGCCACCGGTGTGCAAAGCAGAGCCAGAACCAACGAAAAGACCAGTGCCTATGGAGCCGCCTATGGCGATCATCTGCAAATGGCGGTTTTTCAATTTCTTCAGGAGCTGCGAGTTGGCTGCTCTTCTGTTGGCACGCTCCACTGCGTCCAAGTCATCCAACTCTAGCACGACCTGGTCCGCAGGCTTGAACGAGTCTTTGAAGTTTTTCCATGCGGACCCTGATGGGGCCACGTCAGGGCTGGAGGTTGCACTAAGCGTTCCGCAGGTCGCCTCGGAGTTCTTCGAAGACAACATGGGCAGTATAAACTAAGCTGGCTCACAATGATGCACTTGCAGAAATAAAGAAAGATTGTCTTGGTGAAGAAAAATTGCCTGACATTGTTCGTCGCTATACATGCATCACCGACCTATGGTGCACGTCTGGCAATGGCTGCGACGATCTTCCGATGCCGCAGGAAGGTTGCGAAAAAGCCAGGGCAAGCTGAGTCATTTCGCGCTGGGGCCGGCTTTTTGCTCTGCGAAGAAACGTAAATGGCAGGTGACGTCGGGATCACGTGATCGAAAACCTGTCGCTTCCGCGGTGTCCTGCCGTTCGCGGGGCGATGAGCACCGTTGCAGACGAGACTGCTGGTTTGGCTTATTTGCAGCCTTCACAAGCCGATGGCGGAGGGTCTGTCAGCGCGATCTAAGTCTAACAGTTGGAGGGATGTCGGGCCTGCATCGCTCTAGGCTCAAATATGTAACCAGGATCGTTGACCGCAGATGCGCCCACGTTTCTTGCTCACGCCTGCCGACACACTTTACCCAAACCACTCTGCTAGCCACGGAACGCGCCGCCGACTCGCAGCGTACTGGAACCAATTCCCGCAGCTGGCGTGGCCGCCATAGACAGAAGACTGCCACGGGAGAGTCCCACGAAGCTAGTATTTATCACGTGCCACACATCACATGATCATCATTTCGCCCACAAGTATCGCTCTGAGTGCATTATAGGCTTGTAGGAGGGCATGTCAGCATTGAAAGAGTTCCTTAGCAGTAAGTACCGATGTTGTCATTCGACTAAGCAGTACTAACCAGCAGAACAAGTCTTGGTTGTCACGACGGACGGTCGTCTATTTCAGGGGACGCTCAGCAGCTTCGACCACTCCACAAATGTGGTATTGTCCAACACCATTGAGCGGATTGTTTACCCAGACGAGGAGAACCAGCTGCTACTGCTTGGCGTGTATCTCCTTCGTGGAGGCAGTATTGCTTGCGTAGGGGAGGTTGACGAGTTTGCGGATGTGGACTGGGACACTATGTATGGGGACGAGTTGAAGAGCACGAAAAACCCACTATAGGGCGCATTATCTGTATCATGATTGCGGAGACCGATATATTTTGACAGTGGAGAATGACGAAAACAGCTTGCTATTGTGACTCCGGAACAATAGCCATTTGTGCAGAGTATAGCTGGACCGCCAGGTGACTGTGGAGGCAATTTTCACTATCGGAAAATTCTCGAGCTGTCTTGCCTAAAAGAGCAGAAACTCGTCTTAACTATAGGGAAAGACTGTCATCTTCTCGCGTGGAGTTACGGCCGTCTGCTATAGTGGCCTGTGCTTCGTATAGAGCCCTGCGCGTCCTACAGAGCCCTGCGCGTCCTACAGAGCCCTGCGCTGCCAAATTTGTGTGGATTACACAAGTCATCAGCAAAACACTGAGACCACCCATTTCCTTCTAGCTGGCCTACTTTATAGAAAATTCAGTTGTTTTGCAGCTACTTCCGTGCACGGACCAACGGGATCCCCGCCTGGTGCATCTTAATGGCCAATTCTAGCAAGTAGTCGATCGCCTCGTTGTAGACTTTGGCCTTCCAGATGGTCTCGCCCCACACGTGGATTCCGTGGCGCCGTACCAACACAGCCGTAGCGCCTGGGTACGCCCTCAACGTCGCGGCTAGCGTATCCGTCAAGTCTTCCTCGTGTGGAGTATTGTCTATGATTGGGATGACTAAGGTGTCGAAATTGTCCAAATTGCCAACTTTTTCTACTTTTTTTGATGCGTCGTTGAACCGAAGCTTGGGGAGCGCCTTGATCTGCTCGATGTCACTGATTCTAAACTCTAGCTGGTCCTCCCAGATCAACGTGGCCATCACAGCATTTTGGGAGTGGGTGTGAATACATGCTCCTGCATCTCGCTCCAGATAGATACTGTGGAAAAGAGGCGTGCAAGCCAGTGGCTTGTACTTGAAGTTGGCGGCGAGATCCGTCGATAGGGGCTTGCCCTCACTGTCGTTTGGGCTGCGCAAGATCTCGCCCGAGGGCAATTCCACTACAAACATCTCCTTTGGCTGGAGCCTTTCCTTCTGGATACCTGAGGGTGCTATGTACACGACGTTTGGATTAGCTCCGGCGACGTCCCGGATCGAGATCCCGCCGCCGGTGCCCGTGACCCAGTCCTTGTCGAAGTACAACCTGCACAACTCGCAAATGAGGTTTGCTGGGTGCGCCGGGTGTTCCGTGAAGTATTGCATTTGGGGGACGGAAAGGTCAGGTTAAGAGTGAGAGAGAGAGAGAGAGTGCGTAAGTAGCCCACGGGTAAGAAATGGTGTACGGGTGTGCGCATTTGAAGCTAAGGCAATATCACTGCGATAGTGTGTATGTGTGTGAGAGCGCGTGCGCGTGGCTTGGGCGGAGCAAGCAAAAAAAAAAAAAAGACAGAAAAGGAGCATTGACAATGGGGAATGTGAGAGCGTTTGCCGTCGGTATGCTGTGCAAGCCACATTTCCATGTGCTACAAGATTCTTGGTGCTGCAGCAGCATGCTTGATGCTGCAGCGTTGGTTCAGGGGTAACCATGCTGACGCTGGGTGCCCGTTCGCCGAGAAGTATTTTTCCGGTGTGCGCCGCGGCGAAATAAGCCCATTTACCCCCCAGGGTGCTTGAGCACGGCGCACGTGCTATTACGCTGGAACTTAAGCTGTATCCCACGTTGATTAAAGTTTCGTATTAAGGTTTATTTTGGTCCAGCAGTGGTGGTGCCTGCTAATCGGTGCTTGCTTTTGCCTGTTCGGCGCGCTGGAGCCTGCAAGAGGCTGTACGGTACCTCGACGCTAAGCCACCACGGCCAAGGAGCGGAAAAAAATCCTCAGGGCTCGCAATGTCCGATAAGAAGGGTCCAATGAGGAAATGCAGCAGCTGAACATGGGAGCACGCTTACGGTCGTGTGACGTTAGCGTTCCATGTTTGGGATTTGTTTCATGTCTGACACGTGAGAGGCACGAACGTAGATTTGAAAAAGCACAGTCTCGCGTCTGTTTTTCGGGGCTTGTGTAGCAACGGTAGCAATGCTGGCGCAGGCTCGGCGATACACGTGGAGCGAAAAGTAAAAAAAAAAACAGGCTAAAGGAGAAAAAAAAAACAGAAAACAAAAAGACAAAACACGCAAAACACGGAGAACGCACGAAGGCAAAACCTAAGTACACAGACGTAGGCTATCGAAGCAGAGCACACAGCAAAGAAGGAAAAGAAAAAAAAAAACGGCGGCTGCCCACACGGGCAGCCAAATCGGCAAACGGCAGATAACCGTCCTCCAGGCAGAGGCAGCCGATGCGCTCGCACAGGACGCACCGTTCTTACGTAGGTACCGGCATTTGCGACAGAGAAGAAAAAAACCGTACGGTGTACGTGCGGCCCGAGGCACCAGAAAGAAATAGTCGAAACAAAGACAGCGGCGCCGAAAAAGCGCATCAACAGAGAAGAAAAAACTAGGCCAACCAGCGCTGGCGCAATCTTTGTCCCAAAAGCAGGGCCCCAATTATCCGCCCTGCTGCCCGGATGACGATGACCAGCGTCGCACGCCTGCTACAGGGCTCGTCTTGCCGCGAATCTGATCTGAGTTTATACGCCCATGCCGGATGTGCATCTGGCGGAGCGTCCTGCCTCGACGGCCATGCCATCGCCAACTCTGACCTCCTAACTTTCTCCTGGACACCACGTTTCTCTGCATTTTCGAGCCGCTTTTTCTTCCCCCTGTGCCGCGTGCTTTTGTTCGACTGCCGATTCCCCGTTTTTTGTTTTTCTGCCGCTCTTTCCACTGGCCGCCGCCACCGCTGTGTGTATCCTTCGCTTTGCCCATAAACCACGCCAGATCGAACTCGAGTCGCAATCCCGGCCGCAACGTTGATCGCATATCTCGATCGCAACCACGCCCAGCAAAAAATAAAAGCGGCAACCAGCATTGCCTTCATTGCGTTGTCCGCTGACGGTGCCGCTTTTCCTAACCGTGCCGCTTTGAGGGAAATCCCAGCAACCCTGCCCTTCCGCCGCTTCTGTGCCCTTCCGCTGCTTCTCGTTTGCCCAAAAAACAACCAACAACGCGTGACACCATGAACTTGAAGGTGATATCGCGCATCTATGCGTGGAAATACCTCATCTTGGCGCTCGCGCTATGCTTGTCGCTATACAACCTCTCCATGAGCTCGAGGAGGGTCGCGTCCAACTTCAGCATAGCCCACATGGACAAAGCCAAACTTATAGACTTCTTTGCCCACTTCCACCACCGCAACGAGCGGCTCGCCGCCATCAACACCCGCTCACGCGTCTACGACGAGATCTTCTCGGAAATTAACATGTACGACTTCTTGCGGAAAAACCTGTTCGACGACCGCTGCATGATCTACTTCAACCACTTGACCATGAGCGATCCGGACTGGTCCGTCAACCCGGACGTACAGCTCTCGTTCAACCGTGCGGCGTTCAGCTCCTTCGACAACTACCGCGCCAACGCGCTCAAGGAGCACGCGAAGGCCGTCGAAACCGCAGAGAAAGACGGAGTAGAGGTCCCGCCGGAGCCCACCGACGAGACGCTCCACAAGATGTTCGAGCGCTTGAAGAAAACCATGCTCGAGGACGAACAGGTGTTGCACGACTACGCCGCGCACGTGCGCGTGTTCGACAAGTGCTTTGTGCTGCACACCAAGGGCCCGTTGCCCAACAGCGACGACTCTTTTGTGCGGAAACAGAGGAATTTCTTGTCCAACAGTGTCAAGTACATCTCGGACTCCGCGGAGAAGATCTCCGGCCGCATCTTCAACCACAAGCTTCACTGCAACGATGTGGAGAACAAGATCTTCCCGTGGCTCACCAACGAGTTCCCCACCTTCACACGGTGGGACGGCACAAAGTCGTATTTCCCTGGACGCGAAAGCAGAGGCTTGATCAGCAGGGGCTGCTTCCTCAGCGAGTACAAGCAGCGCTTGAACGGCCGCGGAATCGTCATGACCATTGGCGACTCCCACGTGAACGACGCTAGCCGGTTCTTGCGCACGCTCAGATACTTGGGGAACAAGCTCCCGATCCAGGTCGTCTACCACTCTAAGCTCACCGAGGAGTCCCGCACCGACTTGATTCGTGCCGGCAGGGACGAGTTCCGCGGGCACCCTAAGCAGGACATCTGGTTCGTGGACGCCGAGAAGGCCATCGACGAGAAGTACTTGTCCAAGTTCCAGGGATTTGCCAACAAAATCATGGCCACGTTGTTCAACTCCTTCGAGGAGATGATCTTGTGCGACGCCGACAGCGTGCTCCTCAAGAACCCGATGTACTTCTTCCAGTTGAAAAAGTACATTGACAAGGGCACCATGTTCTACAAGGACCGTGCCGCAGGCGAGTACAGGAGCAAGGCCGACTTGATTTTCTTCAAGAAGCTCTTGCCCTCAGTCGAAGACTCCGTCATCTTCAACATCCCGCAAACGTCCAATTTCACCTTGGACAACGAGTTCTACGGCGGCTTTAATCACTACATGGAGAGCGGTGTGGTCGTGATCAACAGGAAAAAGCATTTCATCCAGCCGCTCATGATGGCAGTGATGAGCTTCTACTCCACGGTCCACTCCAGAATCTATGGCGACAAGGAGCTCTTCTGGCTCTCGTTGGCTTTCGCCGGAGACGAGAATTACGCGTTCAACGACCACTTCGCAGCTGCTATAGGCGAGTTCACCCCGGAGAGCGAGCGCCACAGAGATATCGGCCAGATCAAGTCTTTCCGCTCCAAAGAGATCTGCTCGAACCACCCGGCGCACGTTAGTGACGTGGACAACGAGTTGGCCTGGTTCAACTCGGGTTTCAGACACTGCGGCAACTCGTTAAAGTCTGTCATGGACTGGGAGGGTGAGTTCAAGAACAAGAAGCGGTACTCGTGGATCAAGTCCATTGACGAGTTCAAGACCTTTTTCAAGGCGCCGTTGCGGATCAGAAACGCCATCATCCCGCCATTTGACCCGCAGCACCGTCTTTTGAAGAATGTCGAACATGAGCCGGAAAACTCCTGGGTCATGACGCCATACTGCTTCAGTTACTGCTGGTGTGCTTACTCTCTGATAGGCGGGTACCAAGTAGAGAACGACGTGACCAAAGACAACCTGATCCAAGGAAAGGTGTTGACGTTCACGCCCGAGCAAGTCCGGGAGTACGAGGCTATTGGTGATGTGTGGATTGCCAATTTTGAATGGGAAAAGTAAGCATGCTTCTTTTAGGTAATTTAATATAAACATGTGCATCCTCGAGGTTGGCTCGGCGCGTCATTGGTACGGCTTATGCCGTCATACTAGCCGCAAATCTCAACGAGGCCGTAGGTGCCATTAGATTTCCAGCTGATTCCCTTTTCTCCCTCACTTCCTCTTGAAGTAGCGGACCTTTGCTGCTACGGGTTTTGGGAGACACAATACCGGGTCCACCAGAGCTAGCTCGTACTTCTCTGCAAACATTAGGCTGAGGCCCGCAAGCGCAAAGCATGTGTGGTAGACGTCCGTCTGGTTGTCCGGGCGATCGGCAAAACCGCCAGCCTCCAGGTCCTGGCACAGCAAAATGAAAATTTCTAACGCCCCGTAGTCGATCCAGTGCAGCTTCCCGAGCACCGCCAAGCTCAGGAGCACCCACCAGCTGTAGCACACGTCGGGGAGCTTTTCGGGCCGGCCGTTGAAGCCGCCCGAGCCGATGACCTGCCGCTCGCTGAGCCACGACGCCGTTCTGTCGTCCACCCTGTCCAACGCGTCACACAACGCCAACGTGGCAATGCAAGTGTAGACCTGTGCGGCATGGGACTCCGCCCCCGGGAACATGCCGAAACCGCCGTCGAAGTTTTCGCAGGCCAACACGAACTCGGCTGCTTTGCCTGCAATCTCTGCAGTGAGACTCTCCAAAAGCGTCAAGCTATACACTGCAACAAACACAAACCGCGTGTCGACCTCGCCAAACGCGTCGCCCATAAACGAGCCGTCGGGAAGACGCAACCCAAGTATAAACTCTACAATCTGAGTTCGCTGTGCCGGGTTGAGCGCGTCTAAGCTGTCGTATAGGAGCAACGTCTGCAAACCTGAAAGTGTCGTGAGCAAGTGGGCGTCGTGGCCTGGAAATGCCGCAAAACCGCCCTTGTCGTGGTCAAAGCACGAAAGAACAAAGCCGACGACTTCCTGTTTCGGAAGCGTATCCAACGACCGCATGGTGGCTAGCGCCATGGTGCCCCAGTATAGCCCGTTGAGCCGGAGGTGCTCCAGGAGCCAGTACTCGTATGTGCCTTTCGCAAGTTTGGAGTCTAGATCTCGCACATAGGCGATGTGGCGGTCTTTGAGAAGCAGCATGCGAATTTGCCTTTTGCTTGCAATTAATTAGTGGTGGTGGAGACAGAGTATCGCTCTGCAGTGAGTGCGCCTCTCTACAGTGGGTGTGCGTCTGCGGAGCGCGACCTAGTGCTGATGCTAGTGCTACAACACTGAGCGCCTGGCAGTTGTGTGGCCCATGCAATCTGCATTTTTTACGTACTTTACGTACTTAACCCCGATTGACCCATTATTTAATAGCTGAATTGTTCCGAAATACACGCTGCAGCTGCAAGTTAGAAGTAGAGCTCCTTGTGTGCATATTTCCTGGTGGCTGGATCGTACTCCGCATAGTTCACCTTGCGCGTGTTCTGGTTGTTAATGAACGAGCCCAAGTTCGTCACTCGGCATCCGTGATACGTCACCTCAAAGCTCTCAAAACGAGAGTCAAACAACGCTATCGTAGACGGAAGTGGCTCGATTCTCATCACGTGCTGGTAGTTGGGGTTCACAAGCCGCAAGTCCTTCAAGAACGGCTGGAGGTTGCCCTGATCGAGAAGCGTTTTGACCATCTTCCGCGCCTGCTTCACTTTGGCAGGCAAGTGCACTTCGCTACCAACGAGATTTTCGACGTTTTTGTCCTCGCCGTTTGCTTCTTTCTGTAGCTGTATTCGCTCCATGTCTAGGTCGTGCTGGAACACTATATCGTTTCTCTTGAGCTTGTTCATGAGATCGTCGCGGAACAACACAATCTCTTGCGAGACGTAATTGATACGCATTGGGTTCCACCCGAGGATGAGGCTGCCTTTCGGGAAAAGTCGCTCCAACCTCGTCACGAACACCTTGGGAAGAGGAGCTTGCGGTAAGAGCGACGACCCTGGCTTGCCGAGCGAGTATGTGGATTGCCACGGGTCGTTGGCGCCGGGTATCAAAAGCAATTTGCACTTTTTCACTACCAGCGGATATTTCGAGAAGAGTTCAGCCAAGTAGTCGAAGTTCCTCTTATACTCTTCAGAGTTGGAGTTCAATGTCACCAGCCCTTTGGTCAGCGTAAGCGCCTGCGACGAGAACGAGCCCGCCATGACAATAGTGATATCGCCATCGGTCACCTCTGCATCTTCGTCGTCTTGAATCTTCTCCTCCAATCTGGCAAGAAGCTTGCTCAAGCCCGCGCGTACTTTGAGATCGTCAAGGTATATGTTGCTCCCTAGCATCACAAGCCGGTGGCCCCTAAGCGTCTTTTCAAGGGCAGAGAGCTTTTTTCTCAACGATCTGTCGATCTTCACTAGCGAAGAGCCCAGTGTCTGCATGTCATTGTGCACGCCCATGAAATCCAAGTGGCCGTAAGCATCAAGACCCGCCTCTCTTGACTCCGCCGTGGGGTGTCCGATATTGGACACGTGGAAGCACCCGCTCACAACGTCGGCGTCGTTCGATCTTGAGCCGCCAGATGCAGAATATATACCTTCTACGATAACAAACATACCGTGGCAGTAGAACGAGCCCTCCGCTTTATTGGCGTGTCTCACGTCGAGCTCGATGAAGTCTGAGTTGTCCTCTAGCACGAGGTTGCCGTTGACGTTCTTCGACAAGAGCCCAAACAAGACAAACCTGTTTCCGTCGCGCCCAAGCACGTTTTTGATGATGGTGATCTCGTAACTGGCGGTGCGCTCGGTAAGACTCTGGTTAATGGCCGCGAGACTCGCAAACGAGGTTTTTTGAAAGCTCTCATCGCGCGAGATGCGGTCGAAAATCAAGTAGTAGCGTTGGTTGAAGTACTCTATTGACGATCGAAGTGCGTTTGTGAGTTTTTTGCCAGCAGCTTCTCGCAAGCTAAACTGTTTTCTGATACGGTCAAACACGAAGTTGGGCTGCGCGTCGGGAGTGATGAACAGGCAAAAGTCCTTCCAATCGTTTGGCTCCCTTGTTTCCGGGGCAGAATTGTCGTCAGCTAACGTATCGAGCCTGGTGGCCCGTACGCCCAAAAGCGAGTCCGCACCTGGCAGTTTTTCCTTTTTGAGCTCTTTGATAATCTGGCTGAGCCCCGAACCGTCGACAAAAAGGCCCCTGTCTTGTTGCTTCCACGTCTTAGCCACCTGCTCGAGAAACTGCTGTGCTTTCGGCCCTTTCCACGCAGCACCGAATCGCGAGCTGAACACCTCTGTCAACACTACAAGTGCATCTGATTGAATATTAAGCCCGTGTTTCTTGGAGAGCACCCGGTACGCTATCGGGCGGATGTTGGACGGCTGGAGCTTCACCGGAAGTAGTGCTGGGCCTGCCATGGCATACAAATGGGAGAATCACAGATGTGCTCTCTGAGAATACAACGCGTCTCCTCCGCTCCATCGCGAGCTGGATCGCGGTTTGCGTGCACCGCGCGCGCCGGAGCTGGGCGAGGGGCCAGGCGCTGAGAGAGCGCGCTCTTTCAAGTTGAGAGAAGGAAGCGACTCAACCACTATTCAGCCTCTGGGACGAAAAAATCGTGTCTTTTTCCACTTGACAGTCGTATAAAGCATACAAAATGCAGCAGTTGCCGCGGATGGCAGTATCGGAGTATATGCACTAAATGTGCTCTTTTTGCTTGTTCGTTTTCATACCAATATCTTGAGTGTACTACTTTCCCTGTATTCAATTCATCGTTTGCCAAACGTGCAGGTACAATGATCAGGCAGGACTCTGCGTCAAAACCTAGAATTGTTGTCTAAGCTCTGCAGTTTCTTGACTTTACGGTTTTGGACCTTTTGTTGACCATTGTGCACGGCCATTATCCAAGCATGAACAGTCTAATGTTAACGTAATATGGCCAGAAGAATCTCATGACTTCGCCCTCTACTTTGTATTAAGTAAAAATAAACCAGGAACAAAAAAAAAATTAAAAAAGAAATTAGTAAAGACGTCGTCGCTTGTCAAGCTTGTTGACGTTTTCGCAACTACAGCCAAAATCGCCTCAGCTGACCGTTTCCTTAATGCCAGAAGAGGAAACCCTTAGTACAGAGTAACGGTGTGGCTGATCTTCACTTGTCCAATGTTCTAGGAGCGCATCTATGACAATACATGCCTTTACTTGGTTGTTCACGCGGGGTCTTCTCAGAGAGAAACAGTAACTCGAGATAAAACTGTAACCATAAGTGCAAGCCGCAGTCTTTCCTCGACCTGTTTACGTGTCGATCATCTGACTGTTTGCACCATTGTTCATCATGTTCCACCTGCCTCAAGCGTGATTAGCCCTGCCTTCTCCGAGAAAGCGTACCAAACAGCAATGCGGGTCTTTGCTTGGCTCAGGTATATATAGCCAGCATCGCCACTAGGCTGTAGAGATGCAATTAAAACTCAAAGCGATAATGAAGACGATTTCGCTTATCAAACTTGTTGCCATTCTGACAATCCTTTCCGGGGCTGCCGCTATGTTTCCCGGCCCCTCTTCCTCATCTGGAAGTTCCCAAGAAGCAGATCTTACAGGAACCGGCAGCGGAGGTGAAACCGACCTGAGCCTGGCGCAAGCGCAAAGCAACGTTTTACCGTACCGCGTCCCGTATTACCCAACAATGAGTTCTGAGTCGGGGAGTCGTCTACGTCTAATTACAGAATTACTCCTGTTGGCCGTACGCTTCCTGGAGCGTTTTAGGCCAGTTTCTGACGAGTACGGTAAGGTTAATGAGAAGTATTTAGAGGAACATGAGGAGGAGATAAGGGACAATTATTATCGAGGCTTGAAGCCTGTACACGACGAAATGTCCCGTATCGATTGGACGACTCCTAACTCTCTTACTAGCATACCAGCTGTGGTCGCTGCATACGGATTGTGTGCTGCAAAGAGGCACCTTTGGTTTTTTATCACCCGGCTGCAGCAGGCCAAGATGGCCAATAACGATTGGAATGAAATACGCGAAATAGGATTGCAGGCTTCTATCTTGCTCCTAGCAGTCACGAATCTTTTCGACGACTACGGTATGTTGCAGCGGCCAGAAGGTAACAAAGCAGAGTTGCTTGCGACTTTCTTTCACGGATATCATGAGTTAGAGCACGCTGTCAAGGCGGATGAGAGATTGAAATATGACCTCCGTGACGATAGGGATAGGGAATTTTTGTCGCTTTCTTATCTTTTGAGTCGTGTGTCCGATTTTGTTGGTCCGGAGTGGCTCGCTCAGTTTTCTTTGCGCCCAGTGGTTTCTTTGTTGCCCAAGGTCTCTCCTACGGTCCCGAAGGTTTCTAGAGGTAGGTACAGGGACCAGCTGGTAGTGGATTAGTATGCTCAATATGTACCAGGTGAATCACAACGAATCCGAAGGAGAATTCACCCACGCCTCTATAAAGATAAATAAGGAAACCTTTTGACTGACTGGTTCTTCAGGAAATCTCCTTAACTATTCAACCAGCTTAGTAGCATTGAACAGAATACACGCTGATATCATCAATAGTGTTATTCAATGCCTAACACCGCCTAGATCTATAGAACGCTAACACTTTCGAGCCCTTGAAGAAAACAATGCTGGAGAACGAACAGGTGTTGCACGACTACACCGCGCACGTGCGCGTTCGACAAGTGCTTTGTAATTTATTGTTTGCGAAACGCGCAAGAACAATGATCAGGCAGGACTCAGCGTCAACCTATTATTGTGATCTATGTTCTGCAGTTTCCCGACTTCGACGACCTTCTGTTGACCATTGTTCTCGGTCTCGGCCATTATCCAAGCATGAACAGTCCGATGTTAACATAATATGTCAAGATGAATGCCACTCACAACATCGCCG